>CM023823.1:22917500-24117500 GCA_013266295.2 Branchiostoma floridae x Branchiostoma japonicum
GTGGTGAGAAACCCCAGACTGGTTTATACAGGAAGCCGCGGAACAGTCGAGTCATGTCGACGGGGACGGCAAGCGACGTCGACCCGGAGGAGTGTATGGACGTGGAGACGGTGGACTCTGGAAACGAGAGCGTTGAAACCGAAAGCTCGACCCAGGAAGGTTCCCACGACTCTCAGGAACCCGAAGGATCCAGCAACTCAAAGAAAGGCCGGCGGCGGAAGAGAGGCAAGCGGGGGAAGGAGGAACAGCCGCCGAAGGTGCGGACAGCGGCGAACCTACGGGAACGGACACGGATGCGTGTCTTGAGTAAGGCGTTCGTCCGTCTAAAGACCACGTTGCCGTGGGTTCCAGCCGACACCAAGCTGTCCAAGCTAGATACACTTCGACTCGCCTCCTCGTACATAGGACATCTCAGCAAAGTCTTACAGGACGATAAAGTGGAAGACACAGCTTTCCATCCTGTCAGTTTGGTAAGGAGAAGATTCACTTATTTTTCAGATTCTGCAGTTACTCGTATCAATATTGGGGACTCTAAGAACGGATATTTAGGAATCTTTTCTAGATTAATCGCATGTTAGAATCTCCGTATCATTGTACGACAAGTTAAAACTTGGTACAAGTCAGTATACAATTACTGGAACCGCAACACGTCGACATAGTGAAGATAGGACAGACTGTCGTCCGTATCAGCCATAGTGTGTATATATTCAGACAGATTTGCATTCGTACATGTAGTTCAAAACTAACCAATTACGTATACAGTAACTTAATATGAAATCTCACAGTTTCTTTTTTATAATGACAATGGTGAAAGAATCATTAGGTTTCCACGTGCGATTATATTAGCAAATCACGATGCCAAATCAGCTCTGACAATGTCGTCTAAATTACCCTTAACAATGTTTTGGAGCGACGCCACGAAAGTTCGATCACAAACTCTGATACGACCAAGATCGTTATAAAAACATACATACCATTAATATACTGCAATCAGACCAACCATCTTTACCGTGTCAATCAATTTAACACAGGCAAGACTGGATTAGAAAAAATCACGAAAAGAATTTCTGGAAAAAAAAACTCACCTCTGTGTCAAACATGATTATGACTCAGAAAGGAGGCGGGAAGTAGTCTCCCGACAAAGATTAGACCCTGAGTCATCTTGAAAGTGTTTCGTGACATGTTTGTCCGTTTTGTGGTTACTCACTGTCGCATCCAATCATGCTATCAACTCGTTGAAAAAAAAACACCTGAAATAATCTTATACTCCATTCACCTTACATATCGTGGATGTTATTTCAATTAAGTTTATTAACGTATATACTCAACCCTCCTTATTTTCCTCTGCCGATGTGTTAGTTGTTTTGTCTTGACTTGCGACCATATATGTATAGTGTCGTTCTTATCTAAAGTTTGTTCAGAAACTACAGACTTTGTATTATCAGTCAAAATAACTCCATACATGTCTATCGCTTTGTCATAATCCCTGTGAGTGTATGTCCAGTTTATGACGATATGTTTTGACATTCCTATGTTCTATGTTGGACAGACATGGCCTTTCGCGATCAACGCCAAACTGCAGGACCCAACATCGCCGGATCCGGAGATGGGGGCGCTCGGGCCGCCGCAAACGGTGGACTCAAGAACTGAGGTCGCTTCTGTCTCGTCTTGAAGTCAAGACGTTTAAAAAAACTCAGATAGAACTACAGATCTTTGGGAGACAGACCACCGAGCAAGCACAGTGTGACTGTTATCAAGAACCAAGTTTGGGAAGAAGTGTACATGAACTCCTAACACCAGAGGAACACCAAAGGTTTTGTGTGTTGTATAGGACTGAACAGATAAATGGTGTTACCGTCATTCAATTCAGACTGGCTCTCTTCTGACTTTTTGATGTGTGAAGAATTTATCCCTGCCCTACTTCAGCCTATTCCGTCCAGGAACAAGGAAATTGTGAGTTTTTTGGTTATGTAACACGAACAAAGACAAAGCTATCAGTAACTATGTTATAGTATCGTGAGCATTTTCATAGTTATATATTGAACGTTTGTATCTTTGGTTTAGTATATAGGTAAACTATCCGTCCAGACCTTATCTACATGTACGTACAAATCTTATTCAGAACAATGTCAGTCTTGTTTCCAAGTGCTATACTATAGTAGTCTCTGCACTTTCTCGGATGGTAAGAAATAACCGTGTTTGTTTTTCTTGGCTCTGCACTCTGTAAGGTTGGTAATCTACAGGGTATCGCATTGCTGAATAAAAAATCGTGCTGTCAGAAACAACAACAAGTACGATATTGATTGAAAATGGAAATATGCTGTCAGATAGCCAGGATTATTTGTTTGTACAGAATATTCAATTAAATTCTTTCTTCCTTAAAGAATTCCACTGGCTTTCCTTGGAGGAACACACGGAAATAATAAATAATTCCTTACAGTAAAGTAGATTTAAACGGTCGAAGATGATATTCTGATCACCTAAGTGTATGTTTTTGTTCTGCTCGCTAGCCTGTTACATCTAGCTTTAGTATTTGACTAAAACACAATTAATGCAGTCCTTATTTAATCTTATCGGTGTAATGTTGTTCGGCGGTTCTCCACAAGACTAACACTAGACAAGGCGGGCGCATAGCAAACGCATTTGGTATAAAGGCTGTAGGTGAGACTCAAGGAAAGTTCTCTAGCGTTGAACTTACGTCTTAATCATTTTTCAACCTTTATTTAACCTTGAAATGTACAGTATGGTACCACTCTTCGGCCTAAGCCGCTTTTAAAGAGTTCAAGGGGAGGTAGGTCAGGGGTCTTTTACAAATGGTTTGGTTCAATTACAATAATCAGTTACAATATAAATACAAGTCCATACAAAATTCAAACATTATCTCGATTCATAACTTATCAGTATCAAACATCCAAACTTTCATTTCACAAATAATAGTCATTCTAAGTGACTCGACGCAGTCTGTTTTTAAAAGCTGCAACTGACGTGGCCGTTCTCAGATCCATTGACAAGTTATTCCACAATACTGAGCCTGAGTAGGAAATCGACCTTATGTATACTTCCCGACGAGCCATTGGTACATACAAAAGGTCCGAAACACTTTGCCGTGTGGTTCTTAACATTACAACCGTGGATCATAACATTACAACCGTGATCCACAACAGGAGCTGTTGAACCAAACTCCAGCACAATGTTCTATACATTACAATTCTTAGACCTGTGACACTTAGATACCGGATCGCTGTCTATCCCATTTCATATACTGAGCCCAATCGTTATACATGTATCTATCCAGGCCTGTATCTATCTAACTCTGTGAGAAGCTCTTAGATATTACACCAGTCTTTGTAGCATTCGTCTCCCAAGAGTCGAAACATACTATATTACGACTAGCACCAGAAACCCAGTCACCATTTGTTCATAATTCAACATTCGAGCTTTACCAGCCTCAACACGTTGTGATTGATGCTTTTCAGCACAGCTCGTGGTCTTTTTTTACCAGGTCTTTTTTGTGCCCCAGAGATGCACATGTATCCGTTTTGTATCCATCCTGGGGGTAAACTAAATCTGTGTTTGTCCACCTCGCAGCGTGCAGGGGTTAATCATGAACACATTTGCAGTTTGGGGTCAATTTGAAGTGCTCCTCCCCCATACTGAACCACCCGTGAGCAGAGGGCGGCCCTCCTTCAACCACCGTAAAACTACGCTCAGTAACCTACAAATCATTACTGCCTTCTGTTACAAATTAAACCGTATTTTGTATTTCAAGGGCAACGTGTTCTTATAAGAACTTACTTTCTTTATTAGTTGAAGTTGTTTTGGCCGTGTGCTCTGATTTGTCATGACCCGGAGATCGTGTTTATCGTGTTAATGAAGAAAGTAATACGTGTTATTGTTTCATACCTATATCACAGGACTGTCTGACGACCGTGAAATGGTGCCATGTAAAGTGAGAACAGCCGCCTTAATTCCCGAAATCCCCATTGCAAGTTCTTGCTTCTATGTAAAGCTCTTTGGTACACTGAAAATATCTTCAGTCAACTGAACTTAGATTCCAAATCATACCTTAACCTGTACTTTACCACGAGGAGGTAACCGTAAAGCAGTGAGAAAAACAGACGCCCGACCAGCTAGTCAAGGAAGAAAAATCTTGTTATGTGTTGATTATGTACAATATATATGCCACCATGGAAAAACTATAAACAGAAGAAAAAGGTCAGTATATATATTGCATCACAAACTAGCCTGGCGTTTCAGCGCCAACAAACGCCTTTTACACCCGGGGTACCGCTGCGATAATGCTGTCTCGATGAAATCCCTCAGCGCGAGGTTTACACTTGTTTATCCATCATATCCTTTGTTATTTATGAAAACAAACTCTTCCTTGAAGAAACAGGAATAGAAAACCTCTGAGTCTGAGGAAAGTCTTGTTTGGGTGAGTCCGGATTCCTTCATGACGTGCCGTTGTACAAATTGTACGTTTTTGTAACACCGAGGGCACCTATCTGCTATAGTTAGTCACTAGACACAACGCTTCAGTTTGAAAATTAGAAAAGCAGTCTCGGTTCAAGGTGTTCGACTCTCTTCGAACGATAACTGCACCCGGCCGGGTGCGTCTAAAACTACAACGCTGGAGTCTAAGAAGGCATCATTTAAATTATCGTCACGGGGAAGATACCATACTCTCACATTTTCTTCTCTTCAATTTTCGGATTAGGAATTCACCAAGTTCCCAGTTGTGTAAACGTCCATGTAATTCTTCCTTTGTTTATTCTTCACACCGCTTGTTATTGTTAGCCATGTTATCTGTAGATGGGCTCACTGTGATGCGATTTGTGTCCCGTACAGTGGCGTATATTACATGTATTAAAACTTATCGATGTACACAGCATGAATCCAAGCTCTAAATTTTGTTTCGTAAAAATGTTTTGCCGGGTTCACATTTGACCTATTTGAGTAGATAAATGCATTCAACAGTAGACCTATTGACATATTGTTCTTATTGTAATTGTTATGATATCTGGTGATATTTAGTTCGAGGATTCTGAGTACCAGTTTTCGTTCCTAAGTTCCTGACGCAGAGAGGCATCGTAGGATCGCCCATCGTGCAGCACGGTCCGACAAAATCACATTCCAATCTGAGATTCACAAGTACCGAACACGCTCAACCAGTACAAACAAAATCAGACTACCGAAACCAAAATCCAACTCTCAGAAAAGGTGTTTTCTATACAGAATGTCACAATTGTGGAATAACACAGGCGGCAACTAGCAAAGTACTGGACTGTAAATAGTGCATTTTAAGGATTGTGTTTAGTCTGCTATATACTTTGTAATGCTTTTGTACGTTTGTATATATGTAAATATGAATGTACGTATGTGTAGACCACAGGAAGAATAGCCTCTGATGAGGCTAATTGTGGATCTCAATAAAACTCAAACGGTCCGGTACGGGAACTCCGACCTGAGATGTCACCCTGAATGTCGTAACAATGAAATGAAATTAACGTCGATGTTGGAATGAGAAAGTTGTACAACTTAACCACATGCACGATAACATGTATCTCTACGCTACATTGTACATGATATTTGTCGGCTGTCATCAGTAAACAAAACAGTCCTGGTATTGCGATATAGTCATGCACAGTTGACCTCATAGTCATACATATTTTTAGTACTTTGAAACTTTGAAACTTTTATTGTGATACCACATTGCAGACATACGTCTGAATTGCGTAAGTATTACAATTAAAAGTTGAGTTTGAAAAGCTGATCATTGCTTGATACAGAGGGATATTTATTCTAGAGAAGTCAAAAGATCTGGAACCTGGCAGATTGGCCATGTTTGTAGTGCAAGGCAACCGAAAACCTAAGAACCTAGTATTGGGATAATAATATCTCAAGCGCACAATACTCCTATGAAATATCTATATACTCTATCTATTTCTGTCTCTCTCTCTCTCTCTCTCTCTCTATATATATATATATATATATATTACATATATATGATATGATGATGACTGTTTCGTGTTCATACATGATGTTGTTTTGGCAAGAATTATGAAGAATATTGTCATTTTTTTCTTTCACTGTTTTCGCACAGTTTTCATATTGCTACTGTCTTACAATGTTTGCCGTTTTTCCGTCATTGCCATTATAACACGGTAGCAATCAGAAAACTGCGCAATCAGGAAAAAAAAATCCAATATGATGTTTACAAAAGTTCCCTGTGGAAACTACATTTTAACGCCGTCTGTGAACTCGAAACTGAGACTCTTACAAGAAATGTTTTTTTTTAAATTTTTTTTATTATTGAAAACATACATTGACAAGACGTGGTGGCGACACACTCAAGTTACACTTATATTCATGTCGCCACCAGACAATACACAATACAAGCAAGCAAAGCATGATAAAAAAACACCAATAATTAATCAATGAACAGGTGAAACAAACATATAAACACTGACAGGATTGATCAAGATATTACAAAAAACGATTTGATACCAACAAAAATGTCTGTACATGCAATAGTATTTGAGCATTGTACATTGTTGATAGACAAGAGGAACCTCTTAAAAGTAAATGTACCAGAATATCATCGGAAAGGTCATCCAAGTCTGTGATAAAGCCGATCAGTGTTTTCAAGTTGCCGAAAAGTTGGGGGGGGGGGGACATACCCGCCATACAGTATCACAGTATCTGTAGCTGCTGTAAGTCATCCTGCCGTGTACGCTCGGCTTCAGTCCATTCACGCGGGTATCCTGTATGTGCCCCACTGCCTCCGGACTTCCAACCGGCCGACAACTCGCCGCACACTTGATAACCCGAGGCGCGGAGCGAGCCCGACAATTTTCTCTATCTGTTCCGATCACGCCTAATGGGGTCCACCTGTTCAGCCGCCATTGACCGTGACATTCCAGCTGCAAAAATGGCCCACAATAGTCCTAATTAGCCAATTCCGACTTGACCAATTAAACAAGTCAGCTATCTTACCAAGAACAAAAGGTTACAAATTGACGGAGATGATGTTTGCCAGGGTAGAGATCTTAACTTTAACCACCGTTCCTCGTCGAGTCGAATTCAACCAGTTCTGATCTGCAGAAACGCTTTGAAATAACACAGAAAATATCTCATCATCAACTTTGTTGTTATTAGTTACGATCTAGCTGTAATGTTACAATGTTCCAGGAAGGACAACATTCAGTGCTGGTGGCCTGGAGCGCAGCGACGCCCGTTTATACATAACATATCTTGGTGCTGTGTACTACTAATGATTCAAGTCTTATTGAATAAGTGACAGGGAACATGTCAGACTGCGCAGAAAAGGCTGCAACTCAAGCAGTGTCGTGTCAGAAGAATTTATATCACTCCGACAGACCCTCTACAACCTTCACCCATAACAAGGGCTGTACTGACATCGATATACTACTGACTGGATGTTGTACTCGGACGAATTTCCCGAGTCAAGAGTAGACATGGACGAAGGGGTTTCAGCAACTCGGATGTCCGTGTTGTGTTTATCTTCCTGGCCAGATTTGGGGCCTGTAACAAACTTGTCGAGCATGTCTGCGGTGTTAGGGAACGCTAAGACAGTCCGGTAGATTTCTATCCTCTCGAGCCCAGCACATCTCGTTATATCCTTCCGTAACGAGCCGATGACAAGGTCCTCCTCCCTGATTGGCCGTCAGATGTAGCAGGATCGCCTTGTCACTTCGATTTATCCGTTGATAACGTTTAATAAGATACACCTGTTGCGAACGTTCTTTCATCCGGCTTGAGGCAGGCCTTCCTTTCCCCGGCTCGGGTTCCTCATAATTTACAGGAAACTCAGGAGGAATTTTCGCCGCTCCAGGCGATAACGCGAAGGAGGGCCGTGTTCCTAGGCCGGGGAGGTATTTTGGGGATATGTGTCCAGAGGAAAATGCGTCCTTCCTACCGTAAACTCGACTCTTGCAGGGGAAGGGGCTGGGGATTACTTTGCCAGCGGCACGGAAATTCAAGCGGTCTCTGCGGAGGTGGCAGGAGTGGACGCCTGCACGCTAGCGGGGTTGTCGGGCGGGAGGAATGTTGACAAATGAGGAGTAGGAGGCGAGGAAGGTCTCGCTTTGCTAATTTCCGCCCGAGCGTTGTCACTTCATCCGGTCAGAAGCTATCACCATCCATCAGTAACGAACGTCCTAGAACTGTCCTAGTATCGTACTGTATCTAGAACATTTCTTGACGTCATATTGAGCAAGCCAAATATATAAGTGCTCTCTCTATTTCTGGGCAAGTATCAAGTTAGAATAGGGCCTACTGGAATCTCCTGGTTCTAGTCCCATTACGTTGGTTGTAGAGAAGCAACGTTGGAACAGTGCGCTAAGAAAATGCGGTACAACTGTAATACACACAGGGCGAGAGCTAAATACAAAACTGAACTATAAAAGATATGGTCAAGAAGAACAATTGCAATCTTCCTGTCATGTTCGTGACATTGACTGAAAATGTTTTTCTACCATAATTGTAATATTCAGATAGAATTGTTGTGCTCTACTGTTAACTTTGTTAACACACAGCAATAAATGCCCGGATTGGGCCTTTCTTCTGAAATATCTGATAACTCTTCATTCCTGACGTTTATTCCTCTGTCACCCCCAGCAACACTTTCTCCTTTTCCTTCCTATTTTCCTAGTATGGCACCAGTATTATATAAATATTGATAATGAATAACATGGTGATATCTGCTGCCTTCTTTACAAGATAAGCCTGTAATTAGTAATCGGAAGCGATGAATAAGGAAAACTTTGTTTCGCAGTGCGCTTGAGTCTGCCCATCCTTGAACGTTCGAGAGTTGGAACTGACAGTCATCGATATCAAAATACTGCGACTACATTGTACAATAAGATTCGTTCTTGCATTTTCCACAACATAAACTGCACCAGCACGTAAGTTTGCTGATGTTGACATCTCACATATACAATCTGACGTCCACTAATGAACACGATAGTGCATCTCTCCGCCCCTTTTCCTCGCCGCGTACTTGGCAGCTGTCAGAGCGGGCAGACATTAGCCAACACACCGCGGGAAGATGTCGGCATCCCCCCGCCAATGGCGTGCTGACAGCTTCCCTGATGTCTAGGTGGTCTAATCACTTCGCGATAAGCGTGCCATGATGCCATAATTTCCTCCTCGAGCCGTGACTGCCACTAACGGTGTCCATGTGTTACTTACGACGCGCCCTTTCCGAACGCGAAGGTCGTGACGTCAGAGGGAAAATGTGCCGACTCTTCTGATAGAACTGTCCCGTCGTCAGACTGTAAGGTCAACATGACGTGATTCTTTCTGTCATGTTGGCCAAACGCCTTGCCATTTTACAATAACCATTCTAGTAAAACGTTGGATGAACATATTACTGATGTGACTTGAAGTTTTAAAGACATCGAATTATGTAGCCTGGGTACCTGGCTGTTGTCAGGGACAGTATACAGGCTAGCTCCTCGGCTCCATGGCCAACATGTCTAACTTGGGGCTGGCCTGTGTATTGGTCCTGAGAACAGTCTGGCATCCAGGCTACTAATTATGCCCACGGCCACGTCATTGGGATTTTCAGAGCGCTACCATCATCATGAGATGGACGGATGCCTACTACTAAGTTTGGATTTTGACCACAGAGTATGAAAATGTTGTCGCCAATTGCAAGACTGAAAGATTTAACACTTTCGGTTGACACATCAGACTCAGATTGTTGCCAACGCATTTTTGTCGGACACGTGTTCATGAGATCGTACCAGCTAAGGACATCCACGTCACATATAGTAATGACTTGTTTTTGCTTCGATGAAAAGCAGCAAAAAGCGTTCCAACACGTCCGTAAATCGTCATGTTCATGGTGTTGTACGTTGCTACGAAGTTGGCGGATTATTTGTTCTCGATACATGGCAGCGCCCCAAGAGTGGGTCTGTACAGTATCAGCTCGAACTCTGGCTGTTCCTAAGTGCCTATTGTTTACCACAAAAACCAGACCAACATTTTTTAAGACGTCAAAGCGTTCGCTCACGGGTTTAACGACTCGTACCACGGAACCTGGGCGGGAGAGACGGTCTTTAATGCCGTTGTTTCATCTCAGAGGATTAGAAGGCCTTCGTTGTGGGTTCGTGATTTAGGAAAGAAAAAAATCAGTATCCACTAGTCTGTCTGCTCGAATTTGTGTTTCTAAAAGGTTTGAGCGATGTCTTGGGATGAGTTATATGATTTACAAACTAAGATGTTATCAAAACTGTTGATAACAACGTCTAAAATAAAAAAAAGAACAGTCCTAAGAAATATCTCTGAAGGAAAACTCATAACGTTACAGATGCCTGTAGATTGCGTGGTGAGACCACCGGGTAGTCAGTGCAATGCAGCCCACAACATCAAATGTTTTCTAAATGTTTTCAATGTATGCAAGGGCGGGAAATGGGTGAGAAGTGAAATTTCGTATGTGGTCGGATGTACTGTATTGTAAAAGTTGAGCATTTGTGCTACTGCAACAGCTTTCAACCTTCCTCCCCTTAACCAATTCTGAAATCACTTTTAAAAGACAGCCATTACTGTTTTTACGCCTTGGCATGTGTGTGTGCTTGTGTGTGTATACCGCGATGTGCCACTTCATCTATAGATGCATTGTAAGTCACATGAGACACATACAAGGAATTGCCCCTTTAGATTCCCTCAATTAAAGTGACTGTAGAAAAACGTTTAGAAAAATCTCGTCTAAGCATCTAAACATAAATCATTGAAACAGTCACTTAAATAGTGAACTTCGTAACCAGGTCTGCACGTATCCTACCTACCGTACTTTCATGGTATTTTCTGCAACAGTTTCCAGTGCTTTATGTAATTTCATCTGTATGTTCCATTTTCCACTTTAAATTTTCTATTGATTACGTAAAAAATGTTTTTATTTTTTTGTCTACAGTTACTTCCCAATTGAGTCGAATTTCCAGCCAAATATGCCACACCTTGTTTCAAGAAAATAAATCCAGTTTATTCGCTCTTGATATAACTTTACACCTAAGCTAGCAGTTGCTCATAGCGGACAGTCCGTGAGACCAATGTATTTGTGTATCTATAATCTGAGTGCAAAGAAAGTTTCTGCATTTTGCTTCTTCATTTGCACATACCATCATCATATGAAAATACATTATGGTGAAACCATATATATATGCAGGTAAGTTGTAGCATATCGATGATTCTGCCCCCATCCCCCTCTCCCCTTCCCCCAGACTTTAAACAGACCTCTGGGTGGCGTGCAGTAAACCAGGCCGCCTGACAAACCTACATCCTCACCAACTATTTTAACAATATTTACGGAAAACTTAGATGCCTCCAGCTTCGACGTGTGGTCACTCTAGTAAGCAAGAATGCCCCCACTGTGTAAACACATCCTGAGAGGTAAGAGGGGGTAACATTACGGGACGATGAGGGGTGAGGCATGAACACACACCTGTGGCTGCTTGTTAGTGCGGGTTGGCATGTTCGCAGTCAATGTTTTGGCACGCCCCACTTGCTGGACACGCCGGGGTGAAGTGCCTTCCGTGGCCGCAAGGCTGGAATAGTTCCTCCGAGGTTACCGCACGCAACCCTCTCCCGGAGAAGTGTTCCAGAGCTCGGAAGTGGAGGATGAAATGACGCGTTTGGAGTATGAAGGACACAGCGGCAGTGAGAATTCCTTACGTAATATGTTGTGATCAGTCACAAACAGTTGGAACAGTCTTCATACAGAAAGAACACAGACTATAAATATATAGCAATAATGTATTTCACAACTGCCATAGTAATGTAAATATCTTTTAGTACTAATTGCGCATTAATTGTTTGATTTGGGTTGTAATCAATAAAAGAAGTTCAAGTGACATGTAAACGTACTTCATACTTCATACTCCATACTTCAGCACCAGGTGCAAGGAAGAGAGGAAATTGATAAAATTATCGGGCCACTTTCTTATCTATAGGTAGACTATTAGCCATGTTCTGCTGTACTATCGCTCTTGGATTGTGTCTTATAAAGCTTTCTGGTGTACTTTAATGTAAAAATGCCTGGTACAAGTGATGTCAGTATATACTTAGAATGTATCTCAACCTGAAGACCATACGAGACGTATGGATGGAGAGACAGCACAACACTCAGAAAAACTTTGCTTGACGTGTATCAGCTGTAACATCCCCAGCACAGTAACCATGTAAAACAGCATGTACACCGTCAACAGTCCTTCTCTAGTAGTCACTCCATGGAGATGTGAAGCGAACAGCTTGCGCGCTTCGCAGGCAGGCAGGGACTGGTGAACAGGTGTTTGCTGTATCCCTCCGCTCCTGACGGTGGCCGTGAGCCGAGCGCCCCAAGACCTCCCGCCGGTAACTCCGGTAGCGATTTTCCGGTACGTTTAAGTCTCCTAAGCCGACCCATGAGGTCTCTGTTACCCACAAATCGATTCATTGTAACCTGACAGGGGTACAAAACACCTGGGTAGCCCAATGGTTGGGGTGGGTGGGCGAGAAGTTTATAGTGACGTACTTCCTACATGTGCGCGCGACCTTCGACAATCTGTTTATTTGTTCGTCCGTGTTTTGTTTATATGTTGTTATGAATGTGGCTGGTCGCCACTGTAAATAAAACTTTTGATATTATTCAACAATAAAAAGAACAAGTGTGTAAACTAGAAAGTATTTTCAATAAATAGAAAAAATACCTTTCGCAATCTTTTCATGCCAGGAAAAGATTTCACTACAGAGGTTTGATCTTCAAAACTCAATGTTGTTTTCTACATTGAAAGAGTTTTTATCAACAAGTAGATATTTCGTAATAACGACATTGTACTTTGTTTTCGTTGTGAGCTTTTTTCTATGAATAAGGAACTTACTTCGAATTCCTCAAACGTGCCGACAATGTCTACGATGGAACAACTACGATACCATTGAGGCAACAAAATGTATTTGGCCGTGTTTACCCCCCTTGGCAAAACGATTTTTCGCTACTTTTTGCATATATTTTGACATATGATTATAGGTCGACACTTTTTGTCCTGAAAAAAGAATGAGGAAAGAAATATGCTGTATTTGCTAACAAATGTTGGTTTTCTAGAATGAGAAGAACAGAAGGTTTTGGGGTTGAGGGGATTCTTGCAGGGATGTGGCAAAGTCAGTCGACCATGGAAGGGAGCGGATAGCCTCCACCAGGCCTTCCTACGGGCGTACAAATCGTAGAATTCGGCAAAAGAAGGGAATAGCTGGCCAATAGAGTCGGTCCGCGGGAGGGTTAGTTTCCCCCCTCCGAAGCGCGGCCAGTCAACCTCAAGGCGGCCAGACTCCCCTAGCAAATATCTCCCTATTATAGCCCGCGCAGTTAGTCTGGTAGAGACTAGGGAGCGGAGATCATCCCCGGCTCTGGTGAACCAGATTCTCGGTCGAGGACGCACCTGCCCAGCGGCTAAGAGAACTGTCAGACTACCAGCAGGTAGACCGATCCGATGAAAGGAGGTATGGCGGTAAACATGTGTTGACCTCCCGATGCGCCTGGTCAGCGGACGTTCCTTATCAACAGTTATACTGCCCTGTCACGGAAATAATAGACGAGGAACTATTACCCGAATTCCAAACTAAAGCCATTGGTGAAAGCAACGGCACTTGCATGATAGTTCTTTGTTTTCAGACGACCCCTCTCGCAGCTTTGATTCTGACATCCTCTTTTGTTAATCAAGTTGTTCGAACAGCAGAATAACAGGGCAAAGATGTTACAGCTCTTTGAGAGGTTGTTTTCCCATAAAGCAACAATCGTGCAGCGTCATCTCTAAGAATAGGGTTGTAACGTTAATGTTAGGCCATGTGCAAGGTTACTCTGTCCGAACCTGTCTGTGCAGCAACTGCGAAAATTTGAAATAAGTTCACCTTCATGTGTTCAACCATCAACTTCATGAGAACGTGGCCTAACTGACGTTTTCTTTCTGACGAAACACTCTACGCTCCCCACCATTTATTTGGCTGACACAATGAGGTCCGCGAAAGACAAATATTTGTCCGTCTGCTGACCCACTCACACGTACGTCCGCACGCGAGAGAGAGCGAGACTGATGGCGCCATGTGTTTGTTGATTCTCGCGAGAAGTGGCAAGTCAGTTGTGAGGTTGGTCACAGGCCATCAAAACAAACAGGCGCCATGACAGTTCTGAACATTAAAGTAAAGGGGTTCTCTTGATAAGTTTACCCGAAGGGGTGGACCTGTATACTCTCCAAGCAGAGGTAGGGTTTTGGGCTTATTTTTGGCGTGTTTTTAGGCTTTTTTATCGGGCTTTCTTTTTTCACTGACTTTTTTTTTCCACTCTACAAAAAATTCAGTGAAAAAAGAAAGCCCGATAAAAAAGCCTAAAAACACGCCAAAAATAAGCCCAAAACCCTACCTCTGCTTGGAGAGTATGGACCTGGACCTTGTACGGGGAAGGGAAGTGTAGAAATTAATTAATGGTCTAAGCAGCAACAGCAGCAATTAGCAACACCAAGAAGTTGTGTTACAATTTTGCTGAGGAACAATTGGCCACGGGAGTAGTTAATACCACGGAAAGTGACTTGGTAATGACATTCAATTCCTTCCCCATGATCCACCCCTGTCTACCCTTAAGGCCCTTAAGACTTTGTGTTGGACATTTGACACAAGCCGGTCTCTAAACACTGTACGTTCCTGGTACTCATTCTCTGCTGGGCCGCGCTCAGGCTACCTGAAGGTCTTTTTCCTGCTGAAGTGATTCAAACCATATAACATACTGCTTGCACCAACTGTACATAGCCGCTTTTTACTAATCTCCAAGCAGATCTAAGGGTGGCCAAATACAGTATCCAATTGCCAACAGCCCAAGTGGCTGAATGGTAACTGTCTGGCCAATTGGATACTGTCTTTGGCCACCCTTAGATCTGCTTGGAGATTAGCTTTTTACTGCATGCGTACATTCGTCGTTCAGGTATCAAAGAAACATACCTTCAAACATTCTTACAAAGGGCTGGAAACATTTAAAGTCTGTCTCAGAGAGTGTCTGCAGTTTATAAATGTGCTGCATCCGATATTTTCATAATGAGATTCGTTTTAGTATGCAAACCTGTGAGTATTTTTGCGTGTGTTGTCAACTTTTGAGCAGGTCGGATGTCGTGAAAGAATCTAAACAGGTCTCATTCCTCCAGCCGGCCCCGTACCCGGGGTGAGCCCTGCGTGCGCGCCTGGAGTCTGTACGGTGACGTGTGCTAATGGGGGGGGGGGGGGGGGGGGGGGGGGGCACATTTCTTGTGGGACCCCGCGTAGCAGTTGGTGTTGCGGTTAGGCCACACCAAGTAATATTTATGGATGACGTCCTCTGGAGACCCTAAATCTAATGCGAGAGCGCGGAAAAAAAACAAGAAGGGCCGAACAAACAAGATGCCTAGATTTGAAATATTATAAGGGAGGACAAATGTTAGGACACAAATTGAATGAGAGAACAGTGTAACAACCAACAAGTCTTTTATTTGTCATGAAAATAGCAATAAATTAGTGGAACAGCAGTTGTTGTCCTGTTCTGTTTCTTTCCTTTCATCCCATCTTCCCTTTATCTTGCGATTTGCAGCACTTTCGTGACTCTTTGGTCATAGTTACAGGAAGCGGAATTTCTTTTTTTTTTCTGGGAACAGGCCAAAATCAATGCGCGCGTGGACGTCATCCATAAAATTAAGTCGGTGTGGCCTAACCAAACGCAAAGCAAGTCCCCGCTAGTCACGTGCTGTAGGTGTGTCTGACTGGGGTGAACAGGCCTGCTTCAACACATGTTTGTTTGGCTTAATGGTACTTTTCCCTTGTTCGTCATCCCTGTTGTATGCTATGTTACAGGAAATGTTCCTTATTTGTTGATGCCAATACAGAAATATATAACATTACAAATGAAGAATGAGGTTACTGTAATGTAGATTTATACCTACCTTTACCCGGTTCTCCAGTAGTACCCAGGTAACCAACCACCTTTCCGTGCAACACGATGACTTCACAGGCAAGCTCCGACATGTTGTTTATGTATATATAAAACATTTCATTAATCTGTTATTGATTGCAAATCATTACTCGATACGACAATTAAACCATTCACACATATACTCCAAGGAAATTCAAATAAACCTTTGGCAAATGTCTGAAGAAAGCTAGCGCGAAAAATGTAAGACGTCGTCCAGAAGTGCATTTTTACCATTCTTAACAGGTGAAGAACAAACTTGTCATTACCATGCACCTGGGCGTCCGAATTCTACTGCAAAGCGTATCCTTTATTTTCTTCACATCTATAATACGTTAGATAATACTAAACACCGCCTGTGGAACGCCAGGACGCACCGTGTCAAAGCCAGTTCTCCAAAAGTTGGCAATGAGGTCATTACTAGTTAACGTGCAATGGGCTAAAACCGACAGATTAAAAAATGACATGCATTACCATTAATGTAGCTGATGCGTGGAACAAAACTTGAACAAACACTGCTACAGCATTTTGCACTATGCACGACAGAATCGTACTGTCGTGACTGTTATTATTCTAAAAACTATATTAATCTCTTAGGCCACACAAGTAATATTTATGGATGACGTCCTCTGGAGACCCTAAATCTAATGCGAGAGCGCGGAAAAAAAACAAGATGGGCCGAAAAAACAAGATGCCTAGATTTGAAATATTATAAGGGGCGACAAATGTTAGGACACAAATTGAATGAGAGAACACAGTGTAACAACCAACAAGTCTTTTCTTTGTCATGAAAATAGCAATAAATTAGTGGAACAGCAGTTGTCGTCCTGTTCTGTTTCTTTCCTTTCATCCCATCTTCCCTTTATCTTGCGATTTGCAGCACTTTCGTGACTCTTTGGTCATAGTTACAGGAAGCGGAATTTCTTGTTTGTTTTTTCTGGGAACAGGTCAAAATCAATGCGCGCGCGGACGTCATCCATAAATATTACTTGGTGTGGCCTTAGACTGTTTGAGGCAATTTTGTTTCGAACCTGTGGAAGTGTTGCAGCTGCCTCCCATCACTCGGCGTGTAAGGGATACACATGATGTTCCTGTAATGGCTGAGGTGGGAAGCCCGCCCCGGTGATTGACAAGTCAGCAAGCGACAATAAACAGATCTCTTCTCTTTCCTAGTTTTCACTATTTCCCCTGTTTACGTGTGCGTCTGTTCAACGTGTGCATTTTTTTCTTCTAAAAATACAACGCGAAGAGGAGGCTGTAGGCGGTAAAGGAATTTGTTGTGGCCAAACCAGCGTGCGCCACTTACCCTTGAATGATCTTGAATAGCCCGACCGGTAAATGAACCAAGAAGCACTTTGGCTTTACAAGGGCGCGCCCTATTTCAGAACCTGGCTGTATCCGTTTGTGTAGCCACAGTTTACACAGATAACTTTTGTTTCCATGGTAACATACTAATCAGAAACATAATCCCCACCGGTTATCGTTCTTGGATCACGGTAAGGCATCAGCTCCATTAGGTTCGCCCATAAACGTTGGAAAGAAAATACACAGCCTGGCGTGCGATATTCCTCCCACCCAACGCACCAAGGTAAACATTTAGACGACCCGGTGACTCCCAGGCATCTATAGCTCGTGTATCATACAGTGTAATGTAAACGTTCTCTTTTTGATGAAGATGAAAAATTAGAGTAAGTTTACTTTAGTTCGCTGGAGGTATTGCTGTGTTACTTCTTAGGGACCTCAGAGACCGTTGTCGCGCTTAGGTCGGTGAAAGAGGAAGGTAAAGAAAACACATTCCGTAGAATATTGTATTGTAGATTGTGATGCAAGCTCGACGCCTAGTAAGTGTAAAGATGCAGTGTAACGATGAGGATGTTCTTCTGGATATATCATCAAACACACCCTTCCGTCCGGGTAGGACGTACATTGTATACATTTGCGCCAGTGCGCTTACATTTGCCGGGCCTTGTCGGAGGGAAGAAAATCACCGGTCACTTGTTTTACAAGGATGCAACTTTGTCATATTTCATTTGCATTCTACATGGCAAAATGAAGAAAATACATTCATCCATTCTTTAGTCATCCCCTTCCAAAGTCTCTAACAAAAAAAACCATGCAGTTCTTCAAAAGCTGCTAGGGTCCCAAACCTATGCCACAGAGAAGTGAAATTGGTGACGAAAATAGTCATGGTTTTCTTTTTTTCCCCACCTTTTTCCTCCCCTCACCAATTTCTAAGACGTCGACCTTTGTTCTTTTTGACACGCTCAAGTTTCAATTAAGACAATTTCAAACAAAGACCCGCTGGCCCGACTTTAAAGTTCCACAGACGCTCAGAAAAAAAAAAGTGTCCTTGGCGTCATTTGCGTCCACCTACCAAGGTCGGGAAGTTTCTGGCATTCCTCAGATTCTTCTGCTGATTACTGCGCAACTCAAAGCTGAGTTTTGTTTAGAATTCCGCCCATAATTCACCGGGGGGTGAGTGACACACCGTTATACCGGACCTCGGGGGACACTTCAAGCATTTCCTGCTGAGGTGTTCTTAGACATATGAACCCCTAGGGACGTCCGGGGGTTAAAGGTCACCGAGAGTAACGCTTTTAGTGACGCACCTATCAACGTCATTCACAATGGGAGGAGGTAATGGTTTTATTCTTTTATAGATAAAGCTGTATTCTACGTTTTGACCATTCCATTTAAGATGCTACGGTGGGGGTAATCCAGAAAGGAATTGTAATAAACTTTGATATTTTTTTTTATTAAAACATATATAAAGAAATACAGACACGATGGCGACGAACTCAAGTTAGACTAACTTATATTAGCGCCGCCATCGAACAATAAACTTAATACAAAAGTAAAGCGATACATAACTAACGGATAAATATAATACACAGATCAAAAACAAGACAAATGGGGTTTGAATAAAGAATGAAACTAAGAAAACTAAGAGCGCAGGTCCTTCCCCCCTCCCACCCTTGGTATCCCTGGTTGTGATTGGTAGGACACACCAACAAAGATAAATTAGGTTGAAGCTAGGCGTTTGCTTGAAATGATATAATCTTGGGTTAGAGCCAAACTTTGATTTGATTTTGTTGAAAAGATGAGTGTTATACAGAAGACTCCATCACCAAGTAGAAGTCCCGCTTTGTTTATGTCTGGTGCATTTCTGTGAGTACACGAATGGTTGTGTGGTGTCAATATCGGGAAATGCGGAAAACGCCTAGCTGGCAGGTTGATGTAGTGTATGCTAGATTATCGATGGATCGCAAGTGAAAAGGGAACTGCGTTAGAAATGGAGAAAAAAATACACCTGAAGCTTCGAAGAGCAACGAAAAAGCACTAATTTGCACATAGAATAAGACAAGTTGAAATGGACACCTGAAAAGTACACCTGACGAATAACGATAAGAACAGTCAATCTCACATAAAATACGGTAAGTTGAAAACGTTCGAGCAGAGGAAAAATGACGAAATTCTCATCTGAAATAATTTCTTCTACCCTTTTACAGACGCCAATCTTCGTCACAGTTGGTCTCTCTGCCACAAGGCCTGTAACGTCCCCCGGTCTGGCTGATGGGCACCGATGCGTATAGCCTCTTAAACCTGGAAGTTCGGTGTCAACAAACGGTGTCCATTGATTAAGCATGTCCAGACAACTCTATATACTATCCATATTTGAAGATAAAAATATATATATAATTCAAATCCTGAGCAACTGCCAATCTAGCATGTAGATGCACTGTGTACTAGTACGCAACAAGCCTGGTACTAACATTATTATCCATAGTCCAAAGATAGGAACAAATTCATTAATCAATCTGGGCGTAACAAACCTAATTTTCTGCCACACGAGCTACTATTGTACAAGTTACTAGGACTGTATCAAATACGTGGCAATCCGGCACATATTGGCTAACCATATTCTAGTAAATCATAAAGAGTACACAACATATGATGAAGCATACTAAAGAACACCGAGCATATGTTACGTGTGTCCTGACGTTTTGATCATGTCGGTGGTTCTGGAGCTTCTGTGCAGCAGGTTTCCCTGTCAGACCGCCTGCGTGAACAGGTGGGGAGTATCGTTCAACCGCCCGGTACTCAACAGTAGCTCAACATTGTTGGCTGGCGGTCTTGTGAGGATCAGTAGCACACCACGGAGTCTGCACAACAAGCACGGAACAGCTGCCCCGCTTTAACTCATCTATCTCTACCCATCTATCTCTATCTAATAATCTATCTATCCATCTAACTAACTGTCTATTTATCTAGCTAACTGTCTGACTATCTATCTATATATCTACCTATCTATCTATCTGTCTATCTATCTATCTATCTATCTATCTATCTATCTATCTATCTATCTATCTATCTATCTATATCTATCTATCTATAGATATATAGATATATAGATAAGTTATCTATCTATCTATAGATAGATAGCGTAGCAGCCGATGACGAGGATCTATATTTTATCTATTTTGGACTGTGTGTTTGTTGGTTTTTGAAAGGCCCTGAAATTGTCATATGTCATGCATTTGGGTGCAAATTGCCATAAGACATATGAACTTAACTGTGCCAATTTGGCAATGGGTGACTTTTCGTGCATCTTTTCCTGAGTAGTACTCAGTATTTGCTGATGACGTAAGATATTTTTGTTATCATCTAGCTCTTTACAAAAGAATGCCAGTTTTCTACAATATAAAATCGTCTCACTAATAATAGTTGGGCACAAAAAAAGACAATTCGTTTGAGTAGGCTGATACAGTTGTTACTGCTGGTACTATTGTTACAGTTGGATTATGATGAATTACTAATAAAACGTTAGAGTCTTACGAATGACAATACTCTTTGCCACACATGACTTATTGGGCTTGTTTACTTCATGATTTAGTAAACTAGGGATTTAGGGATTTCAGTCTTAACAACATACATTTGTATTGCAATGATAGAACTGTTCTGACGTGTATTTTACATGTATTCTCTCAGGTTCTCCTGTGCTGTGCCAAAAATTGCTGATCTGGAATTTTTGTGGTGTAACAATGATCCTCTCTTTGCACAAAACTTAAGATTCTTCTGTGGAGGATTTTGTTTCAGCCACAAGTTTACTAAATATGCCCAACGAAGGTCTTGAAAGAAATGCGTGTCTTATTACTATTAGAGATCTGAAAAGTTTGGACGTCAGTTCCGACTGTTAACCTTAGAGGTTCTGGATTTCTGTTATACTGCAGCTGGCTGTATTGAAGGTTGTTCTAACATTGCTTGCAGGCTATGGTGAGATCTTTAGTAATAACTTAATTGTACAACAGTTGTAGATAAGTAACTTGTACAACAATTCTAGGAAATTAATCTTTTCTACAGAAGACTATGTAGTATGGGACGAGACTACATACTTACTTGTACAATCTTTCTAATCATGGTAAAGGTACTTTTTATGTACAGTCCTATATTTACAATGCAGGGATTATCACTCTCATGCCAATGCGTAGTTGAATTTGCTCCTATGGTCCATTGAGAAGAATCCTGCTATAGCATATGACACAAGTGTATATACTGTGTTACGGATACCATAATATTCGGGACATTCAGTTAAATGTGATAGTCGTCCTATACCGGTTCTGGACAACCTTGTGGTGTGAGAAATCTTTTACATTAAGTGACAAGTTACGATGAGAAAAAAAATGGTTACAAATGACCTTCACTTTTCACTTCTTACTTCATTTCCTGCTTCGACGTTCTGTCTTGCCTCTTTCACTTCTGCTACTTTTCTGTTTATGAACTGGAATTTCACACGCCCAAGTCCAGAACGATAAACCTATAAGTGATGAAGGAAAAGTGAGATAAAGAAATATTACAAGTAGACCGTCTGTATACAGCAGTGCTTCCTGTAGGGTCGTGTTACTAATCCATAACGCTGTTGAACATTACACGGTATCGAGCAGTATCAGCTCCCAGCTTTACGGACAATTAGCTGTCATCCCCGCTTCCAGCCAGAAAAAATAATCAACCGGGGATTTTCGCAATTAAACTCACATCGTCGGGATTTCACACAGCCAACCCACCCTCGTCGCTGAAGACAAAGACACGATTCTACATCAGGATCTTAGATACACAGTTTACATGTTAAGGAACCTTGGCTTAATGAAAAGACTTGAGGGATTAGCGTTACCACGTTAAGATATTGGACAGTCGCACGCAATCCACGCGAGACGTCACGAAGGTTACTTGTCGTGCGCATGCGGGATAGGTAGCCTGATAGCCATGTTTTGACGAATGGATGAATGGAAACCTTTGTAGTACATATTTGCCCCATTGTACTAAACAAAGGTCACAACAAGAAGAGTTTACAAATACATATATACGGGATAGTCGAGTGTGTTCATTTTAATTAGGGGCGTCTAGTTACATACTAGTACAGTTAGGCCACACTGATTTAATTTTATGGATGACATCCTCTGGGGACCACAAAACTAATGCGAGAGGGCGAATTAAAAAAAATGCAGCAAAAAAAATGCTGCTTAACCACAGGAATACAAAGCCGGTATTGCGAATTGAAGCACAGGACACAGTGACTGCATCAAACAAACAAGTTTTTATTTGCAGGAGGTAGATGTAGATAGTCTTGTTCAGGTCTCATACTCCTTCACAGCTTCCTCCTTCGTTTTACGATAAGCCGCTCTTTTGCGACAATGATGAGTCGGCAGTCTGTACTGAGTTCCAGCCGAGTTCCGGAGTTCCGTGAAGCCTCGAAAGACATGATTTTTTTTTGAGAACAGGCGAAAATCAATGCGCGCACGGATGTCATCCATAAAATTAAATTGGTGTGGCCTTACCAGTACAGTTTCACCACAATTTAACATTGATGGGAAAAGGACTCACGAAGCGAAGACAGTTGAATATCTCCGGATGAAGGGAATAATGATAACAAAAAGTGACATGTTGATGGAGAGGTGGCTTAACTGATAAAAGGATAGACGAATTAATAGAAGGATAATCAGAAGTCTGTTAAGATATGTGAAGAGATGAGACAACGGATGAAATGCTAATGAATACGACAATGATGAATGGATGGATGTATGGATTGA
The DNA here is from genome assembly GCA_013266295.2 of Branchiostoma floridae x Branchiostoma japonicum. Taxonomy (NCBI): domain Eukaryota; kingdom Metazoa; phylum Chordata; class Leptocardii; order Amphioxiformes; family Branchiostomatidae; genus Branchiostoma; species Branchiostoma floridae x Branchiostoma japonicum. The sequence goes on from CM023823.1 coordinate 22,940,565, forward strand.
CTTAATTTATAAAAACATTATGCTGAATGTTTTCCTGCTAAATTTTACCCTTATCAATAAATCAATGAAACAAAAAGAGTCAGAATGAGAAGGGCAACTCATCGACGAAGTTCTACCTGTGGACTACACAGATAGAAGTTTGTGCACCGGAAATAGAAGTCTGTGCACCTGGTACAGACTTCTATTTCTGGACCAGATGGATCGTGTATAGAAAAAATATATAAATGAATGAATCTTTATTGCATATTCATGCCCAAATGGGCTAAATGCACATGTGACCATATCATGGTCTAGGGGATATAAAACAAGGAGTATTGAATACTGAAATGCTACATTCTAATGCTATTGTCCTTAAAGGTCTAAATATTACAACTTACACAACTATATACTATTTATCATCTACTGCTGTTGATCAGCGTTTCTTCTCTCTTTTTGAAACATCTGGAAACATAGCTACATACTATGTCTACTATACGTTCATTTCTGCATGACATCAAGTATTTGAAAGTGGCTTGCTTTGACATTTTCTTACATACCTTGTCTAATTGTAAAGTTTTGAATAGAGCTTGGCGTTCATCTTCGCAAAAGCACATAATGATGATGAAGTCTGGCGGTTTCCCGCGGACCAGTGGCCGGCCCGGTGACTTGCGTGCGAGCCATCCCTGGGGTCAGCACAAGCGGAAAGAAACTGATCCCAACTTGTTGTCCTTAAGCTCGAAGGAAAAACAATCTTATTCCGGAGAACATTTTCCCGATGTTTCTGTGTGATATAATGTGATAAATACCACCTCTGGGACGTGTCGAAAACGGAGGAAGGAATTAGAGGTACGGCTGAACAGTTGGCATTATGGCGCATGTATACAACGGAGATAAGCACTAGTGACTAGTTCGCAAGTAAAATGTGCCTTCTTTAAGATCGTAAAAAAAGTTAGCAGTATGTCTTGGACCTAATCGATATCCATGTGAACAGTTGGTTCTCCAGGTTTCCACGTGTCAGTCTCCGTAGGGTAGTTTTTTAACAGAAATGTTATTCGAGTTACATGTAATATGATGTCTTTTTCAATACAAGCCCTGTGGAATCTGCGCACAGCCTCACTACAGAAATGCCATATTTGAAATCAAAGGGGGTCATTACTCCAGAAACAGCGTCTAATTGCTCTTATATATATATATATATTGAGTCTGACTGTCTATTTTGATAAAAGTTTTTTAAAAAAAATGCAAAATGCTGGCTTTTTACGTTGAGAGAAAAAAAAGATACTATGATGATAGTATCGTGATTAGGCAGTTCATGAATTTGCTGAGAAGCTCAAACGTAGATGAGAATTAAGATACACGGGAGGAATACGCACCACGCCGGCCGCTCATGGTGGTCCGTGGTACCAACATACTAATCTACCATCGCTAAATCTGCTTAGTCACGCCAGAAATGTAGTTACCACCGATGTATCGATATCACATGGTAGCAACGCCTAGTGAGTGATGGAAAATCTATGGTACGACAAGCAACAATCATGAGGAAATATTACGTGTAACGTTAAATACATACATACGCGACTATATTGGACAAAGAGACATGCACATTAGTGCAAAAAAAACACGGAACATACGATAAAACGGAACATACGTACAAAAGGAAAGCAAGAAGTGTAAAAGCAATTAAAACAATTGTCACGAACAGGTTTGTGTGTGTGTCCATCATTTTGTTAAACAGCATCATTTTGTTACTTGCTGGAACAACTCATTAAACTGATGAGTTAACTCACACTGTGACAAGACAAATGTAATTGGTTTAAAAAAATGTCCAGCTGAGTGATTCGCTTGTTGGCCATATTTTCATTGCAACCATTGATTGTGTTGCCTACAGGTATACTTTAATCATGTTAAAGACGAAAAAGTAATACAGTAACCATCAAATTTTACCAAACAATATATAGCGCCCGACTTCTATCCCACAGCTGTTTTAATAGCTTCTGAATGTTTGAAGAACTCAGTGACTAAACAACATTTTTCAAACAGAATTTTTACAGCATACGAGTACCGAATGAGCTCTAGATATAGTTGTAACAACGACTTATGACCTTATTCTATGCTAATGAAACTTTCTAAGAATTTTAGACATTCCTCGCCCGTCTATAGCATGTTTCAACTTTACAGTGTTTTTGCCATGGGAGATTTCACCGAAAACAATTATTTGAAAAGATTCAGAAACGTCGATAAGATGGTTGAAAATTTGCAATTAAACGTAAAATCTCGCCTTTCCCATATTTATAGTATATAATTTAACGAAAATACACACCATGTGCCTGTTGTACGACATTTTCTGCTGTGTCGTAAAGAAAGAAAGAACTTTCATGTTTTTGTTGTTAAAAAATTGAAATACATCTTTCCATTAGTTTATAGATTATGTGCGTTAATATCAGAACGGACTTGTAGACTAAGGACGTAATACTGTTAGATGATAAGTCCATCAAATATGAATGTAAGACAAGTGTACATATACAAGAAAATATCAAATCGAATGTCACCCCCCCCCCCCTGCATGCACTATTGGTACCGTCCTATCCAAGTCGATAAAAGCCGTGCTGCGGACGTGTCTGTCAACTGGTGGTGGCCTGGAATTACTGCCCTGACTTTTGTACTTGTGTTGGGTACATGTGACCTGGCTTCAAGCCTGTGTTTCAGGAGCATTTTCATGTAAAGTACAGAACAAAATACGGCGCTGTAAGTAAAAGTTAGCATTACCTATACAGAACCTTTCCATACTTGGATTGTACAGCGTCCATCTCGCTATGTCGACGGGAACGCCAAGCGACAACGAGGAGCTGAATGACACGGCCGCGGAACTCATCGAGACCGATCAGGAAAGCACGACTGTCGACAACGTCGAGACAAGTTCACCGGGCCAAGGTGCAACCTCTCCCGAGAACCGAACTCGACGGCGCCGCCGCAAGCGGGCCAGCTGGGGCGAGAAGGACGCCAAGCCGAAACCCGAGCAGAGGAACGCCGCCAACGCTCGGGAGAGATCCCGAATGCGGACGATGAGCAAGGCGTTTGTGACGCTGAAAACCACGTTGCCATGGGTGCCCCCAGACACCAAGCTTTCCAAACTGGACACATTACGGCTGGCGGCATCGTACATAGCGCACCTCAGACAGGTTCTACAACAAGACAAGGTCGAGAACAACAGTCTGCACCCAGTCAACCTGGTAAGTCTAACGTTATATGGACATGTCACTGTATACGTAACTTCTGGTGCTAAACTAAAACTAAATTTGTCATGGGAATGTGCTAAGATTAAGATGGTCCAGTTTGTCATCCTCATTCAAATATTGTTCAAATGATGTATTAGAGATGACAAATTAATTTTCTTATTTTTTTAAATCATAGTTTGAAGTTCAGGTCTGTTAAATGCAGTTCTTCGGTACTGGAAGGGGATTGTGGTTAGTTAAGAATAACTTAAGATGCGGTGTTGACGCGCCCTTGCGTGATAGCGGTGCATGTGTTCACAGGGACAGTCTCTAAGATTAGACCCTCTGACGACCGGCCAGGGAATATCGTGGCTGAGAATAGTGTTCAGTCCTGGCGTGTCCGCGTGCCGGGGTCTACTGGTCCGAGATAGCCACATCTTTTAGGGTCCTAATTAGCTGCTTTCAATTCTTACTGCCAGTGAAGTATGGCCGGAATGAGTTATGTCGTAATATATATGTTCTTCAAGCCTCCGTTTTGCCAATCTATTTTCAATGACAACTGAACGATCTTTAGAGTATGTGCTTGCCAAAGAAGTATCGTAGCGACCCAACACAAACATGGTTAGCTGCAGCTGAATGTTTCAAATACACGACACTGAAGAACAATATATAGTAACAGCTCAGCACGGTCATTCGAGCCCTTTCTCTTCCATGGAACACACTAGTACTGCACTGACTTATTGTCCATTTTGTTATAGATGAAAATATCACAAGGATTCCGGCCAAGCAAAATGGACAATAAAACAGTGCGGGGTAATCTTTGTTTCATAGGTAAAGGGGTTCTATATGCGTTAAAAATTAAATGATCCCATTTTCAGGTTAATGATTTCTACGTTCATTTTGTGAAACTACAAATGTTCTATATACACAGAATGGGAAATACACCACCCCAATGCAAGATCCCGGCTTGTTTAGCTTATTTAAGACCACTTCAACATTCACTCATTTGCATACAATTGCCAGGGGAACAACGGTTGGAGCGTGATATGGCAAGACAAGGCCGGGGATTTCATGCTACAACAGACTGGCAGGCCAACAAGCACTTTGTTTCATTCTTATCTCATCAACTCAATATACACTGCATTAGAAATTGCACTTAGAAATATCTGAGTTTTGTTATGTGTAAATCAAAGGCATTGAGAAGAAAAGAAGTAACAATGCCAGCACGCCGGCAGAACGTACTGCACCTGCGCGAAACCCGTAATGTATTGTGCATAGCACTTTGGCAGAACGCCTCATATAAGGTTGTATTAGAGCATATAAGGTTGACAGTCTGTCTGTAGTTTTCAGATGTTGTATAGGAAAAGATATCGTCTGCAACAGGCAAAATGTTGATGCAACGTTGACCAAACATCCAACAAAAACCGTGAAAAATCAGGGTTTTGCGTAGGCGCAGTACGTTCTGCCGACGTGCTAACAATGCCGGTTCTAGCTCATTCTAGATCGTTGAAGATACGTAACCGTGAGAAGTTTATAACATGGATTTTTTTTTCCTTTGCCTTCCAGACATGGCCGTTTGCTATCAATTCCAAAATGCAAGACAGTCGGGAACTCCAGAGACCGGCATCCACTGGTTCCACCAGAACTGAAACACTGAGGTAGCAGGTTGTGTGTACACGTCACCATTTCATGAGCACGAGTCGGTGAATCGGAATATGACGTGAACTGTTAACGGACAACTTGATGGCAAGGTTCTCTGGATTTTTCTGTGGCACTATATGAAGAAAGATTTATGCAAGTGACGGACAGAAATATACCAAATTTGCACATAAGTTTTAGTGAATTCAAGATCTTGCAAAATAATTTGTACAGAATGATGGCTACGTACCATTGGAGACACACTGTACCTGATACCGTTTCGATTGCTTGATAGGTATAGCTGTGACAAAATATTACAGTGTGGATCTTTGAAGATACTTTAAAGATCACAAAACGATCTTTAATGTGCTTGGCCATAATGTGAAAACAGATGTGATAGGTTGAATGTATATGTTGCAAAGTATATAAGTGTTTGTGCTTTTACGGTTTGTTCAAAGATACGCATAGTGTTGCAGTAATGCACTCTGCTTTATTGACGTAAATCGTGTCAACAACAGCAGTTTCACAAGCTCTACAAGATGTTACGTAAAAAATCTGTGATTGCATACGTAGTTCACAGGGTTGGCAACTGTAGGCTTGAAATGTATCTGTCATGCAATGCGGTGTTTATGGTGAAAGATACAAGTAAATCATTTTGTTACTATAAAAACACAAGATCTTTTTAATGTCTTTTTTAACAGCCTTCAGTGGTGGGTAAAATGATGATTTTGCGTATTGCACCTTGCTTTGTGAAACCTTATATGAATGTTTCAAATTTCTGATAAAGTTTTCACTTTCCATGAAAGGTGACTTTTATTAGTAACAAGTTTATTGCAAGTTCTTGCCCGAAGGTTAATTGCAAGTTACAATCAATCAATCAAACAATCATGGATAAAAGAACAGTGAAATAGAGTAAAAAAAAAACTACAAAGGTAATACAAAAGCGTTTAAACTACAAAGTAGGAGATAATAAATATCTAGAGCTATGTCTGAAGGGCTTGACTTCTCTTTTGTAAACCATGGAAGACGTAATGCCCCACCTTAGCTTTTCTAAAATTTGTGGGTTTTGGGAAGTTAAAAGAAGAATAGTTTTGTCCTTATTAGTGAAAGGAGACGTGTATTGCTGCTATCGTGGGTATGAAGACAGTGTGGTTGTGTTCACCGACTAAAGTGAATCAACGATGGACCATTCAGGAATCTGGTCCGCTGTACCTTGCTTTTCTTTGGGAACCGTTGGTCAGTCCATTTTGAATACAAAGAAAAGACAGTCAGCAAAACGATTGCTTCCCGACACCGTCTTGTGATACGATGTACGATGTTTTTTTAATTTTAATTTTATTTTATTGAAACATACATTGACAATTGCAAGACGTGGTGGCGACACACTCAAGTTACACTTATATTCATGTCGCCACCAGACAATACACAATACAAGCAAGCAAAGCATGATAAAAAAACACCAATAATTAATCAATGAATTAATCAATGAACAGGTGAAACAAACATATAAACACTGACAGGATTGATCAAGATGTTACAAAAAAAACGATTTGATACCAACAAAAATGTCTGTACATACAATTATAGTATTTGAGCATTATACATTGTTGATAGACAAGAGGAACCTCTTAAAAGTAAATGTACCAGAATATCATCGGAAAGATCATTGGTACGATGGTTGGCAAGCGTGATCATCGGAAAGATCATTGATACGATGGTTGGCAAGCGTTTCTCCGCCCAGTCCCAGTCAGAAACATCTAACACTCCCCAGGACGGCGGGCGATAGTCGGCGGAGATCCCGGATTACCTCTGCACAGACCTGGCACAAACTCCCGCCATTCCTCGGGATCTTATTCCCCGTCATCAGCTCGTGTTTCTGGTGGGAGATTGTAACATTATCGTGTGAAGGACAACAGGGATGACCCATTCTTAGAACCAAAGGAACTACGCGTACTGCAACTGTAACAGAATCGCTCTGTACTCTCACCTAATCCAAGTGGTCATCAAAACAAAGACTAGAGTTAGATTTCTTTTCACAGATCGCGGAAACTGGTGTGGTGGCTCGTACTGTACCATTGGCACATAAAATCTCCAGAAGTCTCGAGCTCCTCTGTGAGAGACCAGGTAGTTCAAGTGTTTGCCTGGACCAATCACCATACCTACCATTCGTAGTAGAAGGCATCCTTTGCCTCGGGAGACGGCCCGGGTAAGGCTGTGGGGGTTGTCATACAAGGTAGCTTCTCCACAAATCGTAAACAATGTTGCGAACATGGTGAGAGTTTCCAGTATAGTATGTTATGTGTTATGATGCTTTCACACCAAATAAACTTCATTTCTGGCACCGAAATACCAATTTTGCAATGTTCACAAAATTTGTATGACTCAAATGGCTGACCCCAACAGCATGGATTAAAAGTGAGCTGTGCAACTCAATTACCCGGTGTGTAGTGAGCTATACCCATATGCGACGTTACGTGCCTGCTACATACATGTAGCGTTAGTACAACAACAGCGGCAACAACAATATAAAGATGCATGTCTACGCTGTGTTCAATGTAGTTATATTTCATAAAGTGAAGTCTCCAACACTCTCTCTGTTGGCATGATTGCTATATCAGAGACTACAGCACGTCCTTAAATCTCATGTATGTTATTAAGTAACGTCTGTCGTAGTCTTATCGTGCAGTTAGCTGGACCTGGCGAGGTGTATGATGATACTAAATGTAGTTAATCGTACATAAAGGGACGTTTGTTTGTTAATCATATAATCTATTCATAAACTGCAGTCGATGTTATGTAGCAGACATTTCACTCTCAGCACCACGTGACGTCACAGCTGGGAAACAGTTGCCAATCAAATGTAGACAGTTTATGTCTCTCAGGCTTGTTTGCATTTAGTTTCTAAGTCGTGGGTCGTTTGAGTCTTTGATAATGAACACACGAGGAAACTAAATGTAGATATGATTAAGTACAACGACGTTGACGGTTAACGTTCAACAACTACACCTACAGACAGAAAACGGCTCAGCAATGGAAACTTATGTTCTTCACTCAGAAAGGTGGGGCCCAGTTTCTGTTAGTGTCCCGTCACCCCGTACTTAATTCAGCTAGACGCCTGGAGCGCACTTGACCGCTAGAGTTAAGGGTGTACTTGGGGGTCTGGCATTGCTCAAGGCGAGGAGTTGAACGTGTGAAGAATGTGGCGAAGTGTTCGCTGATTGGTGAGCACACGCTCAAGCTGATCGACCTCGTGTCTGCAATTTGTTAAGGAAGTGTTCTGTCTCAGTCGCTGAACTGTCTCGGAATGACAGTCCTCAAACGTTTCTTACCGACAGGACTGACTCGGTGTTTCCGTGCGTTAGCCGGCGGCATAGTTGTGGATGGAAACTGGTTCACTTTCTTTCTAAAACCAACCCAAACCAAAGGAGGCGGTAGACCGAAGCCTACAGTACATGTACATGTATATTGGTAGAACAATTTGCCACAAAAGTACAGATTTTGGTCTGGTTTTGATGGACAGTTTGATTGCATGTTGGTGGGAGGGTAGGTCTGGGTGAGTGGGAAGTATGGGAAGTACAACGATAGGAAGTGGGTGGGAAAAGAGTGACTGGATTGAGATGTTTGCTATATTGATTGTGGGCTTGTCCGACTCACATATACGTACATTGTGTATCACCACAATCACTTCGATGGTTAATACCTACCATGTTGCCTTTAGATATCCATTGGCATTATGTGCCAGAACTTAATAACCTTTATACGATCGAGGCCAAGAGGATCGTTGTTTGTAACCAATTCAAAATACATGTAGTCCGAGATCATGAACTAGTACAATTCGTCGGACTCGCGTTTCTCATGGCCATAAGACATGTACTGTTTACCGGTACATTCCTTTGTATGGGTCAGGATCATGGGTTATGAATAAGTCTCGCTCTAGAAAACTATGTGGAATCTACACCAAGATGTTACGAATAGTTTTTAATACACCATGCGTGGAAACATACTACTAATGAACAGTTATACGGATCGTTACCGAATGTCACTACAGTAGTTAAATGTCGACGCCTAAGTTTGGCCGGTCATGTTGTACGTAGCAAAGAACCAGCCAGTAGGCTACTACTTTGGAACCCTGACACGAAAAGAAGGGTTGGACGTCCTAATATAACGAAACTTATAGAAATTGAAACAGGCTTGGAGGGCCTGGAACTTGTTTCAGCAATGGACAAGCAGTTCTGGCGATCAAACTTTGTATGCTCCACCTCTTCGGAGGATGATTGATGATGATGATGTTTACCGGTAACGTTATATACTTGAGAAAAACTTTCTAAATAGATGAGGTATAGAAGGGTTTAATGATTTATGTGAGGTCTTGGTCAGAGTAAGACAGGGCTAGCTCTAACGCCCCATGACGGCTTCCATCGGTACTACAGGGCTTGGGGGCAACTTCGCTTTTATCTTTTGCTTTGACAGGCATGCAAGTGATGCCATTTCGGCCCCTAGTGACAATAGTTGAAAGTTCAGCCTTGTGTTTGTGAGCTTGAAAACAGGAAAAGTGAAGATGTTGTGAAGAGATTTTGGTCATTTTTTCTATGTAACTTCAGAAGTCGTCACATTTTCATTTTTTCACACCATATGAAGGTTGATATGAGCTTTTGTATCTGTATCATTGACAATGTGGATTATGGAAAGTAAGGGAGTTAAAGACGGCAGAATTCTGGAATTTACACTGACATCAGAAAAAATTGTTTATTAAAACTTAAGTACAACAAATTCTAGCAGAACAAACTATGAAGATCAATGACAGTGAGGTCTAAATGTCTTTGGTACCCAAGTACATGTACTACTTTAAGTGCTATCACTACCATGCGTTCAATATGTTAGTATTTGGTGTTTCCTTCTATGAGCCAAACAGGACTGCCCAGTCTGTACAGAAATGTGCATCCCTTACTCCAGTAACCCACCTGTGCCTGAGTCTGCAGAGCCAGTTTCTGAGGACTGACAAACCACAGCCGGACACACTGTACCTAACAACACCATTGGTCATCTTCAACAACAACGGATGAACAAAAACAACAGTCTTTTGATGACCCATGAACTACTTATAACATAGAATCAATATTGCAATGATAACTTTTCTAATCGCTGTCTAACTTCAGCCGTTTAGTAGCTACAGAACTGTCTGTCTGCTGAGATGAGTTCTGTATCACCTCCTGCTCTGTTGGTGTAGTTGGAATTCTTTCATGACTAGTGATTTTTTCTCCTGTTGTCTGAAGAGACTGATAGCTGAGACCTTCATTGTTACTAGAACTACAACCCAGAGACCCTGCTGCTTCAGTGTCCCCGTCTACACTAATCTTTACTCGGTCACATACATCCTTCACCCCTGAGGTATCTGTTTTAGTTTCTGCTTTCTCTTCTGCTTTTATTTTCTGTGTATGGTTAGTGGAAGCATCAGCATCCTGTGGATCCCCATTGTGAAGATTGTTCTCTGTACGCTCCCTTTTGAGCGGTCTGAGCGTGACTCTGTGTCGAACAGGAGACTCCAAGACAACGCTGGGTCCGGTGTACTTTGGAATGCTGATTTCTAACTGGCTCATCACCATGGACATCACCTCATCCACGTATCCATGAATGCGCAGGTCGGCATGTTTATCCTGAAATAATATGTATTAGCAAGGAGTACTTAGAATACATTCACAATGTCATGTTGGCACAGTGGGTGTCATTTTTTCGACATTTTCATTTTACATTTTTCGAGTCGTTTTTAAAGATTTCATTTCTATTGCCAGGTCATTATTTCAGCACATCCCACTCATTCCTCTTTTCATAACCACCTACAATTATGGTAAGAACCATCTGGCAGATGTCCTAATGTCTAGAAGACGAGTGTTGGTACTAACATGTTTGCTGGGCTGTAAGTTGATGATGACCAGTTTGCCTCCTCTTTTCTTGGTGAGCATGGGCAGATTTCCACTGGGTACAATCTGCAGGGATGACCCCATCACCATGGCAACATCAGCACGTCTGCAACAGGAGAAATGTGCTGGACTGATACCACATGACTCACAGTATAGGAGATGTAACCAGCAAACATGGGAGGAGGTACAGATACCTGTCCTCAAATTCGTAGAAGTGTGCCGGTGTACATGGCATCTTTGTTCAAGTGGGAGACTCCTCCAACATTAAGCGTACGGATTACTCGGTCAGAGTTAAAACGTCTTAGGGACTACAACCCCCACCTACTCTCCTGTCCACCAGCAAGAGTCACTACATACCGGAGCAGTCTGCAGCACTATGAACCTTACCTGTGGAACACTCTACCGCTGCAGCAAAGACAGCTTCTTAGTCTTAGGACTTTTAAACAGGTCATTAAGAACAGGACTTGATTCAGTTGACGCTGAGTATATTGTATTTTAATAATTGTTTATGTACTGTGTATTTGTTGTATGTATTTTATGTGTAACCAGGATTACCTGAAAAGCAGGCCAAAAAGGCCTGAGTTGTAATTACTGGCGAAACAAATAAACTGAAACTGAAACAATGTCATATTCAAACAAGTGCAAACAATATTGAGGTGGCAGAAAGAAAAGACTGTAAGGTGTAGCTCTTCTTGTATCAAAGACCTAAAAGTACATATGCAGCAGAAACCAGGTGATCCATTTCACTCCTTTGCTGTCAGGTTTAAAAAAGAAAGACCAAGCAGGACAAAGATAAAATTCTATTCCCTGATATAAAGTGTCCCAGAAGTTCCACAAGCAACTGCTGAACTTCACTCCCTTGTACCCCACTCTGAACATTCTCTGCTAGAACACGCTTTGCCACCTCAACAGCAGAAAATCACCCTTTCTTCCTCAATACTCCATCACTCAAGAGAAAATTCCATGCTGACAGTTTCTTTCCCAGGACCACTTTATTGTGGAACAAGCTTCCCCGTGAATGTTTCCCCACTAGGTACGACCTCCAACGGTTTAAATCTAGGGTGAACAAACATCTGACCACGCAGTCCTCATTGTAACCCAAAACATGCAAGTGGCTCTCACGAGCCTTGTTTTGAGGTGAATACCGAAGTAAATAAAAAAAAATAAAAAAAACCCCCCACCAACCTGCTGTGTTCATCTGCCAGTGTCAGGTCTCTCTCTGGTAGGGAGTCCTCCCAGTCAAGGATGGTGTCATGCAGCTTCCCTCTAGATATTTGCACAGAAAGGGACGACATTCATAAATACAGGCCTTATTCAAGTTCAAGAGAACATCCTATGTAAAGCTGGTTCACAGTTTGAACAAAGGTGAAGACCACTAACCATGCTTGGTACCATGTCCAGAGGTGTTTTGCCTCAGGGGCCATCAACTTTGACATATTACCTACAATACATCACACTGTACATGCCCAGATTAAACTGTGAACCAGCTTATAGTTATACTGCTATTCCTTGATAATCCTTATGTTACAGTTTAATAGTGTTTACTCCAGCCAAGTTAATTTGTACCAGGAATGAGCCCTTGGTCTCATGACACACCTTTGAAAAGCTTGCAAGGTAGAAGAGAAGACAACCATGGGTGGGGTCGTGTGGCGTACCTGCAGCGTGTTCGGCTCAGAACCAAGAGGTCCTGGGTTCGAATCCTGTCCGCCGTCACCGATCTTGTGCCCTTGGGAAAGGCACTTTACACGACTTTCCAGACTTCACTCAGGTGTAAATGAGTACCTAGCTTCGGTTAGGGACGTCCCTCGGATAGGACGTTAAATGGAGGTCCCGTGTTTGGGGAGAGCCATACCCCACACACGTTAAAGAACCCACCATACTTATCGAAAAGAGTAGGAGTCCTTCCCGGTGTGAGTGGTTCAAACCTTACAGTCTTATGGCCGCACCTGGGGTCGTATTGAGGTCACCTGAGTTAGCGCCGAATGGCAGCCGCTCCAGACCCTTGTGATTAAGCCCCACCACCATTACCCTTGGCTGCAAGGAGAGAGTAAGCCGGCCCACCAATAACAAAATGAAACAAAATGAAACCAACCTGCATCTTCCTCTTGCCTTGACCTGAGTACACTGTCCACCTGTGGGCTTCAGCGCCATGGTGGGTACAACTGTGTCTCGTACGTACTGCCTGGTGGGGACAGAAAACATCAAGGATGATTCCGACTTCTGCTTTATTTTTTAGTCCTGAGGCCACACCAATTTTATTTGTTGCTTCTCGGATTTTTTCAGAAAAAATATGAAGCGACAGGGCAAAAAAAAAATAAAATAAAAACAGGCCTGGGCATCCTATTATAGCCCCAAATGTTAGAATAGGTACCATGAAGTCAACACAATAGACTGGGTTAAAATTTAAACAGTGAATTTTGAACTTTTAATCAAACCACTGCATTGGTAGATGTAACAACTGTAACAACTAGGAAGAAAATGACTTTCTTCAACTGTTGGAGGCAAATATGAGCATTGTTTAGTTGATTCAGAACCAGAATTTTTTTTTTTTTGCAAATCAGAAAAAAATGAAGAGGCGAATCCGAGAAGCAACAAATAAATTTGGTGTGGCCTGATGAAAGTTTTATTCTACATGTATATGTACAATTCAAAAAGAAAAAAGAAAGCTTACTTTCCACACTTATCACACTGTTCCACAAACATGTTGCCATGGAGCTCCGATAATTTGTCCCTGCAAACATGGAAGAACAGAATTCAAATTCTACTGGTGTCATATTCAGACTGTCATATCTACCAACTCAATATACACTTGACTACACTTGACATTTGCTTGTTATATACACAAGTTGTAACATAAAGTGGTAAGGCCTAGGAAAAAAAATGTTGTGTTTCCTGTTTCAGTCCTCAAAAAATTAGGGTCAGTAGGTAGGGATTATCTTTTTCTTTCTTTTTTAGACTTTGGAGATCTCTAGTGATCCAACTTATACAATACAGTATTTTAACAAAGTAAAAATTGCATGAGGGCACTTATATTTTCAATGTCAATGTTGGAAAACCGATTGTACAACGTTTCATCACTCAGGTGTCAGATCATGGAGCTAGAAAAGGTTGATCAGCTCAAAAAATTTGTCCTTTGCAGGGGTCCACCCAAAAAATGGCTAGGGTCAGTAGTTTTTTCTAGGGTAGGTCAGGAAACAGGAAACACAACATTTTTTTTCCTAGGCCTAAGTATCAAATGTATTTCTTCTCACAGTGTATTTTTGTCCTGAGTGTACTTGTAGTATAGACAAAGTTGTTCTTACAAATGTAACTGCCTGGGTCAATGGGAAAAGTAATCTATGGGACCGCCAGAAAGTGCCGACAATAGTGAGGTGGTTGTAATGTAGAGGTGGTCATCAGTACAAGTTTGACGGTAGACTACAGAGGTCATTAGAGTTCATGTCCTACCTGGGGAAGCCCGAGCGTACGTGAAGTCCGTCCACATTCTGACTGATGACGTACTTGACAATGCCGAGTCTCTCCAGCTCGACCAGGGCCATGTGTGTGGGGGAGGGGCAGGCTGACTCAAACGTCGTGTCAAAATGGGGGGTCTCACCCTTCTGTTCCAGAGTCCACACACCTTTGGGACCTCTGCAATACATGTGTTCAAAATGTTACAAAGCTTACTTCTATTTTTCTTGAGAATTCAAATTTCTAATGCACATGAGAATGTTGAGAATGGTGTACAATGTACCATGGAGAAAACATCTAACAAACAAGCAACTCTATGGCTCTCTCCCACCCATTTCATCAGTAGTGCGACAACGCAGGCTCGCCCTGCAGCTGGCAGGACACGTTATTCTTAGTGAGGAACTTGCTGGGAGACTAATAGTAATACAGTGGTTGCCCACTGGAAAACGCAGAGTTGGACAACCATTATAGTTACTACTTTATTGACAATGACTGAGAGAGACACTGGTCTTACAGGGTGTCTCTGATGCAGCTGCTCTGATGTCTACCATGAAGGCCAAAGAGTGCTGGAATGACTTTATCTTGTTTACCTCACCAGATTGTTCCGGATGCAAGATGATGATGATGATAAATGCACATCAGCTCAGAATGTGTAAAACAGTGATCACATAGCCTTTAGTGCAGGTATTGCAAACATCTGTCTTAACTGAAGTCATGTATCATTAACAGGTGTCTCACCTGAAGTCATGTATCATTAACAGGCGTCTCACCTGAAGTCAGGTATCATTAACAGGCGTCTCACCCGAAGTCAGGTATCCCTGCAGATGTACTGATCCCTGCGTGAACCACCATCATTAACAGGTGTCTTAACTGAAGTCATGTATCATTAACAGGTGTCTCACCTGAAGTCAGGTATCATTAACAGGTGTCTCACCTGAAGTCAGGTATCATTAACAGGTGTCTCACCTGAAGTCAGGTATCCCTGCAGATGTACTGATCCCTGCACCTGTGTGAACCACCAGGTGTTGTGACTCACAAATGATATCTACCAACTGGGACACCTTCTCCGCAAGCACCTCCGCTGGGTCATATTTCTGCACAGGAGAAATTAAAACAACTTGTGTGGACAGTTTTATCACAGTCTGCTAAATGGAGATTCCCAATTAAGTTCTCAGAACAAAATCAGTCATCATTAAGGTACAAAAAGGTCAGTTATCTCTTTCTTAAGGAGGCGAAAAGACGAAAACGCCGAACGTTAGAAAGACGCAGAAAATGCATCAAAACACACATTAACCAGTAGGCCAAACCCTACATCTGCTTGAAGATTTGTTAGTATACCAAGTCGACATGCTAGCCGCGGCGACTGTTGCAGGGCTTCTCTTAGTCTTACTTGCAGTCTTTTACATTAGCCCTAACAACAGTCGCGGAGCGGTGCATTGGGCCAAATGTTAGGGCTAATGTAAAACTGCAACTGCAAGTAAGACTAAGAGAAGCCTAGCCTGACTGAACCTCGCTTTTCGCCGGCTCCCTAGTTAGTCCGCCACCTTGGGTGGCGGACTATGTAGGGAGCCCCCCGGAGCTTGGGTTTCACAGGCTAAGAGAAGCCCTGCAACAGTCGCCGCGGCTAGTCGACATGCATGCCGTTCGCCCTCACCTCAGGCAGACCACATTTCCCCTTATGATCGTAATGAGAAAGTCCCGCAGCGTAGTTCACAGACATCTCAACGGACTCTTCTCTTTCCCCCTACAAATACTGATCTGAAAATCTTCCTCAGAGATCGGTATTAAAGGAAAGTTTTGCTGGAACAAATAACAACATGCAACACCGTCCACACAAGCCGGCTGGCTGACCTCTGAACTGAACTCCGTCCGGACTGTACGATTATACAATATAGGGGATTGGAATCTGCTATTTATATCATTATATTTCTTAAACAAGAAATGAAGAAAGAAACATTTTCATGAAAACATATATTTTGAAGATAGCATCACCGTATTGAATCAAATGCATTGAATATTTTTTTCGTTTTGTTAAAAATAAATTGGGAACCGCCATTTTAATGCGCTAATGTGATCACCCTTAATGAAAACGAGGCTGCTGGAGGGCACACTCAGGAAGAAAGAACTTCGGTGTTGGAAAAAGACGAAAGGATCCAAAAAATCCCACCATGGTAAGTTTTATTAGCCAGAGGTGACGAGAATTATACCATAGATCATGTTCATTCGGTAAAAGCGGGTGTAGGTACTTGGAGTGTATGCTTGAGAGTTGTCACAAACGTGCACATGTGCGCACATGTAGGGAGGGGGGCAGCATGGCGACGCTCCAGATTGCGTGGCTTTGACAAATCAGTTTTGGAAAGTGGTGGTCTTTTTAATTGTTCGTGGCCAGGCTAATTCTCCAAACATATTTAAGGATTTACAGACCTGTATTATCCCATTGTTGAGTCTGATGATCGGGGACTATCTTATCTAGTATCATAATATTCATATAATTTAAAGGGACCCAAAATTCAATCTACAAGCAGATACTGTGTTAGAGGATTTGTAATGTTTGAGGCTGATGAGATTTTCTTACATTCACCCTTCCAAACGTGCTTTGCCATAAAACGAACACCAACTTCCATCTGCTTGCAGATTTAACCTGATTCATTGGCACTGGGCCCAAAAAATATCCACAGGCAGTCATGTTTTTGTTGATGTTGATGTAAACCAATGTGCAGCACATTTAGGTCTGAAGGCAGTGCTACAAATGCTGTTTTTATTCCTGCCTTATACAGCCTCAGAACGAGCATATAGAACTTCACAGGAAGAGACATGGGTACCGACTGGATTACCATGAAAGAAAGTAAGTTACTTTTCTCTCATCAATGTTTTACTTGTCACATACTAAAAAACAGTCTTGTAACTTGTAACTGAGTTATTTTTAAGGTCTAGTAAACATATCTTGTTTATAATTGCTGAACTCGTAGAGGTTCTACACCTGGAGTTGCCCTAAACATTTTGGAACCCACAGAAATTGTTGTAACCTGTTCTTACCAGATGTGGTAAAAGGTATAGCTGGCACTTTCAGTTGAAAATGAACAATAGCATCATGTCCTTCCTGGTCTCTGAAAGCTGCCTTACTCAAAAGGTTTAAACTCATTGTTCATGTCTTTTGTTCATGACCAGTGTTCCATATTACCACATGTAAGTAAAGTACATATGTAGACCTGACCATATCTACAATAACTATGTTTTTTTTCAGACGTAAAAAAGAAGCTCGGAGACCTCATGAGATGGCAGAGAAAGCCAAGAAACTCAAGGGACTCAAGTAAGTATAGAACACGTATGTAGTCCTATGGTAATGATTGTATGATATATTCATACAGTCATGTTTATGTGCTTTATTGTACTGTTCAACTTTTGACAATGGGAATCATGACTTGCTAACACCTCTACGTGAAATGGTCAACATCAGATGTAGACCATTTCAGTATATTTCCACATTTCTATTGGGTTGTTCAGGAAAGGATGAACTGATTGTTACATGTACATTTCCCCAGGGCAAAGCTGTACAACAAGAAGAGGCATGCTGAGAAGGTACAGATGAAGAAAACGTAAGTTGATTCCATTTTTGCTAACAGATAAGGCTGTTTTTGTATTTTCTGATCAAAATCATTTCTTATTGCTATCAATATTATTACTATTAGGAAGTTTTCGTATACTCTGTAACATTAGCTTAAGCCTATAACACAATTGTCTCTTCAGGTTGAAGATGCATGAAGAGAGGAAGACTAAAGAGCGTAAGGATGACAAAGTTCCACAGGGAGCTGTCCCTGCATATCTACTGGACCGTGAAGGACAGTCTCGTGCCAAGGTTCTCTCCAACATGATCAAACAGAAGAGGAAAGAAAAAGCGGTGAGTGCCTGTAGCAGTACGGTCTCAATGATTGTGTTCAGTCCTATATTTTCCTGTCTTATGAAATGTTGTGTAAAGTCTTCTTGCTTGCATTGGTCAGGGTTGGACAAGTCCACTTGCCCACTTGTCCGGGGCAAGTAAAAGCACTGTTCGGGCAAGTGGATATACCTCTGGACTTGCCCGATTGGGCAAGTAAATTTTTAGGATGCGGTGTTTGGAACAAAATAACTTATCATTTTTCAATAAAGATATCATATTGATGCCAGTCAAAAGTATGGCCATTTGTTTGAAAATTCATTGCAAAAAAAGTTTGCAAGTCTCTAAGTAGCCTTATTTTGCTAAATAAAGCATGCAACATTATAAACTTTAAAATGCTTTTTTTACTCATTGAAAACTAAGTATAATTTCCTTGCTGCAACTAGTGCAAGTAAAAATGCATTAGAAATACATATACTGTATGTCATATTTTGGGCGAGTGAAAAGTTGGTTCGGTCAAGCGGAAATGATCATGTACTTGCCCGATTGGGCAAGTGGATTTTTGAAAACTTGTCCCACCCTGTTGGTAGTAGACAATGTCCATCTGTGATTGCAGGGAAAGTGGGAGGTGCCTCTGCCCAAGGTGCGAGCCCAGTCAGAAGCAGAGGTCTTCAGGGTCGTCAAAACAGGCAAATCTAAAAGTGAGTTTTTCCTACCAGGCAATCGAAGGGGTTGGCAAATGTATCAGTCCATGTATTGTAATAGAACTGGAGTAATAGTGTTGTGAGTATAGCGTTCTCTTGGCATGCAACTAGCCCACTGCTGTAATATCTTTTGTGCTTACACAGCTGTGTGACCCAAGGAAATGGAAATGGTTGCCGCCATATATGCTGTATGGTGTAGGAAGGACTTTAACTCACTGTACTCTAATGACAAGGGAACCTCGTTGTTCTGCTATTTTTTGTCAGTCTGACATGTTCAGGGCATACATGTATGACAAGGATAATAGAGCTGTATACAATCATACATTTTACACAAGAAGTGCCAACTACATGAGAAAACCACCCAGCAATGTCATTCAATTAATACATGTAACTACCTTTTTGCAGAAAAAGCCTGGAAACGTATGGTTACCAAGGTAACATACGTGGGAGAAGGATTTACTAGAAAACCTCCAAAGTATGAGAGATTCATTAGACCAATGGTGAGTATTAACAACATGGACAATTTTCCAATCCAAGCTTCTTTCATTTGCTTACATAAGACTGGTTGCAACCTAATAAAAGTACCTAACCAGATGATGATGAATAAAAGTACTTTCCTTCTCAGTGTGGTGCAGGAAAATTTACATCAAAATAGTTTTTACATTGCCCTTATTCCATGCTCTGTTTTTAAAAAGGAATATGTAAGTAGTTACTACAGTACAAATATTACCATGTAAGAAACCATTTTGTGAACACATTGTCTATGAACTATGTACCAAATGTTCCTTAAATTCTAACATATCTTGGTCCTGACTCCTTCAGGGTTTGAGGTTTAAGAAGGCACATGTGACACATCCTGAGCTGAAGGCCACCTTCTGTCTCCCCATCATCGGTGTGAAGAAGAACCCAACCTCTCCCCTCTACACCTCGCTGGGGGTCATCACTAAAGGCACGGTCATCGAGGTCAACGTGTCCGAACTGGGCCTGGTCACACAAGGAGGAAAAGTCATCTGGGGTCAGTCTGGAGGAGTTTTCTTTCTAAAAGACTATTTTGTAGAAATGTTACAGAGATGAAACTGAAGCTTGTCCTGGCAGGCCTAGCATATAATCCATTAATGTAAAAAAAATAACTGTATTTTGGGAAGATGTGTGTCATTTTTGGAACAACGAAATAAAAACATTATTTCCAGGTACGTGTATCATAGTGGACATGGCACATCTAAACTTTGCTCTAGTTCAGTAGTTTACTGTAAATTCATGGAAGTTCGCAGCACCTAAATTTCGCATCATGATGAACATTGAATTTTGCTGTATCTTTGAGTTCACATTTAAAACAATAGTAGGAACATCATGAAAATGCTGGTGGCTCTTTGTAGGTGTGATGAGTTTGAGAAGAGACTGCAAAATTAAGTAATGTTTATGTATGTCATATACATTTGTACGTAAGGTAAGGTTTCACAAGTGCTGATATGATATTGTTTCATGTTCTTTTCTTTCCCTCCACAGGTAAATATGCTCAGGTTACCAACAACCCAGAAAATGACGGCTGCATCAATGCAGTGCTGTTGGTTTAAGAGCTGCTGCTGCTGGTGGGATGTGTGGAGAAAAACAACACTTCCAGAAGTACATGTACTTGTACATGATATTCCTGTAGTTCTGACAAAGATTTGTGGCCATCACCCAGGCTGTCCCTGAAATATAGAGCAAGGTGATGTGCTGTAGCTCTGGGGACAAAATTACCTCCATTTGAAAATTGACAGGGTGGTGCTGAGGTCATAATCAGGTGTTGTAATGTCAGAGACCTGATTGTAAATATGTATCATTCACCAACATCCTTTGTGTCAGTTTAAAAAGTTATTTACGGGGATAACAACATGTAATTTCTTTAGTTTTTTGAGGACTAAAGACAGTAAGTGCAAAGTCTTTACAAGATCCTTCAGCCATCAGTATACAGTGTGGTGCTTCTGCCAGCCTTTAGATATTGTAAATAAAGGATATATTAGTACAGTATTTCTTGTTCTGTGTTGTGATTTACCTAACCTACACAAGGACTAATTACAAGTACAACCTCGACACAAAGACAATAGCACTACTTTACAAGTCTTTGGTCCGTCCCCACCTAGAGTATGCTAACGTGATATGGGGGCCTCACTACTGGTTAGACCAGAGGGATTTGGAGGTGCAAAGAAGAGCAACCAAGCTCCCTCTGAACCTCAGGGATTTGCCATACCAGGAGAGCCTTAGGTCTTCCCTCCCTTCAGTACCGGAGACGTAGAGGGGATATGATCCAGTTGTCCAAGTTAGCAAGAGGAACGGAGGGGGTCCAACTTGAAACTTTCTTCACAAGACGCACCGAAGGTCCTACAAGAGGGCACAATTGTAAGCTTGAAGTCCCTTTAGCCAGGGGAAGGGTCAGAAGACAGACCTTTAGCGTCAGAGTTGTAAATGACTGGAATGCTCTGCCACAGTCCGTAATTAACTCAAAAACAGTGAATGAGTTTAAAACACAGCTCGACAAGTACTGGGAGAGTATGAAGTACAACACGGAGTAAAGTTCGAGACCGGGATGTACTACAGGCTTGCCTTCTTGTCCCGAAGACGGTATCAAGGTAAGTATGATAATTGTTACATGATTGTACCTTTTCCAATCATTAAGCAACCAAAATTGGATTTGTATGACCCTTGATTTCATAAATGGTATATGAAAGTCAACAAGAAATCTAAAGAGGCAATAATTACGTAAGTAGTACATAGTTTTTATTGATACCTGTCTCATCTCTTATGATCTTGACAATCTTTTTTGTATAACAAAATAATCTGAAACAGTTACACCTCAAACATACAAAAATAAATGGTTGTGACACAAAACATGCAAATATAACGTCACAGTCTTTGCAGAAATGGTGAAATCTAACTAACAGCTTGAACGACCCATCACTTTGGGCATGTGACTCATCAGAGTCAAAGAATCCAGGAAGTCTACTTTACCAGGAACTAGGAACCATAAACAAATAACAAAAAAAGTGCAATGTATCTATATCTGGAACCTCTGTATAGAGGTTCATCATGCTCAGATAATAATAGGGAACAAATTTCTGTAACTCAAAACTCATCATGCGTCTATGTTATACATGAACTCATTACACTACAATATGGTTTCTATTCTAATACTAATATATCATATCAACTGGCTCCCAATGCATATCAATAAACAAAAAAAATACAATGATGTTTTGCTTTGGTCTTGACATATGACGTCTTATATGGAAACTGACAAAAATGCTTCATTGCTTATTGTGCAGTAGTGTAAACATTTGGTATTCTTTCATTCATTTAATGTAATGTAAGATGTAAAGGTGACAATGTGGAGAAAACTTGATGGCAATTTGAATGTCTTAGGTCCAACCAAAGAAAATACTGTCTGTGCACAGAAGTGCTCATGTAGAACAAATCGTGTAGTCTTTGGATTAAAACAATGTCATGCCAATTCAATTCCTTACTTATTAAAAAAAAAAAGAGACTACTGACTGCAAAATAAAATACTTGGAAGTTCCAATGAATGCTTACATACCGGTATTTTATATCCAAGTTTCTCCTTGTCACATGATGTCTATATCTGTTTTCTTGTAGTAACAAAACAACTACTAGTATATAACACTCCTTGATTTTGGAATATAATAGTTAATGCACTTTCCACTAACCAAAAACTCAGGAACTGCATTCTTACTACATGTACATTGTAGTAGGAATATAAAGTGCATGAATATTGTTGTAACATAACATAATATAGATCCTTCTGCATTTATTGAACGTGAACATTCAAGAACTAGGTTACAGGTAACACAACTTTATCTTCAGTGAGGTAAGTGAAAGTAAGAGAAGCATAAAAGGTAATCAGAAGGTCTTTCCTCAAAATCTGTTATTGTGACATATATACTGAAAGACAAAATAAATCTTTATATCTCTTGTAATGTAATAATGACATGAAGAATACCATAAATGTCAATAAAGTTCAAGACTTATGTTCAAGACTTTGTTGTCTTCAAAATAAAGCATAAGTATCTGGTTTTCTCTTGACTATAGATGATCTGTGACATGAAGACTGAATGAAACATAGCCCTTTCATCTTGTTATGAAAACATCAATGAATGCACACCCCTGGTTTTACTTGGAATGTGATGTTATTGGTAAAATAAATGTCCTACTTACATGTATTTTAATAAGTGAATACTGGATGAACAATGGAGCAGGATCTCAAAATAAAACAGGTTGAATCTCTTTCATTCTTTAAAGTAGACTTGATAGCCACGAACTGAAAAAATAAACTCCACTATGACTACAATAAACAGTAACAAACTGTCTCCTCAGTGATGTATCTACCAGCGGTTACTTTTTCTCCCTCTGCCTCCCTTTCTACCAGTCTGAAATACAAAAAGGCAGATCAATCTATAAGTCAACAAGAGTCCAGCATGGTAACAGATGTGTAGTAGTAATGTTGTGCACAATTGTAACAAGACTGGCAATGAAAACATACATTGCCATGGCGACGGTGGTTGCTGTTATTGTTATTGTTTGCATGGCACTGCGGCCCTACCATCATTTCATGATTTTGAGGAAGACTTGGTACCTATACAGATACAGTGCACACCTCCCCTAAGTGTATAGTGAACGAGCCCTGGGGTCACAGAAAGTAGGGCATCCGGGGCAGAGAGCTGAGGTCTTCCCAAAGGTTTCATTTCCAGGAATGTGGGCATAGATGTGGGTCACATGCCTGTGGACATTCCATTCCTGTGGACAAAATGCCTGTACGATTCCTAGAATTCTTGCGAATTGCACACAATACTGTACCATTAGGCTCCTCCCTGAGATGTCGCCAAAAAAAACCCCACAAATGTCACGACATTGTCAAATCTAACAGGGTGATGAAACTACTATTATTGAAGACATAGAAATAGCCTTGAATTTCATTAATGATTCCATAAAAAACGCTGGGACACGAGATCCATCTATCCATTCTACAGACCTATCCTCAGATCATCAACGGAAACACTGGCTGAAGTAGCAAACTATAATACAGTCTAGCCTACATGTAAAACAATGATTACAACATGTACTGTTGAAATTTTTGAGATGACTTTGTGTACTTTTGAGTTGACTTTATGTACTTTTGTGTTGAATTTGTGTAATTTTGAGTTGCCTTTATGTACCTTTTGAGTTGACTTTGTGTATTTGCGATTGGACGTTGTGCACCACTTTAATGTTGTATTTAGTTATTTATTTGATGCCTCCAGCATGACCTTTCATTTGATTTGGATTTATGTTTACTTTCTATTTATGTTACAACTATATAATTTCTGTTTTGGTGTCTTATAAGCCCATATGGGCTAGGCGACAAAAGTCGCATGACACGTTAATAAAATTCATTCATTCATTCAAAATTCATTCATTCATTCATGTACATGTATTCCTCACCTTCTGTTCGTTTCGGCCATTACTATTGGGGCAGTCAGCTTGTTTGTGACCTTTCCCTCCACACTGGTGGCATGCGCCGCTAGGCCCGCTACGCCTGGAACGTGCGCCAGTACCATTCCTGCTATGTGAGCGGGATTCCGGAGCAGGCTGCCTTCTTCTGTCACCTGATTGCATCCTGAAACAACAGCACATATCTGCAACAGTGTACGAAATAATTTTTAAAGCCAGGTTGCCCAGTGGCAACCTAGGATGAAAGCCATCAAAATTCCAGGTTGCCCCAAATTTAAACTCTTCTACATTATGATTAGCTTTGTTAGAATGCAATGTGCCTTTATACATTTCTGACACAGAGTTGTTTCCCCTTACCTGAAGTGATGAGTTCTTCCATGGGAACTTCTCAGTGAACAGTTCCCAATGGAAGAAAGGGCCATCCTTACCACAAAATTTAGGTAGTGCACTGGGCTACCTGGGTGTAAAAATAGGTTGCACCAAGCAAAATATGGTTGCACAGTGCAACTTTTAAGCTAGTATTTCGTACGCTGTGCAACATCATTGGGGATTCTAATGCTGTCTTGAACAGGCCTATCTAATTTCTTCAAACCATGCAAAGAATCATTGTTTTGAGGGTTTTGGTTGAAAGCAGCTCTCAGGGTGCAGAAATGTGCACAGTACTGCCTGTAAGCATTTCATTTCCGACTTCTTTGGAGTAAAAAAATGAGGGGTTTTCACTAATTTTTTTACTGTACCTGAATCAAAATAAATAACATGATATTTGGAACAATCATAAAATACCGTGAGATCGAACAACTTACATGTAGCCCTGTGTGTTAGGAGGGCCAGGTTGAGTTGCCTCCTGCAGACTGCCGAAGTCTGACCTCTGAGACAGGGGGTCCTCTCCCTCCACCCAGTCATCCTCGTCAAACACGCTGGGTGCAGACTGGACAGACCGTGCTGGGGAGCTGCAGCCACTTACAGATGTGCTGTCTGCTCCTGTTTCATCTACAGGGCACATGTTTTTACCGTTTTATTAATTTGTAATGGAAACTTTGAATAATTAATCTTGCACGTAAATCTGTAAATAATTACGAAATGAACTCAAATATTATTTAATGTATATGCTACGATTGTTTTAGAATGTCACCAGTAATGTTTGTACCAGTCCAGTTTTAAATCTGTAATTAAGTCCACAATTCAGCCTGATGGCTGCAAGGGATTTTAAACTGAATAAACCATTCTATCTATCTATCTATCACAAATGTGCACAAACTATGCCCAAAACAATCATATTCATATGCTTTATGTATGAGTGAACAATGCTAAGCTTGTCTGGTCATGTGCACAGTATAAGCTGCTACCCCAGAGAAAATTGTACGTTCGTTTTTGTACAGCATCTTTTAAAAAAAGTTTACTTTTCATTACAATTACATGTATTACCCAACACAAAGTGGCTACAGAAATTTGCAAAGTTAAAGAAGTCAGGAAGCAGCAAGACTCCATTTTCCACCAGAATTATGAAAACTTTCGGCTTGCCGTGCTTGGAGATTACTGGAAAACAAACTATGGACTGAGGCCTTTATTGTAACATCTGGTTTTGGCTTGATACTTTTAAGTTACAATGTACATGTATAGCATTCACTTACCCGTTGCTATTACATGAATGATACCACTTTCTGCACTTGTTCCTTCAGCCAGCTGTTGCTGATGATATGGCTGTTGTAGAACAGGCTGCTGGGATGATAAGAAAGTATATTGTATATCATGAGGAAGAGCACGTCGGCAGAACGTACTGCGCCTGCGCAAAACCTGGATTTTCGCTGGATTTTTGGTCAACGTTGCATCAGAATTTTGCCTGTTGCAGACCATATCTTTTTCTACACAACATTTGAAAACTACAGACGGGATGTCACCCTTATATACGCGAATTCGACCTTATATGAGACGTTGTGCCGAAGTGCTATGCACAATACATTACGGGTTTCGCGCAGGCGCAGTACGTTGTGCCGACGTGCTATGAGGAAGGCAGTATGGAGACTTGCACATCACATCTTTAAAACTCTTGCTGAAAGAGAAATTACAGAAGAACATTTCAGAGCCAATGTCCAAGTTTGGCCACGTTCTCAAAACCACCTTAATTTAACAGGTGGACAGCACACAAATATTCCTTCCAACTTCAATCCACAGACAAAACCATAAGTGCCTGGAATTCTTCCATAAAAAGATTGATGCAGTTCTTGACATCTTTGTTGATGTCCTTTCACATTAAACTTTAACAGATTGGTTGTTATTGTTGTACCTTGTGCTCTTTGCTGTCTAGGTTGCCCTCAGTCCAGTCATCATTGGCGTCATCCCAGTCTTCTGATGACCCAGATGTCATACTCGTAGTCTTGTTCTCAGCTGTCATCTGGCAAGTAACAGACCACATCAAATCTACACCACTTCATGCAGAATGTGTGCACTGATCAATACTTCTACCTGCCATCAATACTGTTAACGTACGGAGCAAAGAGCATTACAGTCAAACCTGTACTAGTGACCACCTCTATGTTAGGACCACCTGGCCGTTAATTGTGGCCACTTCTTGGTTGTTGCTTAGATTGTTTTTCCCATTCACCCAAGCATCAAGAATCCTGTCTATAGTGGCTGCCTACCATTTTCTACAATTCATTTCATTTTCCTTTTAATCAGTTCCAAACTAGTCCCTGGAGTGGTCACTATAGACAGTTTTGACTGTACACTAAAGACTTGAGTCATTTTCAGATGTACGTCACTTGTATGTTCTGGAAACTGTACCAGAAAATGACATGTAACCCAATCAACACAACCAGGTGAACTCAGACCTGTGAACCTTCCCCCACAGTTGACAGTTCCCTGGGGTAGGGTGTCCCAGGGGGGCGAGTTTGTTGTCTAGCCTTTTCAGCGGATTGCAGCTGCTTGTGGTGCTCACTCTTTGGAAGAGTTTGCTGTTGTTTCTGCTGCCAGCCCTCCCTCAGGTGAGGTGGAATGTACTGTCTCTGTGCAGGCCTGCGCTCCATGTGTTGCTGTTCACTCCTGCTTGGCTTCTCTTTACGAGGATAAGGATGGGGTTGAGGTTGGTGCACTTTCTGTGTGTGTTGAAGTAGATGCTCTCTTGTTTGCTGCTCCCTCTGGCTCCAGTAGGGGGCGTCCTGTAGTTGAAAAGTTAAAGACTGCAGGCCGAGGAGACCCATCAGGTGCCTGGGAAACATCGCCTCCCCGCCAGAAGCTCGTCTTTCCCGTCTGCGGTAAGTGTCTTCTAGATACATCTGTGGTCTAGTAGGTGGTGCCGACTTGGGCCTCTTTATCTTGGGAGATCATAGAAGGTGATTCAGGTTTTCTCTAAACCATTCATCGCTATGCTACAAGAATAGGACAAATGGACACACAACAGCACGTCGGCAGAACGTACTGCGCCTGCGCAAAACCCTAATTTTTCACGTTTTTCGTTGGATGTTTGGTCAACGTTGCATCAAAATTTTGCCTGTTGCAGACGATATCTTTTCCTATACAACATCTGAAAACTACAGACAGGCTGTCAACCCTATATGCTCTAATACGACCTTATATGAGACGTTCTGCTAAAGTGCTATGCACAATGCATTACGGGTTTCGCGCAGGTGCAGTACGTTCTGCCGACGTGCTACACACAACCATCCTGAAATGGCACTACCCTATTTTGGAAAACACACCTATGCATTCAAGGAATGATAAAGAGATGGCAAACCGGCTCCATGTTGGCGGCCCCCAGGTGCGCAGGCGTGTCCCGGGGAGGGGAGGAGTGGAACTGGCCGTGTTGGAAACCTGGGACGTACAGCGATCGCGTGGCGTTGCCTCTGCCGTGCTGGTTATACACACAGGACTCAGGAGCAGCTGTCAGTCTCTCTGTCAGGTCACAAAACACACAGACATGTTCATGGGGATCTTAAAGGGGGGCAAAACTAATTTTTTTTTAGTCCACTGCAGTATAATAAATATACCACAAAGTACAATTCTTACTTGTTTTACATTAGTCCATGACAGATTAGCGTTGTTACACCATTTCAAACTCGCACCTTTAATCTAATTTAATCGGTGAGGTCTCACGTCCTTTGACCCTTGTGACGTCAGTGTGCAGCCACCACGCATCTCACAGCACTAGTATCCTGCACACTGACGTCACAAGGGTCAAAGGTCGTGAGACCTCACCGATTAAATTAGATTAAAGGCGCGAGTTTGAAATGGTGTAACAATGCTAATCTGTCATGGACTAATATAAAACAAGTAAGAATTGTACTTTGTGGTATATTTATTATACTGCAGTGGACTAAAAAAAATTTAGTTTTGCCCCCCTTTAAATTCAAGTTAAAATGATCAGAGAAGTTTGCTAGGAGACAGCAAGGTTTGTCCTACAAATTTTTGGTAAGCACAACTCCACAGAAAATGATTCCACCATTACATCCAATGTTGACTGAAAAAATGAATGCAGCATATTAATTAACATTCTCCCTGCTGATGAAGTAGGCTTTTGGCACAAATTTGTATTGGTTACAGGGTTAAGCAGCAGGTTTAAGCAAGGTTAAGCTATGATTGCTCCAATTTTTTCTTTGTTTTACAACAAGCAGTATTTAAACTTGAAGGGAGTAAGATGAGTGTTAGTACCTGCACCAGGTATTACTACAGGCATGCTCCTTTGTACAACACTTATCAAGCTGCCAGGATCAGCTGTCAGGGGCAGACCTGCAGAGTTACTCAGAAACACATGAGCTTGCAGCACTGCAGTGTACGAAATACTTTTTTGAGCCAGGTTGCCCAGTGGCAACCTAGGATGAAAGCTAGGTTGCCCATCAAAATTCCAGGTTGCCCCAAATTTAAACTCTTCTACTGTACATTATGATTAACTTTGTTACAATGCAATGTGCATTTGTACATTTCAGTTGTTTCCCCTTACCTCAAGTCATGAGTTCTTCCACGGGAACTTCTCAATAAACAGTTCCAAATAGAAAAAAGGGGCATCCTATAAAATTTAGGCAGTGCACTGAGCCACCTGGATGTAGAAATAAGTTGCACCAAGCAAAATATGGTTGCACGGTGCAACTGGGCAACCTAGTATTTCGCACGCTGCACTGAGATTCAGAAGTCTGACAAAACATTTGTGTAACTGGAAAACGAGGTTCTTGAATCACAACCTGTATGGCATTTACCTGCCTGACGCTTTGGTAACTCCTTAGCTCCCTTCCACAGGGCCTGAATGGACACTCAGTATACGAAATACTTTTTTGAGCCAGGTTGCCCAGTGGCAACCTAGGATGAAAGCTAGGTTGCCCATCAATATTCCAGGTTGCCCGCAATTTAAACTCTTCTACGTCATAATTAACTTTCTTAGAGTGCAATGTGAATTTATACATTTCTGACTAAGAGTTGTTTCCCCTTACTTTACTAAGAAGTTCCCATGGGAGAGCGCATCACTTTAACAGTTCTCAATGGAAGAAAGGGGCATAATTACCACAAAATTTAGGTAGTGCACTGAGCTACCTGGGTGTAGAAATAGGTTGCACCCAGCAAAATATGGTTGCACGCTGACACTGGGTCGAGGATATCTGGATAAAAAAATCTAAATTGGTCATGAACGGAAACAAGGGAGGAGAGACTCAGTTGTGTATGCGACCACATCTTTGCAGCAATGCCAACATGTACAGATGTGGCAAGCAGTAGTCGGACTCCATTCAGACCCTGATGTAGGTACTGAGAGCACGTCGGCAGAACGTACTGCGCCTGCGCGAAACCCGTAATGTATTGTGCATACAAATGTAGCACTTTGGCAGAACGTCTCATATAAGGTTGAATTTGCGTATATAAGGGTGACATCCCGTCTGTACTCTGTAGTGTTCAAATGTTGTGTAGAAAAAGATATGGTCTGCAACAGGCAAAATTCTGATGCAACGTTGACCAAAAATCCACCGAAAATCCGGGTTTTGCGCAGGTGCAGTACGTTCTGCCGACGTGCTGGTACTGAGGAGTTACCAAAACATCTGCCGGGTAAATGCCATTTCGGCTGTGATTTAAGAACCTCGTTTCATTATATCCCCCTAACCTGATGAAGCTAATATTTCATGGCACATTTGTGTAACTGTCAGACGAATGCATGCATCGGTCTGACCCTTACCTTTCAGGGTGTCGGCCACTTGTTGATTAATGCTGAGCTCAACATCATTTGACTCATCCCATAAACGTACTGTACATTCTCCGGATGGAAGAACACAGGTCTAGCGAGGGAGAGAAAAGTACATACCAATAAACTACTAAAACTACACATAATAAAATACTAAAAGCTACTACATGTAGCTAATATAGAAATAATAATTTGTGACAAACTACAGTGGTTTTAGAAGTCAATGATTAAAAAAAATTGTTTTGTTAATTTCAGTTAGGACTATGACACAGGAAGATATATCTACCTAAAGAATAAAATGAAGCCTCTAAAAGATTCTCATGTATATAGTACATTCCTCTCTTTGCAGATAGATGTAACTGGCAAGAGCCAATATCAATTTTTCGGAAAACCAATGACCATGTACACTGTTCTGACCAATCTTTACTACATGTGTGTACACCATCCTCCCATTGGCAGGGCCACCACACTCATTCTTCGGCACTGGCCCTGCCGATATGGCAGCTGTAACCGCCTCCAGGACCCAATTCCGGGGACACGCTCTCAGCCAATCAGCTATCACAGAGAAAATTTTCAACGCACTTTTCATTAAATATTCATGAGCTGACCTAGAAATTACAACCAATCATGTTGTCTCTTACATTGGCTGCTTGGTTAACAAATGAAAACAAACATGGCGGAGAGGGAAGAGAAATTTCGCTGTTGAGAGCCTGCATGACCACCAGAGGTCCACTCTGCAGTCATTGCTCGACGGGAGGACGTCTTCCTAAGTGTGCGCACAGGTGGGGGAAAAAGCCTATGTTTCATGGGTTTTCCGGTTGCAGCAAGAACGAGGAAAGAGTTGCGCGCTAGCTGTTGTCCAAGTGACATGCTGAACATGTTGTCCATTGAGTGACATGCTGGAAGTGGGGTCATGGCAAATAAGGCAAGCTCATGAATATTTATATCTCCTGGGTCCTGGAGGCGGTTACAGCTGCCATATCGGCAGGGCCAGTGCCGAAGAATGAGTGTGGTGGCCCTGCCAATGGGAGGATGGTGTACACAAGCGGGTAGAATATACATGTAAACTGGCAAGACAGCACCATGTACAACTCACCACCTGTGTCCAGAGTGTTCTCCTATTGGCTGTCAGCTTGTTGAACAGTTCCACCTGTTTCTCACTCAGAATGGTACTCACTCCAGCAAGCAAACTCCTTTGTACCTGGAAAAAAGTCAGTTGACTGTGACAACCAATTGTCCTTCCCACAGTGGTGAGCTATTTACTTTCTTCTAGTACCAACCATTGTCTTAGAAGACATTTGCTCGAAAATTGTAACTGTCACAGTGTCAACAGTTTATTGTGAAGGAAGACGAGTCAATGTGTAACACCTTGCTGGTATATAGCATGTTTTCATCATCAAATTGCCTTCTTAAGAAGTGCATTCAGGGGTCGAAATACCCCTCTGTGTGCAACTTGGTGCAAGTAAATTTGGTGTCGTGCAACTAATTTTTTGCCGGTATGCACCGCAGTGCAAGTTTGCTTTATCCACTGTTACTACCAGTAGTACCTGTAGAAATACCCAATAAAGAACTGGAAAGGGAACAAAACCAGAATCCATGAAGTTTTTATTAAAGTTACTACATGTACTTTTGGTTGTGTTCGTTTTATTTTTGGTGGGTGCAACTATTTTTCTTCTGGTGCAAGTATTTTTTTTTTCATCTGCACCAGTGCAAGTTGGCCCCAAAATCTATTTCGACCCCTGGCATTTGAAGGCTCAGAAGTACCTGACTCCAAAAGTATCTGATGTGGCTGTAAACAAATATTGGCTCCTTATTACCTAAACTGAATCCTTTGTTACCTGGAAATCCATGTGTTGGTACTTGGCAGGCAGAAGCTTGATGTCTACATAAGCAATCTCTTCAGCTTTGCCTAGGTCTACAAACCGCACAAGGGCCTGGGTGATAGACAAACAACAAATTCTGAACTGTGCACATCTTCCTACATGGATGTCAACTGGAGTGCACAACATAGTGATGAATATTAGTGAGAAAAAACAGACATGCCATAAACAAGTCAGCGTGCGAAATACTAGGTTGCCCAGTTGCACTGTGCAACCATATTTTGCTTGGTGCAACCTATTTCTACAGCCAGGTAGCTCAGTGCACTACCTACATTTTGTGGTAAGGATGACCCTTTCTTCCATTGGGAACTCTTTATTGAGAAGTTCCCATGGAAGAGCTCATCACTTCAGGTAAGGGGAAACAACTCTGGGTCAGAAATGTATAAATGCACATTGCATTCTAACAAAGTTAGTCACAATGTAGAAGAGTTTAAATTCGGGGCAACCTGGAATTTTGATGGGCAACCTAGCTTTCATCCTAGGTTGCCACTGGGCAACCTGGATCAAAAAAGTATTTCGTACACTGCAAGTGAGGTTGAAATGACATTATGAGAACTTACTGTCTTGCTGAACATCTTCTCAATTTTCCCTCTGTACCACATGTTTTCCTCAGCAGACACGGCACACACCAGCAGCCCCAGACTGCAGCAGGATTCTTCCATCAGTGCCTCCAGGAGTGGTGCTTCAGCTCTGACATATCACAATAGTCAAGACAGCATAGCTTACTACATCATGTATAGACCTTTCTAAATGGAAATACATCATGTATACACAATTTTAAATGGGAATATTGTTAACTTTACAATCACAACTGTTTTAGCATGTCTACTACCAAATGGGGGAATCTACATTGTACAACATTGCACACAAAAGTACATGTTCCTATGCCTATGTTCACCTCATTTCATCCATCATGAGTTTATACTCCTTGTCCTCCGCAGGGCTGTTCTTTATCCAGAACGACCCATCTGGCTCCATAGGATGGGTCACGCATGCCTTCATATTTGCACCTGAAACAATTAATTACAGGTACATGTATTTCAATTCAATATGTAATAAAATATGTAATGTTTTCAGACCATCAATTCTGCATACAAGCCCTGTCTTTCATTTTGATTTCTTATTTCTGACATTGAAGAAGAAAATTCTTTACTTTTAAGTCATCCTTTTGACCTGTGACCTTCCCTTCTTACCTTTAAAACAAAATAACAGTTACAATGGGTCATCCTAACAACAAAATACAAACTGTATGCCAGAATCTAGATCAATTTACTCATATTGATACATGTTTTAGTATTGGGAAACTTAATGACAAACAAAACAGTGTGCAGAAAGGTTTTGTACTTTGGGTAAGTTTACCTGTCACAAAGCCCTCCTTAACAGACTCTCTGGGCACAACTGCTGGTTTGTCTGTATGTTCCACCACCTCCATGTCACCAGTGTGTTCAGGACCCCCAGCTGTCTCCATACATGAGCGCCTGTCAGGTGGACTGTCCTGATGATGACTGGAAGTTCCTATGCCTGCAGGATCTCCGGCCACTTGCACCTCAGGGAACACCATAGCTAACCTTCCTGGGTTATCATTCTTTTCATCTAAGGCACTGGGCATGTCATTGGCACAGTTGGCTCCCGACGATTTGCACAAGCTAGGGTTTGATTCCTCTCCTGAGTTTCCAACGCTGCATGTAGCGATGCAACTGTCCTGAAGTTTAGCACTCCCTTCTGATGAAGTTTCACCAGTCTTGTCCACAATATCTGCAATATGCTGCAGTAATATTTCTGCCAATACAGCTGCATTACCAGTAGGCTGTAGTTTTGTTTCTGTGACATCGGTGCTCGCACAGCCCACAGAATGACTGCACTTTTTATCAGCTTCAGCTCTGGGTAAGCTTTTTCCTATGACGTCTTCAGCATGACCAGGTGATTCATTCACTGAAACCCAAGAGTTGTTTGGATCTCCTTCAGCCAGTACTGTGTTGACTGGAAGTGGGGAGGCATATTCATCAGAGGTTGGGGAAAACTTGTCAGATTGGGCCTCTCCTTTAATTACACTATCCACTGTCAATGACATCAAAGCAGCTGGACCTGGGATGTTCTGATGCTGTAAATCTCCATTTGTTAAGGATGGCCGAGGTTGTGGGTCTACTTCTTCAGCTGTGATAGTGAGAAGAGCTGAGTTTACACTCTCTGTTGGACTGACTTCTGTGGCTGGACCTCCATACAACAGGGACATGGCTGGTGCTGATGTAGAGTCAGGTTTTGCCGACACGTTCGCTGCATCTGACGACATAGCTACCGGGTTGGCTGACGTGAAGAGCCCTTCTGTGTGTTGCTTGTCGGCTAGCTCAATTACAGACCGTTTGGCTATTTCCAAAATGGAGTTACCAGATGCAGAAAAATCTTCAGGCTGAAGTTCTGTGGTATCCTCTCTTAATGAATTACCTCCAGTAGTTTGGTTGCTCCAAGGTCTTTCCTTGCTACAGCTGGCATCCACAGCAGACAATGATGTTGTACTTACAGCATCTGATGATGGAAAAACTGTGCTTTCTGTTGGACACATCCCCTCTTTTGTCATGATACCACCAGAATAACTCGTCTGATCAGTTTTCTCATGTTCGCTCTCAATTAGAGGAACAGAAGCTGGCAGATCAGTTTTCTGTTTTACATCATCAGTACCATTTGTGTACAGTTTATCTGATGACACCATACAGGACTCCTTGTCAACTGGCACTGTTGACTCTATGGCACTGTCGGCACTGCTCACAATAACTTCGTCATTAGATGCAGAAGCAAGTGCCACGGGCCTGTCCTTGGTGCTGAACCTGTCAAGTTGACTAACTCCATTGGAAACACTTGAATAGGCATCAAAAGTCTTTTGAACACCATGACAGGGAGTCAGTTCTGACATGAGTGATTCGTCTGTTGGAATATGACCATCTCTGCTTTTATCATAACCAAAATCCTGGAACCCAGGCATCGTCTTGGGTGCAGACAGTGTAGTTGGGTGGATCATAGCACCAGCGTCCTGACAAGTGTTGTCACCCATTGCTAGGTATGGTTGAACCTGTCCACCACATGATGATACAATCTCTTCAAAATAAGGATAGACGTTCCCTTGCCAGGATTGGGTCAGGTCTCCAGACACTGGCATGTCCCCTATTGGAGTGAAGTGGTGAGGATGGTTCATGACTGAGTATCTCTCTGGCTGGGCAGTAGGAAGGGGTATCCCCGGTGGTGGGTACATGGAGCGCGGGGGCTGAGGACCAGGCACCCTGTGGAACTGTTGCACATGTTCGTCACCTTCACGGGCATGCCAAGTTTTATCTAACCAAAAGGGTGGACTTATGCGCTGTCCACATCGACTCCTTTCGGTTGTGGACATGTCGCTAAGGCTTGGCAATCCATCGTCTTCCCTTGAAGCGTGGTGAAACTGCTTGGAAGCAGCTGAGCTAACAGGTCCGCCATCTGCACCGTTGCCTTGACTGCTTGATCCTTTATCTGTTGCAGGCTCTAAGGCTGTGCACGTAACACTCTCTGATGTGAGTTGAGGAGGGAAATACGGCTCTCCCCTCGCCAAGATCCTTGGCACACCTGGGAACACACTTGTGCCTGAAGCTGGCTTGTTGGGAACCAAAGACTCAGCTGTGTCTGCTCCCTGTGATAGGTCCTCTTTCACAAGTTCTGTGGCTGAAGGTACTGGTTCATCATTTCTGTCATGACAAGTCCTGACATCTTTGTCACTGACTGTTACTGCCTCAATAGTGTCCTGCACAGAGGTCGGCTTTAAAAGGCTATGTCCCTCCCCAGTGTCTGGTGTAAAGTCTGAAGTAGTCTTCACCTCTGCTTGTGGTGGCATACTTGTACAGACGGACACAGCTTCGTCACCGGTACATCCGGTCAATACATCACCGTTACCTTCCAAGGTAGTCTTGAAATAGAAAATATATATCAAGTAAATCCATTTGTTAGGGTCTCAACTAAAGGTTTTTAATGGTCTGACATACACACATACCTTAACATATTAAGCCTGAATACATTGTATTTACTCCTTCAAATCATGTGTAACAAGGCACTCTATTTTTGTGTTGTTTTTCCAGTCTAGCAATATTTTCTAAAACACAGGAGTCAAATCAAATTCTCTTGGAATAAAACATTAGTGCTATAGCAGTGTACGAAATACTTTTTTGAGCCAGGTTGCCCAGTGGCAACCTAGGATGAAAGCTAGGTTGCCCATCAAAATTCCATGTTGCCCCGAATTTAAATTTTTCTACATTATGATTAACTTTGTTAGAATGCAATGTGCATTTGTACATTTCTGACACAGAGTTGTTTCCCCTTACCTGAAGTGATGAGCTCTTCCAGGGGAACTTCTCAATGAAAAGAAAGGGGCATCCTTACCACAAAATTTAGGTAGTGCACTGAGCTACCTGGGTGTAGAAATAGGTTGCACCAAGCAAAATATGGTTGCACGGTGCAACTGGGCAAGCTAGTATTTCGCACGCTGTATAGTATGAAAACACTTTGTTACATTGTAATTTGTATGTACCTCCTGGTCTTCACTCCTGTAGGGTTCTGGTGAAGGGTCCTTTGCTGCTGCGTTGGTCCGGATGACTGTCAGAGCCCCAGGGACAAAGTCTTCTGCACTCTCTTTCAGTCTGATGTCCCGGCAAGACACTGTCTACAAATGTAAGACCCAGGAGGTGGCTCAAGTGGGGTGACATACATGTACAGGCAAGGCTATAAATTGGTTTGTACAGCCATGTACCATAAAAAATGTAGATACAGGTACAGACCTGTACCTAAGCAAGTTTGGCCATTCACCTGTATGTTATACATGAAGCCAACTGTTAAGAGATATCAAGTACACAGCCCTAGGTGGCGTACATGTACATGTACATGAAAGGTTATTACAATGCTGCAGAAATGTGTATCAAACTGAATCAATTCACACAAAAATTATACGCTGTACAAGCAGCATTCTTTGTTGTAGAACACAGAACATTTCTTCAACCACAATAGTGTCTACAATGTATCTTGTTGGAGTTTCAAAATTATAAATATTGCTACAAGCCATACCTCTGACTTTGCTTCCTTTTCTTTCACTGTTGGGAGGGAAAAAGGAAAATGAACATCTGCGTTTGACCAGCAAAGTACTTACAATTATACAAATCTAAGTTACCCTTCACACCTGGAACAGGGACTTTGGAAGACTGAATAATTCATACCTCTATGTTAGACAAATTCTTTTATTTTCAAGAAAATGCAATAAACTTACTAGTATCATCATCTGCTCAATAACATTGTTGTCACACCCTGGCCTGATACCTAAGGATCTGATCATCCAGGCTGAAGGTGATGGACATTCAAGTTCTGTTACAACCAACTTCCATGTGGAAGCCACATTACAATCACCTACATGATTTTGAGCTCCCTGTGATCAAAGAAATGATTAGTGTTTACAAATCTGATATTTCCAGCACGTCGGCAGAACGTACTGCGCCTGCGCAAAACCTGGATTTTCGCTGGATTTTTGGTCAACGTTGCATCAGAATTTTGCCTGTTGCAGACCATATCTTTTTCTACACAACATTTAAAAACTACAGACAGGATGTCACCC
Organism: Branchiostoma floridae x Branchiostoma japonicum; assembly: GCA_013266295.2. Classification (NCBI taxonomy): domain Eukaryota; kingdom Metazoa; phylum Chordata; class Leptocardii; order Amphioxiformes; family Branchiostomatidae; genus Branchiostoma; species Branchiostoma floridae x Branchiostoma japonicum. The sequence continues at coordinate 22,978,472 of CM023823.1, forward strand.
TTATATACGCGTATTCAACCTTATATGAGACGTTCTACCGAAGTGCTATGCATAATACATTACGGGTTTCGCGCAGGCGCAGTACGTTCTGCCGACGTGCTGATATTTCCCTACTTGCTGTGATGATTCTCTCAGCAATGTTCACACCCCCTTCCACATCCTGTAGGTCCACCTTCCACAGGGGAACGGGATTGTCTGTCTGCATCTGAAAGAGGATGCAATGGAAACAACTAACGATTATCTATATAACACAATCAACTAAACTATATTCTAAAAACTCTATCTATATCTATAGGCTGTATGCGGTGGTACAATAATTCTATGTTCTAAAACGTCTTTGTAGTTTTGCCCTATTATCTCTAGAGGTCATGTGCATTTGTTAAGTCAGACTGCAAGAGAGCAAAATTAATCACTGCAAATTATATACATGTATTACACAATTTGAAATCAACATCAGATACATTGACTCTTGATGCAAATGTTGCATACCTCTCTCTCAAAAGTACAGGTGACCTTCTTGTGTGCTGCCAGGTCTGAGAAGAGCCATCTGGCCTCTCTGGGAACCTCTCCTGTCTCGTCCTTGAAGAATGTGCACGCTACAGCCTGAAATGGCAAAAGTCAGTCCACTGATAGTATAGTCATTTTTCAACATATGGGTTACGGGTTACATCAATTTTGTTAGGAACAAGTGGCGTCTGTGGTGTAGTGGTAGAGCATCCGATTGTCAAGCAAGGAGACCCAGGTTCAATCCCCAGGGTTGGACCCAGACATGTCCGGACATGCAACCAGACATTGTGCCCTTGGGAAAGGCACTTAACACGTATTTCCCCCCTCAGTTAGAGGGATCCTGGACCCTACTAGGGTTTGGGTTGGCGTTAGGAAGGGCATCCAGCCGTAAAAAATCCTGCTTCAAAAAAGACTTGCACTTGATGCAAGCACGTCTAACCCCCGTTTCGGGGAAAAAAGACAATAACACTGGTTAGGAAAAAAAAAAAAAAAAAAGGTAAAGAAAATTTCAAATATCAGAAGGGGGCTTATTGTGAAACTGTCTTAGCCCTTCATTTTCTGAAACAGTCTTCAACTATCAGGATTTATAATTTCTTGCTTTCATTCACATACAGTGTACCAGGCACAGCTAGAGCTCTAAGTCTAACCTGAAATGGCAGTGGTGGCAGGTTTGCTGGCAGCTCTGCGAGGTTGGCTAAAGGGACGGTCTCCACAGTACCGTAGTCGAGAAGGCGTACAGCTGCTCTGTCCTGAGACAAGATAGACATGATATTGACATCAGAAAAACTGAGGTACGGACAGTGCTATTTTAGAAGTTGATTAACTAGGACATATATCCATGCTATAGCAAAATATAAAATTTCATTTAAGATGATTTAAGAGACAATCCAACAGCAAGCCCACCATTGGAGTGTAGGATAAAAGTATCATTAGCACATTTGTACATCTATATTATAGTAGGAAAAGATAAACTTTTATCATACAATGCAAATATATAATCTGTACCAGATGACAAACTAATGAACAGGACTGGGTTAATCTAAGAGAAGTAGGTAGGTGGCGTCTGTGTGGTGTAGTGGTAGAGCATCTGACTGTCAAGCAAGGAGACCCAGGTTCAATCCCCAGGGTTGGACCCAGACATGTCCAGACATGCACCCAGACGTTGTGCCCTTGGGAAAGGCACTTAACACGTATTTCCCCCTCAGTTAGAGGGATCCTGGGCCCTACTAGGGTTTAAGTTGGCGTTAGGAAGGGCATCCAGCCGTAAAAAAATCCTGCTTCAAAAAAGACTTGCACTTGATGCAAGCACGTCTAACCCCCATTTCAGGGGAAAAAGACGTTAAAACTTGATAAGATAAGAAGAAGTCCTGTTGGGTTTAGTTAGACCATCCCACCTTCCTGAGTTCCTCTACGAGTCCACGGTACCAGGTCATGTCCCCAGGATGTCTGACAGCACACAGTGATCCCTCCCCCCCAGTCCAGTCTCCTAGTGTCCCCAGCACACCAGCTCTCCTGAAATCACAGTCAAACCGACATTATTTCACATACCCACAAGATTTTGAGACGATCTGTGTGAGATTGTGGACAATTTAAATAGGATGAGATGCTTTATTCTCTTTTTTAGTACATATTAGACAAAGATAGACTGAATGGAAAATCAATTGGCTGATGATTGGGTAGAATTTCAGGCGAAAAATTCACTCAGCCCTCTGTCCATCTTAAAATTCTGGTGATCAAAAAATATGCCCAAAGCTGTTGGCCATGTGATGGAGGTTTTACTACTGGCAGTGTACGAAATACTTTTTTGAGCCGGGTTGCCCAGGGGCAACCTAGGATGAAAGCTAGGTTGCCCATCAAAATTCCAGGTTGCCCACAGTTTTTGAAACTCTTCTACATTAACTTCGTTAGAATGCAATGTGCATTTATACATTTCTGACAAAGAGTTGTTTGCCCTTACCTGAAGTGATGAGCTCTTCCATGGGAACTTCTCAATAAACAGTTCCCAATGGAAGAAAGGGGCTTCCTTACCACAAAATTTAGGCAGTGCACTGGGCTACCTGGGTGTAGAAATAGGTCGCACCAAGCAAAATATGGTTGCACAACACAACTGGGCAACCTAGTATTTCGCACGCTGTACTGGTATGGTGCAAATGATCCCTTACCTGATGTGGAGAGACAAAGCTGACAGTATCTCTCTGGAGGGTACATCGAGTTCCTGTCGAACGTAGAAAATGCCCTTGGCGGACATCCTGCTCTCCACCCAGACTGGCAGCTCTACTCCTCTCGACACTTGTAGAGTGCTTCCCACTTCTGTCTCGGCTTGGATGCACAGGTAAACAATATTATTATACAAAGTTAGAAGTAAGTATTCAAAGTTAAGATAAAACGGCGTTAAGAATCTACTTATATCATTTATGAAAAGTCAACACCACGTAGTACACACTAGGTACGGACCGGAAAAATAGTATCGATCCGGTCCGGAAAAAAACGAAACGTCGGTGGACCGGTTTTTTGGACCGGAACAAAAATCCATACTTGTTACTACTGATGATCACTATACACAAAGAGGCCTGCCAAGAAAATGAACATCCAGCGTTAAAATAAAGAGATTTACCTTAGTTTCCGTCTCTCTCGTTTCGCAACAATATTTTTCCATATTTTCGTTACCGACAGACATCTAGGAATCAAAAAGGAGAAGTTTACAAGCTGCGTATTGGTTGGGATCGAGCCGCTGCTTTACACCTGCGACCACTTGCCCACACTGTGACGCACGTGAATTGTTCAGGTACAGGTCCAGACCTGGACCGAAACCTCTGTACCTGTACCTGTACCTGTACCTGATGTTACGTTTAGGTACGCAGCCCTAGTACACACCAATCACCTAAGGTTCTCTTTTTTGTCTCATGTATTCCTACTACTGACCTATGTTGTCAGGTGGTGCAGGTGTTCCTGTGAGTTGCCATTCACTGATGGCAGTCAGGACGGAGCTGACATCGCAAACCAGGTGGATACGGATGTCTGGGAACTTTGTCTCCAGGTCTGTGAGTGAAGGGACTTCCAGCTAAAACCAAGCCAATAAAATATATTTTAGAAAGGAAGACATTATATGATGTTTTTAACATTAATACATAAGGTCAGTCACTGTTTTCTGTTTGAGATTTTAAGTAGCATGTTGTATTAAAACAGAATGTTAACCTCCTCTTCCAGGATTATACTTTGAATGTTCCTCTGCAGCATGCGAAATACTAGGTTGCCCAGTTGCACTGTGCAACCATATTTTGCTTGATGCAACCTATTTTTACACCCAGGTAGCCCAGTGCACTACCTAAATTTTGTGGTAAGAATGCCCCTTTCTTCCATTGGGAACTGTTTATTGAGAAGTTCCCATGGAAGAGCTCATCACTTCAGGTAAGGGGAAACAACTCTGTCAAAAATTTATAAATTTACATTGCATTCTAACAAAGTTAATCATAATGTAGAATAGTTAAAATTCGGGCAACCTGGGCAACCTAGCTTTCATCTTCTCAAAAAAGGATTTCGTACACTTTAAGTAGCATGTTGTATTAAAACAGAATGTTAACCTCCTCTTCCAGGATTATACTTTGAATGTTCCTCTGTACTTTTAAAGGTATCAAGAGTAAGTTCCCCATGACAATACGTCTACATGTGTCTTCTAACCTTTCCCTGGAACTCTGCTACTTTCTGTGTCTTGTCCTGCAGGCTGTCATCGGGGTTTCCCAGAATTTCATCAGCTTCTTCACACAGCTGTAAATAAGAAGAAACCATCAGTATAGGTTGCAGCCCTGTGATGAGACATAACCTTAACTCTGTTACCAAGTTTTTCTCTTGGGACACATAAACCTTCTGTGTGATGCCTTCTTACTAAAGTTCATATCACAAAAGATAGGTTAACAAGCAAACAACTGAGGGCACTCAAGGTACCGTTGTGATTATGTTGGGGATCATTTTTAGATCATTCTTGTCTAGGGCTGCATACCTAAACGTAACATCAGGTACAGGTACAGGTACCGGTACAGAGGTTTAGGTACAGGTCCGGACCTGTACCTGTACCTGAGCAATTTGGCAAATTAACATGTTCTACTGAAATTCTTCAATAATGACAGAAACATTAATAAAGTGTAGACAAACTTCTCCTTTTTGATTCCTAGATGTCTGTCGGTAACGAAATATGCAAAAATATTGTTGCGAAATGAGAGAGATGGAAACTAACTTTATTTTAATGCTGGATGTTCATTTTCCTGGCAGGCCTCCTTGTGTGTAGTGATCATCAGTAGTAACAAGTATGGATTTTTGTTCCGGTCCAAAAAATCGGTCCACCGACGTTTCAGTTTTTCCGGACCGAACCGATACTATTTTTCCGGTCCGTACCGGTCCACCTTACGGACCCCTTTTCTTCTCAATGGTCAGTTCTGTCATAGCCTGGCTACAAAAATGTACAACGGATATGACTGCCCCTTAGCACAACTGATAGTACTCACAGCCTCATGTTGCGTCATCACGTTCCTACACAGCTCCTCACACTCTGACAGCTGGTCGTTCTTCTCTGCTGACACCTGTTGCACCTGGGCTATCAGCTGTTCAGCCTGAGACTTGATCTTCTGCTGCAACTTAGTTGCCACCTCCTTGATGTGTGACTCGTGTATCTGGGTACTTAGTCAAATACAGGTGCCCCTTTTAATGTTACATGTCCAGTGTACGAAATACTTTTTTGAGCCAGGTTGCCCAGTGGCAACCTAGGATGAAAGCTAGGTTGCCCATCAAAATTACAGGTTGCCCCGAATTCAAACTCTTCTACATTATGATTAACTTTGTTAGAATGCAATGTGCATTTATACATTTCTGACACAGAGTTGTAGTGATGACCCCTTACCTGAAGTGATGAGCTCTTCCATGGGAACTTCTCAATAAACAGTTCCCAATAAAGAAAGGGACATCCTTACCACAAAATTTAGGTAGTGCAGTGGACTACCTGGGTGTAGAAATAGGTTGCACCAAGCAAAATATGGTTGCACAGCGGAACTGGGCAACCTAGTATTTGGTACGCTGATGTCTATGATTCGTGATGTATACATCTCAGATAGACTTTGCAATGATGAATTGTATACAATTTATACACAACTTATTTCAAGTTGCAGTGTCATGTCAAGTATGAACACTGACAGTGTCTTAAATCTTTTACAGGATAGTCAAAAGAATAACAGATGCAACAGTTTAGAACCCATGTGTTTAGGACACTTATCAATGGGAATTTGTTTTTTTTAGCTATTCAGGGGTTACAACAACTGTGTTGTTGCAGAGCTGAGGATGAATACTGAATATTTATATAATGTCATACTCATAAAGTTTGAATTATCTTAAAATTAGCTTAATTCTAATGCCTTTTATAATATACTTTAGGCAATTTGAGGAAAATGCCAACCCATAAAATACAACAAACTGCACAAAAACTTGGAATTAACTCAACCCTGGATTAGTCCTTATAATATAGTATAATATCCAACCACAATTTGCAAAGTTCTTTTACTCACTACTTAAGAAGGTCCCTCCTTGAGTTGCAAACTTCTTCAAGTCTTCTCTTCAGTTCGCTTGACTTACTGAAAGATCCAGAAACAGAGCAAGCCAATTTTTTTCTCTAGAAAACTTCAATGGCCTGGATCCCAGACTGTTTTCAGGCCAGTACACAGGCAAGCCTCTGGGGGGTGTCTCTGGTAAAATTTCCTTGGCCCTGGAGCTGAGGAGCTAGCCTGCATACTGTCTGGCACTGACAACAGTCTGGCACCCAGGCTACAAAAAAGCAGTCTTTAGTCCACCAAAATGTCTCACAAAACAGGCTTCGAAATACCATCTGCAACCTGCAATTTGCAGAAAAATTTCTGATATTGAATAAAAACATACCAACAATACCAACAATTGGCATTATGAATCTGTCACATGTTGCAGAAAAGAAGCATTTTCAGCCCTGTTACTTGGGAGATATAATGTTAGAAAGATATTGAACGTTTAAGAGCAGTAAAAAGGTCTCACATGTACCTCTTGAAGGTGTCCAGGCTGGAACAAAAGTCACGAATTTCCTGAGTAGAATTGAAATATTGGGTTTGTTTGTTTGTTCAGTAATTGTAACATGACAATACAAAGTGTGCACTAGGCAGCAAGTAGCGAACACATGATACTCATTTACACCTGAGTCAAGTGAGGAAAGTCGTGTAAAGTGCCTTTCCCAAGGGCACAAGGTTGGTGGCATGTCAGGACTCGAACCCGGGACCTCTTAGTCTTGGTTCCGAGTCGAGTACTCTGTCGTTGCGCCACACGACCCCAAATATTGGGTTGACACTGACAATGTCTGCTTCTAGAAACCAGCAATACGAGCAATCACTTTGTTTGTTTACATCAATTACTGGTATTAATATTATATTATTAAAGCATAAATTAAAGTACATGTATATGGAAATTATTCGTAGGCACATGCAAATTATTCGTAGGCAAAGTCGCAAAGCTACCAACCACTTTTTGCCTACCACTTGCTGACCCTAATGTCATGACCATCCCTCATCTTCTTACTCTTATCATGAATGCAAAATTTCAACAAGGATGCCCCCATGCAGACCCTCTTCCATGAACCTACCTGTCCAGCTGCTTTCTCTACCTTATGTGATGCGAACCTTCCCCTGTGGATGGCATGGTGGCAGTCTCCACACAGCAGGATAATGTCACAGTCATCTGCAAAACAATAGTAGCTCATTAGGCCACACCAAGTAATATTTATGGATGACGTCCGCACGCGCATTGATTTTGGCCTGTTCCCAGAAAAACCCCCAAGAAATTCCGCTTCCTGTAACTATGACCAAAGAGTCACGAAAATCACAAGATAAAGGGAAGATGGGATGAAACTTGAAAGGAAAGAAACAGAACAGGACGACAACTGCTGTTCCACTAATTTATTGCTATTTTCATGACAAAGAAAAGACTTGTTGGTTGTTACACTGTGTTCTCTCATTCAATTTGTGTCCTAACATTTGTCGTCCCTTATAATATTTCAAATCTAGGCATCTTGTTTTTTCGGCCCTTCTTGTTTTTTTCCCGCGCTCTCGCATTAGATTTAGGGTCTCCAGAGGACGTCATCCATAAATATTACTTGGTGTGGCCTTAGCTAATTACCAAACCTTCTATGAACAATTTGTAGATGTGGAGGGGACCGGCCGGGGATATAGAGAAAGATTTTGATTCTTTCCTTTCTTTCTCCTGATGCAAAACAGCTGTTTTCATGTCAATGAAAAAAGACGAAACAGAGGGCCGTTTGACAGGAGTGCTTTACAGTCCCTGGGGAGTGATGTTGGTCACAAAACAACGAGACAGAAATCCATTTACAGTTGTGAAGTTATCTTCTTCACAGCGATGAAAACATAACCGATAACCGGACTCAACTTTCGGTGCTTGTCCCCACATGCCTGATAGCTCGGTAACGTTATATGGAGCTGTGGACCTCGGAACTACATGTAGATCTTGAAAACCGTCTATCCTTATCACAGATAACAACAACAATCAAACGTTTCACGTCTAGGAACGAAAAAGAGAAACCTGACATACGACTGACTTTAAAAACATCCCAGCTCAGCTACAATACAGGGCCAGATGCAACCTTGTCAAGTCTGCCAAAATATAAAGATGGCTGCAAGGAGTTTCACCAACATCTGCCACGCGAGCGACCGTGGCGTGGACATCACAAACAGGTGACAACTCCTCACGTTTTTGACGCTTAGCTGGAGAAAACCATTCCTGACCTTTTCCACAGTCCTTACACTGGTGAGCGTGCTGTTGCTCTTGACAAATATCGCACTTTTTCACGACCTCCTCCATCATTTTTAGGCGCCAGGAACGCAGGTCTCCCCTACTCCACTCCGTCTTCCTCAAACTTTCTTGCTTCCCGCCTTCACAACTTGGCCCACATGCACGACAGCTAAAGTTAGCTGATAATTCGCAAACACGCGATTCACTCTATCTTTCTTGGAGGAAAATTACGAAATACCACAAGTATTCTTTTTGTCTTGTATATATGGTGAACAAAATTACAGATAAAGCATTTCAGTACTGAGATGTAAATCTAGTTGCATGATTATCCGAAAATATGAATTTAGCCAGAAGAGGAAATCATCGGCAGCATGCTGGGGACCCCATGCACATTCTTACAGTGGTTTCTTCCTATCATGCAGCGGTTGGCAGAAGCAAACGACAACGAGTCTGTCGACTCAAAATAAGTTTCACGCACACATAGGCAACAAATCAGATAGATAGAGGAGAAAAGAGTAGCTGTGGTTATATGCTAAGATAATTCACATAAAATGATATTTCTGATGAACCATATCTGAACTCTTGTAAACTTTCAGTAAAGGATCACATGACGTAAAAACACAACAACAAGCCATGACAGATAGTGCAGGGCTGGGGTGGGTATTAATTAAACATTTCAGCATCAATTTATCAAGGTAATCTCATTCTGTAAATCATGAATATCTTCATCCCGAAACAATTTCGATGGTGTTTCTTTTGGGCACCGTAGCCGCATGGATGAAGTTGATAAACAAGTGCATATGTTGTGTAACACCCCTACTTCCTGAGTGAACTCGTCCACATCTACACTTGCAATTTCGCAAGATGGCGGATAGCGGAGGAGAGGAAGACCTTCCTAGCCCGGATCAAGTCTCTACAAAACCTCGGGTTGTGACCATCTACAAAACAGACACAGGCTTCGGTTTCAATGTTCGGGGGCAGGTGAGTGAAGGAGGCCAGTTAAGGAGCATCAATGGACAGCTGTACGCGCCTCTACAACATGTTTCCGCTGTGCTGGAGGGAGGAGCGGCCCACAAGGCCGGCATCCAGAGAGGAGATAGAATCCTTGAAGTGTGAGTAAACTTCGGTTTTGATAAAAAGATGGGAAAAAAAAATACCGCCATGCTTTGATAATCCTCAACGTCGGGTATATTATACGCCAGTCAGCTGGGTATAGTCCCCCGTTTTTGGCGTTTGTAGTTTGTTCAAAGTGTTTATGCTGTAAAATGAATATTAACTTCGAATGATTTCCGTCTCCCATTTAGTTTGTATATGTTTATGGCCTTTTAGTAACAGGTTAAAAGAAAAGATAGAAAAGAAGAGAAACGAAATAATTGTGGTCCCTCACTGTAATATTCATTGCTGAAGTACATGCTTAGAGTAAAGCCAGTACTGCCTGTCTATCCAAGTTGTTATGTACATAGAGATCAAAGGTCACTCAGCATGTACTGAGAAATGTAGTCTTCAGCCAGGATATGATTCACTGACCTCCTTCAACATAGGAGCCTTTGCAGGCACGCCGGCAGAACGTACTGCACCTGCGCGAAAACCGTAATGTATTGGCAGAACGTCTCATATAAGGTTGTATTCGAGCATATAAGGTTGACAGCCTGTCTGTAGTTTTCAGATGTTGTATAGGAAAAGATATCGTCTGCAAGAGGCAAAATTTTGATGCAACGTTGACCAAACATCTAACGAAAAACGTGAAAAATCAGGGTTTTGCACAGGCGCAGTACGTTCTGCCGACGTGCTCCTTGGCAGGCACGAGGTGTAGGGATGAGAATCCAACTGTGTGTTAACACCATTATGTCAAGCCACCCATGTCTAATAATGAAGTTCATGGGCAAAATGATGCATGGTCACGTCCTGCCAGTTATACTGTAGACTATAGTTGCCACCAGTGTGATAAAGCAATCACGTGATAAAACGGTGTGATCATTGTAATTGAAACATTATGGGTGCAGACAGCAGGTCTAGGGATGTGTAGGAACTTTTAACCTGGTTTTCCCATGGCAATGCATATCTAGAGGCTACTATTATATTACTACTAATGACAATGCAAGTTGTGTTCTGCATCACTATATGTGTAATATGAATGTATTGAATTGACTGCCCATGCTGTGTGTATCAATGTATCTTCTATGCTGTAACGTTACATGTAATTCCATGTTACTCAGCGATTTTGTCACATTCCGACTCACATTACTGATATTGTTTTTTTTAAATATTACACCAGAATGTATGGGACAGACTGTGCACAGCATATTACATTTTCTTCTTCTAGATTTAGTACAGAGTGTACATGTTTTGAAGTTTCATCTGTGTTCATCCTGTAGTATGATGAACAGGTCCTGGTGGCAAGGTGGACTTGCAGTAAGGGTTGTAGAAGGTTTTAGACTTGAATCTCTAGCAGGCCCCAATGTTGTGCCCTTGGTAAAGGCACTTTACACCTACATGTATTTCCTCATGCGACCCAGGTGAAAATGAAAACAGTTTTATACCTGAGCTTCGGTGTCCTCTTGGATGGGATGAAGGGAACATGCTAACAGACATCTATTTCTGTTTCTTCATCTTATTAATGACATTACTAGTTACTACTAAGGTAAAATTGGAAACACCTACTAGTACCCACATACTGTATGGGTACCTCCAGGTCCTGTTTGATTGATGCGTTCAGTTTGTACAAACGGAATGCAGGATGGCTTTTCACTGCAGCCTCTCACTCAAGGGCAGATACAGCCAGAAATTATTCTGTCTCAATTACGTTGGTGAGCTACAGAAGGTCAGGCATGTTAGGACTGAAATACCAACATACTGCATTGCAAAATAGCAATATCGAAAGTTGTGATCATTTTTGGATGCGGGAGAGTATCACATGAGATGCATCAATGGTCCTGTAAGGTTTCATTTGGCTACATGCACTGACCAGCATTTCCCCAGTGTGTTTCAAGGCCTTTCAACACTATAGTTACAGTAATTACAGGAAGTCTCATGAATACACATACTAGTAGCTTTGTACCAGCACCAAAACCACTTTCATTGAATGCAGTGATGAGAGAGTATGTAGCTATTAACAGTTTTCAGCAGTATGTGTGGATATGTACGTATACATTGTGCCATATTTATCTTGCATTGCGAAGTCATCACTTTAAATTTACAGCTTTGTACCAGCACCAAAACCACTTTCATTGAATGCAAGTGATGAGAGTATGTAGCTATTAACAGTTTTCAGCAGTATGTGTGGATATGTACGTATACATTGTGCCATATTTATCTTGCATTGCAAAGTCATCACTTTAAATTTACAGCTGCTGACAGCGGAAATGCATCGAGATGGGAAGCATCCTTGATAGATAAATTGGAACCTGTACATTACATAACATGATGACCTTCCACTGGAAGGTGTTGCAACCTACCAATGTAGAATACCAATTTTTGTTTCCTTCAAAAGTTCCTTCATCAAATTCTCTATCTCTATGCAACTGTTGTCATCCACAATGCATTGTAACAGTTTTACTTACAATTGTACATTGTGCTATATTATATATCACACACCCAAAACCGGTATGCTGATAATGGCTACTGGATGCATACTGAGCAATTACCTGTATATCTATGCCTAGGTTATAACATGTTCCGTGGCATTACAGTTAGCTCGTTTGTTACTTGCACCAAAGTAGGTTAGGTTTAAGCAGTAAATGATTGGAATGTGACGTCAGTGGATGCAAATTGGCTAAGCACCCTATAGGGTTCCAATGGGGAAAACATGCAGTATTTCAAAATTTCCAGCTGGTATTGTTGGCTCTTATCTATCTATAGAGGTAGGCCACTCACTCACTCAATCAATCAATCAATCAATCAATCAATCAATCAATCAGTAAACTTGGCTAGAAATATGTATGTGACATAGTTATTACCAGGAATCCACTGAGAATATGCTAGCCAATTATCAATGGTGTCACAAAGCATGACTTTTAATAAGATTGGCATCATACATAATATACCACTAGTCTATACTGATTTGAAATACATGTACATGTATATTTCCATATTGAATACGTAAAAAAGCAGGTTGATTTCACTTTGTACTTCTAAAGAAACTGATGTCATCTTCAGAAAAAAAATTAATCTTACTAAGATTCCCTAAGATTCTTAGCATAGATAAACCTTTGGTCCCACCCATACCTTTGAAGCACAAAGGAATCAACAGAACTAAAAGAGATCTTTCTTTTTTGGGTTCTTACAATGTAGCTACACAGCTAAATGAATTTTATGTATTGACATTTCAATAACCTTTCAGTTACCTACCTTCCTTTCCTACTCCTTGCCACATCATTATTTACATGTAGCAGCCAGGAAATCATTGCTTGGTCCTGATGGTACACTTGTAACAAGGTTTTATCTCTCAAAGGTTAAAACCACAAGGGTCTCCAACCCTCCAGACTGCGACCGTTTTGGTCGCATATGCGACCAAAAATTACGAAATGCGACTAAACTTTTTACTCTGGTCGCGCACTGCGCGACCGGCAGAGAATCCGCTGTGCGCCAAAATTATTGGCTGCCAAATCTCGCCCCGGTCTGCTTGCGGTAACAACGACCCATTTTCCATTGAGAAATGTTCCTTGAGAAGTTTCATCCGTAGTCAAGTTGCTTTAATGCGCCTATAAACGCAAAAATTCATCCGAAACGAGCGGCAATCGGCCGAGACGAAAACAAAAACAATAGCGGCCATCTTGGATTTTTGGAGAGAATATGCAACGCCCCCTCGCGACATTAGTGAGAACTGCAGGGTTACAGACATCGGTAGAGAGCCGATAATGAAACAAATTAAATCTAGCACCGCGTTTCCGCCGCTATTTTATCTCTTGGGGCGAAATTAAGTTCTTCTTTGCTGTTGATGCTATAAAAATTGTACTATTAAAGCTGAAAAAGATTTTTTTCTTAAATTATACACTGTATAATACTAGTAGCTTAATAATATGTGTTTACTACTGAGTATAATAATACAGTATTCATTGTATACTAGTAATTTTTGCATGTATTTTTCAAATTGCATGTTACATGTTTGCCAACAGTTGAACATGCAATTTTTTATACATGTATGACATGGTTTTAGGTCCAGATATAGAATTAGACTGCAAGTGACATACACTACTAGACATACACCTCAATGACCTGAAAGAATGCGCATTTTAAATGAACGTTGTTGTCAACTTGGTCATTTTCCAGGGGGTACGTTTATTCCAGGGGGTATGTTTATTAGATTTTGAAGATTTCTCCAGGGGGTATGTTTATTCGGCAGATGAGAGTAATTGTCTGTTTAGGTACATTATTCCGTTGGCTTGTAAATTAAAAAGTACTTTGCGCGACCAGATTTTTCGTTTGCGCGCCTAAATATTTGCCTGCGCGCCTAACTTTTTGAGGCTAGGAGCGCATGCGCGCCTAAGCTAAAAATTTAGTCTGGAGGGTTGGTCTCTAACTGAGGGTCAAATACTGGTGATTAGAAAAGTCAATGCCGTCATTGTCATTTTCTCTGCTCCAAAAGTGCAAAGCATGCATTTTCAAGGAAGTTTCCCTAGAATTAGGAGGGACGTCTTCACTGTTTGTTCTTATTTCAGCATCAGCCAGGAAATTCAGCTTAAAGAGGGGGACTTATGGCCTGCCATTTTGAATGTAGTTTTAACACCCTTAAGACTTTCCTCCTTCCAATTTTCATGAATAATCTGTCCTGGTTTTTGATGGAACAGGCAAATTAATAGCCCGTAACAATTGTAGGGTGCTGCTGAGCTATCGATCCGAGTTACTTGTTGATTTGATAGTTGTAGTGCTAGAACTGTATACATGTATGACTAAAATCAATAGCTGCACATGATCAATAATTGCTTATTGGAACAGCTAGTTTTTTATCTGTACTCATAATTTCTTCAACTTGTAACCAAGCTTACATCCCATACAGGTCGGATGATTCAGCATTTTGAAACGAAGACATATTTTTTCCACAGAAATAAGGAGAACGTGGAAGGTGCCACTCACAAAAGAGTGGTGGACTTGATCAAGTCCGGAGGTGACGCCCTTACGTTAAAGGTCGTCTCGGTATCCAGAAAGGAAGCGGCCCGCCTGGATTCGCAGGGTGACGACAACTCTGCCTCCTATGCCTGCGTAGACTACAGCGAGAAGAGAGCCCTCCCGATCTCCATACCGGACTACAGAACACTGGAAACTTCGGCTGAGAAATTTGTGGTAAGTTTATGTAGTGTGATGTATAAATTCGTGGGGATTCATCCCTCAGGATTCATTCCTCAGCTAACCGACATCTCGCACACGTACGCAGTCGTCCCTCAGTAAGATATCTGGAGCCGCAAAGTTCCCGTTTAGAACTTTATTTCAGCCTGACACTCCACCAGTTTCGCCTGTGTGGCTTCTTCAAGTGTGGCTTCTTTATGTAGTGTGATGGCCGCACTTTTGATGATACAAGATTGTCCAATACTAGATGTCCATTTTTCACTGACTTTCCAATACTACAATGCAATTAGTCTTTGAAGATCAATGTAGTTTAATTCTGTGGTCAAAAAAGCAGACCTTTTTACTGCTTGGTCATACTAGTTTATTTAGGATGTCAATACCTATTAGGTAGATGGGAAATCAAACATCTTTTGACCTGTTACCAAAAGCACTGAGTTTAGAAAACACCAATAGCATGCCAAGCAGGTGTTTAAACAAGAAAGCTTTTTAAAAGAAGTTGTCCATAGGCCGCCAAAATGGGAATAGCTGGTTGGGTGGCATGGGTGTGCACTATTAATGACTTGCTCACCTTGCTCGAATTGTAGCAATGCTAAAGAGAGTGAATTGAAAGACCTGAAAAATAGACAGTGTTGCTTCCCTTTGCTTCCCACGGATGGATCACGTTTCTAAATGACGTGGACGTTGGAATTGTCCAATTGCCCCGAAATTGCCGAAACGTAATTTGAATTGTCCCGAGCTGAAATTTAGCGTCATTTTGACACCGGGACATTGTTAATTGTGAGTCCTGGCTTGGCATTGCGTACCGCGTGCGATTAGACATTGCGCAACTTCTTGCCCGAGCCATCCAACATTCATATGTTAGTTTCGAGGCCGGCCTGGCTTCGCATTGCGTAATGTGCGGTTAGACATTGCGCAACCTCTGTCGACCCATCCACCATGGTAACACCGGGCACTATACCATAGGCCGCCATGGCGGCCTATGGTTAAAAGTGCATCAGTAACTGGTTCTGATGGAGCAGTTTGTGATTGGTGCTTCATGAATATGAAAGTCTACTCAATGATGTGTCAGACAAAGCTTTTCGTTCATTTGGAGAATTATATCTGAAGAGGTATATATCTGCAAACAAAACAAAATGCATCACTTGGATTGCTGCCTTGAAGTGTATTTGTTTAACCAGTTGCCTATCCTCAGGTACCGTGACCTGATTTAGCTATGAGAGCACCGTCTATGCTGTAGTATTGAATTCATAGAGTGAAAGGCCTTTATGTCTGTGCTGGTAAAGATCTTGTATACATGACAAACAAATTGGCTACCACATAATAACTGGAGGTTCTTTTGGAAAACAGTTAATGGCAATGGGAACTTGAGGCAACCTGATATGCCTGAAAATTACATGATGTGCAAGAAACGTCATTGGACAGAGTTCAGGTTTCGGTTATCCAGTCCAATTTGTCCAGTCTATATGGAAAATTTGATGTTACGGTTAGATGTCACAGGCTCAGACTCATATCTCTATATCAACAGGGATGTGAGAATACTGATAATGCTCCAGTAAGTTAGATAGCAAGACTTTTCTACACATCTAAAAAGAAAATTGCCTGACAACATTTCAGCCCCTTCAGTCATGAGTTCCATCAACCAGTGCAGAGCTAAATGTCATGACATTTTACTGTGTTCCAAATCAATGTTAACCTTCACCATGTAGCTTAACCCTTGAACCAGTACAAATTTTGTGCCGACAGGTTGTCTCAGTTAGGAGAAGGTTATTCGGCTGGTCAAGTTCAATCTCAGGTAGACTAAGTCAATTTGGAAGCAAAGACATTAATCGCTTAACCAAAGTTACTTATGCCATGATGATTATTATCAATTTATTGATTTTACATAAGAAAATTCTAGTATTTCCATATTGATTATGCATACCTTCCATGAAGTTTTTAGTTTTCCCACAGAATGACTTGTAATCCGGAAAGACTTAAATATGCCAGGTTTGACAGTACCAGCACGTCGGCAGAACGTACTACGCCTGCGCGAAACCCGTAATGTATTATGCATAGCACTTCGGCAGAACGTCTCATATAAGGTCGAATTCGCGTATATAAGGGTGACATCCCGTCTGTAGTTTTCAAATGTTGTGTAGAAAAAGATATCGTCTGCAACAGGTAAAATTCTGATGCAACGTTGACCAAAAATCCAGCGAAAATCCAGGTTTTGCGCAGGCGCAGTACGTTCTGACTAGCCTGGGTGCCATCCGATTTTGTAACGGCCAGCCCGAAAAAAACAGGCTGGCCGTTACAAAATCGGATGGCACCCAGGCTAGAAAAAAACTTTTTCGGGCTGGCCGTTACAAAATCGGATGGCACCCAGGCTACGTTCTGACGACGTGCTGGCAGTACCACCCATGAGTGATACTGCATCTTCTGTCCTACAATGTACCTATCTATCTAATCTGCGCTTCCCATTTCTACCGTGATGACATTGAGATGCTGGGATGAATGTATGATCAGGTAGACCCCAGCCATGTAGAACAATCTCATTTACTACAGGTTGGGTCAATCATCCAACCAGAGCTTCTTCTGTCATCTCCTCTGTACACACATGTCCAACCCTGCCAAATCATCTGCCAATTAAACTCCTGTAAGACTTGTTATCACCACAAGCTTGCTTGGAAAATGTCCAAGCAATTTAGGCTACCCAGCAGGCAGCCTTGTTGATGTAATTTACAGGCTTGTTCATGCTTGTGAAGGGAATACAAGTCATGTATGTCAAGAACAATGTTCTAAGATGGGCATTTGTATTGATAGTTTTCATTTGATATTCATGTCCTCAGGGATGCAGTGTCACAGCTAGTCTGGATTTTTCCTTGTAAACAATATTATTTTCCCTGTAAGAACTATGATTGCAAAGCAAATCTGGCTGTCATCAAATACATTTGGGACATTCTTATTAGATAGCTAAGTCTTGGAGGAAGATATCTAGGGGTTAGGTGTAAGAAGTTATCAGATATAACATGGCCTGCTGTATATATAATATATATAGTTAAGCAAATTGACATAGCAGCTATATAGCATCAATCTACATTTTCATGTATATGTCAGGGTTTACCATATCGGAGTCGCTACCCTGACATATGTCATATGATATATAGACCAATACAAAATGCAGAATTTTTGAAAAGAGTATTTTTCGCGGAATATTTTCATAAACCATATATTTTTGGCAACGTCTCAGGGAGGAGCCAAATGGTACAGTATTGTGTGTGATTCGCAAGAGTTCTAGGAATTGTACAGGCATTTTGTCCACAGGAATGGAATGTCTACAGGCATGTCTCTGACCTACATCTATGCCCACATTCCTGAACACCTTTGGGACCCTGCTCCTCTCTACCCCGGATGCCCTACTTTCTGTGACCCCGGGGCTTGTTCACTATACACTCAGGGGGGGAGTGCACTGTATCTGTATAGGTACCAAGTCTTCCTCAAAATCATGAAATGATGGCAGGGCCGCAGTGCCATGCAAATAATAACCCTAACAGCAACCACCGTCGCTATGGCAATGTATGTTTTCATTGCCAGTCTTGTTGTTGTTTTTCCCAGGTATACAATATCTACATGGCAGGGAGACAGCTGTGTGCCAGGAGGTACCGGGAATTTTCCAATCTTCATCAGACCCTCAAGAGGGAGTTCCCAGAATTCCCCTTCCCCAAAATGCCGGGCAAGTGGCCCTTCACTCTGTCGGAACAGCAGCTGGACGGGCGACGGCGCGGTCTGGAACAGTACCTGGAGAAAGTCTGCTCCATCAGAGTCATCGCTGAGAGCGACGTCATGCAAGAGTTCCTGGCAGACATCACAGAAAAAGATGTAAGTTATTAGCATATTAACCGAAAATAGAGTTGTTCAAACATATTATGACATCTAAGCACTACGATATTAACGAAAAACTATGTAAATTTGTTCATACATGTTTTAAAAAGAGAGAAGAGATCCTGTAGATAGACCCTGTAGATAGAGACGTAGCGCTAGCATAGAAATGTAACACTTGTTCCTTCTTTACCTATTCCCAAGTTATCTAACTCAGTGCATTTGGCCCATGTAGGGCGTGAATATGCAATAAAGTTCATTGTCATTGTCATTGTCATTAACAGATGTGTCCCAAATGCTAAATAGTATCGCTATTTCAGGAAAGTAAGAGATAGACAGTCTCTTCTTTGATTACAAATGGTTCCATAATTGAGTCTCTAGGTCAATGTCATTATTCAGTTTTGCTGGTGCAAGGATGGCAATGTGTCCATGGCTTCTCAAAATGGCAGTGAAAATGGTAAAAACTGTGAAACCCTAAGTTATGCATTCAACTACAAAAAGTGTACTTCTTGTCAAGGTTGAGGAAATGCTTTGTTTCATGTGCCAGTGGGTATTGAAACAGTTGTTTTGGAAATGTACCCATGGAAATTGAAGTAATATTTTGCTGAAGAGTTGTTATCATCTACCTAGATTCTCATTTAACATAATGATAGTAACCACAACAAGTGAGATCAAGCAAGCAGTGCGATTCACCAATATTTCAATATGTGTAACATTACTACAAAAAAACTGACAAAAAAGGCGTTTGAGGTATTGTCTGTCTGGCATGTTTTGCTACACGGCATGATTTGTCTCTGTCCTTGCTCTCTCTCCTCTACTTAGCCCAACCCTGAGTGGACTGTCAACATTAACGTGCACTCTCTGGTATGGCTACTACCAGTTTTCATTTGCTCTCCTTGTGCTCTGTCACCCACTCTTTACCATTCAGCTGCTGAACAGAACCAGGGGTCGAAATAGATTTTGGGGCCAACTTGCACTGGTGCAGATGAAAAAAAAATACTTGCACCAGAAGAAAAATAGTTGCACCCCCCAAAAATAAAACGAACACAACCAAAAGTACATGTAGTAACTTTAATAAAACTTCATGGATTTTGGTTTTGTTCCCTTTCCAGTTCTTTATTGGGTATTTCTACAGTAGTAACAGCAGATAAAGCAAACTTGCACCGCACCAAATTTACTTGCACCAAGTTGCACACAGAGGGGTATTTCGACCCCTGAGAACTGTACAGACCTGCTAAAGGAATGACATGGGTTCCAGTTCTAATTATTTTGGCTTGATCGTATTTCTTGTACTTTTCTTTTCAAAACATAAAATTTAGTGTTGTCATACAGATTTCTCCGTTTAATTCAGCCACCTGATTGGCTCATGATGTTATGTTACCCACTTTTATTACTTCATGCACCATTGTTAGGTTTCATTGACATAGATTTTTTTTTTTAAAACTATCAAAGCCTCTCTTGCTGTTGTGCTCTGTTACTAGTATTGTTTTCTGTTTCACTGTTCATCTCATCTTGTTTCTGTAGGCTGGTTTGTACAGCATTTAAAAATATTGGTACATTGTACCATAGTTTGGATCTGCAGAATATTTGTCGTGCATTAGATCTACATGTAGACGGTCTGTGGCCATGAAGGCATGGTCATGTTGTCTACTTAACATGAGTATGAAATATTGAAGGGTGCAAATGTACACTAGGTTCACCCACTCAGCTTCCAGATAATGGCCATGTTTAGATTAGAACATTACAATGACAAACTCGTTGTGTGCTAACGTCAGTAATACCAACACATGCTCTGATCGGAAAGGAAACGTTTTAGATTGTTGTTTCAGGTACATGACTGTTATTCAGTAATGCTTTGGTGTGATGGTGATGTACTTGAATGAATGGATATTTTGTTTTTGACAATATTAAGATTAAGATTGTTAAGAGTATATCGTATTTCCAAGTTGCTGTTAACAAAATCCAGTGATGGGCAGTTATTGTAGTGACTGTGTAGTAGTGAACTTCCTAAAATCTTACCTGATTCAATGACATGTATATATAATTCTTTCATTGCTTGATTTGACATGCAGAAGTCTTAAAATAGTAATCCTTTGCTGCCACATACCTCCACTATATATGTCTAGTTTCGTTTATATATCCATACAGGTACATGTATGATGCCTAGTGTATGACTGTGTGTTGTCCTGACTACTGCAGGTGAACAGTGGGACAGCAGAGGTGGACCTGAGAGTCCTGTTACCAGACAGAAGCACACTCACTGTCACCATCAGGAGAAACAACAACACAGACCAGGTCTACGATGTATGTATGCTCACGGTCCCTCATGCTTCTCTTATATGTTTGTAGCAATGCATTTACGCAAACTTATCAAGCTCTCAAATGACTTACTAGTATCAAGAAGCTCTTTGATTTGGATAACATGCTTTTTACCATTGGTAGCCAATCTATAATGTAAGAGTTAAAATGGAAGGCACTAAGCTCTTCAGGGTAAGTTTTCATCACTTTGTGCTGTTATTACTTTTGCATACCAGGCAAAGACCTAAAGTAATGTTACCGGGGATAAACTTCTGTCTTTGCATGCCCCCCACCCCCAATTGTTTTGCTCTGTAGTTGTAGTAACTGCTCTAAACTCCTCTGTTTCTACAGGCTGTAGTAGACAAACTGGGACTTGATGAGGAACTACTTCCCTACTTTGGACTGTTCGAAATTATGGACACGAACTTTGGTGAGTCTTTTTTATTCAGTGACTTACCAACATGATGAAACTATTCACGGATTTGTCACCTTGTTTGGGCAACAATTTTGCCTCTTGTTTACATTGTTCTCCTTCTTTTTTTTGGACTACTGTAGAGAGAAAACTGGTGCCTACAGAGTTCCCCCATAACCTGTACATCCAGAACTACACGGCTGCAGCCTCCACCTGTATCGCTCTACGCAAATGGCTCTTTGACCTGCAGCGAGAACTACAGCTGACGCACCTAGACATGGCCAACACCTTCTTCTACTGGCAGGTGTGTAGAGGGAACAGAACTAGTATTTGCCAAGTCCAGGTACATGTATATCAGTCACTGTGCAATAAAGATTGATGTACATGTACGTGTATCTGTCAATGCAATCAGGGTAGTTGAATTGATGGGCCTTTTGTATGGTTTACCAGGTAAAATTTGATACTTACAACTTTGCTTATTGTGTAAACACAGTGTTCGAAATACCCACTAGCACACTAGCAATTGCTACCTGATTTTCTTGTGCGCTAGTTGCTCTCTGACTCAGGTAGCGCACCACACAATGCGTAAATATGTACCGCTGAACTCAAAGGTGCACACTGTGCTACCTGGTTCAAAAAAGTATTTCGAACACTGAAACATAACACCTTGATGTCTCTGGGTCGATCTGCTTTAAGCGACGGTCACAACCCGCTGTACGTGCTTCTGCGTGCTGTCTACGTGCAAAAACGTGGGCAAACGTAGGGGATCCGTAAGTGGTGAGTACCGCCTCCGTACGGAATCCTACGGATTTGGGAGCACGCAGACACGCCGTAGAACTTTAAGTGCATGCAAAACTTTTTCTGCGTGCAGTCTGCGGGTTCACCATCCGTACGTGCGAGTACGGGCGACGCGCGTGCCCCGTACGTACCGTACGTAAGCAGCACATGTGAGTACGGCCTCCTTACGGTAAAGTGGCAATCGCACAGAGATCGTACGTTGTAATCACGTACAACTCACTTTAACACTTGCGCAACGAACGATGCACGCAACCACTCATGACCAGACGTGGCATGCAGACCGCACTATTACACCTTGCGCAACCGTGCGAGTGACGTGCGTTGACGCCACTCCTTCCCCACGTTTTCAGAGTAACGTAGCAGACGTGGCCGCCCAATAAAACGTACGGACAAAAAGCACGCACGGCGGGTTGTGACCGACGCTTTACCGTCCTTACCTTTGATGTCTCATCTGGAGTACAGCCATGACAGGCTTTGGCTCGTTTAGCTCCATGTCAAGCACTTTCCATCTCACAGTTAAGCAGGGTTGAAGATATGATTCCAGAAGAAGTCATAGGTCAATAGAAGTCCTGCCATAAGCGGCAGTTAGCAGTCAGTGACCCGGTCCCGGTAGCGGAGAGTAATGTCACCTGTCTAGTCTGTGACAAGACAGCTCCATCATGGATCAGTCTCCTGCCTGACCTCTACACCTACAGATAAAGTGAGCATACATCAGCAGGACTGCTGGCCACATCACACACTAACAGATGTGGCCCGTGGGGTGCAGTTTGACAGGCTGGTTAGGAGCATGGATGTGGAATGTCGGTGATTGTATAATGTGTCACGCATCAACCTCATGTAGATCCATGTTCTGTCACCCTGCAACACATCTTTCTCTCTCTCTGTCATCTCAAGTGAGAGAAAAATGAAATACTGCATAAACTGAATCAAATCTTACCAAGTTGTACAGGCCATTGAGTTTGCACAAGTTCACTGTTGCATAGGAAGGAAATTCAAATCAACTGTTGTCTGTGAGAGGAATATGTCACACCACAAGTTATGCTATATATGTCTATATTGTGTGCAGTTGTTCCCATCATGTATGCAGGTTTGTTTTTGCTGTGCTTGTTTGTTTCCTTGTGTGTCTGTACTTTGTAGTTATTTGAATACAGTACAGAGTCACAGGAAATGAGGGAGGCATAACCTCAGACTGACAGGAAGGTCAAATTGGAGGTCAAAATAGTCTCCCCGCAGGCTCGGGGGAGTTAATGGTACAGTGGAGCAACTCAGGAACTCTCAAGGATTCAAGGTGCATGACAGTGGAGTCAGCAAGAAATTCACAATGAATAAAACTAGAAATGTACTTAAACTCTGAATAAGGCCATGTTGATTTGATTATATGGATGACATCCGCGCGCGCATCAATTTTCGTTCGTTTCCAAAAAAAAAAAAGGTTTCGACCATACTGGAAATCGTACAAAGCAGCTGCAAAATGAGCAAATATATGCCGTAAATAGAAAAAAAAATATTGGAAAACCATACTAATATCGTAGAATACTAAAATCAATTCCAAAGGAAGAAGAAAATGTGAAGAAATAAAAATGAAGAGTCTATTATTCGCCATACCATAATCTGTGTGTTTAGCCATTTGTTCAACCTTCATGACCACGTAGATTTCATAATGAAGGCAACTTTTTTTTTTTGCCAAACTTTTTTTTTATTCGCACGCTCGCATCAGTTTTGGGGTACCCAGAGGATGTCATCCATATAATCAAATCAACATGGCCTAAGGTGTGAAATAAATCTTCAATTTCTTGTTCCTGGCAGGCTATAGATGATGTTGGGAAGGGCAGAATCAGGCCAGGCGACCACATTTATGAACTCAAGTCTCTGCAGGACAGGGGCAAGAAACAAGAGGTAAAACCAGCTTTTGTTGTTTCCATTGTTGTCCACTGCACATGTATGTACATCTGCAGAGCACAGTATACAGTATGTAATAACTATGATGAAAGACTTGGTGGGTCGTGTGGCGTAACGGCAGAGCATTCGGCTCAGAACCAAGAGGTCCCGGGTTCGAATCCTGCCATGTCACCGATCTTGTGCCCTTGGGAAAAGCACTTTACACGACTTTCCTCACTTCACTCAGGTGAAAATGAGTATGCCAGAATGATCATTGTCATGATCGTGGGCATTAAAGGAAGAAAAAAAAAGAAAAAAAAAAGACTTGCCAGACAACTGAAGTTCAGTAGTAAAGTTACTAGTCTTTATATCTGTCGACTTGAATGCATACTTGTCTGTTGGTCTGTTTGCCTCAGAACATTTTCCCAACAGTGACCACACCTCAAACCTTGTTTTAAACCTCTCTGTTTGACACTTCTATTATAACATTAATTCCTGTCATGTTTTGATACTGTTGTCATTGTCTTCAAAGCATCTCAATAGACAAAAATTGAGGATCACCCTAGTTGTGTCATGTCTTGTGTTACCTTTGAGAAATATACCATTCCAAATACTTGTATGTACAACAGAAAGATAGTACTCCAACTTAATGGATTATAATGAGTGCTTCATCTTCACTATGCAGCCAATTTTGCCGCTTTAATCTGATCAGAGCCACTGTGGTGGCGCCACCACTTTGACTCCATCAATTATTTTTCCAATCAGTCTTACAAAATGATAAATTTTTATGATGAAAAGCTATTGAATTCTACTTCATCAGTTTCCATCCACCCTTCTTTTCAGTATCTGAAGCTGGTGAGGAAGTGTGAAGGCTATAATGAGATTGCATTCCCCCACTGTCCCTGTGACTCCAGGAAAAAGGGTCATGTGATCGTGGCCCTGACCATAGAACACTTCACGCTGACGGCATGTACAGAGGAGGGCGAACCAGAGGTACATGTAAGGTTACACTACAGCAGCACGTCGGCAGAACGTACTGTGCCTGGGCGAAACCCGTAATGTATTGTGCATAGCACTTCAAAAGAACGTCTCATATAAGGTCGAATTCGCGTATATAAGGGGGACATCCCGTCTGTAGTTTTCAATTGTTTAGAAAAAGATATGGTCTGCAACAGGCAAAATTCTGATGCAACGGTGACCAAAAATCCAGCGAAAATCCAGGTTTTGCGCAGGCGCAGTACGTTCTATGAAAATGGAAATGTTGGATTGTTAGAGATGGGGAACAGAAACCATATTTATATGACTTGTACAAGTAGGGAATTTGATGAACGGATATTGTAGAATCGCAGGTTGACAGAAATATTCCTGCAATTCTGTTTAGACTGCAGCAGTTGCTGATACATGTAATACATACAGTAATAGCCTCCTTATGAATGTTACAGTTGAAAAGTTCTTTCCACCCATCAGTTCAAAGATGCTGAGATGTTGACATGTCGACAGTTATAGTTAACAGTTTTCCCCAGTGATTGGACGTTGTCAAATAATTGTCACTCATGGCCACTCCAATTATCGCCTATCAAAGAGTGGCTTGTAACTTGGCCATGTATCCCACGAGTAGTTATTATATTCGTGGGATACATGTATTGGTGAAAAAAATGCAATGCATTGTTGGCCTCAATGTGCAGTGAAATGTATGTGCTTCCCGTGCCTTCGAAAATTTAATACTGGATACAATGTTCTTACAATTTTTTGTATGAGGACAGCAAATTTTCTCAATTCCTGGTGCATTTTGCATTGAAATTTGTGTATGTAGATATTGATGAGGTCTGTTATATGGAAGAGGAGAACACTCATGACTGTGTATGTAGATATGTAGGTATTGAGGAAATCTGTTGTATGTAAGAGAAGAGCCTGCCCCTGCAATGGCTGTGTATGTAGATATTTAGCAGTGTACGAAATACTTTTTTGCGCCAGGTTGCCCAGTGGCAACCTAGGATGAAAGCTAGGTTGCCCATCAAAATTCCAGGTTGCCCTTAATTTAAACTCTTCTACATTATGATTAACTTTGTTAGAATGCAATGTGCATTTTTCATTTCTGACACAGAGTTGTTCCCCCTTACCTGAAGTGATGAGCTCTTCCATGGGAACTTCTCAATAAACAGTTCCCAATGGAAGAAATGGGCATCCTTACCACAAAATTTAGGTAGTGCACTGGGCTATCTGGGTGTAGAAATAGGTTGCACCAAGCAAAATATGGTTGCACGGTGCAACTGGGCAACCTAGTATTTCGCAAGCTGATTGATGAAATCTGTTATACAATATGTATAAGAGAAGAGCCCACCCCTCCCATGACTTTAAGCTTATCTTGTCCCTGTACAGAGCCAGGTGATCACGTTCAGTTGGGAGGAGATGACCCAGTGGGAGGTGGATGACGAGGGCATGGCCTTCTGTTTCCAGTACCAGCGAGGAGAGAAAAAACCCCGCTGGGTCAGGATCTTCTCACCACATGTAAGCCATTCATCCATCTCAGGGGTCGAAATACCCCTCTGTGTGCAACTTGGTGCAAGTAAATTTGGTGTCGTGCAACTAATTTTTTGCCGGTATGCACCGCGGTGCAAGTTTGCTTTATCCGCTGTTACTACCAGTAGTACCTGTAGAAATACCCAATAAAGAACTGGAAAGGGAACAAAACCAGAATCCATGAAGTTTTTATTAAAGTTACTACATGTACTTTTGGTTGTGTTCGTTTTATTTTTGGTGGGTGCAACTATTTTTCTTCTGGTGCAAGTATTTTTTTTTTCATCTGCACCAGTGCAAGTTGGCCCCAAAATCTATTTCGACCCCTGCATCTGTACCGTCCATCCATTCATCACTGACAGAGGGCTGGCAACTTTCTTCAATAGTTCATGCTGAAGTTATAAATCTCATACTGTACTTGGAATCATGGAAGATACATGTACATGTCTTTCTAGTAGCGCCATCATTTCTAAGAGTTGGGCTTTGTGTTTTGGGCATGGTTTCATCCTTTGCCTAAACCCAGTACAACAACCAGAAAAACAAGCAAAACTCTACAAAAACATGTCTAAAACATTGATCCAATCTTATCCTATCCTAGTCCAATATCCTTGAGAAGGTCTACATGTATGTTGTCCCTGTGCTACGCATAGTGCCCCGTGTCTCCCATTAATGTGATCTATGAAAAGGTTGGCACCATAAATTACTGGTACTTTCTTACCTTCCTGCAGTTTGTGTACATGTATGACTGCTTTGAGAGGATCGTCCAGGAACTAGGTACAGTCACAGCAGCAAATGTGAGTTGGTCTTCATATATGTGCTGATTTAAGCAAAGTCTATGGCTTTTGTGAGATGTCCTTGTAAAGTAAAAGTATAGATCAATATTGAAGCTTGTAAGATTGTCTTTATCAAAAATGAGTTTTTTGGGGGATTGTCATTCTGTGTTGAAATTAAGTGATTGTATCCAATTTGATACTGATTGTGATGTCAAGTACATGTACAAAATGTATGTATGTATCTTAATATAATTACTGAATATGCTAATTGAAATAATGATGAAATCAAGCCAAAATTCCATCTGTCCACACCCTCAGGGAGGCCATGAAGATGTCAGTTCACCCATGAAGGTTAGTGAGAAGTGTGAAGCATGCCGCTGGTTTACTGTATCAGCAACCACCAGAGGAATTCCTTTCTAATAATATAGTAGACAAAGCAAAGTGTGTTACTATTGTTTTCAGTTGTAATAAAGCCTATTTGACCTTCTCTTTGCTGAAGTAGGATTTTAGCACCAAATCTTGTATTGGTTACAGGGTTAGACAGCAGGGAGAAGGTTTAACCTCCATGATTCCTTAAACAAGAAGGCTTTTAAAAAAAGCTGGCCATAGGCCGCCAAAATGGGAATAGCTGGTTCAGTGGCATGGGTGTGCGCAATTACTGACTTGCTCACCTTGCTCGAATTGTAGCAATGCTAAAAAGAGTGAATTGAAAGACCTGAAAAATAGACAGTGTTGCTTCCCTTTGCTTCCCATGGATGGATCGCGTTCCTAAATGACGTGGACGTCAAAATTGTCCAATTGCCCCGAAATTGCCGAAACGTAATTTGAATTGTCCCGAGCTGAAATTTAGCGTCATTTTGACATCGGGACATTGTTAATTGCGAGGCCTGGCTTGGCATTGCGTAATTTGGCATTGCGCAACTTCTTGGGAGCCGTTCAACATTCACATGTTAATTTCGAGGCCGGCCTGGCTTCGCATTGCGTAACGTGCGGTTAGACATTGCACAACCTCGGTTGACCCAACGCCCATCCACCACCCACCATGGTGACACCGGGCACTATACCATAGGCAATTTATAAGCAAATTTCCCAAATATCTTCAGTTAGTCCACTGTGTTGTAATGTGGCCACTTGAAGAGTGTAACACGCTCTGTTGATGTCGTGCCCTTTCCTAGGTGGATGCCAAGAAATCAGAGAAGGTATTTGAGACGATCAACGACCCTGACCTTTGAAGGACTAGAAGTGTTCCTCCCAACATTCCCCATGACGTCAGCCATGACTGCGAGACTGCCAACACGTGATACACACAGAGCGGCCGATAGTTTTATAACCTTTCTGTAATACATGTATCTGCTACTCAACACAGTTTCAAGGATCGTGATGAGATAATAAGGCCAAGTACATGTACCTCCTCTTATGCAGGAGATTGTTTTGCCAGGAAGAAGCCATTGTGAAGTGCAAAGTTCCCAAATGCAACTTTTTTTTTAAACATTGTAAATCATTTTAGAGCATTCAGTGGATAAAAAGGAGTCTGGATGCAAATGGATGGATAGCAGAGAAAAGTGTCCACAGTAATATACTAATTCCTTGGGTTAATTCAATACATGTATATGAATGTTGTATAAAGTGTACTGTAATGAATTGTATTTGTTGTTATTGATAGGTAAAACATTTATGGGAATTGTATGTCCGCCAATAGTTATATAAAACTGCCGGATTAAAAGTGCACGACAACTGAATGTCAGGTCAGGTCGTGATTGCAAGAAAAGGTTGTGCATCTTTGCTCTGCTATATTTTATATTGTCCAAGCCAAGCCTGTAATTTTGGTGCCACATGAACGCATCTTGTCAGCTGTTGTAGACAACTTCAGGAATGACTATTAATAAACGTTGTCTCAATGTACATGTAAGGGCCACCACACTCATTCTTCGTCACTGGCCCTGCCGATATGCCAGCTGTAACGGCCTCCGGGACCCAGGAGATATAAATATTAATGAGCTTGCCTTATTTGGCATGACCCCACTTCCAGCCAACTTGGACAACAGCTAGCGCGCAACTCTTTCCTCGCTCTTGCTGCAACCGGAAAACCCATGAAACATAGGCTTTTTCCCCCACCTGTGCGCACACTTAGGAAGACGTCCTCCCCGTCAAGCAATGACTGCAGAGTGGACCTCTGGTGGTCATGCAGGCTCTCAACAGCGAAGAACTCGCAGAATTTCTCTTCCCACTCCGCCATGTTTGTTTTCATTTGTTACCAAGCAGCCAATGTAAGAGACAACGTGATTGGTTGTAATTTCTAGGTCAGCTCATGAATATTTAATGAAAAGTGCGTTGAAGATTTTCTCTGTGTAAAACTGATTGGCTGAGAGCGTGTCCCCGGAATTGGGTCCTGGAGGCCGTTACAGCTGGCATATCGGCAGGGCCAGTGACGAAGAATGAGTGTGGTGGCCCTGCCAATGGGAGGATGATTAGAGCCCTGAACAGTGGGTTTGTCAGACTAGAACGGACCTTAACATAAAATTTCTCATGTTACTGCAGTTGCTCTACATGTCGAAACCTACTGTAAATTTGGACTTGTAAAGAAGGATACGTATTTCATGAAGTAATTGTGGGGAAAGGTCACCTGGTTGATCCCTTCAGGGAGTTTTTGTGTTTGTCAGGATCAACCATGCAGGACATGAGGAAAACTGTGCCATAAGACAGACTGTTTACATCTTCTTTAAGAAGCTGGATGAGTGTGATGACAACTGTTGATGTTTCAGTACAACTATTTCAAGTTGAAGGATAAACATCAGGGTTGATTTTGTAGATGTTTGTAGTTTGTAGCTGGAGTTTTCCTGTTTGTGCAGTAGTAGGATCATTGTCTGGCAAAATGAATAAAAAAAAGAACAAAAAATCCTAAGACTTAATTAGAAAATGAATGTCATGCATGATCCTAAGTAATGAAGAAAAAGAAGTTGTGGAAATTTGGTAGGCTTTTGCATATTACAGAAGTCATTGTCTCCAGGAAGGACTAGAGCAGGTGGATTGTATGGAAAATTGTTAGTGCAATGTTGTTTTGTTAAGTAAATAGCTTTTGTGCAAATTCTCGTCAGGTCAACCGTTATAAAACACGCTGTTAATTAAGTTTTCTCATATCCTGTAACTAAATTAGGATTGTAAATCAGTGCTTGCATCAATTTGAATAGTCCATACTTGTTTGGTCACCCAAACTTTCAAATTCATTTAATCAACTTTGCAGAAGTAACTTGATGGCAACCTTCTGAATTGTGTTGATTTTACAATTTATTTAAAAGTAAGACATTTAAAGTATTACACAGTAATAACACAGGTAAATGGATGTAGATGAAGACAACTGTTCATGCACATACATGCAAGCATGGTACATGTACAAATGTAGTTCTTTCCATGATTTATTAAGTTACTTTTCCTAAGGTTATAGATGTCTTGTAATATGTTTAACACACACACAAATTATTATATATTTTGGCATACATAGTTGTGCAAGTACTTCCTTCTTTTGTTAATTTGTGTTGAATTTTAGTATTAATCATTACAAAACTCATGACCAAATCATCACAGACTTCCAGCAATCTTTGGAAATGCTTGTATTTTTTTTCTAAATTTCATCAAACCTGACCCAACCCTTCCAGGTCTACCAGTTTGTAACCCGTCAGTGTTAAAAGTACAGTATTGCCTCTACAGTATGAATCCAATCATACAACACAGCGTACATGTAACATAAACCCTAAATTCTAGATCTGATGGCTTAACCATATATGCTACATTCCAGTGTGTTTTGGCTAGCAATATATGCTGCTTTCCCAACATGTACTGTTGATTTTGCTTTGACTATTATGTTTAGTATTACTGATGTATTACTTCTGGACATATATAGTATCTCTCACAGTTTCTTCATTGTGTTCCATGCCACTGTTAGTGTATTTTAATCACAAGAATAAATGGGTACCATGCAGTCCCTCCTTTTGCAGGTAGACCGGTTAGTACTGGTATTCTGTACAATTTACAATCACATAACTTTTTGTGAAAGTACCATGGGCCCAGGAAAAGTGAGAGAGCCAGTCTGTTGAATATAAGTTTGGTCCAGGGGAAGGCATGCAACATCCTGTCAGCCTATTCTAGAATCACCATTGAAGGTAAGAAATGGTACATCATAGGCATGTACATATTTTTATCTGTGGAAGAAATGTAACATTTGGGCATACAGGATACAAGATGTCAGAGGAAAGCTGTTATAATATAGAGAAGAAGTTGTTGTCTTTGTGTAAAACTAGACCTAAATTATAATGAAATATACATGTAACAATTTTCACATGTCAATACAAAATTTTCCTCTTGCATGACTTTGTCTATTAGTGTATGAGCCATATGTGCCAGTTTTTAAATGGTAGAAATCTTGTTCTTACATGTACATGTTGTAATCTTGATGTGTTTACTTCTCTATGGGAAATAAAGTGCATTGTTAACCCTGGTTTAGGATTAGCCTACAAAGGTGATCCTATCATGCAGCAAGATATTGACACTGCTGCATCTATTTGTCCTATATGGCCTAGGGCATATCATTTGGGGACGGCCCTATGTTCGAACACTTTAGGCCACACCAATCTAATTTGTTGCTTCTCGGATTTTTTCAGAAAAAATATGAAGCGACAGGGCGAAAAAAATAAAAAAATAAAAACAGACCTGGGCATCCTATTAATCTTATTATGGCCCCAAATGCTATGATAGGAGCCATGAAGTGAAAATAAAAGGCTGGGTTAGCATTTAAACAATGAATTTTTAATCAAACTACTGCATTGATAGATGGAAAAACTGTAACAACTAGGAAGAAAAGGACTTTCTTCACCTTTTGGGGCCAAAATATGAGCATTTTTGAGTTGATCCAGAACCAGAATCTTTTTTTTTTTTTGCAAATCAGAAAAAAATGAAGAGGCGAATCCGAGAACCAACAAATTAAATTGGTGTGGCCTTACATGGGAACATGGAGGTGGGTTAAGTGGGTCCTGTTACAGAAGATGGTGGAACAAACTGGCATACCAGTGCCTTATTTTACCTTGTTTTCATAATACTTAAATGTTGTAGCACTATACTATAATGCGTACAAGGTATGACAACTATACCAAATGGCTTCAAAAGGTATAGAACATAACCCCTGCTTTGAAAAAAACACTACAACAAGTGTCCATAGGCGACAATCCTCCGTGAATTTTTATATTTTGCAGATTGGGAACAGTATAGTGCATATTATTTGATAGGGTATCGTAGTAGGTGCAAACCATAAGTCACAATCCCAACAGATACTCACAAACGAATATATACAACAACCACCTAATATCTGCTTATAGAACCTCGCCTACCACACAACTACTTAACCTACGGCCTATTCCACAGGAGTATAAAGATAGGGGTGATTTTGAAATATGCGTTTACCTCAATATAAAAACCGCTACTGTAAAACGAAAGACACGTGCATCATAACGGGACACCACATGACCAATTACATAGAAATACAACGTACAGAACCATGACTTTTAGGTGCGAACACATTTCAAAACCGGCCTCATATTTAAACAACAGGCCGCGGACATCTGGTTCGCATTAACGAGCCACCCTAACGTCTGCATGAAGGTTTCTTCCCACCCCCCCCCCCCCCCCGCTATTCAAAACAACGGGTTTTTTCGGGTCCATATGCCACTAAATGTAGGGGTGCTTTTAAAATTTTACATTGACCGCGAAAATAGCTACGGTAAAAATTAAAATACGTGCATCATCGAGGGCATGCCTGCAGATGTCGTGTAAAATTACAAGCCGATTGAACAAAGGGAACCATGGGTTTTAGCTGCGAACACGAAAAAACAGCTGACCACAATACTCCTGCAGGAGGTATGCCTCCTTCACGGAGTAATGATACAAGCAGGCACACACATTGATCACTTCACTGGTAAGTTTATTGGTTTGCTATTGATTACTTGTACTGACAACACATTATGTCACTGCATGCTCTGGTGCCATCACATGTACATGTAGCTCTTCTCTAATTCAGTCCTCTATATCACTGGGCTTTTTGCAAGAAACCCCTACATTTAGAACCAACAGGATCATGTAAGAATGTTCTCCAACAAGCAACACTTCCCATGAAAATAAAATTCATGCACAACATTCACACATCAAATTTCACGATGGCGTAAACCAACTTTTCTGCAGCACGTCATGAAAGTATAAATAAGGCGTTATACACATTTACATTTACAATGGCATGTCTACGTGGTCTCATTCTCAACATCATACAATAGTTCAACTCGACTGTCCAACTTTTCAGATATAACTTTGTCCTGTTCTTCAAACTGGCCTTAGCACAATGAGAACAAGAGAACAAATTAGACACAGAACAATTTGCAACATATATGGGCAATGAGAAATTGAATTTTTTTGTTGTACCAAAGTTTAATCAATTACTCTCACCCAATCACGGCTGTCGTTTAACTTTAGATGCCCAACCAAAAAGAGTGGGTCAAAATTTTGCTTTTCTACATCTTTTTTTTAAATTTCTACATCTGGCCCTGCTAACAATGTCCTGCAGGAATATGAAATTAATGGATAGTTTGTAGCACCTTTTATAAGTACCAATATGTATACATGTACCATCATGGCGCTTTCCTGAGTTACGGTGTTATATTATACATACAGGTGCACATATGCACAAGGACCCTTCCAACCACAACATGCTCATCTGTGTACTCAATAACAATTATGTGATACATTCATTAAATGTATCAAGGGAAATTCATCAGTAACAAAGGAACAGAAAGAAAGATGTCTAAGGCCTTCCTTACATGTATAGACAACATGAACATTTACTTCTAATTAACCTGTGTATTCCATACACTTCGATGCTTCAGCGGTTACAGCTATTTGCTTGCTCTAAGACCATTTAGTTCCCTGCATATACATATAGTGATGTACACTTTGACATGATGATAACACACTTGCACTACTGCACTACTGCTGTCTTTGCCTTGGTGGCGCTCTAGGTCTCGATGTAAAGTTGTCAGACATCACGTCGTAGATGCATTTTGTTATCTTCAAAATGGCAGCATGGAGGAGGTACTGCAGAATCAGGGCCCCAAACCCCTTGTACAGTCCAAAGAAGCCCTCCTCTCGGACCACCACGCGGAAGCACTCTGCCATCCCCTCGTACCGTGTGTTGATGGCGAGCACCCCCGATCCCCAGTCCGTGTTGTCGATGATTGTCCGTGTGCCCTGGATGTGCAGGCGGTGCATGACGGTCTCCAGGGGAAACAGCAGCACGTCGGAGAGCAGGTTACCCAGGAATGTTGCGAGCAGTTCGGGGAAGTAGGTCTCCAGCATGTTGCGGTCGGCCAGGGGTTCGTCCATGTCGAACTTGTGCCGGTCCTTCCCCTGCCGCAGGAGCACGAGGGCGATGTACTGGATGACGGACGTGATGAGATAGTGGAGCAGACCATACAGCACCGTGGGGAGGACCAGCTTCCAGACCGGGAGGAGACGTGTGGTGGTGGGGGCGCCCCAGCCCAGCAGGCGCCGGAACCCCTCCCTCACACAGTCCAGCACCCACGGGGTTTCACTAGCTATGTCACTCTGAAATTCAGCATGTAACACATGTACATCATGGTCATTTACAAGTTCACTATTTAGAAAATACTAGTAGTACACAGATATGAATGTGTCATAACTTGTCATACTGTTATTGTTAAAGAATTTTTTTCAAGCATGCAAGGTTTCCCATTACTCTGAGGTTGATAATGGTTCATTTCTTAGTCCATTGTTGTATTATTAAAGTCAGAGAATATGTTGACTGTAAGCATCCCTTTCCCCTATATTATGGTGTTAAGAGCACGTCGGCAGAACGTACTGCGCCTGCGCGAAACCCGTAATGTATTGTGCATAGCATTTCGGCAGAATGTCTCATATAAGGTTGTATTGGATCATATAAGGTTGACAGCCTGTCTGTAGTTTTCAGATGTTGTATAGGAAAAGATATCGTCTGCAACAGGCAAAATTTTGATGCAACGTTGACCAAACATCCAACGAAAAACGTGAAAAATCAGGGTTTTGCGCAGGCACAGTACGTTCTGCCGACGTGCTGGTGTTAAGTATTATGAATAAATGATGCTGAAGCTTAAGGACACAAACCTGGACTGTCTCTATCAGACTGGCACAGAAGAATGGCAAGGTCACGACAATGCTCAACCTATAAAATACAGAATGTGTTAACATCTTGACAAAGCTTGAAGTACCACATGAAGTTGCGTTCTCTTGAGTGAGTGATTTTCTGTTATTCTAAATCTACTTATTCCTCTGTCATCAGCATCAGTTCTGCATATGTAGTACCGGTAATTGAAACCTCTTATTGCTGCAACAGTCCATAGTACTCCAACTTTGGGCATGACAAAACTCTGGCTTCATTCAATGATTTAATATTTCTATTAACAGAAGTTTGTAAGATATGATAAAGCATCTAAAGTTGACACATGAATAGATAGGACAGTCTAGTGGTGGACCATTCAGTATAAAACCTTTTTGGTGTCCAGTAACATCTGGTAATATGTCAGCAGAAACACAGGTGGAACATGGGATACTTACCCCTTCAGTGCAATGTGCTTGAAGAGTTGTTTGAAGGTGCTGTGTGTGGTCACTTCCCTGGGACACATCAAACAGGGAAACATACTGTAGTGAGTATACGATTCTGTATAAGGCACTGGCAATTGCTGCAAGCTGTCAACTTTGAACTGAATCCAAATTAATACACATATTAAAGTAAAATTACCTCATAGTATGATTAGCAAAAATTTTAAGATGTGACACAGATGGTACAGATAACACAACAAGTGGGTATCTCACCAATGTGGGAACTACATACCTAGGAAAGTCTGTGAACTCTGCTATGATACCCTCACTGCCCAGTTGGATGCCCTGCACCACAAACCTGCTGGTCATCCCCTTCCACACAGTGGAGAAGCCCTACAACAGAACAATGCAATGCAATGGAAGAATCCAAACTGTACAAAGAGAGGCGGTAGTCTGCACACAGAAAAGAAACTACCAGAGACATTTTAACTAAGAAAAAACGCTATGTGGACATTACCTCTTTCTTACATGAGTTCTCATTTCAAAGACCACTGGAATGAAGTTAAAATCCGTCCTGTTTTCGGTGTATATTATAGGGCAGTGCAAATTTCTGATTCTATTGCCCTTGGGCCACACATTTGTGCAAACACTACAGCAGAGGGTCCACTGGTAGTGGGAAAATTAAGACAAAAATATCATACCTGAGCTCCCTGTATCTTCAACATCACATTCAGGACAGAGAAGGGCTGGAGATGGTAGCGGTAGGAGCAGTGGTGAACCTGAGACAAACACAAAAACCGGTTTATCGATCTGACATTACGAGCTGCAGTGGCCTCTTCTATCGGAAAGGAGGAGGAGCACCCGCCTCACTACATTCTATAAAATAGTCCATAGTAAGATAAATATTCAAACTGACAATATCTTAAGGCCCGCCCAGGGGCGCACCCGGGGGAGCCACTCACTTAAATACCAGCCTATCAACACATGCACAGACACCTACAGATTTTCTTTTTTTCCACGTACTATCCCTCAGTGGAACTCCCTGCCCGACTCGATAGTCACGACTCCCACAGTTGAGTCATTTCGAGCCAGGCTTGCGGCCTGCCCGCCTTAGCCGGAGCCTCTTCTCCCCCCCCCCCCCAATCGTACCCCTCGCGGGGTTATCGGAGGGTAACCATGATGAAGATGAAGATGAATGATGACGTTCTGGAAATGATTGGTTGAACAGAATGATGTTCAAAAGTGAAAGTTCTGGAAGGATGACGTCTTTACCTGGCACTGTCGTCTGAAGACAATACATGGATGGGACAGCACATTCTCCGTCAGGAGGCTGGCCAGCCCAACTCCAAACCCTGCAAAACGCTGCATCCGTACTGCATGGACAAGCAAATTAAACAAGATAAAACTCTAGTCTATAGCAATAAAATATCATGTCAGACCAGGACTACTATACTGACATTACAAGGAGATGTAACATGTAAGTGGTGTAAATAACAACTCTTTTCATCCATGTCAACACGCCAATGACATTGTGAGGGGACTCTCCAAGCAGAGGTTTGGGTTTTGGGCTTATTTTTGGCATGTTTTTAGGCTTTTTTATCGGGCTTTCTTTTTTCACTGAAATTTTGTTTCCGCCAAACCCAATGCCCAAAAGCCCAAAACCCAAACCTCTGCTTGGAGAGTATTGAGGGGACCTGCTTGATATGCCCCTTTTCCGTGAGGTTTGATTTTACTGCAATCCGTAGACAAACGTATTTATCCCGGGATAAATTTGGTAACGAATTGACCACAT
Source organism: Branchiostoma floridae x Branchiostoma japonicum (assembly GCA_013266295.2). Lineage (NCBI taxonomy): Eukaryota > Metazoa > Chordata > Leptocardii > Amphioxiformes > Branchiostomatidae > Branchiostoma > Branchiostoma floridae x Branchiostoma japonicum. The sequence continues at coordinate 23,016,021 of CM023823.1, forward strand.
TTTTGCGTAATAATTTGATTTAATGAACTTTTAATATAGTGTAAAATTATGTTTAGGCGGTCCTACTGATCAATTATTTTAGTGTAAAACGTTGTCGGAAATACTAATATCGTACGGAAAACTACCACACAATACGAGATCTATAGGGAAAGGCGTAAAATTATGCATAACGGTTAATGTTGACAACAGGCCAGGTACTGTTTTTTTTTTCATGTTCATGAGAAAGTGGGGAGGGGGGCGCTGAGTAACGTACCGACGGAGTACTGTTTCGGCGTCCCCATGTCCACGTCACGCAGAACACGTTGCTGTGCTTCTTCGTTCTCGTCACCTGACAGCTGCTCAGCCCCTGTCCTCCCCTGCCCGGCCCCCAAACTCTCCCTGTCCCCACCCACGGGCGTGCGGCGAGTCATTTCGACCTGTGACAGCGAACAGGAAGTGCAGGGAATGCCGGGAGTGGGGCGTGACGCCACACCTACCTGAACTAGTGACCGTTGCCCTTGGTTACCGGTAGCCCCACCCTTTTCTTGGCGGAATCGCGATGAACATCGGAATTACATTAAAAACAGACAAGACCAGATAAACAGAACGATAGTAAAGCGCGAGGCATTCTGGGACCCCTAAGGTAACGTTAGTTGCAACGTCACCCATGTCAGATTCATGTCACCACAAAGTCGAAAAGCATCACAGGAAAACCGATTTTATGTATTGTGCCGTAACAGACACTTTGTTTGTGTTGTTTCTTTTAGGCTATAAAGTCTTGCAAATGGATATAGTGACTATAAGCTCCGCCTGTCTAATGGTCTGTTACTTAGTGTATCACCAGTGTAACTACCTGAGGGATAGTGTAAGGGTGGGTAACGTTAAGCCTCGGTTGCAGAACGTCCACAGGGATTATTTTTTTCCTCCACGGAGTCTGTAACAGAGGCTACAGTAAGGGTGATACTTTTTTTTCTCCAGCTTATCGTTATTGACTTGTATGGGGGGGGGGGACGAAATACTGAGATTTCTGTTTTCTGATACATGGTTCAGCACCAAGGACAGGTACGATGTGCTCCGGTGATATATTGGTAAGCACCAATGATAGCCATAATGTGCAGAGCGGATACATTGTTCAGCACCAAGGACAGGTACAATGTACACATCACCTGCTGAGAGATCTATGTTGAAATAATGCATGTAAATATAAGAACCACCAATAAAGCACAGCTTTAATGAACGAAGCTGTGATTTGTTCCATACATGGTAACGTTAACGGTTACTGTGGTATAACTTACATATAGGATACATGTACATTTCTCACCCAAACATGACATATATTATAGATGCATAGCTAGTACTTAACTGCTTGTGCTATGACGTTTTATTTATTGTAGTTTCATGTACATTCGGACGCTATACCACAAAACATGTTACGTATAAAGACTAGAATTGTAACATTTGCAAAGCAAATGCATGATGTTTACCTTCGCATATGGTCTGCTCTGTTAATTCTAACTCAAACACATTCATATATATATGGTCAGACAGGAGTTATCCCTCCTGCTATAAAATTGCAACATGATATAATACAACACCAGTTACCATGGTAACAGACAGTCTGGTTCAGGTCATTGACCAGGTCAGAGGTCACTGTTTGGAGAAGTGGAAGAGGAAGAAGAAACGTAGCAAAAACAATATGTTTTCCTTTGGTAAACATAATAAACTGTCGTCCTGGGCGGGTGTGGAACAAGAGGGGAAAACTACGCTGAGGCTTCGCTCTGCTCGTCTGTTTCGGTCTCGTTCCCAGGCTCCTGTTGACAGTCACCCGATGTTCTCTGATGTCTGCTCAGCTGGGTGGCCTGGGAGAAACGCCTTTTGCACTTCCCACATCTTTGGTCGTGTAGAAAAGAAGAAAAGACAAAACAGCAAAAGTGGTGACTTAACTTCTAGCCCTGTTCGAGTCAAGGCGTTACCCCCCTGTTCCACTAGGACGGCGCTCTCGCTGCGACTTGAATTGAATTTGCGTAGCCCTTTATTTCATAATTTGAATATTATGTAAAATGTAAAAGTATGACTGAAAAAAAAAAAAACACACAAAGCGCAAAAAGATTCGTTTTTTAATCTATGAAATTCGTTGAGCGCTCTGTAAAAATCATAGATCGTAGAGAGAGCGCCGTCCTAGTGGAACGGGGGTGTAACTACCCCTCACCCCCGCTACAGAGGTAGTTGCTATCAAGCGTCTAGAGGAGCGATGATTCGGAGCGCCGCTAGGGGCGTGATTTAATCAGGCTGTGATTTCCGTGTGCTCCAAAAGTGCACACAAGAGAGAAAATCCAAAGAACTTAAGAACTATGTTGCGATCTTTTTTTAATGATCGATCTGAGTCTTAGTAGTTTCATGTATGTTAATGTGAGAAAGTAAATTACGAAACATGTTTCTTGATAGATGTATATAGATGAATGAATAGATGGAAGAAGCAGATACTAGTATTATAAAGATATCCCACAGCACATGCACAGACAACAAAACAACAAGAAAGTAAACATAAACTTTTATCAGAACAAAATGATAATGTTATATACAAGTAGTGCAAGTGTGACATGCATTTTGTGATTAACAAGCGTTATGCATACTGCTTTACATTTCTTTCCAGCCACATCTGACGTTACTACAAACGTAATGGTCTGCCAACGTATAAACTTTTTAACTCTCGGGTAAGTGGTGAACTAGGTGAATGAATATTTGGTTGATGTTATGGTCAGACAGTGAGAACACAAACTTCTACCACTATAGGCCTAGGTATGACGTGTTATAATTAAGTTAGTGTGGTATCGTTAATCATGCTCCTGCCAACAAGAGTACATCTAACATAAGGCCACACCAAGTAATATTTATGGATGACGTCCTCTGGAGACCCTAAATCTAATGCGAGAGCGCGGAAAAAAAAACAAGATGGGCCGAAAAAACAAGATGCCTAGATTTGAAATATTATAAGGGACGACAAATGTTAGGACACAAATTGGATGAGAGAACACAGTGTAACTAACAACCAAGTCTTTTCTTTGTCATGAAAATAGCAATAAATTAGTGGAACAGCAGTTGTCGTCCTGTTCTGTTTCTTTCCTTTCATCCCATCTTCCCTTTATCTTGCGATTTGCAGCACTTTCGTGACTCTTTGGTCATAGTTACAGGAAGCGGATTTTTTTTTTTCTGGGAACAGGCCAAAATCAATGCGCGCGCGGACGTCATTCATAAATATTATTTAGTGTGGCCTAATCTTGAGCAACCGGGAAATGCAGGGTAAGTTTTCCTCTCATGCCTTTGTTGTGTGTGTGGCGCGTTTTGCGACAACATCCCGTCCTACACAAATGTTGGAACTAAGTACACAAATGATAGGTGAAACCTAACGACATTAAAAATAAATAGACTTTAAAGAAGGCGAACGTCATAAAAACAAACCATTGTTTTCAGAGGTGCGTGCAGAAAAAGTTGACAATCGGAAAACTATCCACAGCATGCGTATGAAGACTAATGATCCATTTATGGTAGTAATAGGCGTTTTCATGTGAACCCCAAGATTGTTTGGAGACTATCATATCATTCACACGGCCCTTCTGACGGCCGCAGTTACCTAAAGGGTCTCTCTCCCGTGTGTGTCCGGATGTGGTTGTTGAGAGTGGTGGCTCCGGCGAACGCTCTGCCGCAGTACCCACACTTGAAGGGCCGATCGCTTGAATGTGTCACCACGTGGTTCCGTAGGTCTATTGGCTTGAGGTGAAGAGGAATTGGATTAGACAACATCAGATATCGTAAAATATACTGAGAAGGTTTTGCAGTTGGGTGAAACTGAAAGACACAAATCAGCACACTGTTACAGTGCTACAGATTATACCTGGGAAAAGGCCTGTGTACAGTGGCCACATTGGTACGGCCGGTCCGGGTTACGGGAGCACACATGCATCTGTAGCAACACTCTCTGCGTGAACGTCTTGAAGCACTGGCCACATTTCCACAGGTTCCAGTCGGCGAAATCGTTGGTCCTTCCCGCGGAGGACAGCTGCGATGTGCCCTGTGCGTCCCGCTGTCCCAGCACCTCGGCCTGGTCAGGTGAAGACTGAGTCACGGTGTTGTTTATAGGACGCCTCTGACGGCTCGGCCTCGCGCTGAATATCCCCGTGTGTTTGGGTGGGTTTGCCCGAACAGAATTATACCTTGCCGAGGGCCTGTTTTGGGATGAAGTTGTGTGTCCGTTGGGTGAGGCCGTGTCGGAAGACTCCGTCTCGACTTTGTCAGCTTCCATCTCGGATGACGATTGGCTCCCGCTCTTCTGCAATACCATGGTTACCGACGGTGGCGCTGTGACTAAGAAAAATATTTAAACTACATGTACTTTATTGGGCAAGTGTGCTTGGTCGTGATATTATATGCCGCATGCAGTTATTCTATACAATTCGTGGCATCGATACTTTTGTATACGCATGGAGGTTTCTACCTCCATGGTATACGTAACATCTTTAACTTATTATTATGTTGGAAAACATCCAAGTAACATGAAGAAACATCTAAAAATATATGTATGAAATTGTCTTAATTTCTTCTTTAATCTCTCTAAAAACTTTCAACTTTATTCCTTAACCGTTTCCTTGTTTAATTTCTAACTCTGTATCTGACAAAGGCATAACATTAGTGAGCACAATCACTTCCGTTTCATCTTCAAAAGAGAGTAAAATCTCACTGTCTTCATCCTTGATTCTGCGCCCTAGCGGAACGCCCATGAACTGTATGTAGGAGTCAGGGTCGTACCACACCAGCAGTTCCTCGCCAGCCTTGATTTCTCTGTCAATAATAATTAAAACGTCAACAATTCTATTTCATAACTTTCTTAGATCTAGAGGTGCAGTGCCGTCGCCTTAGGCCTTTTCAATCTAGGGTCAGGAACAAACCGATCATACTGCAGTATATCGTACTGCAAGGTCAAGGCGAGTCCATCACTACCAAATGCTGACTCAATGATTCTTTTGTGAACATTCTATTACCAATATTTCTTCTTCATGACTCACCTGAAGATCTTGTAGAAGATACATAGCCTCTCCTGTTTGCTGAGGACGAAAGAGACTCGACAGCTAAAATATGTCTGGTCGTCGCCAGGCTAGAAGATACAGCCCCTGCACTGCGTGGTCCTTGACTTACCTGAAGATCTTATAGAAGATACAGCCTCTGTACTGAGTGGTTCATGACTTACCTGGAGATCTTGTAGAAGATACAGCCCCTGTACTGCGTGGTTCATGGCTCACCTGAAGATCTTGTAGAAGATACAGCCCCTGTACTGCGTGGTTCATGGCTCACCTGAAGATCTTATAGAAGATACAGCCCCTGTACTGAGTGGCTACCATGTTTTGCTCAGCCCGGTGACGTGCACATCTGATGTACCGCATCCAGCTGGCTCGGCGCACGTCTGTCCCGTCGATGTAATGGTTGAACATTCCGTTCTCATACATCTGGAACAAAACAGCCGTTTTGAAACCTTGACATAATTATATGACAATTATGCAAATTATGATCTAATTTGCATAATTAATGAAAGAATTCTATAATTCAGTTACATTCCATGATAGGACTATTCTACCTTGTGACACGTGGGCTACAGGCTGTCCCAGAGGGAGAAAGTCCCAGAGGGGATAGTCATGAAGCAGGCACTCGCTCACAGGCGGTGTTGCCTTACATGTCCTGCACAGCTGTTTTCCCTTGCCCAATGCACGATTGCAGGGCCGGGGTAGTTTTCACGATCCAACTTCCATATTTAGGGGGACTAATATACATGTATCACTTCTACATTCTTAACGATAACATCAATTGACGAAGGCATGAGATCGTTGACCTCTAGTTTACATATAAGAAGGATGTCTTGTTTGTGAGAAAGTGTGGTGTGTAGCAAATGCATAGCTATGGCCGGGTCACAGTCGTTGTACGACGGACGTGATGTATGGCATATTCACGACTGTCCCAAGTTAGGGCATTCTTGGGACAGTCGTGCATGTGTCGTACAAAATCCATCTGTCTTGTGACGGAAAAGGTCGTACGTCACAACAAGTACCATTCATATTCTCCAACAGGCTACTTGTTTGTTGCACACATCAAAACTTGTTAACATCTTTCCCTCCGTTGCCTTTTCCAAAAATCTGGAAGGAAATATAAACGTTACTGATATGCAGTGTTACCTGTGGTAACAATGTATGCATGGAATTCGCCTTCAAGTTCCTGAATTACAAGACCCAGAAGTACAGAGTTCTCAGGATTTTCCAAGAAAGCCAAGGCGCCTTGCAGAGTTTACGTTGCCCTGCCGGTGAACTCAAGTGTATTTACAAAAGCTGGCATCAGTTTGAGTTTTCCTGCGACAAGTGAGCCCGGATCTGATAGAGACAAATGTGCTGTTGTTGTCACGATCCGGTAATGCACCGAGTGTCTGACTGAGACCAGGCCTCCGCCGCGCTCTGCACAGTGTTTCCCGCCTTCTGAGGCCCGTCAGGGGAGAATAAAGGCGTATTAGAGCTTCTCACTCCGTTTCCATGCCAACACAGACGACATCGCACCACAGTCTGGTTCGTCGGTGAGCGGCACCGCCCAGCTCTTCGGAAGAGGTCAAATTGTAATAATATAGATAAACGAAGAAATACAGAGAAATTTATCTCCTTGGAAATTCTACAATCAAATATCCGTGGGATGGTTGCCATGTATAATATAGACTGCATTAAGACATTTTTGACCTTCATGGCACATACCCAAACGTACCCTCGGAGGTAAAGTGAAAAGTAGGAGTGGGGCATCTTTACAGCATGCACCGCTGGACACATACAATGCGTACGATCTAATTGTCACTGCACGAGAGAAGCATTTTTTTCTTGACCTAGCTGTGTGCAAAGAAAAGCGCTGAGAACAGACGAGGGGATCTTTTTTCGCGCCATATCGTGACCCTGTACGGTAGTCATTACGTTCCATTACGTTTGACGTGTTGCAGACCGCCTCCCCAACATCAAAGCGCGTCCTCAGCGACAAGAGAGTCATGTCGTCTGATAACGGTAAACTGTCAGGTGTGTGGACGCTAAACATTCCCGCGCTAACCGCTTCCTGGTGCAGAACGAGATCTTTTCATCCTAATGAGTCTGTCAACGGCCAGAGCTGAAAGCTTCCTGTCCCAGAAATAGAAATGTTGCCGCCTGTTGTACGTTATCGGGCGGGGCTTGTGATAGCATGTGAAGGTACTGAGGACATAGGGGGCGTGGCAATACTACAGTAGTACGGTAAAACGTAAGATACATCTGCGAGAAAAAATTAATCATGTCACATATGTTGAATACTTTATTTAGCTTTATTTAGCTTAAGAGAAAAAATTAATCATGTCACATATGTGGAATACTTTATTTAGCTTAAGTCTTATTCAAGCTACAGGTTGCAGCAAAAATAAATGTTTGTGTGACAAATGTGTGACAAAAAACTTGACACACGATCCATAGTTATATCGAAACATCCCCTACAATGTACCACTCCATATCTAAGGCCACTAAGGCGTGTGTTTGTTGTGTTGTGATATATCAAACTTGCGTACTTTAGTCTTGGTCTTACCTCCCAGAAATGGGTTGTTTTCACAGCACAGGAAATTTCTCCTGAGCGCATGCGCACCCCCTCATAAGGGCCGATCCACGTGCCCACAGGTATGGTCCTGGTGGCGCAGATGCCGTAACCCTCACCTGGGATGCTGCTGTGGCACAGCGTCACCTGCAGGGCGACACGGGGCTTCTCAGCAACGTGCTGGCCAAAGTGACTTTTTCACGGATCCCGTGGCATGTTGGGAGACCGTGGGGTACTATGGGTAGCGCATGCGCAGAGGGGCAGACAAGATCATTAATATGACAGTATAGTAGGATATAGTACAAGTATAGTAGGATAGTTGTTTGCCCTAGGCCTGCACTACCCATAGTGCCCCGTATCTTCTAGCATGCAATGGGATCCGTAAAATGGTTCATTGGAGCGAGGAGGAGAGTGGGGGGATGGGAGAGACAAATCATCATAGTAGTAGTAGTAGACTGGTTTATTCATACATTCACATATACATATACAGGTTGAAAGTCTTGGCAGCCATACGGCTGAATTGTAGACTTCTTACAACTTCAGAACTTTAGGAATGTTTTATCATATCATCCCTACCTCGTCTGGTAGACTGGTGACAGCGTACGGGTACTGTTGGCAGTGTTGCTTCAGGTCGGCAGGAGCGCCGCTTACCATCCGCCTGAGGGAGTGCAGCGGGCCGTGCACCGGACACTCTCCCTGGTGATCCTCCTTACAAAGGTCACACCCTGAAATTCACAACCAGTTCTTCATTTTATATAAACAAAACAAAAATGTTGATGTTCCCCGTTTAAACTGACAGATCACTTCGGGAAGGAAGTAGACGTCGTGTCTCTTGTCGGAAGTTTAGTTGCAAAAAGTGTAAACGCTCTCTGATTTAAATCGTTTTAACTGTATTTATATACTAGTAACTTGTAACGGTTAAGGATTAGATCATCCGTCTTACCGCGAATATGGTCCACTTAATGTTAACATCTACAACGTTTCAATATGTAACTATTTACAAACAAGCCGCCAAATTAAAGATATGCCACTCAGAACATTTCGTGCGTGAGGAAAATAGATGGAATCTAAATACGTATATAGAAACCGTTTACGGCATTTAGCATTCCTTTGGCCAAGTCGTCAAACACTTCTCTCTTTACGGGTTTCTTTAAGTGAACTTGACTCATAAAACGAGATTTAGGACAATGCGATATAACAGGTGCTTTCCGTTCGCTCGTGGCATGTTTACGTTAGGCGGTTTGAAGGAAGCCAGTGATCACACGCTTCAGCAATACATTATTTTCCGAGACGCCACACGTTTTCTTTTAATGTAACTTAGTTTGAGATCCAAATCTGTCGAAGTCAACGTAGTCAACAAAGTCATCAAATCTGTCGAAGTCAACGAAGTCAACAAAGTTCAAAACGTAGGAAACGTCTGAACGTTTCCAAAATCATATCCAGTTCCTTGAGTAACTGTTTTTGGCGTATCAACAATAGAAAGTTCACAACGACGCAGGTGCTCCATACTAATCTCCGCCCGGCAATGGATACAGGCGGCCAATATAAAGTCCCCTTGCCCCACCGAATCTGCTTGGAGATTAGCTCCATACGTTTCCTCGCAAATAGTTTACTATTTGCTCTGTGTTGGACGCATTGAAAAACACGTTGCAACACTAGACGAAAAACAACACATGTTCAAAACGTAGGAAAAGCCGAAAAAAATCATGCAGAGTTGATTATATGCTGCTAGTCTATGCTACTTGTCATGTGTTTGGCAGGCCGGACGTTTCTAGCATTATGGACGTATTAGTATATATAACGTTAGACTGGCATATTCTTTGCAAAGCCATTTGTCAACGTTTGGACTGTAGTATAACGGCCAGTCTTTACAATGCATCATACTTATCACTCTTCCCCATTCTCCCAAGTCGTAAGGGCCTTTTATACGAGTATTAACAACGATAACGGAAGAATACATGATCGTGGTGGTCTGAATACAAGCAGTACCTAGACGTCGACGAATGATTATCAATATTTTCCACAATATTAGGAAAGGAAGACTTTGGGCTGACAAAAATGAGGATATGACCCATGCGGTATGTTACGATGCACTTTCTTGTATGTGCAAATAAATAAGGGCACTCTTATCACTAGTATCCAATCATTACCGATAGAATTTATGAGAAATAGTCCATGGGCCAGACCAGATTTTGTTACCAAAAAAGGGACAAAGGATGACTTAAGTTTTTTAACCAATTTTTACCAAAAAATCGAATATTAAAGGCTCATATCTTCTCATAGGAATGACATATCGAAACAAAAGTAACATTTTTGTTTTCCTTGGTTCCTATTTTATCTGTCCATCAAGTTACATCGAAAAATATCCATATTTGATTATTTACCACTATCCTTTGCATTATAAGTGCAAAAGGACGTGGTCCATATGGGGTCAAAGTTCAAGGTCAGATAACAAGGTCAAAGCTACGCACTCAACACGGTTATCATAATGATTAACTAGAGGACCCAACCTTTTAAAAAAACTAAGTCATCCTTTGTCCCTCTGTTCCACTAGGACGGCGCTCTTGCTGCGACTTATATTGAATTTGCGTAGCCCTTTATTTCATGATTTGAATATCATGCAAAGTGTAAAAGTATGACTGAATAAACAACAAAACACACAAAGCGTAAAAAGATTCGTTTTTTAATCTATGAAATTCGTTGAGAGCTCTGTAAAAATCTTAGATCGCAGAGAGAGCGCCGTCCTAGTGGAACAGGGGTGTAACAAATAGTCATTTTGGGGGACCTGGCCCATGGACTAAAAGTGACCGGAGAGTTCCACTCACACTGCGGGTCTTGTGGCTTCCTCCTCAGCCCGGGCAGCTGAACGGTTCGGACGGGGTTCCTGCCGTACAGGTAAAAGTCGACGTCTTCAGCTGTGAAACTGTACGTCCTGGCAAGGAGGACGACGTCGGGCTGGTGCACCTGCATCACGGTAGATTCACCTGTGCGTGTCCAGGTGTACAACAATTGGTTTATTGGTTTATTCAGATACCCTTTAGCCCCATAAGGGGCTAATCTTCCAGGGTTCATCAGACAAACACCTACTGTACATAAGAACAAATATATACACAAAACGACATATGATTACAAGTTAAAAATAACAACTGAGGCCAGAGGTCACATGACTAATTATTACTAAAATCAACAATAAAGTCTTGGAAATTACTAATTTGCCCCTACTCTATTAGCTTCTGCTGCCATAAACAATTATTATCAGGGTTAAACCATCATTATGTTCCATACAATTGATGTAACATTTTCTTAAACTGCCTCACATTGGATACATGTTTAAGTTCACTTGGCAGAGCATTCCCGTATCTATAGGCGAACATCCTCTTTCCACTGTTGTTCTTAGGTTTGGACAATGAAACATCGTGCATCGATTGCCTAGTGGAATACCTGTGCGGACAACATTGACCGGTAGAATTCCTTGTGGTTGAGTGAACGTTTGACGCAGCTCGGCTATGCTATAATGGTCTTCGCATCGAGTGTGGTATACTATTATACACCGACCAACCTGATGATATTTTCAACTCTTTTTAAAGCTTGACTTTGACTCATGACCTCATAGAGCGTTACATGTGTAGGTGCCAGGATAAACTGCACTTCACAACACGATTTTTAACACAACACAGGAAGTACGGACTTTGAAACACACACTGGCAATACCTATAACTTCTGGCCCGCTTTTTAGTCTCTCACGCAGGAGGCTTATCTATCTTTACCTTCCTGAACAGCGTCCAACGCGACCCACGCAGGTGACAAAGAATTGGGGGCACGTTTGGCGCCGAAAAAAAAGGCCCAGACGATCCGATGAGCCAAATGTCCGTCCCGCCAAACGAACAGAAAACAGTGACTTGAAAAGTCCGTAACAAGTTTGTTCACCTTGTTTGATGTCTCACAGCACGTTGGAATTAGACAATTTTCTCTCGTGATTGAGATATAGAAACAAACGTTTACTACATCCTACATCCACTAGTTCTACAGGCCGTACGTGTGTCGCCCCCTGTGCCTTACCAGAATGGAGTAGGGCAGGCGGCGAAGTCCAAGTGCTGACGTCACAGGGCATACATGTACATGATATGATAGATTTTAATGGAGAGCTGTGCTTATCTGATGAAGCAGTGGGAACAGCAGCTTGTGTTGGCCCTCCCCCTACCGGAGGTCAGGTGTCAGAAACTGGCTATCCGTTCTTAAAGAGGAAGTAGGCCGGACGGCAAATTTGACCTGAATCTGACCCTACACCAAAACACTCTCCGGCCTGGAAGTGTTTCTTTGCTTACATAACTGGGAATATCATATCAACATGGATGGCTGCGTTAAGCCTAAAGCGCGAGAAACGTTCAAAATGAACTTAACCAAAACAAGCTGAAGTATCTGCAATTTTTAACCCCGATCTCTATGCTTTTTCTTTTCCACATAAATGGCCTATAGTGCCTTTCTGGGAGGGGCACAAGGAAGGTCGTCAAATATGAAATGATCTTTAGCTTCTGGGATCATAACATTGAACATTATTTTTGGATAAATCTAATTTACAGCGCACGTCACGTATCTACCTTCAGTTTTGTAGTACACACGTATTTTCCAATCAAATATGGCCAACTTCCGAATACAAAATATTAAAACATTACCACTGACCATTGAAAGCGAGCGGCAACCTTTGCTTCATAGGCTAAAAACAACTTCTGATTCTGGATATTTCTCCTACCCTGAGAAAAGCGACTGTCTCTGATTTCCTGCTGGATTTAAAGCGAACATGACTTACACGAGCTGTGATGGCCTCGGGGCGGCTGCGGCCACTCGCCTGTCAATCTCCTGTCGCTCACGCCGGGCCTGACGGTGATGGACAGCACGGGGACTCACCAGACCTCCGTCAGACGACGGTTTATCTGCTGAAGACGACACTTTTGGCGGGACTTACTCGTGCTGGTGTGAACACACTTGGAGAAGACACAGCTCGAGACGTCAGTCTTATTGGCATCAAATAGAAATAAGGTTTATCCAAGTTCTTTATAGTTAAAAAAAAGACACAAAGTAGAAGTTGCTTTCTACTCCCGGAGTCTATAGATAACCACGGAAGCTGGCGGATGATTCTGAGGAAACGTTTCAATGTTTTCGGCAGTCAGCGGGGAGCTCCATCCTAAGGCCACTACAGGTGCCAAATGACATTTGTGTCCGCACCAGCCACAAAGTATCCGCTGTCGGTATCAGTAAATAATGACAAGAAATGTCCTTCCAAACGGCAGAGATTTACACTTGCGGACCTCTGCCAAACGGTCTCCAACTGGCTCTAAAAGCGACATGTGTTAACCGTCAAGCGGAGAATAAGGTCCGGCCAAATCAGTTCCAATCAGGCTCTGGTGACAGAGCCCGTCAGACCGCGCCCCAGTCAATCCCAGAACGGAAGCTCGCGGTTCCATTCCTCCGGGACGTGAAATTTGCTCATTTGGTTCCCTTTTTTTTTTCTTCGGGGACGGTTGACTGGCAGTCGGGAAGAATCCCTCGATCTCACGTGTCACGAGGGAGGAAGGACAGATGGAGAATACCTTTAATGATTTCCGCCCACAACCGACAGGACAATGTCGCAGTAATAGACAGGGACATGTCTGTCTGGACGCCGTATCTCTACATATATATGATGTAAAACGTACAGAGCTGTTCAACCTTCTTTCCGCATGCTCAACGGAATTTGTCACATTACATGCTATAGATAAATTTAATTTCATTCTAGAAGGTAGTAACCCTTACTGTGTACAAATAGGTAAATATATCAAAGAATGTCTAGAACTTAGGACAAGTAGTATAAGTTGATTCATATACATGTATTGTATAGTACGTAGGTCAATTCTTTTGTACTCACGTGTCTGTCTGTATGTCTAGACCTTACGAAAGTCGCTGTACTTTTGTTGTGTCAATAAAGTTCTTCTTCTTCTCTACAGACGGGCGCTCGGACGGACATGAACGTGTAGTACTATAGGAGGATATATCTAGAGATATGATTGGATCCAGGGTTCATCTACAGATATTGAGAAGTTGATACATTTTCACAACCTGATTACTGACCACATTTTTACAGATTTTTAGTATAGTCAACACATTTTTTTTAGGTTTTGAGTAGTTTTTCGTAGTGAATACATCTTCATGTTTTGAGAGGTTATCATATTTTCATAATCTGAGTACTTGACACACTTCTTACAGGTTACGTAGTTAACACATTTTGCAGTTTGACTAGTTGATACATTTCGATAGATTAAGTGATTAACCTTATCTGTGATGAACGGACAGTTCATCTAAGAAGATCGAGATATAAAATGCGAGGCAACAACGTCATATCCTATATATATATAGCTAGTCAGTCCACTGCTGTTCTTCATTTGCAACACAAAAATCAGAATATCCAGAATATCGCTCAGCAGATGTGTTTAGGAACCAAGAGCTCTTCCTAATGTCAAGGGGAAGGCTCGTCTGTCCGTTGGTCCATAGCAAGATGACAAACACAATTACATTAGAGTAGTCACGAAGCACAAGTCATGTATAAACTTCTTTATAATGTGTGATTGACATATATAGACAAGAGGGGGCATAAAAGAAGATTTAGACACAAACACATGTCAACTTAACTTGGTAAATGGCGTGCTTGTGTTCGGCTTGAAAATTTATGAGTTGGCACTGTACAAGTAAGACAAACGTTCCTTCTCAAGTTGTCTGTGACTCGTCAATCTAAGTGAAGTAAACAGATGTTCGGGATGTAATTTTGGCGTATAGAGGACCGTGGGTCGACCCCGACAGTGGTGTGTTTGGTCCTGGTCCGTGCCGCGGACACAAACCAGCCGCTGCCTGTTTTCACTAGTGGAATGTCGGAACCATATCGTGTTTAATTACCGAACAAGGCCCTGAACTAAAGCAGAGCACAATATTTGGAGTTTTCCAGCGTAAACTTCGCGGGTGGAGTGCCACTGGTAGCAAAAGTTCAGAGAAAGTTCACGCAACCCCGCTCGGTCGGGAAGCGAGCTTGGAGGAAAAGAATGTGGTCCTGTATGTATATCCGCTGAGCGGAGCGCCCGGGACTCGGAAAGTGTAGGTGCAAGGGTAGTTTCTCAGAGTTTAGCGCAACAATTCGCCGGAATTTGATGACGATTTTAAACTGATGGCTTCCTGTTAGGTTTTACGTCGACACAGGTGGACTGTACAAGGCTATTGCTACCACCGGAAAGTTACAATTTTGCTCCAATAGAAAAATCTCACGTGCAGTGATAACGAGAATGGAAGTATAAATATAGAATCCATATCTTCAGGGGTTGCCGTTTTAAGAACCTTCACCCCTCTCCACGGTCCTAGCCATGTGCGTCTTTCCCATGGTCGGACCCTCAGCCGGATACAGACGACTTTATCAGTGCCGCCGGCAGGTGAACAAATTCACGCACGAAAGTATCCGGTAGATAAAAGACGTTTCACCGAGTGAACGCGTCATGTTTATTATAATAGTGACATACATAAGCACCAGTCAGGTCGTACGATATCGGCTCAGCAAATTTCCGTCTCGTAAACGGTCGTCGCCTTTCAGAACGGTCGTCGCCTTTCGATGCCTGGTCGATGCCATATCCGAGTGTATCATAACTTTTTTTAGGTCCAAAAAAGTATAAAACGTATAAAAAGCAACACTCTAATTGCAAATGTAAGGTAGGATCATGAAAAATAGTAAAGGTATTATTGGCGACGTCTCAGGGAGGAGCCTAATGGTACAGTATTGTGTGCAATTTGCAAGAATTCTAGGAATCGTACAGGCATTTTGTCCACAGGAATGGAATGTCCACAGGCATGTGACCCACATCTATGCCCACATTCCTGGAAACCTTTGGGACCCTGGGAAAACCTTTGGGAAGACCTCTCTACCCCGGATGCCCTACTTTCTGTGACCCCGGGGCTCGTTCACTATACACTTAGGGGAGGAGTGCACTGTATCTGTATAGGTACCAAGTCTTCCTCAAAATCATAAAATGATGGCACAGGGCCGCAGTGCCATGCAAACAATAACCCTAACAGCAACCACCGTCGCCATGGCAATGTATGTTTTCATTGCCAGTCTTGTTGTATGTTTGTGTGTGAGCCTCTCCGTCACGTTCTTCGTTTTTGTACATTTTTCTACTCGTGACATCACCCCGAGTGTAATTTGAATACAGAGGAACTTAACCGGAAGCAAATTATGCAAATAAGGACCTACATGTAATTCGTATTATGAAGGAGAAACCGCTATCGCACCTTGGTGGTAACGTTACCTGTAAGGAATTTCATTCATGTGACCTCGATTGATAGACATTGAAACACCATAATTTCACTGTGTTAGATGTTCACAGTGCGTGTGATTTACGTAGTGATAAATGGGCATAAATTATACAACTTAGGTCGAAATCTGCATGTTTACTGAGAAAGAGATTTTTGTTGTTGTTTTTTTAAAATAATTTTTATTGGAATTTAACATAGACAAATACAAGGAAGTGACACGGATCCTGACATAAGACAGATATTACAGAAACAAAAATGTAAGGTAAGGAAAAGTATATAGGTGAATCAAAATGTAAATACAAAATAATCAAAAAACTAATACTAGTATGTAGATACTGCACAACAGAGGCGATATGGATAATTGACAAATAAAGAACTTAAATAATACTGAACGAAAACTAGATTTTATAAATACAACTCAACAGAAGTAATACTGCTATTGTGACAAAAACTTAATAAATACAACTAAATCAAAGGAATGAAAAAAAAAGAGATTGTTAGCGGAGGTATGTTGTCATGGAACTCTGTCTTGATGGAGTGCAGACAGTCCGTATAAACAATACTCGCTGATGTTACTAGGCAACTGCAATAGCATTGATGGCCATGCTCTGAGCGGTGAGATATGGAAACGCAGGGAGGTCTGGTGCTCAGTGGTGTAGCACGTCCGTGTGGTTTAACGTCGACGTCTAGTTCTTTTTTTTATTTTTTATTCCAGGGCCGTAATGACAAGACACGGTGACGGCACACTCAAGTTTTTTCAACTTATTTTAATGCCGCCACCAACTGACAGAGGACAATACAATACAAATATACACCTGGGTTAGGTGAGGAAAGTCGTGTAAAGTGCCTTTCCCAAGGGCACAATTGCAAGATCGGAGGCATGGCAGGGTTCGAACCCGGGACCTCTTGGTTCCGAGTCGAACACGCTACCGTTTACGCCACACGACCCCACAAGTTCGACGTCTAGTTCCTGTTGGTACAGAATCGTTTACAAGCCATACTGTCATATCAGCAAGCCAGGCCGTGTATGCTGAGCAAAGGGTTCCAAAGCGCGTCATGAACCCCCGCGATCGTTTACTAGTACTTTTTTCGTCTGCTGGTTTTCCTTCAGGTCTACGTTCATGTTCATTAACCATTTTACGTCCAAAATGTGTAAATCATATTCCATCCGTTCTATATGTCCACTGCGCGCGTTAAGCCTTTTGGATAACACTCTCACCCTAGTAGATGAAGACCAGCCAACTTAGTACCAAGCACGTCCCCCTAGCGAGTTTTCCATGGTATGCCTCCCTTGTGGCCATATCAGGCTAAAGGGCTTAGCACACAGAAGAAATCACTTGTACTAGTACACGTATACAAATGAAAGTTTTTCTTAAGTGTATGAAAGATTGTATGTCCTTGAAGATCCATTTGACACAGTGTTAATGTGTCAAAAACATTTGGCAAGAGAACAACAAAATCCTTGCATTTTGCATGGTATTGGAGAAAGGTCAGTGTTTGGTTTGTAGTTTGTCTTAGACGTCTGTGTTTCAGATGTCCGTAGTCTCCAAGCGGAGGTTGGATTTCGGCTTGTCGTCTTTTCACGTTGTTTGTACATCTTGTATATGTTAGGAACTTCTCTTCAATGTTGCCTTCTCTTGAAGACAAAGACGTACACAAACGAGCCAAGATCCAACCTCTGCTTGGAGAGTGGGAATGGAAGCACAGCACCTCCAACTGTTACTTCTGTCCCCAAAATATGGCATCAAGAACTCAAGTCGGCTTGCTGAAGTTGATGACCTTTATTTCTCTTAAAAACTAGTGATTTGATGATAAAGATCACATTTACAAGGATAGCACGTCGGCAGAACGTACTGCGCCTGCGCAGAACGCTGATTTTTCACGTTTTTCGTTGGATGTTTGGTCAACGTTGCATCGAAATTTTGCATGTTGCAGACAATATCTTTTCCTATACAACATCAGAAAACTACAGACAGGCTGTCAACCTTATATGCTCTAATACAACCTTATATGAGACGTTCTGCCAAAGTGCTATGCACAATACATTACGGGTTTCGCGCAGGTGCAGTACGTTCTGCCGACGTGCTTACAAGGATGAACAACTGATTGAACCACCTGTAGAAAATCTTGGGTAAAAGCTGGAGGAATATTTGGGTGGACAAAAACAAATAGCATTGTTAATATGGCAAACAAATTGGCAGATGGAACTTGTAAAATATGTGAACATGATACTATACATTGAGGAAAATTTGTCTCTCAATTCAACAGTTTATACCACCCTAATATAAAGGGGTGTTAGTAGACCACTCTCAGATAAAACAAATGTTACATTAATCATGGATCTAAATAGTAAAGCATTTTAAGTTCAAAGAGGCCAGTGAGGTTTCCGTCTTGACCCCTTCCTCAATCCTGCAAGTTTTGACCAACATGATGACATCATTTAGAGGGCCCATGAATAGTTTCATCAGGTTGGTAAGTTACTGAATAAAGAGACTCTTTCTACACAACCAAATGTTTTATTCAGCCGACGTTTCGGTGACCGTCTGTCACCTTCCTCAGGGCAACTCTGACTGGTTCACATTGCACTGCAGCATAGGTGTCACTGCTGTAGTTTGGAAACGCATCTTCAGCAGTGACACCTATGCTGCAGTGCAATGTGAACCAGTCAGAATTGCCCTGAGGAAGGTGACAGACGGTCACCGGAACGTCGGCTGAATAAAACATTTGGTTGTGTAGAAAGAGTCTCTTTATTCATCATTTAGAGGGCTAGAAACACCCATCTGCAACCTGTACTTAGCAGGAAGGATACAGACAAGATGCAATTTTACAAGCTAAAACAATACAGGTTCAATATTGGGAATGTTTGAAAACAGGTTTTTCTAAGCCCTTGTGTACACAAACTTCAAATGTACTACAACATAATAATCAACTGTTGCAAATAGCATCAAATATATCATACAATACATGTACATTCTGTGTATCTAATGAGCCTAACAATCTAAAACAGCAGAATAGATGTGTATTGTGGTACATATTTGTAGTGCTAACAATCACAACAGTGAGCTAGGTGTTATTGAAGCACTTTTCGCTGAATCTAGATGTTACTGTTTCACTATGCTCTGAAGCTGGATGCTACCAAGGAGGTTATAAATTCCTCCTTGGTGCTACCAGCTCACAATGTACTGAAACTAGATGTTACTGGTGCACTGTATACGACAGCTAGATGACTCTGTATTAGCATTAATGTTTTTAATAAAAAAAAATTAAAAACTAGAGTTCCACGACCTCATACCTTCGCCAAATGAGGTTACCTCTATGACTGACCAATTATAGATTTTCCCCTAATTATGCAAATAAGATCCTTATTTGAATGAATTATATCAGTTGATCATATCCTCCACCCAATGACAGTGTTATCTTAACAAAGAAGGCTATTCTAACATTTCCTCATAAATTATGCAAATGAGGTCCTGATTTGAATAAGTTATGTTGAATGATTTACACCTCCAGTCAACTTCGAAATGCGTAAGTATGAAAATGCCAGCATCAACCACTATGGAATTATAGCATTTTCTCATTAATTATGCAAATTTGGTCTTCATTTACATAATTAATATATGACGATGTTCCCCTCAGTCTTAATTACGCATGTCACAAGGTTAAATAATCCTATCATGGAAGGTCGCTGAATTATAGAATTCCCTCATTAATTATGCAAATTAGATGCTAATTTTCATAATTGTCATCTAATTATGTTAAGCATCACTTAAGCTACCTACATACCAAATATCAAGACGATCCGTCAACCGGTTATTGAGTTATCCTACTTTAAATATTTTTATACAAACGCTCCTGCAGTTCCAGAGCAGACCGCTAGGGGGCCCAAACTTATGTCACTTCTTCCCGAGCCCAAGAGCTACCTACCATCCAAAAATCATGACCCTAGCATGTCCAGATCACGAGATATCAAAACCGGAAGTTCCGCTGCAGTACCATAACAAGCCGCCAGGGGGCCCAAAATCTAATCACTTCGAGGTCTCATCAAGACCTACCCACCTACCAAATATCAAGATAATCCATCTATGCCTTCTCAAGTTATGCTGTTGACACACAGACAGACACACACACAGACACACGGCCACGAAAACATAACCTTCTTGGCGAAGGTAAAAACAGTGAGTGAAAGGGTGCCTGCATTTGCTTTTAGTTCCATGCATACAGTATGCTACAGTATAAAAGTCTGGTACTGTATATTTGGGATGACCTAGTGCCACATAAAAGGTACAAACTCAGTTGAGTGAAATAGGGTCATTGTTGAACTTCTGAGGAATGTATATACATTATCTGCTTTAGGGAAACATATTAAGACCTGTTCCATCTGCACCAGACAAACATGACATATAAAACATGGCCAAAGCTGTGCAAACTGGCCTGTCTTGAGAGGAAATCATATCAAAAATGACTTTGTACAACTGGAAAATATTTTCAGTAATTGTTTGCTGCACCGAGTGAGTGTTGTACATAGAAACTAGTAGGACTCCATGTAATAGACTACAGTTTTGCTGCCTTTGCTAACGCCCCCCTTTCCTGGCGATGGCTTCTCTGATCTGCCTGTCCAGCTCAGCAATGATCCTGTCCTCGTGTGTGTACACTCCTGTCCGCAGCAGGGTGTCCCTCTCCTCAATCAGTCTGGTCACATGATCGTCTATCATGGAGGTATCCTCCTCCGGTACCAGCGGCTGCATGTGTTCCAGGTGTCCGTCAGACGCTCGCCTGGTGTCTGGGACAGGTGCCGGCGGCTGTTCGGGGATCCTTTGGTCTTTCAATCTACAAAATTAAAGCACATCCAAGACATGTCTTATAGTACTACATGTACATGTACCTTG
Source organism: Branchiostoma floridae x Branchiostoma japonicum (assembly GCA_013266295.2). NCBI lineage: Eukaryota > Metazoa > Chordata > Leptocardii > Amphioxiformes > Branchiostomatidae > Branchiostoma > Branchiostoma floridae x Branchiostoma japonicum. The sequence continues at coordinate 23,036,837 of CM023823.1, forward strand.
TCTCCTACGTATTCAAAGTTGAGAATGCTTGGCATTTATACCATATCTTCCAGTGTTTGAGTATGGCCATACCTCGAGTAAGTTAAAGAACCCACCACACTTATTGATAAGAGAAGGTGTGAGCGGAGTAAGCTATCAGTCAGATCAGCTTACGTGCTTGAAAATATGGCTTTAACTCAAATGATTCCATTGCTGTCTCTACAATATTTTATTGCCCTCTACCAAGCCATGTGATCAGCACTTCATGGGGTCGTGTGGCGCAGCGGTAGCGCGTTCGGCTCAGGGCCAAGAGGTCCCGGGTTCGATCCCCACCCAGGTCACCGATCTTGTGCCCTTGGGAAAGGCACTTAACACGACTTTCCTCACTTCACTCAGGTGTAAATGAGTACCTAGCCTCGGTTAGGGACGTCCCTCTGATAGGACGTTAAATGGAGGTCCCGTGTTTGGGGAGAGCCACACCCCACACACGTTAAAAAACCCCCATACTTATCAAAAAGAGTAGGGGTCCTTCCCGGTGTGAGTGGTTCAAACCTTACAGTCCGGTCTCAGGTTTGACATCTTGTAGAGGTGATAGTCACCTGTTATGTCAATCCTTCCACAAATGTGGTAAATCTTCATAAATAAATAAACGAGGTTGGGCTTCCCACCTGGTCAGCTCTTCCTTGATGGTCTCCAGCTCCTGCTTCTCTGCCTTGACGATCTCCTTCTCCTCGGCTGCCAGGTAGCGCAGCCGCATGTGTTCCAGCTCCTACAGCAGCACAAACGGACTGGTGTAATACTGACATCTTATCTGTACTCTGCACAACAGATCATGGAAATTGCAGAAGGGTGATGGAAAATTCTGCTACCACCTCAGCGTGCGAAATACTAGGTTGCCCAGTTGCACCGTGCAACCATATTTTGCTTGGTGCAACCTATTTCTACACCCAGGTAGCCCAGTGCACTACCTAAATTTTGTGGTAAGGTTGCCCCTTTCTTCCATTGGGAACTGTTCATTGAGAAGTTCACATGGAAGAGCTCATCACTTCAGGTAAGGGGAAACAACTCTGTGTCAGAAATGTATAAATGCACATTGCATTCTAACAAAATTAATCACAATGTAGAAGAGTTGAAACTTTGGGGCAACATGGAATTTTTATGGGTAACCTAGCTTTTATCCTAGGTTGCCACTGGGCAACCTGGCTCAAAAAAGTATTTCGTACACTGCACCTCTATACCAAGGCTTTTTTAGTTTCTTGTAACAAGATTCTTAATTGGCTGCCTCCCTCTTCAGAATCGGATTCACTGTCTAGCTGCAAGGTGTTTTACAACATAAGACTTATCATTGCCAAACAAGTGTGGATGTCTTTCATTTGACTAAGGAAGTCCACACACCTGTTGTTGTTGCTTGAGTCTAGCCTTGGCGTTGGTTTGTTCTCTCTGCTTGAGTCTGGCTAGTTCCTTCAGCGCCCTTCCCCACTGCTGCTTGTAGTGAAGCTTCGACTTTGCTACATAGTCCAGCTTTCTCTCCAGTTCAACCTGAAATCCAATGTGCACTGTTTTAAACCAACTTTCTATCTTATTCTCCTTAACGGTGCACACACCAATTCTTCCGCGACAGGGGTCCGTGGTAGTGCGCGGTAAAAATGTGATAAAAGGGTTTCGAGGGTTCAGGTTTGAGTTCACATTTCTCATAATCTGCTGCGAAATGACATTAACTACTAACATGGCTGAAAAGTATAAGAAGTTTAATAATTGAAGTATAATAATTTGTTTTCGGATCCGAGGCTTACTTCCGGGTATCCCTCCGCCTTGAATGTGGCGCGGCGGTTTGACCCAGATTTACGTTTCATGCGTTCTGTTGGTGTTATTGCTATGCCTCGCGCGACGAGGTGTTGCGAAAATCTCAGTGTTAGGATTTATACTTTTCCTGCTTATACACAAGGGTTTTCTCTTTCCGACAAAATCAGTTGTTTGGGTAGCTAAATTATGGGTGATGGTTTAATTTCAAGTGAAAATGGCCAATTTTTTGCATGATTTTTCATAGGAAAATCCTTTTCCCCCCTAAAATTTATCAAAATTTGAGAGGTTCAAGAAAGTGAAATTCTGTTGTTCTTGTAGCTATAGAGAGATATCCTTCATTCCCATACACAGTGTTTTTTGTTCAGAATTATTTCCTGAAAGAGACGGTCGCTAAACTTGAGGGTGTGCAGAATCGAATTGAGACCCAAAATAAACTGGGGTGTGCCCCCTTAATATCAACTTCCAGACCAAAGATGGATATTTATTAATATACAAAATACAACAATAATGGTAATCATAAAAGTAAAACTGATTTATTTCATGAATGATAATTTCAATGTAGAAAGGTCAGGTTGATGTGACTGAATAGGGACATGGGTCACTTCCTAATGGAGAGGATGCAAGCTGGACAAGAATGCCACTGAGGGATAGGAAGCTCAAGAACATCAAGGCAAGGAAAACATGAACAACATGACTGTAAAAATGTAGTGTATTGGTGAGTCTACTCCATCATTTCATTCCAGTGTACGAAATACTTTTTTGAGCCAGGTTGCCCAGTGGCACCCTAGGATGAAAGCTAGGTTGCCCATCAAAATTCCAGGTTGCCCCAAATTTAAACTTTTCTACATTATGATTAACTTTGTTAGAATGCAATGTGCATCTATACATTTCTGACACAGAGTTGTTTCCCCTTGCCTGAAGTGATGAGCTCTTCCATGGGAACTTCTCAATAAACAGTTCCCAATGAAGAAAGGGCATCCTTACCACAAAATTTAGGTAGTGCACTGAGCTACCTGGGTGTAGAAATAGGTTACACCAAGCAATATATGGTTGCACGGTGCAACTGGGCAACCTAGTATTTCGCACACTGCATTCATCTGTTTACTTACAAAATAACTACAAATATGTTTTTTTTTGGGGGGGGGGGGGCTACCACAAACAAGCAAATTAAGTAATATATATATATATTCATAGGCATATTCCTGACCTTCTCTAGTGTCATGAGGTTGATCTCTGACTGTAGTTTGTACTCAGGTTTCCCTGCCTGCTGTCCTCGGTACTCATCAAAGTCCTTTTCCTTCTGTTGTACCCGTCTCTCTGCCTCCAACAACTATGGTAGGAAGACAAGCCAGGGTGAATCTAAACTGTGTTCACTTTTGATGGCTGTATGATTCATTCACAAATAGTGCTGTGTACCGGTTCGCTGGACTCAATTCCGGACTTGTAAAAACGTTTAGGTTCAAGTCCAAAAAAACCTGAATGGCAGGAACCAGTTCCAGACTTGGTTGGAAAAGAAACCATGTCACATATCCCTTTTTGTTCTAAACCACATAAAACCTTCCATAGATCGCAAAATCTGTGCTGCAAAATGAAGAAAACATTGCCATCGGGCAGTGTCAAGTGTCGGCCTCCATGGTATGTGGCCACAGTTTTGCCCAGACAACATTGCAAGGTCAGACCTGAACCTAAACCTCTGGACTTGAATCCGGACCTGAACCTAAACAGCACTATTCACAAATCATTTTAAAAGGAAACACACTACACAGTTTGATGACTCTCACAGATGGGGCATGATGTTTTCTTACCTGTTCCCGTAGTCTCTGGTTGTGTAGCTCCAGTTCCCTGACTTTAGCCCTGCAGACAGGCAAAGTAAGTCAGACAACTTCAGTCTAATGTGTTACAGCAGGAAAAGTATGTACGATATTGGTATGAAGTAAGTACAGATAGGTTTTACACGTCGATGATGTTTGCAGAGTTTGTCCGTCATATTGTTAGATTGTACAACTGTACGGGAGATCTAAAATCCAACAGACCATCCTGCTCACAAATATGAAAGGCTGTTTATCAGGTTCCCAGACCTAATTCCAGTTATAGTAGAAGGCTGAAAATGTATTGTATGTCTCACCTCTCCAGCTGCACCTCATGGTCACAGTCCTCCTTCAGTCTGCGCGACGCCTCCCGTAGTTCTGTCAGCGTACGATCGTGATCCCGCTGCAGGTCAGCCTTCATACGAACAACCTGACAGGCCATTGGTGCAAAAACTGTTACAGTACCAAGTGTTTTATGACAAAACACACTTTTAAGCTTTTATTAACTTGATTTCATAAATCAATTTAAAATATGTGATACCATTTGAGCATACCATACTTTCCTTAGACTTTTCCATCTTTGGGACATCAAAGTTACCTTTCACAGACTACTATAGTAGTTCAAGCCTGCGCAAAACCTGGATTTTTGCTGGATTTTTGGTCAACGTTGCATCAGAATTTTGCCTGTTGCAGACCATATCTTTTTCTACACAACATTTGAAAACTACAGACGGGATGTCACCCTTATATACGCGAATTCAACCTTTTCTAATATTTCTAAGAATTGTTGTACAATGTAGTTAAATCATCATCATCTTCTTGATGTCCCAATACTGCTGTGGTCCTCCTACCTCTGCCTCCCCCGAGGTCAGCTGTTTCTCTCTCCTCTCCAGATCAGCCAGGGTTGTACGGAGCTTCTCCTCAAGTTGTTGGTACTCTGTGAGCTGAGAACATGGAGAACTTGGATGACTTTACAAAACTTTGTCATGATTTTTACTGACATAAAACATTGATAAAACTAGTGCCTAGATGTGTATGTTTTGCATGGAAAGAAACAAACTTTTTTACTCAGAGAAGTACTCTGTTATCATCTCTTTCCAACATAGTAGAGCTACAGCATTTCAATGACAGCACCTTATGTTCTTTACTACTACGAGGGTCCACGTCACTCTCACATTCACAAAACTGTAATATCTTTGACATAGTTCAAACCTTTATTTACTGTACAGGTAGATTCTCGTAATTGATAGATCACCAACTCGTCTTGTTTGTACTCATTCTCCTTTACCCACTTTGTAATTATGTATGTATCTTGTCATTATGTTTTACTCTTGTTTTTATATTTGTGTTTTTGAGTAGAAGGCGTCACATAAGCAACTGTGCTTCCTGCCCAATACTCATTAAACATATGTGAATAAAAAAACAACAACTTTTTTACCTTTTTCTGCACCAGGAGTTCTCTCTCCCTGTCTCTTCTCTTCCATTCCTCTGCTAATGCCTGCATGGTCTGGAGCTCCTTCTGTTTTAACTTTGGAACAAAACAAGATCCAGAGTAGGAAAGTATGATTTTTTCATGGTCCAATGTTCCATGACAGGAGAAGGTGCAAATGTCTATGTTAATTGAATAATACTATTATTGTTGAATATAATCAGAAAATGCTGCATTTTGATGTTAGGCCACACCAAGTAATATTTATGGATGACGTCTGCGTGCGCATTGATTTTGGCCTGTTCCCAGAAAAAAACCCAAGAAATTCCGCTTCCTGTAACTATGACCAAAGAGTCACGAAAGTGCTGCAAATCGCAAGATAAAGGGAAGATGGGATGAAACTTGAAAGGAAAGAAACAGAACAGGACGACAACTGCTGTTCCACTACATGACAAATAAAAGACTTGTTGGTTGTTACACTGTGTTCTCTCATTCAATTTGTGTCCTAACATTTGTCGTCCCTTATAATATTTCAAATCTAGGCATCTTGTTTTTTCGGCCCTTCTTGTTTTTCCCCCGCGCTCTCGCATTAGATTTAGGATCTCCAGAGGACGTCATCCATAAATATTACTTGGTGTGGCCTTATAAGCACTTTAAAGGTAAACTGTATTGTCCCATTGTTTTGCTAACCTGTGACTCAAACATGTTCTCCTGCTGCTCCTTCCACATCTCCAGCTCCATGGCCATCTGGTACTCCACGGTCTCACGGGGGTCTGCAGGGGGTGGGGAGGGCACGGGGGCAGGGGCCGGCACTGGGGCAGGGGGTGGGGCCACAGGCACTGAGGCAGACTGACAACACAAACATACAAACCATTGAACTACATATATACATATTTTAATCAATGTTTAACAACCTATAACTCTTGTCATTGGTACAAGTAACCAAAGCAGAGACAAATATTAACATGATTGGTCACCTGAGATGTGTCGGAGCCAATCAGGATCTGCTGTGTAGTCACCTGACCAAGGTCCTCCAGGGTCATGACAACGCACACTTCCCCCACCTTCCTTAGGTTGCTGTGGTGACCAGAAAAACACAACATGACAGAACCATCACAGATCAGCCTCTTTATACAGAACAAAAGTCCAACTTGAAGTGTAATACTACTTTTTATTATGTGTTGGAAAGTTTAGGACAATTACAGCTGATTAAATGTGTGTACATGGACAAGTCACAAATATATATATAGAAACTCTTTTATCTGATAATGACAGAGCTATATACTAGCAATTTTGGCTTTCATGATGCAAGTTGGCTCACCCATCGACAGACAGAACTGGTATCCTGGTGCTGTGACTCTGCCTCCATCCACTCACACCCTGGGCATTCTGGACAATCAAAATACGATGTACTCAGTTATGTTGGGTTGTAGTGATGGGTTGTACCGAACATAAGACCAATTCAGTAGATGCACAAAACTTGAAAACCTTAACAAGTGGTTGTCAACTATCTCCATTTGACCCCAAACATATGAATGTACTGAGGACAAATCACTTTGTCTTGCACGCTTCGACTGTCATTGCCTAAGATTTAAAACAAGCCTTGCTCTTGATCATCCCCACAAGTTGCCTGCACACAGAGGTTGAGTCTGAAGGGGCGTGTCAAACGTACCACGAATCTGGCCTTCTCAGCTGTGATGATGGAGTTGAGAGAAATCCTGGCCACGCCCACGAGCGCATCCTGGGAAATCTTGTCCTTGTGCCACACCTCGACCATGATAGGGATTCTGTGCAATATATATATATGAATGGTTTATTTCAGTTGACACCTCGCAGCCATTTGGCTGAATTACGTACAACTTACAAAACGTCTCGAACTGAATCACATCCAAATTTAAAGTGTTACACAAGTTACGAATATTGTAAACTAGTTTTGCGATAAGTACATATATGATCATTTTCTTTAAACAGTTCAATATTAAGAGCAGACAACAACAATATCGATTCGTTCTAAAATCTAAAATTCTACGCTCATTTCAATAAGAGAAATGGCATTAAAAGGATTGAAAGTTGTAGGAGAGTCCATATAGTTCTAAACTTTGAAACATTGGTAATATTTAGCTCTATTAACAGCTATTGAGTAATGGTGTAAGGTACGGAATGGTGTATATGGACCACATTGTTTTTGTGTTTTATGGCTGGTCATTAAAAAATCAATACCATTACCAAAGAGGTCAGAAGATACTACACAGACTTACACTTTGGCAGGCAACTACGCAACTCTACTCGCTACCAACAGCCTACAGGAACTAAGAGATACATAACCAGTGCCATCCCCGCAATGACTAAATTATTGAACAAACTGTAGACATGTGGTAGATTTTATGCATCGCCGTAGGACAATAGCACTGTGTGAAATGTAAATCTTTTATATCGTGTTTCTAGATTTTCTAAGTATGATTAGATTTTACCCAATTGTTTGATTTTAATACCTCTTGTAAAGTCTGACACTAATTCAGTCTGTTGACTGCCCATGTCAGATTGTGTGAGTGTTTCAATAAACCAATCATCATCAAGACCAACAATATGACTGTTCGTCCCTCCTTACCGTGTGAATGTGTCTTGCAGCTGCTGTGGTGTTGAGGCGAAGTCAAAAGCACAGAAGGACTGAGGTAACAACACCTCCATGTTCCTCCTGATCTCTACAGGTGGGTGGGTCAGGATGGGAGCGGCACTGCCAAAGAAGGGGTACGTGTACCTGCAGCAAAAAATAAACATGGACAGTAGTATCAAAATTACCACTTTCAATACAGTAAGTTTAATATGTACATGTATAAATGGTCTGCTCTGCTTTTGACAACACAATCTTTGTTCAAAGACAGTAAGAGGTGTTTTGGTGTGTCTATGACAGAAAGATGATCACAGTCATGAAAAAAACTAGTTATGCTCTTGTTATGATCTGCAAATATACTGTGATGTATTTTTCACTTCAGTTGTCACATCCTATACTCTGTCATTTCAAAGTATCAAGACAAAGATTTTAAACTCACCTGAGGAAGATGTAAAGTGGAGCACTCATGCTAGTTTCCACATCCTGGATGCTCCTGAGGTCCAGGGAGAAGCAGAAGTGATGTGCCGCGGGAGGGATGGAGACGTACGGCTGGGACGTGGTGACGGAGCTGGGGGCGGAGTCTACTACTGGAGGCTTGGCTTCAGAACACACAGGAATAGACATGACTGGATGAGACTTAGGGAAGTCTTTAGCACTGAGACTGGACATGTCCTACTTATTACATCTAATTACACAGACATATACAATTAACAAGGTTTGGTTACAGTAGTAATAATACCTGAAAAGCAAAAGGAGAAACACAAATACTGTTGTACATAGCACATTAGGTTAGCAGTTATGTCTTGGGACTCTCAGGATCCAGATTTATATACATGTACATTGTACCTCAAATATGTGAAGAGCATATACAAAACATATCTCAATCTGTTTAAGATAAAGTTAGACTTGAGGGATCCTCACCTTGTGTGCTCAAAGGAAGGGTTGGCTGTTGCAGCTTTGGATCCTCTATTGGTTTACCACGTTCACCAGCTGTCTTGGTTTCACCTTGTTCTCTGGCTTCCCCCTTGTTCCCATCTTCCCCCAGACTGCTTAGGCCTTGCTCTGTCCCTTGTGTATCACTGGATAGCAAAGACACAGTGTTAGCCACAAAGGAACAACACAGGTGAATCACAGTGTTAGCCACAAAATAGCTAAAGCTTGGATTTTAGTATCAACCATAACATGAACTTCTTCAACAAGAGGAATGGATTCTGGAATGATTAAAGAGTTCAGTTTAAATTTGGCTGACTTCCTACTGACCTTGATGGGCTAGCAGGTGGAGAGGGTGGCAGCCTCTGGGGTGGGGTGTGACCCTGGGGAGGGGGTGGGGACTGTTCCTCTGGGGGTGGTGTTTGTGGTCTCTTGTCAGATGCCTGTGGTTCGCGTGGCTGGCTGGGTGTAATAGGGTGCTCCTTTGGCGGAGGAGTAGGCGCTGTTGGCTGGAGACAAAAATGCACACAGCACAATGTATCAACTTTATAAATTTGTATAGTTATGACACCAGCTCATTTTGTCCCTAGCTTCATATTGCATGCTGGACTTGGTAAAGTATGAAATGTAATATACATGTATATGTCAGGATTATACAAAGGGGTAAATTGCATGTCAAGAATTACAAATAATGTTGCATCAAAGTATTAAAGTAAACATGATATACTATTTTGAAAGTAAACATGATGTGTTTACATGCTATGGAGGAAGACTGAAGAAGCTTGAGGCTCCGAGTTCTTTACATATCTCTGCATACATTTGTACTTCTACAGTAATGCAGTGTACGAATTACTTTCTTGAGCCAGGTTGCCCAGTGGCAACCTAGGATGAAAGCTAGGTTGCCCATCAAAATTCTAGGTTGCCCCAAATTTTAAACTCTATTACAATATGATTAACTTTGTTAGAATGCAATGTGAATTTATACATTTCTGACTCAGAGTTGTTTCCCCTTACCTGAAGTGATGAGCTGTTCCATGGGAACTTCTCAATAAACAGTTCCCAATGGAAGAAAGGGGCATCCAAGACCACAAAATTTAGGTAGTGCACTGGGCTACCTGGGTGTAGAAATAGGTTGCACCAAGCAAAATATGGTTGCACGGTGCAACTGGGCAACCTAGTATTTCGTACGCTGTAATGCTACCTGAGAGGGGGATCCACTCCCAGTGTCCTGACGAAGTGTGATGGACACCCCCACACTGGGGACCATGTCACCCCCCACGGGGGGCAGCTGCTGTTTGACCCTGTTGGGGGGGTTGAGGACGAAGGACCCCTCCATGGTGGCTGGTTTGTCCATCGGGTCCGAGGCTGACTTCAGCAGGGTGTTGAGGGGGACCTCTGTGCTGCCCAGGGAGTGATCTCCACAACACAGGTGGATCTACAGCAAGGGAAAGGCTCACTGTTAGTATGATCGCTTAAGTGTTCATGGAAGATTTTCAACCACAACCCTAACACAGCTAGATCTCCAACGCCTGGCAACTAGGAGACAGGGCTTGTGCACTGACTTCGCTATGAAAGTTGAGAAGTCCCCAAGGTTTTGCTCCTGGCTACCACCTAGACGCGGCCAACTGAACAGCAGACTTCTGAGGAATTCCAACCAGTACCAACAGCTTGTGGGGACAAAACGGTACCGGACAAGTGCCATCCCGGCCCTCGTTGATCTACTAAATGAACTCCAACAAACTGCAACTTGTTTGCCCTGATACTACCAATAATTGGTTTTTGCTACCTCTTTGAGAGTAAATCTTAACAATAATCTAAAAAGCAATAATTCTATAAGTATGTCCATATGTAATTTATGGGATGTAAAGTGGTTGGTTCATGTGTAAATCTTGACAGTTACTTAATGTTATGTATTTATATTTTAAGCAAGTTTGTCTATAAGTAATTTATGGCTGAGTCCTACCAGTCATCGCTATATATGAGTATTGTTTTGTGTAGCACTCGAGTGGTTGCCTTTGGAATTTTTAATGGTTGAACACGTCTATTTTAATTTTAATTTTGTATTATATTGTAACGTTTTTAGACTGTAAATGTGTTTGAGTTAGACTGACATTTTTGTAAAATTGCCTCACAATTCAGCCCGTCACGGCTGCCAGGAGGCATTCATGTAACAACTAAAGTTTTAATAAACCAGTCTACTACTACTACTACCATTACACAATCAACATGAAGCCAGCATCAGTATGACTTTATCGATAACATTCTGTACATATCAACCTTTCCATGACCACGAGTATGTTATTTCACAAGGACATTATTTCCCTAAGACCTGGGGATATTTTATTTAATTTAGAATACAGAAGCATGACAGAGTGACCTGTAGTCCAGGCTGTGCTGCCAGGAAGAGCCGGAGAACCTGCACACTGCTGCGCACACGGACCGACGCACGCTCCGCCGGGAAATCAGGGTTCAGCAGGTTGTGGAAGGACTCGTTGGTGACGTCGTTACCCAGGAGGGAGTAATAAAAGAAGAATCCGCTGCCTCTTGAAGGAAGCGGCATGGACATCGGAACAAGCTGGAAGATTATTGCAAAAAAAGATAAGAGTCAGCAACCATAATTGTCAATAATTATGCGGAAATCCCTTATTGGTTCCTTACAGCTAGAAAAGAAATTTACATGCTTACCGAAAATAGAATTGTTCAAACATATTATGACATCCAAGCACTACGATGTTAACGAAAAACTATGTAAATTTGTTCATACATGTTTTAAAAAGAGAGAAGAGATCCTGTAGATAGACCCTGTAGATAGAGACGTAGCATAGAAATGTAACACTAAGTCTTGTTCCTTCTTTACCTATACCCAAGTTATCTAACTCAGTGCATTTGGCCCATGTAGGGCGTGAATATGCAATAAAGTTCATTGTCATTGTCATTGTCAGTTCATTGTCATTGTCAATAAAAACTTGGTCTTGCATTGCTTTAAAATGAATCTATGTTGAACTAGCCCCAACATGTACAGTAGGAGTACAAATGGGTTTTATTTCAAACAGAAGCATAGAGGACTGCCAGCCTTCCACCTACTGACTTAGGCTGGAACTACAGTAGACAAACACATTGCATAGCTCATTATAACTTGTGGTGTTTCATACAGCAGTTTGAAATGGGAATGTTGATACTTCACTGTCATTGTGCTCTTGCCTTGTACATTCCATATCTATGCTTAAAACACTACAGATTTTTGCCAAGTTACAACAATATGAGAAAAAAGGGCATTTCAAGCCCTGTTCAGGCCCGCACACTTAGTCTTTCTACAAATTTAATGTACCCATCAGCCCCTGAAATATCTCAGGCATGTTCAAAGTAATCAAAGAACAGAATGCTTTGCTTACTTTAGACTAAATTGTACAGGAATAGCATACCACTGATACCATGGAGGTGTGTATTTTACTACTCAAGTATTTGCTACCTCTTCATGACAGCTAAATGACATACTTTGTCCTAGTAAGGTCAGTGGTGAAAATTACCCCCTGGTTTGAGCCAGACTACCCTGTAGTTCTTATCCATCTTGATAGGTGGGGATGCTGATCAAACGAGACCCAACATTCACAAATTTGTGAGTGTTTTATCTACCCCGAGTGATGTTGTTGACACCCTTAGTGGTTTGACATATTTTCCCCAGAAGTTCCGATCACGATGACTCCCCAGACTTTTCTGTCCAGCCGGGTTTACATGCTACTTCATTCATGGCACTAACAGTTCACTGGCCTTCAGGTAGCATCATGAACCCTACCATTTATCCAAGTTAAATAAATGCACGTGTACATAAATAAATTTGGCTGACACAATGTTTTCAGAAGGAATATTAATGGCAGGGCTGTTCATGGTTACTGTACTTAAGTGTAAACAATGTTAGCCATAAATACCTGAGGCAAGTTGGAGGCAAATGCCACGGTGACAGAGAGTATGAAGTGTTGAGTACACCTGTCTGCTGGGCCGATCTGATAGTACCCCTCCTCTTCATTCAGCTGTGCCTTCAGGGTGCGCGGGTCAATGTCTGAACCAGAGGTGGTAGAAGGAGAGGGTGCTGTAAAGTAAAACTCACAGTCTGCTTAACCACTCCAGATACAAGCTTAAAAATTTAAAAACAAAAACGTCCACTGCAGTTCCAAACAAGCTGCTAGAGGTCCCACTCACACCATTTGCTTCTATCCCCAACAGCTTTCCCCTACTCAAAAATCATTGACCTGACACTTGTGTAAAATTTTACCTAAAATTTAAACGTTATGCTGCAATACCTAAAACAGCTGCTAGGAGGCCCATTATCGAACTTAACCTTCATTTTAACAGACACTAAACGCCCACTGAATATATTTAACAATCATGCGCGATTTCTTAAGTCAGAGTGCGAACAAACAAAAACGCAAAAATTCACGACTCCCTGCAGCAGCGTAGAAACGTGAACGGAAACCCATTTTCGACCTTGAACTTTGTTTTTGTAACCGCTACACACCTACCAAATTTAATGAGGATACATTCACAACTTTTCGAGTTATCCTCCAAAAACACAATCGACAAATGCACAAAAACTCCGCTAAAAAACGATTAAAGAAACCCAGATGCACCATTTTTTAACTTAAGCTACATTTTGACAACAGCCACCCACGTGCCAAAAATGAAAAAAATCCGCCCACCAATAATCGAGTTATGACGTTGACCCTAATACGGGGACACGCCACAGCTGCTCCAGCCAAAATCGACCGATTCCATATCTTTCTGACGAAAGCAATTACTTTTTTCTTCATAACCCTTCCCTCAAACTGTCCCATGCTCAACCATGTTTGACCCCTCCTTAATGTATGACTGAAATATGCTGCTCTGAAGTTGATAGCTAGTAGTCTAACAAAATGGTTCCCACTTATTGTAATGATTTTAGAAGATTTTTCCCTCTGCTCAACAACCTTGCAAAGGACTTTTAAAAAAAAAAGTGACAAACTGTATGGCATTATCAAACAGGTCCCTGGAAAAAAATAGCCTGTATGTTTCCTCTTTTTTCAGTACTTTTGCAACAGAGGCCAATTTTCAAAATATGAGGGGACAACAAAACTATTACATAGTGCCCAGAAAGCAAAATTAACTCCTTTGACATACATGTGCATGCAGAATTGAGGGAATCACATGCTTCAAATAAAATTTGGATGGACATGTATGGATGAAAATCCATGTATAACATGTTACAACTGCCACCAGATTAACTCTAGTCTTAGAGCACAGGAAGAAATAATGTAGTAGTATTCCTAAAAGCTTGCATTACTGTGTTGACATCATATAGCCGGCCTACACTCACTCTGCCACCAAACATAACCTACAATAGAACTAAATGTATGTACAAAGTCAATGTTGTTCTTTCCATAGGCTGCATGGCACTGACAATTTTCTATTCTAAAAGTACATGTGTATATATACATTTATATCATACCCGGGCGGCGATACAGTGCTCCCAACCGTGTTGTATTCTCCTGTACGACCGGGTGTATAAACCGGGCTTCCATAGAACGATTCGAACGCGTTTCGCCCCAACCGTGTGCGCCGCTTTCGAAAATTCGAATACAGGATTCGGACGTTGGAATGGATGTTGTAGCAGTTTTTTTGTTTAGAGACACCAAATTTTCGCTCATTTCGCCTTGGAAGACGTGTTTTCTAAGGTGGGTATGATATAAATAGTATACAACACGGTGTATTCCGCATCACCCTCGGTCTCGGCCCTCCCGCGAGTCGGGCCGATACCTCAGGCAATACGGAATACACCGTGTTGTATGCTTTATGTATCACCCTGTATATATACATGTATCACCCTGTTGATGTCATATAGCCAACCAAAGCACACTAGAACACAAATCTATTTTACCAGCAACATGTCCACAGGCTAGCTCTTACCATCTCTTGGAGGAGCATCCTTAGCCCTGAAGGAGCTGTCTTTTTTGTCAGCACTGTCCGTCTCTATGGAGATGCTGGCCCTGACCTCAGGTTTATATCTGCTGTATTTGGAACTCAGAAGGCTGTACCATCGAGGGCTTGGTGTCTGTGGGAATTCAAAGTCCATGTTGTCATTACATATTCCTGTGTAAACTTTTATATCAGGCTCTTGTCAAAAAGAGCTAGGGGAATTTCCCCGGTACAATGAACCTGTAAATACTGTACATAGCGTCTGTCTTCTCTGTTATGACCAGTGGAAGAATAGCTCTTCAGTGATCACTGAATGAGCTAAACTGGTTTGAGATCACTTTCACTATCACTTTCGCACTGGGTAAAAAAAAATGGCTTTATAACAACTGAAACTAAAATGTCTTGTGGACAACTTACAGTGGCAAACCATGTTTACCCTATGGAATCAATCTGTCCCATTCCTTCCAATATACAGGAAACTCTACTGTAGCAAAGACGTCCTTATCAAAATGTTACCATTCATAAAGAGATGGGGTTGTTTTGCCTGAGAAACGTAGTACATGCATTGATTAGTATTGAGACAGAGTAGGTGCACAAGAATGATGTTACATTGAAAAAGCTCAGGGCAGCAGCAGTGTACGAAATACTTTTTTGAGCCAGGTTGCCCAGTGGCAACCTAGGATGAAAGCTAGGTTGCCCATCAAAATTTCAGGTTGCCCCAAATTTAAACTCTTCTACATTATGATTAACTTTGTTAGAATGCAAATTGCAATGTGCATTTATACAGTTCTGACATAGTTGTTTCCCCTTACCTGAAGTGATGAGCTCTTCCATGGGAACATCTCAATAAACAGTTCCCAATGGAAGAAAGGGGCATCCATACTGCAAAATTTAGGTAGTGCACTGAGTTACCTGGGTGTAGGAATAGGTTGCACCAAGCAAAATATGGTTGCACGGTGCAACTGGGCAACCTAGTATTTCGCACGCTGTTGAGGAGAGCTACACCTTGAATACACCACACTTCTTAATGAGAGTAGGTATATATCCTGGTGTGGGTAGATCAAACACTAACAGTCTCTAAGATTCATTGCCACTTTGAGGTCATCTGAATTCCTAAGTAACATCAAACATGGCAGCAGCTCCAAACTCTTGTGCTTCAGCCCCATCAACTGTGAAGTGCCCCCGCATTTAACTCTTAGCTGCTAGTTGAGAAATTCACTTTATTAGTTGCGTGAGGTGAAGTGTAATGCCTTTTTGAATTTGATGGGGTGATGTGGCTTAAACTATAGCTCACATTTTCAGCCAAGAACACCCTATGGCTGAGTCTTCTGCATTAGGTTCTTTTACTTGCAAAGGTTTGGCGTCTGCATGTCGGGTGTGCAACACAGCCGGAATTCAAAGTCAGGACATCTCGGTCCAGAGGCAGGGTCACTAACCAGCGGACTACACATGTTACTGACAACTAGTTTCAGGTACATAAGGTACCTACCGGATCATCCTGTTTGGCTTGTCTGATGTCTATGATGACATATCCAACAGCCTCTTTAGCAGATGTTAGAGTGTCCACAGCATAGCACTGGAGCTTGATTGGAGTTCTTTGTAACCTGAACCAATGGGAAGACATGTCACAAGAGTGGGTTATATTCAAGTTCTTTAATCACAACTAATTTTTTTCTTACCTGCCAATTTTCGGTAGTACTTCCTCAGAGCAGTAATGACTGGAGCTACTTGTTATATCCTGAGGAAGATAGCAGGAGCTGCTAGCCTGGTTACCAAACGTATTTGTAGCTCCCGGGTATTTTTTGCGGAGGGGATGTAGGACCCGGGAGCTACAAATACGTTTGGTAACCAGGCTAAGGAGCTGCAGGACTACTGACACAATGACAGGTGAGAAAAATTTTGGTTGTGGTTAAACAAATTTCATATTTACCAACCTGATGAAATTATTCACAGATGTCATGAGAAAACATCCCAAAGGCCAGTCATGGGCCTAAGGACTATGACACTTTGGTCTTCAATTTATGTCATGGCATTGATCAATCAGCAGCCCTCATTAATGATTTGATATGAATTATTTGATATGAATTATGGCATCATAATATCATTGTCAAGTGTGTGTTTATTAGAATAACTTGTTTGTACAATGATGTTACAGGGTGTGTGAAATTAAAAAAAATTAACTAGCATTTGACTAAAAAAAATGACAGGACGATAATTATTTGATAGTATTTGAATAGGCTTTGGTTGACTGTAACCACCGAATAAACCACCTTGTATTCTTCACTCCCTCTGTGCTTTATTTAATGATAACAAGGAGGTTTGCCCCTTTTCTAACCTCCTTGGACACACTTAATTAGTGATGCAGGAAAAAATCACCTGTGTTGGTGAAGTGACTTTTTGTTGAGCTCCCAGGCCAATTCAGTGTTCAAGTCAGGAGTCTCTGTATGATCAACTGGATCCGTGGAAAGTAGCTCTCCATCAAACTTGGCCTCCACAACAATCTGGTGCCTTGAACGCTTTGGAAACTTACGACCTGTTCAGGATCAGCACATCATGCAAGCAGAGATTGTTATGATAAAATGAGACAAACAATTTGCTTATCATAAACCCCGGAAGTAGGGTCAAAATAATGCACTATGACTCAAAAGAACTTATGAATACCGATCTAAAAGTAAATAAACATCTTGCTCACCCTCGAGGATACCTAACACGACAAGAAACTGGTCTTTAACCATTGTTTTTCAGCGTTTTCTGTCGTCTTTTCATAGCTGAAAGTTTGAAACCGCCGCCATGTTTGTCCGTTTGCGCAGGCCCAGAAGGCAGGAAGTGACGTCAGGGCGGCCATCTTACCGGAAACTAAGCCCGATCAGACTATGTGACGTCACGAGCTGGTTTGGAACACGGAGGAGTTTGGCGCCCAGGTATTCAAATCACAAACTATATTTTCTGTTTTGGATGTGCCCGATTTTGCCTATTTCTTGTGCTTTATTCTCCTGTTGAGCTCCGCACACCAGCCTCTGTTGCTATGTTATGAGAAAACATCCCGCCCATCGGCTTGGCGACGGGAATTCACCTGCCATGCGCAGGGAAGAAGTGACCCGACAGGCTGCACTGTTTACCGCCTTGATCAGCTAACCCAGGTCCTGTCCAAGAAAACGTACCAAAAGCACGCTTTGCAACCAGTTTGGCATGTAATCGCCAACAGGTTTGAGTCATGCATTTCTTATGTAGATATGTGGACAAACGGCGAGTTGTTTTATGCTCAGGAAATGCCATAAAGGGGCCTAAAATAATGTCGGGTTTTGTTGGTCCGCCACTGGGCAACCGGTTTCGAAAATGGTTCCTGACACCCAGTTATATTTCCTGCTCCTTTCTACCCTAATGTTAACGACATTCTTCCCTTCTCCACAGGAATAACAGGTCATAGAACACCCTAGATTCTATCGGAAGGCTCCATGTCGCAATATTTGCTACCAAGAATGGGGAGAAACGCCATAAGATAACGCAGTGTTGAAGAGGAAAATAATCTCTGGGCCGCACCGCTGTAGTGCAGAAGGCTTGTTGGAGAAAGGGTCGAGGGCCAAGAGGAAGATTTATTCGCTGGGTGCTGCTGGCCGGCATCGGGACAAATAAGCGAAAAAGCTAATCAGTTGCCTAGCGTCATTTCTAGGATCGTGCTTTCTATGTGTGGCCATGCACAAGAGGATGGATCATGATCGGGACAGAATCGCTGCTGACAGAAAGCAGTCGAAGTCGAGTGGGGGGCGCAGTCGAACCCATAACCCTTCCAACTCTGGGGTGCTCATGGTAGGGCCCAACTTCAGAGTCGGCAAGAAAATTGGATGTGGAAATTTTGGAGAATTAAGATTAGGTGAGAAATCCTGACTTTAATAGTTCTCCGTCTTGACTTGTGTGAATTATGTTCAACTGTTTGTCTTTTCGTGGTTGATTTGTCAATGACTCATGTGCATAAGCTTTGTCTGGTGATGTTGTAGATAAAAAATTAAATGTAAACATTCAGCTGACATTTTGGGTGTGATATTTCTCCACACAGGCAAGAACTTGTACAACAATGAGCATGTGGCCATCAAGCTGGTAAGGGTTGTTTGCTGTTCAGCCATTTTTGTGTTATGGAATTTTGGCAGTGGCCATTTTGCTCCTGTACTGCCATTGTTATTTGCTGACCATTGTAATGTTTGCTTACCTAATGGTTGCCAATAGCTGCGTCCTCGCATCCTTTTTTATGTGCTTAATTCGTTTTTTTTTTCAGGAACCAATGAAATCCAGAGCACCACAGTTGCATCTGGAATATAGGTTTTACAAGGCACTCGGCCAAGCCGGTAAGTGTGTACTGTTATTAACATGTGTCTTTCAATTTCTAAAGTTATCTATTGCATCAGACATACACATGTATCTCAGTCGTTTATTCTTGTAACAGGTGCTTTAATCTCGGATTGTTGTCCATGTTATGGCCGTTGTTTGATGATATACCCTGTGTTGGAGGCTTAAGATTTGTCCCCTACACTGGGGTGGGTAGTGTAAGCTCTTGTCAACCCAAAGTGAATGGTCCCAAAGGGCAGTGTTGGCTTCTATGTATTTATTCCTGCCTTGTGGCTTTGACTGTGAAGTCTTGTTTATCTTGGCCCCACTATTGGATCGGCGATAGGGGATGAGGAGAAAGTGTAATCAGTGAAACTGGCCTAAAATGTTGTGCATTTACCAATTTTGTTGTTGCTGAATTACTAGATACGTTAAATGAAAGGATGCGAAATAAATAAACAGCAATACTATGACCGTCATCATTGAAACTGGTTTTACCTTTGCAAGCCCATTTCAGTTACATCACAACGGTAACAGTTTTGCGTCATATATCGCAATAAGCAGCTGTTTGTCCACCCGCCAGGAAAGTGGGACAATTAATGTGCACAGTCATGGGTGTGGCTTGGGGGCAAAGTTCAACCATCAAATGTCTCCATGTTGTTTCAACTGACCACCATGTTGTCCCTTATAGCTGATACATGCAGAGAATGATGGGTGTTGGTTACAATATGCTTGATTGTTAGTGACGTTCTGGCTTTGTCATGACGTTTTTAAGAACATTTTACAATGTTTTCCCCCAGTAGTGTCACTGTTTGCGGTAGTGTTCCACATGTGTGCATTTTGCCTAGGGCCATTAGTAAAGTATCGTTGCTCACACAATAGAAGGGTTACTTGTAAGTTGTAAGATAATTGTAATTGCTGTCACTGTTTACTTTAAAATTTAATTTTTTTTTTTTTTGCAGCAGAATCTTTTTCACTGACAGGGTTAAGAAACTTGAATGTGAAGTTGCCCCCCCCTCCCCACATCTAATGTTACCTGAGTGATATGACTTCCTCTTTGATGCTATTATTTGCATGCCATGTTGTAGATTTTCTTTCTTTCTTGTTTTTTTTAAACGTATAACATTTACAGTATGTTCAGGCAGTTAAAGCAAAAGCATTGTGGGCACGTATTGTACATGCTGCATAAAATTTGCATAATGCATATGTGGAACTTGCTATATTTCTAGGTTAGAATAGAAGGTTTTGTCCATTTTATTTCACATCTGAAGTGCAAGCATGTCTAAGTTCGAAACCCCTGCAAGATGGGGAACAACAGACAATAAACCGGATAGTGAGTAGTGATGTGCTGGTTATGATGTAGCAATGTCGGTAATGCTCTGAATGTATTGCCTGTGTCTGTGCAACCTCTACATGTAGTATAAATACGTGGGGATTCATCCCTCAGGATTCATTCTTCAAGCTAACCGACATCTCGCACACGTACACAGTCGTCCCTCAGTAAGACATCAGGAGCCGCAAACTTTCCGTTTAGAACTTTATTTCAGCCTGACACAACCCTCTACATGTAGGGTATTCTTGTGGAGGTATTTAACAGGAAATGCATTCTTACAGTTGGATGGATAACAAGGTCAAAGGTCAGGTCCAGTCAGCTGTTGATAAGTGACCACTTAAGACAGCCTGGCTTTTTTTGTGTTACAAGATACTCTGGAAATTTCAGACCCTCCCATGTTCAGCCCCAGCTGTACAAGTGTATGACTTGCATTTCAGGGAGTGTTAAGTATATATCGCAGGGCTGGAAATACTGGGTGCATAGTCACTTCTGTGTACCCAAAATTTGAACAGTGTATTTTTGACTGGGTGCACCACTGCACCTAGATACTTGTGTAGTATTACACATATAAAGTTACTATTGTACACTGGTATGCAGCATATTCTTGAAACTGAAGTGTAAACGAAAATAATAAAACCTTTGTCGCACACATATTACCTGTTTAAACCTTGAAGTTAGCTAGAGAATCCTAGATTCAATAAGGTTTGTAATTACACCCATGTACCTATTCACAAAATGAATCTCAATCCCTGTATTATAGTTTGCCTTTACCCTGTCACCTTAGACCTTCCCTCTTAAAGTCAAGAGGAAAGAAAGACGCAAATTGAAATGCAAGACTTTCAAGGAGAGTGAGTGTGGGAAACAGGCACGCAAGTGGACCCTAAAAAAGCTATAATGAAATGACACTAGATTCCGAGGAAACGCCTGGAAGATTTTAATTCACACTGCATGTTTTTTGCTTGGGTACCTACTGCCTACATGAATTGTACGCTAGTTTTTACTACGAATACCCGGGGTGTCAGGGGACCTGTCATGTCGTCTTCGTCATCTATGTGCCAAACCTCGATAAGTTGAGGGCTCAGTCACCCACATCTTTGTCCCTGCTACAATCTACAGCTGTTACATCATTCTAACATCTAACCCACTCACAAACATATGTGATATCCCATTTTATTTACACCACCATGAGCATTCTAGACCACCTGTTTGCTAGCTATTCTTCTATTTGTTCTAACCTGTTTCCATTGATACAGCAGTGTTTAACCAAGCCCTCTTTGCAAATGCTGCCAACATAGAATTTCATTGATTTTGGGCAGTGTTGTAAGGTGCAGGGTAAACATCTTACTTAGCCAACCTCTGCTTGACCAGAATTAGCACAGTGGGACTAGGGCAACACAGGACATTTGGTAACTTGACACATTTTGAAACACTGGACCACTGATCTTTTCACCCCAGTTAGTAGGTACAGTAAATGGTATTTTTCCCTGTTTAACCACACCCGACCCCCCACCCTCCCCATTTGGAGTTGACTTCAAATTTAAACCTAGCCAAAAGCTGAGAAAACATGTACTACACCAGTAAAACCCCTGTTAATCTACACACCCTGACTTCGAAACCTGTGTGTGAAATACTAGGTTGCCCAGTTGCACCGTGCAACCATATTTTGCTTGGTGCAACCTATTTTTACACCCAGGTAGCCCAGTGCACTACGTAAATTTTGTGGTAAGGATGCCCCTTTCTTCCATTGGGAACTACTTATTGAGAAGTTCCCATGGAAGAGCTCATCACTTCAGGTAAGGGGAAACAACTCTGTGTCAGAAATATATAAATGCACATTGCATTCTAGCAAAGTTAATCATAATGTAGAAGAGTTTAAATTCGGGGCAACCTGGAATTTTGATGGGCAACCTAGCTTTCATCCTAGGTTGCCACTGGGCAACCTGGCTCAAAAAAGTATTTCGCACACTGGATACCTGTCTGGAACACCTGCTTGGGCTCAAAAGGTTTTAGAATTGCGTACATGGAGTTAAATGGGGAAAATACATATACATAGTAATCATTGTCTGACCATGCCAACCATCAGCCCCCACAAGAATGTCTCTCCATCCACTGAATCATTACTGTAAATCTTAAAATGTTCCTGGTGGTTTTATTTCCAAGGTGACTTCTCCACCCCCAATTCATGACACCGTGAATATGCGTTTCCAATGCATTACTACTGTACAACAGAATTGTTCCAACCACAAACTTATAAAACACCGTGAAAACTTCCTTTCCCCTTCTTCTGCGAAATATGTCCCCGTGAAAATGAATGATTTTACAGTATGTATGTAGAGGATATAGAAGTACATAATTCTCATCAATTATCTGTCATCTCCAAGCATGTTCATTCTGGTAGTACAGTTGAATCAATAAGCCAAAGATAACAAGGGATTCATTATGGATCAAAATTACAGGCTCATTTTACAGCTCTGCTGAACTTGACTGCTGTAAACATTCTCCTCTCTGGTTTCAAAGTCAGTTCAGCCATAATTAGTGTTCTCAGAACTATTTTGTATAATTGGTTCCACCTTAATTACCTGACAGGTAAGCACAGCCAGGTAGTCACTGATTATGGAAATGTCACCTTGAATGGCATGATTTGCACATTAATCTTACACCGTCAAAGGCATATTTATCTGCAACTGTGCAACACTTTGCTGGATGTGCAAGACTGTAAATGCCTTCATTTTTACCATAGGCCGCGTAGTGCCCGGTGTCACCATGGTGGATGGTGGATGGGCGTTGGGTCGACAGAGGTTGCGCAATGTCTAACCGCACGTTACGCAATGCGAAGCCAGGCCGGCCTCGAAATTAACATGTGAATGTTGGACGGCGCGCAAGAAGTTGCGCAATGTCTAATCGCACGTTACACCATGCCAAGCCAGGCCTTGCAATTAACAATGTCCCGATGTCAAAATGACGCTAAATTTCAGCTCTTGCAATTGGACATTTCTGACGTCCACGTTATTTAGGAACGCGATCCATCCGTGGGAAGCAAAGGGAAGCAACACTGTCTATTTTTCAGGTCTTTCAATTCACTCTTTTTAGCATTGCTGCAATTCGAGCAAGGTGAGCAAGTCATTAATTGTGCACACCCATGCCACCGAACCAGCTATTCCCATTTTGGCGGCCTATGGTCAGCTTTTTTTAAAAGCTTTCTTGTTTGACCTTATGTATCCTGGTGGCTTGTGTGTGGAGAGGTCCTGTTTGTTCTGGGAGCCTGTATGGAATGTTAGGTTGGTGTCTGAAGCGGTAACCAACAGTTTACTGATGGCGTTAAAGTAGGCCAGTGGATGCTATTCCTGGGAGCTTCTGTCAGGAAAATTTATCATTTCCCTTTTCAAAACTATGTGTGGGGCTTCTAATGATCACAGAATGTTCCTGAAAGAGAATGGTGACCACATTATCCACAGAACGACACAGCGCACCAATGTATAGTGCTTCTCTCACTGGGTGATGACTTTCTCCCACCCACCGGAGGCAGTGTCTCTTCTTTATTCCCATAGAATGATTTCGAAGTGAAATGAGAGCAAAGGTACAGGACTTACCGCAGAAAAGCTGACTTCATGGCACGATGCTACTTGTATGGCATAACCAGTCAAGTTAACCTCATGGCATCTGAACCATTTTGATGAGTTGGCCCATTGAAGGCCGCAGAAAATATTGAGAATGTGTTCAGGACGAACATGGATACATACAAACCACCTTCACTGTAGTTTGCCCAGTCCTGATTTGGCATTGATTCAAATGTATGTACAGACTTGCAGTGTTGGAGACCAATAAGCATGCATGGAAAAATGGTGATTGCCGGATTGGGCAAGTGCCCATGAACTTGTCAAAACTGTTCCTTATTGCTAACTTGAATGTTCATCTGTGTTGGTAGGATTCACAATAAAGAAGGATTTTTAACTACACTTTCCAACACAAAGAATTGGTTTTGTGCAGTAGAAAATTTGGGTAAGTTGGACTGTCCAATTCTTTGTGTTGGCAATTGTAGCTAAAAAGTCCTTCTTCGTAATGCCTTACTGGTATTTACTAGATCCTTAAATCTTAAATCCTCTTTAGCCAGTGGGACCCAATAGCCAGCTTTCACTCCAGGTGTGTAATGCCAACAAAAATCCCTGATCTGCTTCTGAAGGTTACATAACAACCTACCTGGCAGTGCATAACTTGAATCCAAAACAAAGTGTGATGCTGACATGAATATAACGCTGTAAGGCCACACCAATTTTATTTGTTGCTTCTCGGATTTTTTCAGAAAAAATATGAAGCGACAGGGAAAAAAAAAATAAAAACAGGCCTGGACATCCAATTAAGGCCCCAAATGCTGGAATAGGTGCCATAAAGTCAACATAAAAGACTGGATTAAGATTTAAACAAGGAATTTTGAACTTTTAATCAAACCATTGCATTTGTAGATGTAATAACTGTAACAACTAGGAAGAAAAGGACTTTCTTCAACTGTTGGGGGTAAAATATGAGCATTTTTTAGTTGATTCAGAACCAGAATTTTTAATTTTTTTTTGCAAATCAGAAAAAAATGAAGAGGCGAATCCGAGAAGCAACAAATTAAATTGGTGTGGCCTAATAGATAGAAAGATACTACTGTACACCTGAAACCACTGGGAACTTATTCACACGCATTTTTTATTTTACCATATGAAGATATTGCTTTGCCGCACCCTGACATGTTGACAGTGTGTTGACCTGTCATTGTGTCTTTATGGTTAGTGGTTTAGTTTGGCCTTGTCTCTGGCACACTTGCTGTTATGTTAGGGTTGTATTATATTACAACTTTTGTATTGTATTGACCTTCCAAAATTCTTCTTCCTTGAGGCATTATAGTTTATATGGCCTTGTGTAAGCACAGGCTGTATTATTTCTGCACAGCTTGTGTTAGGTAGAAAGGGACCACCCAAATTCTTCTAGATATTTTCCTCTTCACGTTTTTTCCATGACGTTTCATAATCTTGTACATTGAAGCAGTCATTATGAGAAAAATCCATACATGTACTGCAAATACAAAACCACTTGTCATTGAAGGGAAATTAGACTGTATTACATGTATTATTATTATTATTCATTTATTGTTATTATATACCCTGAGCTGTCAGTATCAGGATATATAACAGCCAAGCCAAACAATCATTCCAGTGTTTTGGCCTGCCAAAATGCTATCTGGTCATAAGACATGGTTAGCCATCATGGTTAGGATTAGTACTAGTGTTTTTTAGCATTATTGAATTTATAGATTGAAGTCACAGCATAAATGAAGAAGCATACTGTGTACATATTCATTATCATTATGTATGGCAGGCCGCAGTATGAAGTTATGAAACATTGTATTGAAGGTTTATTTTTTAACACTGACGATTATTTATAGCACATCAAAGAGAAAACACCCAGTTCCTTTTTTATGACCTAACAAGAACTGTTATTTTGAAAGGGAGGATCTGGCCAGCCAGTCTCCTGTACATTGTCACTGAGCTAATTAGCATGCTGCTGGGCAAGGTCACCCTACAGCTTCAACAGGCTTCATACACATACATGTAGTGTTTTTAATGCATGTATGTATGATATAATATGATTATTATCATGTCATTTTCAAGAATGATGGACAAACCAAGAAGAAGAAAGATTATTATGATACTCAACCTTGATCTAAATTCTAATGATTGTTTTTTCTAACACATCCTTTACTTCATCATAATATACTTAGTATACTGTCAAGATCATGCATGGGTAAGGGTTCACCTTATGTTAGAACAAGCAATGGATACAGAATGGTTGACTGATACTGTATTTCAGTCATTCCACAATCTGGTCACAACTTTAGATACTGGTTTAAAGCAATAGATGGTGTCAAACTGTGCAATTAACAAGGACATAAAAGACCAGCTCAGAGAAGAACATCCATTTTAGAGGTACATAAAACATGGCTTGTAGAAAAACGAGCAGTTTGGTGGAATGAAAGCACCATGGGTTTGGTAATAAACTCACCCTAATACCTTCTTAATAGGCCCATAATAGGACATGCACCGCTCGCATGTATAAAATGTGGCATTCGCTTCAAAGCTGCGTTCTGTCTTGTCAGTCCATTAGCACACAGTCAGGTAGTTGTTTTCATATTTCCCTTCCCTATGGGGAGACGTGAAAATGCGCTTTGTTGTTTTGAGAACAGAATATTTTTGTTGCACTTTAGTGCTTCGGAGGAACTCATAACCTTGAGGAGATAGATGGGTTAATGTGTGCTACCTAAACAAGTACATTAGCAGATCTCTGGATTCTCACATGGCTTACAGCACTAGTGGGTCTGCATGAAACAGAGAATCAGATGTTTGTTTTCTTTTACAAAATGTAATGTACTTTCCATGCACAGGTCTGTATTTTATGTGAACCATCACATGATCATGATCTATATCACTGACACAGTGTTCAAAATACCCACTAGCACACTAGCAATTGCAACCTGATTTTCTTGTGCGCTAGTAGCTCCCTGACTCAGGTAGTGCACCATGCAACCTGAAAATATGTACCGCTGAACTCAAAGGTGCACACTGTGCTACCTGGTTCAAAAAAGTATTTCGAACACTGCTGACATTATTAACCATAGAGCCATTGCTTGTTATAAGTAAGGGCTATGCACCATAGTTCCTCCCTTGCCTAGCTTTGACGTCCATTGAAATGTAATTATCTCATGTAGGTAATGTTAACTTTATAAAGGAGTTTACGTCACTGTGTACCAGACACGACAAAACACAATTCACTGATTGAATGAATAGCCAAGGATACCACGCCTAGGTTAACATGTTGTACGATTATTCTCTCTTGTTTTTCATCGTCCTGACAACCAAACAAAGGCCGTGCGTACAGGTGACCAGTTGCCGCCCCATATCCTTTACCTGGCCTGTACACAGGTCTCACCAGCCAGGTCATATTGTTCCACACACAAAATGAAACCGTGACCTTGTTGTTGCCCCCGGAGGTGAACCAACACTCAGTGACAATCTAAGGTTGCAAGGCCATGTTCTAATGGGCTGAGAGTATACCCTGTGATTATTCCAAATAGATGTCCTGAAAGGGACATGTTTTCATTTAAGATTTCAACCTGTCGAGACAAATTATTTATGAACCATGTTTGTACATGATACAACTCTACCTATTGCACTGTCAAATTTCTGGGTGTTGATTTGTGTTGGTTAAATACAATCAGACGAAAGTACATTTACTACATTTGTGTAGAAGTGTAAATACATACATGTAGACAGTCTTTAGTCAAATGCCATGGTGGGAAATGTATTTGAAAGATTTCCTCTGTTGAAGATGCAGCAGTGGCTTTGTTTTCTCGTACCTGTATAGTACAGTTTCCTGTTTGTATTATGTTACTTCGGGGTAAACTGAACTGAACCGACAACTTCAGACTCATTCATTAGAGAAAAAGAACAGGGTGACCATCCTGAAGTTGGTAACTTGATTAGTCACTGATTACCTCAGCTTGCACAAACTAGTGTGAACCAACTGAACCCTCTATTGTGCAAAGTGCTCAGTAACATTTGTCCACATCTTAAGGTTGGGTCCTTCATTTGACAACACTTAAAGCTACAGAGGCTAAGCAAACAGGCCACTGTAACGTCAACATACTCCTGAACTTCAGTGTGTTCAATTGTTCGTTGTGCAGGCCTGCAAATATTTGCATATTTAATGATGAATAAGCATAAGTAATGAGTTGTAAATTATAGAAACGTCAAATTTTTACATTAGGAAACCTCATATTTTCACCGCTTGTTTCAAGCCCAAGTCTGTATTGTATTGTACGTGTCAAAAAGCCATAAACACTCTGTGTTAGAAATTCAACTCACACCTCAAAGCTTTAGTGGTGAATACTGGTTAGCAATTCTGATTGGCTAAAGGGTTATATTTTCTTGTGTTTTTCTCGATTTGGGGGAGAATTACATACGAACTACAATATAAGTTGTGTATTAAGGTGTTGTTGATAAATTAGTGTATAATCCCTCCCTCCTACTGAGATGATTTTTATGTTTGTCACCTTCCCCATATGCATGGTACATATTGTAGTCCATGTATGACATTATATGGATTATTCCACCAGTATACAGAGGAGTCCGTATGACTTGTATATCTTGGCAGAGCCTATTTTTAACCTTATCACATTTCCTACTTTAGCAAAACTTCCATGAATAATACAAACTGCATGGAATACATTTTCAGTATGCTTATTAGTATACTGAGACATTTCTTAGTGATACACATGCATACTAAGACCCTCATATGGGTATCACACCACTGTTTGTTGTTGACACCTCTCTTTTCTGCGGACTGGCCCTGTCCCGGATGCTCCGACTCCTCCATGTCATCAAGGCCCCAAAAGCCGCTGGACTTTGCCCCGGTTCTCGGGGAGGGACGGTACTGTATTCCCCCCATGCCAGTAACCATGGCAACCAGCTTGTAAATCTCTCACCCCACCCACCAGACTCTCCTGCGACCTGCTTCTTGTTTCTGACTACCACACGTTCGACCACATGGCGTGGGAACGTATTTTATGTTCATGACAGCCTACTTTTCTTTCTGTACCAGGGTTGGACAAGTCCACTTGCCCAGGGCAAGTAAAAGCACTGTTCAGGCAAGTGGATATACCTCTGGACTTGCCCGATTGGGCAAGTAAATTTTTTGGATGCGGTGTTTGGAACAAAATAACTCATTTCCCAATAAAGATACCATATTGATGCCAGTCAAAAGTATGGCTATTTGTTTGAAAATCCATTGCAAAAAAAGTTTGCAAGTCTGTAAGTAGCCTTATTTTGGTAAATAAAGCATGCAACATTATAAACTTTAAAATGCTTTTTTTTACTCACTGAAAACTAAGTATAATTTCCTTGCTGCAACGAGTGCAAGTAAAAATGCATAGATCATGTCATATTTTGGGCAAGTGAAAAGTTGGTTCGGGCAAGTGGATTTTTGAAAACTTGTCCAACCCTGTGTACAATGTAAATAAAGCTCTTTATGATAAGTTTGCAAATTCATAATATATTTTATATACATACCAGGAACACAGTACGGAAAAGTACATCTACTATGATGTACTTACTGCAACCTTAGTTGCGTTTTACATCAGTTGATTACATTTTGATATTTTTGCATGGATTGCACAATCAGTGAATGTCTTTTCCTACTCCTTGATTGTCACTGATAATATTATTATACTATTATTAAACTGTTAGGAGAGACATAACAGTTATGACTAATACCACTCCCTCCCTTTAACTACACAGCACCTATCCACAGTATGTTATTTCATACTTAGCTTTTTTCCCAGGATATGTTACTATCTCAAGTCAATTTAGCGTTAATTTTCACAAGAAATAAAAAGAGATTCAATATGTACTAAATGCAGAAAAATACATGTTGTATTATATTATGGGAAGCAACTGAGGTGTACATATATGTATAAGCCATGTCTAATCTCCAAGCAAACTGTCAAAGGCTTTTTTATGAAATCTCAGCGTGCGAAATACTAGGTTGCCCAGTTGCACCGTGCAACCATATTTTGCTTGGTGCAACCTATTTTTACACCCAGGTAGCTCAGTGCACTACCTAGATTTTGTGGTAAGGGTGCCCTTTTCTTCCATCGGGAACTGTTTATTGAGAAGTTTCCATGGAAGAGCTCATCACTTCAGTAAAGGGGAAACAACTCTGTGTCAGAAATGTATAAATGCACATTGCATTCTAACAAAGCTAATCATAATGTAGAAGAGTTTAAATTGGGGGCAACCTGGAATTTTGATGGGCAACCTAGCTTTCATCCTAGGTTGCCGCTGGGCAACCTGGCTCAAAAAAGTATTTCATACACTGAATCTGTGTAACTCTGTCTGTCTCTGACCTGTTGAGAGACCAAGTTTGTTGGACAACAACCATTCTTAACCGTTCTGCTTGGAGACGAAGTCATGTGACCTTTTCCACAAAGGCATGAGTCACTGTACATGTAGATAGACGACTCTCACTGTTTCACAACCCTGTCATCTCAAATACTCTACCTGGTCATGGCATGATCGATTGTGCATTAGTCTTACTCAAGCCAACATGCATGATTCTCTGAACTCAAACTGGAAGTTGCTGTTCTACATGTATATCCAAGTTTGTGGGGTGCTGTTCTTACAAGCCCGTTGACCACAGCAATTTGCATTCATATCACATGGCCACATGATAGTTGTATGATTACAAAGTACAATTTACCTTCCATGATAGCCTTCTTCTCCTTTAGCCTAGCTTAGGCCACACCATTTCATTTTCTTGGTTCTTAGACGTGTTTAGTAAAAACTTAACACAGCACGAACAGAAAGGGCTAATAGAAAACTTGCATCTCGCTATGGACTGTACCTTCAGAGCCAGACTCTGTTTTCTTGTTGATTTTCAGTATTAACATTGGTTTATTGTTTCGATAATCCACTAAGATACATACATTGCATTGCAGCGACTTGTACATAGTACAAGTCGCTGAATTACGCATAATCAGCAGATACAAGAAATGAATAAAAACTTATATAAACTACTATACATTGCATAATAATCAAAATAATCAGACAATAATCAAGTATTATTATTTTTATCTGAAAGCCGACAGATTGAATTGATGTGGCTTCAGCAAGCTGTAATGATGAATATCTGTTCTCAATACCATGACTAATGGCCCCCCTCCCCCATCTTGTTTTACAGAGGGCATACCTCAGGTCCATTACTTCGGCCCATGTGGCAAGTATAATGCAATGGTCCTGGAACTGCTGGGACCCAGCCTGGAGGACCTCTTCGATCTCTGTGATAGGCAGTTCTCATTAAAGACTGTTCTCATCATAGCAATTCAGTTGGTAAGTAGTTTTACATTCCTTCTCTTTCAGGGCTCAAAATACTTTCCTTTATATACCTGTGCCGGGCCAGAAAACATTCAAAATTACCTGCATTGAACAAATTTTATGCATCATCTACATTTGTACTGTATTTTTGATTCATCAGAAAAGAGATGCAGTGTACGAAATACTTTTTTGAGCCAGGTTGCCCAGTGGCAACCTAGGATGAAAGCTAGGTTGCCCATCAAAATTCCAGGTTGCCCGAATTTAAACTCTTTTACAATATGATTAACTTTGTTAGAATTCAATGTGAATTTATACATTTCTGACACAGAGTTGTTTCCCCTTACCTGAAGTGATGAGCTCTTCCATGGGAACTTCTCAACAAACAGTTCCCAATGGAAGAAAGGGGCATCCTTACCACAAAATTTAGGTAGTGCACTGGGCTACCTGGGTGTAGAAATAGGTTGCACCAAGCAAAATATGGTTGCACAGCGCAACTGGGCAACCTAGTATTTCGCACGCTGAGATGGTACAAAAAATGGATCACTTTGGAAACTGCTTATGATCCATATTACAGAAAATAACAATCAGCATGTAGCAAAAAGAAATCTACATAGTACATGCCCAATACAAGAACTGGTGCCGGTAAGGTGCAGGTAGACATCAGAAATACCTGCACTAACTTACATATGCAGGCGGTATTTTCAGCCCTGCCATTGCAGTCTGTTTTCCTTACTTTCAGTGGAGTCAAGTGGTGCAGTCAAGAACTAAGAGAAGGAGTGTTGTGTTAATGGCACTTCATTTGGTAGAGCATGATTTCATCAGAACCCTGGCACATGTTCAGCTTTTTGGCAGACGGCTATCACCACTTTGTTCTCCTGGAGATCACAAACCCAGACCCTTGTCTTTGATGTTGTCTCTGACATGTACAGAACCATCAGTTCAGTTCCTTTCCTTTATTGATTGATCCTTCTCATACATTATGTATTTCATGAAATCAAGGAGCCTAAGTTCAAATTCCAGATGGTGCCATCTAATTGGCCCATGTTCTAATAAGCACATAAAGATTGGTGAACAGACAGTTCTCCACCAATTGGAACCCCAAACTAAGCTAAAACAATGACATTTCAACTTTATACATGTACCAGGCTATATATAGAGCATACAACACGGTGTATTCCGTATTGCCCGAGGTATCGGCCCGACCGCGATTCGACTCGCGGGAGGGCCGAGACCGAGGGTGATGCGGAATACACCGTGTTGTATGCTATTTATATCATACCCACCTTAGAAAACACGTCTTTCAAGGCGAAATGAGCGAAAATTTGGTGTCCCTAAACAAAAAAAAACTGCTGCAACATCCATTCCAACGTCCGAATCCTGTATTCGAATTTTCGAAAGCGGCGCACACGGTTGGGGCGAAACGCGTTCGAATCGTTCTATGGAAGCCCATTTTATACACCCGGTCGTACAGGAGAATACAACATGGCCGGGAGCACTGTATCGCCGCCCGGGTATGATATAAATTGATTTATATCATTGCAGTGTCCCATCCCTGACAAATCTGCCTAAATACCCACTCCCGCACACACACACACACCTCCCCTATCCCTGTGCAGTGACTATAGATGTGCTGATATGAAAGGGATAATTAGATGGGGTGAAATCAGAGGTTTATTTGCCTGCAGTATAATCTGGTAATGCAGTACAGAGAGAATTACTTCACACCAGCAGGTTTTATGAGCTTATTTTGATGAGTCTATTAATGACAAAGACGGTTTCATCAAACTGAGTGACCTCAGTAAGGAGGACCCTGACTTATGTTCACACCAGTGGATAATGAATGGATATTGTCATCTATTGAAGTGTTCTTTTATCTAACAAATATTTAGAGTGAATACTATTTTTAAGTTGACTGTATAACTACATTCTTGCTATATTACTTGGTATGATGATAATTATTGGCTATTACATAATTTCACACTTTCACAATCAACTGAAATAATAACTCCAAGTTTTCCCTTGTTTTGTACATAATGGACTAAGAAGTCTAAGGCAACAATGTTGTTTGCTTGCTTGTTCCAGACTAAGTCTGAAATGAAAGGCATAATACATTAAACTTCACGACTAGGGCTGCGTACCTAAACGTAACATCAGGTACAGGTACCGGTACAGAGGTTTAGGTACAGGTCCGGACCTGTACCTGTACCTGAACAATTCACGTGCATCACAGTGTGGGAAAGTGGCCGCTGGTGTCATGCAGCGGCTTGATCCCAACCAATACGCAGGTTGTAAACTTCTCCTTTTGATTCCTAAGTGTCTGTCGGGAACGAAAATATGGAAAAATATTGCGAAATGAGAGAGACGGAAACTAAGGTAAATCTCTTTATTTTAACGCTGGATGTTCATTTTCCTGGCAGGCCTCCTTGTGTATAGTGATCATCAGTAGTAACAAGTATGGATTTTTGTTCTGGTCCAAAAAAAACGGTCCACCAACGTTTCTGTTTTTTCAGACCGGACCGATACTATTTTTTCGGTCCGTACCGGTCCACCTGGACCGGTACGCAGCCCTATTCACGACGTGTACATGATGATTAAATATGACCAGAATTAACATGCATGTTATGCTTTCATCATCAGTGCTGATCCATGTATCAGCTTTTTAATCCGGGTACAGCATTACAGGATTAGCTCAGGTCTCTGTGCAAAAGCATCTAATCCAGCGCTGACCTGCATTATGATCACGTACCTAGATTACACGGAAAAGAGATGTGACATGGATAAGGAACAACTATCAGTACAGTGAAAGTTATTTGCTAGTAAACTTTCAATGGCCTGGTTAATGAAACCAATAACTTCTCCTTGGCGTAGTAATTAGGTGCAACACCCCAATGTTTTTTAATGACAAGGTGGTTTACTTGTGTACATATAGTATGGCCCTTAAGACAAGTATTGCTTGCCGATGCATTACTTGTGGAAGTTGTGAGAAGGAGGACTGTTTTTTTAGCTGGAATTGTTCACAGCACCTTATAATTACTGCCCAGCAAGCACATAATAAAGTTCATGCAAAGAACAATCCTTCTGAATAACACTGTAACAAATTTAAACATAAAGCTAAGTGGCCCAACCAGAGCAACTTCACTGTTCTATATGGAGCTAGTCTAAGATAATATCTTCAGTGGCCAGAGTGCTTCTCACAACCTTAACATACAGATGGTATGCTATGCAACTGGTATACTTGGTTAATGTGGTTAATGATTCCTTGTGAATGATAGAAACTTCCATAGTGCCTAACCAAGGCATGGTCCAATGCTAATAACATGTCAGTGTTGTGAAGGTCCTTCATGATGCAATGACATACATGTATGCTGCATGGTAACTGGGGCCTAACGGTAAAATCAGTCATTTCAGAACACACCAATATTTCAAACCTCCAGCCTTTACCCTAGTTTTGCGAAGCAAGGTCTGTCATGTTAGGTTTGGTACAAGTGTTTACCTTAAAAGTCACACAAGTCAGACTGCGTTAAATGGACAAGTATAGTCTTTTCATGCTCCAAGGAAATGAAATTTACTGCCTTAATTGTACTGGTTGCTGAACATTGTGATAACTTAACATGTTTGCTGCTTACAGGCCAGCCATGTTTTGGAGGTGCCGATGTGTACTACATGTAGTATTGCACTGGTTATTCACAAAACGTTATGAGATACTTGCAAGCCCTGCTATGAACTTGAATATAACTTTTATAATACATTGTACTGTCGTCTCTCTGCTTCTACAGATAACAAGGATAGAGTATGTCCACTCCAAACACCTCATCTACAGGGATGTCAAACCGGAGAATTTCCTCATAGGACGACAGTCCACCAAGAACCAAAACATCATCCACATTATTGACTTTGGGCTGGCCAAAGAGTACATTGACCCAGAGACTCACAAACACATCCCCTACCGGGAACACAAGAGTCTGACGGGGACGGCGAGATATATGAGCATCAATACTCATTTAGGCAAAGGTGAGTATGTTTGTATGTTGTACCTGAACAGTGTACGAAATACTTTTTTGAGCCAGGTTGCCCAGTGGCAACCTAGGATGAAAGCTAGGTTGCCCATCAAAATTCCAGGTTGCCCCGAATTTAAACTCTTCTACATTGTGATTAACTTTGTTAGAATGCAATGTGAATTTACACATTTCTGACACAGAGTTGTTTCCCCGAGCTCTTCCATGGGAACTTCTCAATAAACATTTCCCAATGGAAGAAAGGGGCATCCTTACCACAAAATTTAGGTAGTGCACTGGGCTACCTGGGTGTAGAAATAGGTTGCACCAAGCAAAATATGGTTGCACGGTGCAACTGGGCAACCTAGTATTTCGTACGCTGAATATATTCACTCATCTCAAGGATCCAGCCATACTTTGCCTTTGATTTGTCAATTTTCAAATATTTTCATGTCAAACAAGAAAAATGGGATGGAAATCTGTGGATGTCACCTTGCTGCATGTTTTATCCTGAAGTGTAACTTCACTGACGATACAGTTTCGACATACATGTATCTATCATAGGATAGATTACTTTTGATATATGTTAAACTCATGTTTTGCATTTTGAACAAATAAGGATGGAACATCATATGCTGCTGCATGCTGAATTGTCCAATTAAGAGAAAAAAAAGCTGGATAGGTGAAGTCCCAGACAAGACCATCAAAAGGTTATGGATAAGCAATTAAAAGGTTGAATGTTGTTGTTCCTCTTTCCTCACAGAGCAAAGTCGAAGAGATGACCTAGAAGCGTTAGGACACATGTTTATGTACTTCCTAAGAGGTAGTCTACCATGGCAGGGATTGAAAGTAAGTCACCTTTTTCCCTAATGATTAGATTCAGATTCAGATTTTATTCCCAATGACATAGCAGGTACAATATAACATCAATACCTGAAATGCGTCATTGCTTACAAAGCCGCCATTAAAATCCAGGGATAAAATTCATGATACATGATAAAATAGAATTCTAAAAATCACAGTAGGTAAGAGTAGGTAATATCAAACACTATTTACAAAATGTTTCTGGTGTGAGCAGCAGACACGTACATATATCAGCGTGTGTTACAGGTCAGCTCAAATAAACCTATCTCAGTGCTAGCATTACAAGTAAATTAAGGAGAAGTTGGCCACAAGCATGAAAAAGGTTAATGTAAATAATACTAAGACTTCTGTCTTGTTTCAGCTTTCCTTCTGTAGAATTCAGAAGACTGCTGTGAGAATGTCTCTTCTAGAATGGGTTTGCAATTTGTAGATCAAAAGACCACAAACTTTTTTTTTTTCTTCTAAAACTTAAGATATTTGAAATGTCTAACAGGCAGACACATTGAAGGAGCGGTACCAGAAGATAGGAGAAGTGAAGAGAGCCACCCCTATAGAGGTGCTGTGTGAGGGATACCCAGGTAAGAACCAACACAAACATACGCAGGAAAAAAATACCTAGACATGCTTTCCAAATGCTTATGTGGCAGCACTTTTGAAAGAGTGCCAATAGAGATACAATAGACGACATGTAGGTCTCAAAACCTTTTGGAGGGGTAGTACATGTTATTGTGGAAACTTTGTTAACCATGCGAGAGACCTGTCTTGCTCCCACCCCCATGTGATGACACCAAGTCTGAAATAAAAACTATTCCCCCTCTGTATAGAAGAGATGGCCACGTACCTGCGCTATGTGCGGAGATTGGACTTCTTCGAGACGCCTGACTACGACTACTTGAGGAAACTGTTCCAGGACCTGATGGACAGGAAGGGGTGGAAGAATGACGGGGAGTTTGATTGGACAGGAAGGCAGCTGGTAGTTAATTTCATCTTCAACTTGTTTCTGTATTCTGGAGAAAGGATGACTCAATATTCAAAATCAGTGGTGAAGTCAGGAGATGTTACTCACAGCTCAGATAGCTCTAATGGTGTGTTAGTAAAAAGATGGAATACATATTGAATTTGTTAGGTTGAAACATTTGATTGACATTAGATAACATACCTTCTAATTTGCTTTGACAAGCACGTCGGCAGAACGTACTGCGCCTGCGCTGAACACGTAATGTATTGTGCATAGCACTTCGGCAGAACATCTCATATAAGGTCGCATTCGCGTATATAAGGGTGACACCCCGTCTGTAGTTTTCAAATGTTGTGTAGGAAAAGATATGGTCTGCAACAGGCAAAATTCTGATGCAACGTTGACCAAAAATCCAGCGAAAATCCAGGTTCCGCGCAGGCACAGTACGTTCT
This sequence comes from Branchiostoma floridae x Branchiostoma japonicum, assembly GCA_013266295.2. NCBI lineage: Eukaryota > Metazoa > Chordata > Leptocardii > Amphioxiformes > Branchiostomatidae > Branchiostoma > Branchiostoma floridae x Branchiostoma japonicum. The sequence goes on from CM023823.1 coordinate 23,074,172, forward strand.
GCCGACGTGCTGCTTTGACATATATTCTTCTTGTGTGTATGATTATTTTGAATTATACAAGGAAGAAAAAACTCATTCTGCACATAGGGCCACTTTTGTGTGACATTTTGTGTGAAAGTGTAAGTTATATGCGTTGAATGATTGTAGAAATTTGTGTTTTTAACCAGTCCACGCCTGTTGGCTCCATCCAGAGCCACACCAACGATGGACCCCTGTCACCCATCCAGCCTGAAATTGCACGCAGAGACAAACAAAGCAAGCCCAGAGAGGTACATTATTTTATTTATTTATTCACATATGTTTAATGAGTATTGGGCAGGAAGCACAGTTCCTTATGTGACGCCTTCTACTCAAAAACACAAATATAAAAACAAGAGTAAAACATAATGACAAGATACATACATAATTACAAAGTGGGTAAAGGAGAATGAGTACAAACAAGACGAGTTGGTGATCTATCAATTACGAGAATCTACCTGCACAGTAAATAAAGGTTTGAACTATGTCAAAGATATTACAGTTTTGTGAATGTGAGAGTGACGTGGACCCTCGTAGTAGTAAAGAACATAAGGTGCTGTCATTGAAATGCTGTAGCTCTACTATATTGGAAAGAGATACATTATATGTTTGTCTTTGTAGTGCAGCTTCAGTAGTGTGTACAGCTTTCTGAGATTTTCCAGGACTCATAAAAAAACTTATAATTGTGTTTTGTGGTATGTTAAATAACTCAATGTTCATAGCAGTTTTATCTAAACACCATTCTTATGTCATGTCTACACAGTACCTGTGTCTAAACTTGTGGAAATTAACCTTCCAACCCATTTCTAGCTGAACTTGAACTTATGCAAAAGATTCTGTTATTACTGTAGCAATTGCATTGTGTTGTATATCATTGGAAAGCTTGTTTATTACAATTTAGAATGATACCTAATCTTTTATGTGTGAGAGGAACACTAGGACTGAGTATGTGGCTCGACTGAAGTTGGTGGAAAATCATGCCTTTTTTTTTACTTTCTTAACAGAGGGCATGGGAGCAACAGAGGACCAACTTGATGGTCCCTAACCCCGAGCTTCGCGGCTCTGTCCAAGTTGTCAGTTCGACGAACGGCGAGCTGAACAACGACGACCCGACCGCCGGCCACTCCAACGCCCCCATTACCCAGCAGGCTGACGTGGAGGTTGTGGATGAGACCAAGTATGAGAAACTGTACTGGCCGTTCCTTTCCTTCCTTGTTCTCTTTCTGCTGTGTGTTTTTTGTGCATGCCCCACGCTGTACAAGCCAAGGAGCTCCCAAACAAGTCATTGTTCGCCAGATCTCAGACTGGTGAACGGTTAAAAAACACTCAGGATAGGTGACGAATTCATACACAGCTGAACTAGACCATAACACAGAATGCTTCCACCTTTGCTTTCGGCTAAATTGTCATGTTACTGAATTGTATTTTTTTTTTTTTTACCATTTTTCCTCATAAGGGAAGCATGATCAACTAAGAAAAGTCTTGTAGAAAATCTTTGTTCTCAAGTTGTATGGAGAGCTCTTGGCTTCTACAGCTCACAGAATGATTTTGAGCATGCTAGTACATGTAAGTTTGCCACTGTTTCTGTCTCCATAATGATGCATGCTGCAAACACAACATACAACCAATACATCCAAAATTAATCACAATGAGAATTGAATAATTATACATGTACAGTAGTTGCATGATGACTACAAAGTTAAAGTCACTTGATGGTAATAATGGTGTTTCTAAAGAGTTTGATGTACTAGTATAATGCATAGCTAAATTTGCTATATATAGTCCAATTGCTTTATACATACTTTGAGTGAGAAATATACCACTTGATAGATCAAATTTAGATTTAAGTTAATACAGTGAGTACTGTATGATGATTCTGGGACCCACATTGATTGAAGTGATTTCTGCCACCTTTCACTCATCTCTCTCCATTGCTCCAGATCCCTAATTTATGTTTCTCTATTCCCTTTTCCTCCCTTCCATTGTGATCTTTCTTTTTGCAAACTTGCTTCCTTTGTTAAACCAAATCTATCTCTGTCCATTTTCTGTCTTTGGTACACCTGTTCTGTTTACCCCTCTGGCTGTTGTTGTCCATCTGCTTACACACATACATGCTTGTTTGTTGTGATTCTGCTTCACCTGTTCTGCCATCCTCTTGTCTCTTTACTGCCCCACCTGTGGGTCCTGTACTGTCCTGCTCCTCCACCACGTTGTACCTTCCCAGCCTGTCTCCCAGCAACCCGTCAATCACTTTGTCCGTGTGCCTACCCCGTAGGTGCTGCTGCTTCTTCAAGCGGAGACGGAAGAAGGCCGGCACCCGCCGCAAATGACTGGTAGCCATCTACAGGCCCGACCAACGGAGCCTGATCTCCAACGAGCCCACGCAATAACGTCTACACCGAGCCTTCCAAGTCCAACCACTCCATGCCATGTGATCGACAAGCTGTCTATCCTGTACAGCAGCCACCACTACCCCTCCCACAGATTTAGTTTATGTCATTGGTTTGACAGGCATTACAGATTGTCTTTACACATTGCACAAATGTACTTTCAATAGAAAAATGCTACACTATGCCATAAGTCGGGTTCAACAGTGGCTGCTGTACTGGAGAGATTTTACATACTGAATATATAGACCTGAATGACAGCAATTGAGAAATTCCTGCACTGATGCCCAGAGAAATATTGAGTGATGTTCGAGAACTATCCCCCCGCTCCCCGTGTGCTTCTAGTTCTCTAGTGTCCCTGTAGTCATGTAGTGGCCACGGCAAGGTCTGGAGAAATTTCTAGTCTGCTTCATAGTTTTTTTATCATTTATAAGGGATTGTGCAGAAATTTCTAAATTGCCTATGAAAGTAATCCTTACTAGCCTGAGTTGTTGGAGATCTGGTCCCCCCTTCCCTACCATGTACAAAATACCTGCTGCTGTCTGCTAAAGGAGTGCTCTTGGAAGTTTGGAATTTTTCCACTTGATTGTCAACCTTTCAAAGTATGCCTATCTCTGGATTGCATCGAGAATAAGATTTACAAAATTGACTAAACCCCACATCCATCAATGCAGGGATACAGCTATGTATGTTGTGCCCATAGAGCTTTGAAGGAAGGGCCTGTAGATTTGAATACCTTCATTTGGAAAAGTGTCTGAACTTCGAGGCAATCCATGGTACATGTAAATTTGATGTCAGTACATGTGTGTGTGTGCTGAAAAACCCCATGGGTGCCGAGATTTTGCAGATCTTTAAGTCCTAGTGTACTAGGTGTAAATGTATATCACTTGTGGACAGCTTGATTTTTAACATTCCTCCTTGAGTTTTGGTCGTGGTCGAGTCGTGGGTGACAACGTTTCCTGGACTGATTTTAGCCAACAAGTTGTCGCATCTACGGACCAACCACGCAAAGTAGCGTAGCACTTTTTTGAAACCATTCAGGTTGTCTTTGTACCGTTAATGGTTTCGTCAAATGGAGAATAAATGTAGCAAGCAGCAGTGTCCACAATAGCACTTCACAATAGCCTTCATCTCTGTGGCTCTGAGATGCGAAAGTTGAAGAACTACTCAAGTTACAGTACAGACAAATGGGGATGAAAGGAACCAGTACTAATGAAGCCATGTTTTACGTGTGGTTAGCCGACACAGTGAACCCAGTTCTTGCGGCAAGTTGATAATTTGCATAACTGCTAGATTTCTGCTTTCTGAAATGGAATGTAGTGGAAAATGATGCAGCATGTGTTCCATGACAGAAGTTGGAAAGTGCTCTATTGCTAAAACAGGTACAATGTGACCCGAGCGGTAAAGTTGCAATATGATTACAAGTGCTGCAGGGATGTCAGACATGGCTTCAAAGGTACACTGTATTCAACACAGTAGAGAATATGCCACAGAAGTAGGCACCAGTTTTTTTTTTGTCTTGTGGCATTAATGTTTGATCATTCCTCATGTAAACATTTGCTTTTCGAGTGGTGTCGAGACACCAGACTACCTAAACGTCACAACAATCGTTTGTGACTGGACACACTTGTACAATACTGTAGCATGTTTAATTTTTAGTTTTTGTTTTCATTTTTTTGTTGCAAACGAAGGACACTGTATAGGTGCAATCATTTGTACAGAACTTTTCAGTCAGCACCTATGGAAAATGTCAAGCTTGTTATAGTCTCTTTTCTCTTAACAGATTTTTTGAGATTTTTCTTTTCAACCCAAGCAGAGAAGAAGCATGTTCACTGTTGTTGCTGCTTGTGAGACCACCATGTGATCTTAAAGAACAAAATATGTAAAGAAAACAAAAATGTTTTGTCATTGACTATATGTGCCCATATAATCTGTTTCTATGTCCTTGTCAATCAGAAACCTCAGCTTCCAGTGACTGCTCAATGCTACCACTTTATTGTGCGCAGCTGATCTCAGAGCACGTTTTGATGTTTTTAACTATCTATGCCGACCCAATTGACGTGGAGATATGCTGCCAAAATCACATTGTACTACATGTAGGCACTGGGATGACAAGTCCAACGGAGGACTTGTAGTTGGCTCAGTGGCCTGGTGCTGCCTTGGGAGGGAACTGATCATTTTGACTAGACAAAGTCACATTGTTGACAACCAACACTTCAAAATTCTGCGAACATTGACTTAACATTACAGCTATCTGTTATGACAGACACCTAATGCCTACATACCATCTTTGACCAATATTTTGTGACTGTTTGAAATAGCAACATTTGAATTTTTCATGTGATGTCCCATCAGTCAAGTGGTATGCAGTATAGAACCTGTGGTGGTTTCTGGGAGGTTTTGCTGTTGATCCTCCCATTTACTTGTTTCCAAAATGGTCTCCATTCTCAGTACCACCCAGGGGGTAGTTGACAGAAGTAACTTGTGCCTGTGTATAGCCAACAGAAGGGTGCTCTTCTTACAAGACACATTACATTGTACAGTATATGATGTATGTTGATGTAGCATTCTGCTGAGTTTGCTCTGTATATACAGTTGCAGGCTTGCCATTATGTAGGGTGTGGTTACAACGGTCACATCATCAGTGGTTCATACTGCAGAACGACCCCAAAGTTTGTTATCCTGCAAAAATATCAATGGTTCCCTTACATGATGATTCTGTGTACATATAAATTTCTCCAAAGCTTGAATGCTCAGTTCTCCATTTCCTTGTGTAGACTACATGTACTTTGGCTTGCCAAATCTATTGTTTTTCTCCAAAATAATGTGTACAAAAGTCAGCATCTATTTCTGCCACACTCACTCACTGCCATTGGCTTTAGTGTTTTTAATACTATTGGTCTGGGAGCAACATTCAAAAATGCTAGTTCCTTGATGGGTCTATTGGCCATGGATTTTTACAGGGAATGCAGGGGATGTCTAAGGGAGTGTGCATGATTTACATATTTTTACCACTCCGGAAACATTTCATATACCACTGAAGTTGCACAACCACTGGAGGGAAGGTTTAATTTGTGGTTGGTTGGCTGTATGAAAGCCTGTTGTTGCACCAAACCCTACATTATGGCAAGGCTGCACTGGAAGGATAAGACTTTTTTCCTGCACAGAGCTAATTAATGGGAATAACAGATAACAATTTTGTGAACTACAAATTTGTAGAGGTGTCAAGTCAAAAGTGATACAAATCCAAGAGAAAATTCAACTGCAGCATCTTTGTATTTTGACAGGCTGTTCTAGCTGAGTAGTCATTTTTCTCATGTACACTGAGCTACATGTGTGCAAACATGCATTTCTTGTGAGATGTATTCAAAGGCATTTAGCTTGTATCTGCCAGGCTTTTCATGACTGGTTTGTAGCAGTGATGACAGGAATACAAATTAGATAAATCAGTGCTTGTAACAACCAAAATTTGTTCCAAACTTTCATACCAAGTTCAGCATTTTCAAAGATGTGATGATTACATTATGACCAGTCCTGTTCCCCACTTGTGTCTCCCTGATCTCTGAAGACTTTGTAAATTTAATTGTAGAATTCTTTGCTCTCTACATGAAGTTTTTGTTTGAGCTATTCTTGGTCACAATAGTGTCATATTTTTTGTGCAGCTCCTTTTAGTGAATAAACAATGAGAAGATGGGACATTGTCACACGTGTGGTTTTCATTTTGGAGCCTTTGTGAAAAGGACAAATGGCTTTCAACAATCATGATGCATATGGGCAGATCTAAACAGGGAGGGCTTTTTTTAACCTTGATCTTAACAACCCAGTCCTGTTACTCAAATATCAAATGAGATTAGAGCAACCCGACATGTTGAAATACACTGTACATACACCTTAGGCCACAGCAAGTAAATTTTATGGATGACATCCTCGCGCGCATTGATTTTCGCCTGATTTCAGAAAAAAAAACAAGAAATTTTGTTGCCCTGCGATGGTGGTCAACATGCCAAAAAAGGGCAAATATGTCATGAACGTCCATCTGCAAGACAAGGCTCTGATTTATTCTTTTATTTTTACTTTGATACAATGTTGTATTTTATTCATTTTATACGTGATGTTGCCACTGAATCAAAACCATTTGTACAATAATTGAAAATTTTATTTAGTCACTTCTTTTTTCAATGTTGTTTCAAAGACAAATCAGTGTTGTAACAATTGGCACAATATAGGTAGAGTATGGCTTCCAGACAGTTCAGTTTATGAGTCACTCTGTCAGTGATTGAGCCCTGTGTTCTGCCTGGTAGCCAGTCTCTAAACTCAGAGACCACCACCGGGATCCAGCAAACTTGAGGCGCAATTCCTCGTGTTTGATGGAAAGTGTTGACAGTCCAGGGTGTTCCATTACAAATGAATACCCAGTGTAGTACCTACCTTGAAGATGGTACAGCAAGCTCTTTTTTTGTTCTATTTAATAAAGACACATCTGCAAGGACAGGTAATACTGTTGAATACAGCAACAGAAGACCTGTTGGGTATGATATCATGTTTTACCGCCTAAATTCTTGTTCAACGAGGTTTACGATCCCTAAATCTGAAAATGTAGGAATCTTGTTTTTTTGGCCTGCCTTGTTTTTTTTTCGCCCTCTCGCATTAATTTTGGAGTCTCCGGAGGATGTCATCCATAAAATTTACTTGCTATGGCCTTATATTATATTCATGAATTACAGGCCTTCCAACACACGTGCAAATTTTTCTGACATTTTGGTACTCCACCATGCAGAGTAAGATCCACAGAAATGCATACTTCTCCACAGAACATCATGACTTTCAAATTCCTGTTTCCCTTTATATGGCTGGGGTGCCCCTTCCAGCTCGTAGTGACTATTGCTTTGCACATTTCTGCATCAACAGATATGCTACAAAACGTTACCTTACCCCACATTGCTTCCATGTGCCCTTGCATTCACTGGCATCTACAGCACAAACATTTGCATGGGCACTGAAGGAAAGCAGTTACTTCATCATGACACAGGATTTCTCTTATTACCGGATCCATCATTGGGATCACATGAGGGCACTAACACTGAAAGCCTGTGGAAGATGCAACTTACCACTCAGAGACATGGGTTTAAGGTTAAATGTGTCTGTATACCCAAGTTTCATATCCTGGCCAGAGATGTCCCCATACTATTCTAATTGAAGCGCGAGGGCGCTCCTGACCTGGTTTTGCCTCCTTAAGAGGCGACACCTGGCCGGGAGCAGCCCTCGTGCTCCAATCACACACCTGGACATTATCACCTGTCCAGTGAATCTTATATGTAGCCGTCAGAGCATGTTTTCCTCCCTTTCGACCTACGCCGGAGACGACGGGAATGTGGTGGATAGAGAGCGAAAGATAACAAGATCACACGGGTCGGGGGGGAGGTGGGCGGTGACGGAGGAAAGATGAGAACAGGCTGGAAAGTTTTTTGTTTGTTTTTCTCTTCTTCGGGAAACCAACCACCCACCCGCCCTGTTGGTCTATATTCAGACCGATCAATGACCCTTCGGGCGGCACTCCGGACTTTTTGGCCCATACCTGAACCCTCCTCCGGAGCTCCACCTGAGGTCACTTGGGATAATGTACAATTCACAAGGTCAAGCCAGTTCCTTTGTACAAGTTTTTATTTCTGTTCTAAAAGACAGTTGCAAACTACAGTAGAAAATACTAGAAATGTATCTTTTTAATTTGAAGACATAAAAAAACACTAGTACAGGTAACACCAATCATAGAAAGGCAAGAGGAGTCCTGTCCAGGAAATTTCATATTACATTTACAATGTTGTTAGCTGGTCTCTCACTTGTACACATGTCAACATCTGTTTAATATAATCCAATCTAACGTAGTTCTATGACTGGACCTTACTTTCCAGATGCCAAATAATTCCCCAACTATCCAAAGTAATTCTAATTGGAGATAGATAAGAAGTGATGCTGACAATTCAATATGTTGTACTAGCATACAATGTCTATTTTAAATCCAACCTGCTTTTTTACAATCAGTAAATGTGACGGAAAGTCGTAAAATGCCTTGTTCTTTTGATATTTTGAACAATCAAAACACTACAACATTCACCAAGTTAACAAAGCTGTTCAGAATACACAATAGGTAGTCGTTGTAGTGGTTTTCCTGGTAGCTTTTTCATTCCTTTAAACTTAATTTATCATTTTAAAGTATAGATCTAGACAGCCATATAGTAGGAAATGAGTACAAATCTTATACAAGCACTTAGCTGCCATGTTAGATGCAATATTCTAGCATATTTCTGAACAACCGTCCCTGTGTTTTAGTCTTCCTCAGTGATGCCTTCATCCATATCTGCCACACAGTTGCTAGCACTGCAGGAAAGAAAGAAATTATTTTCATTAAAAAAAAAGATGATGCAGACCAGATGCAGATTTGGTCATGTAGAAGGGAAAAGTAGAATAAAACGACCTTTTTCAAGAGCACCTTGCAATTACAACACCTAGGAAAGCACATCACAGTCAGAGCAATAAAACAACATACATGTATCAATCTAATGGTATTTGAAGGAAACTCTGCAGTATGTATTCAGTCATAGACTCATTGGTAACAGATGAAAAGTATTTTGATCCCTGGGCTGTCGATTTGTACTGTCAGGGGTCGAAATACCCCTCTGTGTGCAACTTGGTGCAAGTAAATTTGGTGTCGTGCAACTAATTTTTTGCCGGTATGCACCTAGGTGCAAGTTTGCTTTATCCGCTGCTACTACAGTACCAGTAGAAATACCCAATAAAGAACTGGAAAGGGAACAAAACCAGAATCCATGAAGTTTTTATTAAAGTTACTACATGTACTTTTGGTTGTGTTCGTTTTATTTTTGGGGGGTGCAACTATTTTTCTTCTGGTACAAGTATTTTTTTTTTCATCTGCACCAGTGCAAGTTGGCCCCAAAATCTATTTCGACCCCTGACTGTGTATTTTGACATGTTGAATATTTTACCTTGAGCTGGACCCAGTGCCCTGGTCCTTATCCTGTGGTGTTCTGTTCTCCTTGCTGCCCCCTTGGTTGAAGAAGTTTCCGATACCTTTCTGCCATGCAGGGGTCGGTCTGGGACAGACAGGGTTCCCACCTGCATACTTGGCACTAGCACCACTACCTGCTGGGAGTGAGCAAATGAATGAATGAATGGATAGATAGATGATAGCACCACTACCTGCTGGGAGGGAGCAAATGAATGGATAGATAGATAGATAAATGAATGCATTCAGAAGTGAATTCATGAATGAATGGGCAAAACCATTATTGAGGGCCTGCATGGGGGGGTCCCAACAACGCTCTACGCTAAATTCTGAGAGCCGGCTACGTATTACGCTGAATTCAAGAAGCCTCCCCCATTACGCGTTACGATAAATTCCGGGTAGCTACAACGCATTACGTGAAATAAAATGGCGAATTACGCTCTATGCAAAATGCACCGATTACGCTCTACGTTGAATTAGAGCGGTCCGTCTACGCTCTACGTAGAATTAAAACGGCCGATTACGCTCTACGGAAAAGGGCATGCGGGCCCCCATTATTACCCCTTCCTACCATGTACTGATTGAGTTGCTATTTGGTACAGGCGAAAATGAAGGAAAGGATGGGTCTTCTTACACATACGTTATATGTACAATGTAGCAGGTCCAAATGTGTAAGTAAGAAAGAGTAGTGTAAGTAAGAATTTAACTAGAAAGGTAACATTTTCACAGCAAATGCATAATGTTTACCTTTGCATACGGTCTGCTCTGTTAATTCTTACTCAAACCAAGTAGGTTAACCTCCTTGCTCCAACACATTCATATATGTTGTCAGACAGGAGTATAAATCCCTCCTGCTATAAAATTGCAACATGATGTAACCCAACACCAGTTACCATGGTAACAGACAGTCTGGTTTAGGTCATTGACCAGGTCAGAGGTCACTGTTTGGAGAAGAGAAAGAAGAGGAAGAAGAAGAAACGTAGCAAAAACAATATGTTTTCCTTCGGTAAACATAAAAAATGCCAGGTTGCAAACTCTTCTTGGCATCCACAACATAACGTTACATGTATTAAACACATTAACATTACATATACAACATCCTTTTATATAATTGAAGAAGATAAATGAAGCACCCTACCAGGAGATCCCGGTGTGAAGTTACTGCTCGGTGCTGAGACAAGAGCTTTCCTGGGTGCTTTTGCTGCTACAGCTGGAGGTGTGGAGACAAATTATACATAGAATCAGACATAATGAAGCCACTTGTTCCACCCTTCTCAAATAATTTTTAACAAAGCACAAATTATTACAAGCATATTAGCCCTTTTGTCTAACCAAAGAAGGCCTGAACCAAAGGGAAATCTTCAAAGTCTTGTATCATACAAAATTGCAGGTAAAAATCTAGACTTGGCATTATGATTCACATTTTAGCCTAGTAGCTAGTATTGTTCTGATGCATGTTTATAAAGTGGGAGGGGGGGCAAGTTCGCATGGAAGGCCGGTTGATTTATAAATTTTCATTTATACGTTTTAAAATATTCAAGCGAACGCAAAAAGCTAGAGAAATTATACAATTTCATGCAGCCAGGCTAACGCATCTACATCCTCGCAGCTGAACAACGAAAGCCAGTTTATGACGGATACCTTTCTCCGGCACACAAAACCGCGCGAACCAAGCTTCCCTTAGTATCAAAAACGTGTCGCTAAAAACATATAAATCCCCTGCTAAAATTTATTGTTAACAAAATTTCAGGGAAGACTTACCTTTTGTACCACTGTTGCTACCTTTGGTTCGCACCATGTTGGTCTGAAGGGTAAAAATAAGCTGGAAAACAGCAGAAAATGTGCAAAGCCAGGTAAACACGTCTATCTCCTTCGCGGCTGCTTCTCAGGACTGTATTTCCCGCGTTTTTTGTCGGGAACGACGAATTCCTCCGACTGACGACGAAACTTTCCGAAGAAATAAATATTTTTCCATTTTTTCCATTGTAGGAACAAGTGGATGCACTGAATGACTCTATTTCTATCACTCATATTTCGAGAAAAGTTTCAGCAATACAAGATTCTCATTATTGTTTGCCATGCAGTCTTCGTACATTTTCGGAAACACTCGGTAGTCAACAAAGTGACAAGATGGCGACGCCAGAGTTGGTGCAGTGGTGCTGCAAAGAACTTTCTAAACTCCTACAGATAGACGCGTCTGAGGACATTGCCAGGTGTTGATTTTCTTGTTATTCGTATAAATTTTTGTATTTTTGACTCTTGGTGTTTTTCTTTCTCTGAAATCGGTAAGTTATCCCCCGCAACCGGACCTCCATCGCGTGAAAATTTTGGGGAGGGGGGCAAACCTTGCCTAACGTTGATAACTGTGTGATTGCATAACATTTAGCAATACTGCATTAAAAAAAATAGGATGGGCTTCGGGAATAAAAATGTACCTAATTAGTAGTGTACTAAGCCTACCAGACTTGTAGGCAATCCACGGTTCTTTTAGGGCCATAAAACTAAGAGCACAACTTAAAACTAGGGTTTAAAGTTCAAAACCCTTCTCAGGTCAGCGAAGCAACCCATGAAAAGCAGCAGAATCTTCAACAACATGAAGGCGGCTGCCTTAAAATTATACTAAGGTTTTATTACTTTTGAGCGTTCTCAGGTCAGCGAAGCAACCCATGAAAGGCAGCAGAATCTTGGGTTGTTGGAAAAAGGAGTCCAGTCCAATCGGCGGAAAAAGGAGTCCAGTCCGATTTTGGGGGTGGAAAAAGCAGTCCGGTGGTTTCTGTGTGTAGCAGCGCCCCCTTGCGGAATACGATTAAAGTGCAAGCGGTCTGGTGTATTACCGCATGTCGTGGTGTGAAGCGCACGCATTGGACACAGCTGCCTGCGATACTTACGTAAGGCGGAGCGACAGCTAAATGTGAAAATTGACTGCCACAGCCGCTGGAGGACATAGCCGTGCTTGTAATGCAATATAACTTTTTCGTTTTTCATCATAGAATTTCAATATAAAAATAATAAAACCCAATGCACTGTATTTAACCCAATTGGCGTGCGTGCGCACCCCGGCCCCGATCTGGGGCTCACAGGGGAGCGATTGTCCAAGGAAAAAACCCCCTTTGCGTACAGCGCACTTCGGTCCAGCATGTTGCGTACTGCGCACTTTAAATAGGTCCAGCATTTTCCGTTTATAGACATATCCTTATGTTAGGACATTTTTAAGTGTCTGTGAAGAATTTCCCATAGGTTCTATTAATTTTGTAGCTCACTTGCGTCCAGATTTGGGACGAACCCAGGTTACTTCTTCGTCGCAGTTTTGCACGTAGTGGTTACTTCGGCAGCATTTCCGCTGCCTTTCAGCCTTTCCAAAACATTGAGGTTCCACAGACAGTTCCCCTTAAACGTGAGCGCTTGAACTTGCTGTGGTGTTCTCCAAGCAGAACAATCCGTTTGTGAGTCTGTTTTATTTTTTTTCCGACGCTTTACATGTATTTTTTTGGTCTGATGTTGTTGTCTTTGTTGGCTTGTTCAAGTTCTTGTCTGTCATTTCCCTCCATTTTTGTGTTTGGCGTTCCGATGGGTTGGGTTTGCTTCACAAATCTCGGCTTCGCTAAGATCTGTCCCTTCCCGTAGTGATCGCTCCATTAGCGCTAGTGCAGCCCCGGCCAGTTGAATGTGAAAAACTTCATGTCTACAGTCTCATTTCGATTTGTTCAGCAAAATAGATTTTACAAAGTGATTGTGGAGGTTAAATGCAGCCCTTGTTAGTACCATGAGGTTAAAATACAGATCACTACATGTTTATAATAGTACTGAAGTAAACAAGCAACGCGATTGGGTTTAGTTCATGGCATTTACATGAAACAAGGTGCTAATAGCTGCTAGTCGGTGACCTGTCAGCAGCCCTATGGTTGGTCCCCGCTAGAAACCTACTGGATGTCGTATAGTGTACACGGGGGAGCGCCACGGAAAAAAAATTTGACCGGACTTCCAGCGTACCAGCCCTCCCCCCGGTAAATATCGTACAGTCCCTAAGTACTACTCGCTGCCGCGCAGTCTATCCAGCCCCCCCCCCGGTAAATATCGTACAGTCCCTAGGTACTACTCGCTGCCGCGCAGTCTATTATTATTTACGTTGAGTATCGCTCGAACTCACGATCCACACCGAGCGCAAAACCTAATCTCCAAGCAGATCTTTTGGTGGGGGTAAGACAGTATCAAATTGGCCAGTCTGTAATCATTTCCCCACCAAAAGATCTGCTTGGAGATAATGCAAAACCCACCAGCCCACACCCACAGCCGCTCTTATTTACATAAGTATCGCGGGCAGTTGTCGGCATTTGCATAGCTGTGTCCAATGCGTGCGCTTCACACCACGACATGCGGTAATACACCAGACCGCTTGCACTTTAATCGTATTCCGCAAGGGGGCGCTGCTACACACAGAAACCACCGGACTGCTTTTTCCACCCCCAAAATCGGACTGGACTCCTTTTTCCGCCGATAGGACTGGACTCCTTTTTCCAACAACCCGCAGAATCTTCAACAACATGAAGGCGGCTGCCTTAAAATTATACTAAGGTTTTATTACTTTTGAGCGTGACAAAATCATAAACTCTAACGTTTATTACTCATATCATCACGAAGTACGTAAATTGATGAGTTACACATGTGCAGATAAAATTTCTGCCAACTCACAAAATTGCAAATTTAATTTACTATTATGTAGGTTATCAAGTATTTCAAGCCCTGGCTGTACATGCACTAACATGTTGTCTATTGTCACTATTTCCTGTAGCTACATGTTGTCCATGGAGAGCAGCCGTGACCTGGAAGATTACCTGTTAGAGTTGCTGGATGGATCTGACCCAAAGAATAGAAAGTTTCTTGATGAGTTGTTGAAGAGATGGAAACCTGCTGTCAAACAGCCAGAGGTTCCAGAAAATGTCACAGTCTACAAGAAGTCTTCAGGTGCAGGTATGTTGACGAACTTGGGCCTTATTGTACCTAAGCTTTAGCCCGGTACTCTTCGTAGTAAAAGCAAAATATTGGGCAAGACGGTATACCAGAAATGTTGTTATGTTCATCCATTGGTCCTGCATGTGAGGAACTAGGGCTGCGTACCTAAACGTAACATCAGGTACAGGTACAGGTACCGGACCTGGACCTGTACCTAAAGTTCCAATCAATCACATCGCAGGATTTTTCAATCGATCCCAACCAATACGCAGCCTGTAAACTTCTCCTTTTTGATTCCTCTGTCGGTAACGAAAATATGGAAAAATATTGTTGCAAAATTAAAGAGACGGAAACTAAGGGCAATCTCTTTATCTTAAGCTGGATGTTCATTTTCCTGGCAGGCCTTCTTGTGTGTAGTGTTCATCAGTAGTAACAAGTATGGATTTTTGTTTCGTTCTAAAAAACGGTCCACCAACGCTTCAGTTTTTCCGGACCGGACCGATACTATTTTTCCGGTCCGTACCGGTTCACCTGGACCGGTATGCACCCCTATGAGGAACCCTACACACTTGTTGACATGAGTAGGGAACACTTTGTGCTTGACTAGTAGAAACATAAGCAGTGGCTAGCCACTTTGCACTGTGAGCCACAGGAAAAGTGTTATGCCTGACCTGATTATAAGACGGCTGCTTTACCTTTATGTTTCCTTCTTGCATGCGACTGAAGATGAGCAGTTTGGTCTTCAGGAGAAGAAGAAAAAGAAGACGAAGGGAAAACAGAAGTCCACACAGATGACAGGAGTGTGTGCCAGTCCTGGTACTGCAGGGGATGAAGAGGAGGTACTTACATCTACAGGGGTTATTACATGGGAATTATTGAAAACTACAACCCTGTTAACCTCCCAAAACCCACTCATTGCAGAAAAAGTGGGACACTTTGTCTTCCACTGCTTCCAAAAAAGAAGTCAAACCCAAACTTAGGATGTAGTCTGTAGCAATCTCTTAGAGTAGTCACTTACTACCATTGTACTATCTGTATACCGTATTCGTTATTTTATGTTGCAATTAGCCTTCGGGCATGTATTTGCAAATAAACCATTTATTATTATTTTTGAGTGGGGCTGGTTTTGTTTGGTATTTGATGTATATTTCTATTGCATTACAGAGGAAAACTGTGCAAATAATGTGCAATGTAAGACAAGATAGAAATGTAACTTTGTCAAACATGTATGTAAATGTGGTTGAAAGTAAGTTTTATCTAGTACAGTCTCAGATATCACCAGGTTAGTTTGCAGCATGCTGCTTTTGACGGTTACAAATCCTTACCATTTTGTCATCACGACAGACAGAAATGTGTTATGATATGGAAAATATGGATAAAGAGATGTATCAAGTACATGTAATATCAGACAGATGATAACAATATAAAATGCCTTCGATAGAACCTGTCTGATTCCTTCTGCTTTGTAGGAAGAAAACCAGCCTCCCACCACCGGACCCCACTTCCAGAAGCCCAGCAGTGGGAAGACCAAGTGGAAGAGTCTATACGGAGAGGATGGGGAGGACCATCTGATGGCAGTGATGTTACCAGGGAGACATCCCTGCGAGTGTTTAGGACAGAAACACAGACTTGTCAACAACTGTTTGACCTGTGGCAGGATCGTTTGTGAACAGGAAGGCTCGGGGCCATGCCTCTTCTGTGGAGCTTTGGTACGTTTGTTTGTTTGTTTGTATTACATGACTGGTAAACTGGTATGTCACAACAGTTACTTGTATGTACGTTAAGTACAAGCTGTGTAACTGCAAGGCCAGACTGATAGGGTTGACCCATTTGAGTGTTTGTAGGATTAAACAATGTGCACACACAAACATGTGCTACAAGACAAGTTTTCCATGTCTGTATGTCCCTAGGTTTGTACCAAGGAAGAGATGGAAGTTCTCGCCAGGAATTCCAACAAGAGCGAGCGATTACGCAGAAAACTGCTAGGGGGCCTCGATGAACAGGGCGGGCGCAGACTACTACCTCATGAGGAGACCCGCTTGCTGGAGGGAAAGGACAAAGCAGAGGCTCATAAGAACAAGCTGTTGGAGTATGATAGAACAAGGTACATCTATATACAGTGTACGAAATACTTTTTTGAGCCAGGTTGCCTAGTGGCAACCTAGGATGAAAGCTAGGTTGCCATCAAAATTCCAGGTTGCCCCAAATTTAAACTCTTCTACATTATGATTAACTTTGTTAGAATGCAATGTGCATTTATACATTTCTGACACAGAGTTGTTTCCCCTCACCTGAAGTGATGAGCTCTTCCATGGGAACTTCTCAATAAACAGTTCCCAATGGAAGAAAGGGGCATCCTTACCACAAAATTTAGGTAGTGCACTGAGCTACCTGGGTGTAAAAATAGGTTGCACCAAGCAAAATATGGTTGCACGGTGCAACTGGGCAACCTAGTATTTCGCACGCTGATATAGCTTTTACACAGAATGTGAACTCTGTTGTCTCAACTTACAAAGATAGCTATCCGCTTTTATTGTAGTTAGTGATATATCTAATGTGATAGTATCTGTTACTGTAATCATCATCACTTGCTTCTTGTTTATTTCTTAACACTTTTTGGAATCCTTTTGGCTGCCAAATTGCAACATTTAAGACAGGAAATCATATTAGAATAAAAAAAATGAAATAGATGTACATTTGTATTTTCTCTGTTAATGTATTTTAGAAATACCTTGTTCTTTTTATTACAGTGCCAAACGAACACAAGTTCTTGACGACGAAGCCGACTACTTCAGCGTGGAAAACCAATGGTTGTCCAAGGAAGAGCGAGAAGCGTTGAAAAAGCGAGAAGACGAGCTCCGCGAGCAGCGGTTCGGTTCACGTTTGAATAGGAAAGTCACGCTGGACTTTGCTGGAAGACGGGTTGTCGAGGACGACTCGGTAGTTGATGTGTACAATAGGGAGGACGAGGTTGTACAGAGAACAAACTTTGGGGTCAGCAGGAAAGGAAAGGGTAGTGGAACACAGGAGGGCCACGGTGGCATTGTCAACCCTAATATCAAAATACAACCTCCAAAGGTGAGACCACAGCGTGCGAAATGCTAGGTTGCCCAGTTGCACCGTGCAACCATATTTTGCTTGGTGCAACCTATTTCTACACCCAGGTAGCTCAGTGCACTACCTAAATTTTGTGGTAAGGATGCCCCTTTCTTCCATTGGGAACTGTTTATTGAGAAGTTCCCATGGAAGAACTCATCACTTCAGGTAAGGGGAAACAACTCTGTGTCAGAAATGTATAAATGCACATTGCATTCTAACAAAGTTAATCATAATGTACAAGAGTTTAAATTCGGGGCAACCTGGAATTTTGATGGGCAACCTAGCTTTCATCCTAGGTTGCCACTGGGCAACCTGGCTCAAAAAAGTATTTCGTACACTGGACCAGTTGGCAGTCTACAAGTAGAGGTTTTAAAAAGCTGAACTTTATCTGTAACACAGTGCAACCCTTTACCTACAAATTACTTTGTTTTGATTTCATTCTTTTTGATCAAGAGAAGAAATGCAGTTCTCTATTCCTTCTTGTTTTTAATGCAGATGTGTGTCAAGATTTCTACTACGCTATATATGTCAAGCTTGTAAGAAATACGTAATTCAGCCTCATTCTGGCTGCAATGTATTTTACAAGATAAACCATTCTTTCATTTCATTCTGACAATCATAGACTACATGTTTTATTCCTTTGTTCCCTAGTTTGTCCCAGCAGCAGAGTCAGCAGGGAAGAGACCTCCTGCACCACTGGGCATGCAGGGTGAGGACAGGGAGAAACACAGAACCAACATGAGGATCCAGGATAAGGAACTACAGGAGATGAGAGATGACGGCATGTGTCTCAGTATGCACCAGCCATGGGCATCACTACTGGTCCTCGGGATCAAGAAGTAAGGAACGGAGGAGATGCAGAAGTGAAGAACATCATTAATGCTAAGAATATATGTATAAGATATATGTGTGTGTGTGTGTATGTATGTATGAATGTATCTATCAGCAAGCTATCCATCTATCTATATATCTACGATCTATCTAGCCTGATTAAATTGCTTTACGGCCGGCCGCCCAAACATCTACAGGGAGGGGCCCAGTAAAGCCATGCACGGCAGAGTTTGGTGTTACAAAGACTATGATCGAAACCTAAAAGCGTTGGGTCGTGTGGTGCAGCGGTAGCGCGTTCGGCTCAGGGCCAAGAGGTCCCGGGTTCGATCCCCACCCATGTCACCGATCTTGTGCCCTTGGGAAAGGCACTTTACACGACTTTCCTCACTTCACTCAGGTGTAAATGAGTACCTAGCTTCGGTTAGGGACGTCCCTCGGATAGGACGTTAAATGGAGGTCCCGTGTTTGGGGAGAGCCACACCCCACGCACGTTAAAGAACCCACCATACTTATCGAAAAGAGTAGGGGTCCTTCCCGGTGTGAGTGGTTCAAACCTTACAGTCTGGTCTCAGGTTTGACATCTTGTAGAGGTGATAGTCACCTGTTATGTCAATCCTTCCACAATGTGGTAAATCTTCATAAATAAATAAATAAAAGAGGTGGATCACATTTCTGTTGTTGTATGTGTACAGACATGAGGGAAGGACGTGGTACTCGCCACATCGCGGCAGACTGTGGATAGCAGCAGCCAGTAAGCAGGAGGAGGTAGCATCCCAGGAGGAGGTAGCTGAGGTGGAGAACGCTCATCGCATCATCGCAAACGGTGGGTTTGGTTTTGGTTTGGTTTTTGTAAGGATCTCCATTAGTGTGTCAATTCACACTATTCTTCCTGGAGTCCTAGTGAGGTACTCATTTACACCTGAGTGAAGTGAGGAAAGTCATGTAAAGTGCCTTTCCCAAGGGCACAAGATCGGTGACATGGGTGGGGATCGAACCCGGGACCTCTTGGCCCTGAGCCGAACGCACTACCGCTGCGCCACACGACCCCACGGGTTCAAGTGGTCCTCACTGTAAAACTGCCTCCCTCCTTTTCATCACCATGTGATACAGTAATCTCCATGTTTGTTTGTTTGTTTCCAGAACCTAACCTCCAGTTCCCAAAGGACTACCCTGTGGCGTGCCTGCTGGGGTGTGTGGATGTGGCTGATGTACTACCACAGGAGGAGTACAGGGAACAGGTATGAGAGTCAGCCATCACATTTATTCTCCTCTCTAGGAGGGCCTGCATGGGGGGGTCCCGACAACGCTCTACGCTAAATTCTGAGAGCCGGCTACGTATTACGCTGAATTCAAGAAGCCTCCCCCATTACGCTTTACGATAAATTCCGGGTAGCTACAACGCATTACGTGAAATAAAACGGCAAATTACGCTCTACGCAAAATGCACCGATTACGCTCTACGTTGAATTAGAGCGGTCCGTCTATGCTCTACTTAGAATTAAAACAACCGAAAACGCTCTACGGAAAAGGGCATGCAGGCCCCCCTCTAGGAGTGGTCAAGCACCATTTTACTTACCAATATCCTAGGATTTGTCAAGATGTTAAGTTCATACATCAGTATACTCCAACTGTGAAAACTTTTACTGCTCATATTGTTCTCTTTTGCCAAATACTATGTATGACACATGTTAATGAATTTGAATACCTTGGGGTAAAAAAAATACCTTAAAGCTGGTGGCTTGTTTCAAGTTATGTATATGTTTAAAACCTGAAGCAGTGTTCTCCCCTGTTCCAGTACCCAGATGGGGAGTCAGGCTCAGATTTTGTCTTCATCTGTGAGAACTTCCAGGAGCTCATCATCAAGTTTCCCATCAAGGGGAAGCACAAGATCTGTAAGTACACAGGACTTAAAACTAGAACTTAGATTCTCTTAGTGTTTGTAGTTTGCTCTTGCCCTTTTATTACAGTATGGTTTCAGACACTTACAAACTGTTGACCAAGCAAAACTTGCACAAAATATTAGATGTGTTATGCAGTACCCAAGAAGAGAGATAGGAGGCGTTCTTGTACTACATGGTATTTCCTCAGGACCACCCCACTCCAGGATTAGTTAGTACTGATCCACCCCTTCCTCTCGCTGACAAAAGCGGGTGAAGGACAGACAAGGTCACCGTTCCCCTGGGAGGTTCCCTGTTCATCCCACACTGATTAGAGGTGCTTGCGCAGGCTTGCAGGGCCGCCAGTGATTGTAGGATTGTAGATTTCAGTAGCGGAGAGGTTCCCAACCCCTACTGATGAAGGAAATAGAACATGAAGATGGATGCCCATGCTCACAGCTCATTGATAGCACGGCATCTCGCTATATTGCCTACACAGGAGGGGACATACATGGCTTAATATCACAGTCAACATCAGGATTTCCATTACACCAAGCAATCAGCTGTTGAGAATATGTCTTCATTCTAATCCCATCCCGCTGACAGACAGTAGAAATGGATGGGCGATGCAATCTGTAAGACCTGGTAAAGGCAAATGTCACAGCACAATTATTTAATGAAAAGTGTGTGCATGCTTTTGCATAATTTATATATATATGCTTCACACAGTGTTGGATGACAGGAACTTAGTGTTTCTGTTATTTACGCTTTGGGCTGAATTTTGGGTATCATGCATTTCTAACTCTACGGCGATATGGATTTTGATCTTTTTTATTATCTTCTGATCACTTGTATTTGAATAGTAAGTAATGTCATGAAATACACGCTTATTGATATCATGACCACATTGCTACATTTCATAGGACTGTGTGTAATATCCTGACTTAATGACACAAAATTTAGTTGTGCTTAAAAATCAAAGATTGAAGTTAACGTGCAGTATTTATGTGGACTTGTAAAGAGAACATGACAATATTGGGTTGGCGTACAAGTCTTGAAATATTGATCATCTCTCAAGGTGGTTATGACAAAGGAGTTATATCTGAACTGCTGCAGATTGCTGGTCTGTACCCCATACATTAGTAGCTACATGTAGGTTTCATCTCAAAATAGTCAGGACCAATAATGCTTGTCAGAAAAGGACTAAATCTTGATACAGGAGGAGAGGAAGAGTTACATGCCTGGACCATGACACAAAACTAGTACCACTGCAAAGACGTGTGAACACTGAGCTGGACACTACATCTGCTTGGATAGTATCATAGCAGGGGTTTTTCCAGAAAAAATTTGCATGAGGGAGCAGATCACTAGCTTGGCAAGGGGCGATGCAAATTTTTACAAGAGTAACACAGTTTGTAATGCTAGAATGAATTGTTATGATGTTTTGTTTTTATATTTTCACTGGAAAGACTTAATGTTGTGTACTAGTATGTAGCCACTTAGGGTTGAGGGTTCAATCTGAAAATTGACATGAGGGAGCTGGCTGGTTACATGAGGGAGCAGCTCCCTTATTCCCTGGTTTAGAAAAGCCCTGGTATGTATGCAGTCTTCAGATAGTAACAGACAGACTATGTACTGCTGATATTACCCGACTGCTTCATCTCACCCCTTTCAGCAATATTAGTCATGGCAAGAAGCCAAATGATTTAATATGGCACAATTCCTAACATATTCCACATGTTGTGGATAGTTATAAGTCACCTGTATGTGTCCTTATTGTTAGATACTCTTCTGAGGAGACAGTTGGTTAGATTTACATTCAATCTGCGACTTGGTGGCTCCTGCCTTTATCTGTGGGTGGTTAAGATGCATGGGGAACGTTTGAGTTTACTGTACTTATCATTTATCTTTGTTGGACATGGGGGAGATAGCATCTCTATGGAACATGCATGCTTATACAGGGGCCTGTCTTCTACATCCACGGAGGCCCACCAAAATAAAGACATTTCTCTGCTAGCTGTAAATAAATATGGAAAGGAGATCTGGTGGGACTAAGAGTGAAGGGTAAGGGCGGACAGGCGGACAGGAATTGCTGCGGTGCCCAAGGCAGCTTGTGTGTGTTCTCTCAAGGTCACGGCATAAGGGGCTGGGCTACCTCGATAAGATGCTGAATGTCAGAGGCATAAATGATGTTTTAAAGTATTACATTGACAGTACTATCCCCCGCCGTACAACAAGGAAGGTTGAATAATGCACACTCCGTTTGTCAAGATTTATTGAATTAGATTGAATTGCCTCTACCTGAAAATTGCACAGTCTGTCATTGATAATCCTCCTATTTGTTTCCCTGCATTAATTACACAAACCCTTGTCAAATGTTTAGCCTCACATCGCATGGGGTGTCTTAGTGTTACAAATCAAAATGCTGTATATCAAGTATGAAATGCTACTGTGTGAGCAAATGCCAGTATATTGCTGTATTATTTATCAGCAGAAAGGTACCCGTTGGCAAAAAGGTATTCCAGTTCTTGAGCTATATCCTGAATGAATAGCGCCAGACATGTATGTGTGCGATGTTTATTGCTAGTGACTGATGGTGCCTTGATTTTCATTACCCTCACGGAGAACGTTATGTTTCCAGGGCTGTGTGTGTGTGTTATTGTTTGTGAGCAGAATAGCTCTAGAAGCAGTGTACGAAATACTTTTTTGAACCAGGTTGCCCAGTGGCAAACTAGGATGAAAGCTAGGTTGCCCATAAAAATTCCAGGTTGCCCCAAATTTAAACTCTTCTACATTGTGATTAACTTTGTTAGAATGCAATGTGCATTTATACATTTCTGACACAGAGTTGTTTGGCCTTACCTGAGGTGATGAGTTCTTCCATGGGAACTTGTCAATAAACAGTTCCCAATGGAAGAAAGGGACATCCTTACCACAAAATTTAGGTAGTGCACTGAGCTACCTGGGTGTAGAAATAGGTTGCACCAAGCAAAATATGGTTGCACAGTGCAACTGGGCAACCTAGTATTTCGCACGCTGTAGAAGACATGAGTGGATTGTAATGATATTAAGTCCCTGTAGACTGGTCTTGATCTAACGACAAAATGGTTACATTTTAGTCTGCCAGTAGAACTTCTGATTTTTTTGTATTTTGAAAACTTAAGACATTAATTGTTTTTGTTTTGGATGATTGTAAACCCTACAATAACATATAACTTTGATTTTGACCTTTGATAAGAAGTGTTTATGGAAACCTAAAAGCATTCACTAATTAAGATGTACCATGTGGCCCACACATACCTTTAATGTCTGACACATAACAAGGCTCAATTCTGTGGGGCCTTCATTTCTACACCACTCTTGTTTTGTATGTGCTGGTGAAAATCAAAAAAACAAATGTCATCCTTAAAACCATTACATTTGACAGATATTTAACACCATTTTGGTGAAGTCTTATTGTGTTATCTTGTTTTTCGCACCAGTGAATGACTGTCATAGCCAAAACCTTGAGATTCCTGAAGTAACCTTGAGGTCCACCACAGCTGTGTAACACCACTGGTGTGTGCATAGTCTGGCAGGCTGCCAGCTCACCCTCTCAAATTGGGAAGCAGCCATTAGTGAGGCTCAATCAGTGAGAGTAAAGATTCTGACAGCTAACCGCAGCTATTGCCTGCTTAGTTCTTCCCTCATGGCTCTGGTTGTCACCTGTGTGAACACGACTAAGCAGTGCCATCCTGCGCACTAGAGCACTACTAAGTATCTGTCAGGACAAGAGCTTTGTGCAAGTTTCTTGGCAACAACCCTGATTGTTATAGGGCTGCTGTTGTGGCATGGTGCCCTTTTTGTTAGGGTTACTGAATTAGAATCTAAAGGTTCAAAATGCAAAGGAAATTTTATTTTTATTTTCTCCATAGTTGGTTAAATTCTGATTTCTAGCCTAGTCTCGTTTTTATTTCATTCCATTGTTTACTGTACTGTAGTTTGATCTTTAGTGTTGTTTTACATGACAACTGTGTTGCTGCCACAGGGAGACTGGACCCAACCACTCACAAGGCAGCCAAGAAGGGACTGAGGCCCGTCAGCAGGAAGGTCTACTAAAACTGCCATTATGTCATGGACCACCTGCCTTCTGTGAAGAACATGGTCACAGTAACAGAACAATCCACAGAAGCTATGTGGAGGATACTGCATGCAGTCTCACATAGACTACAGAACTGTGTTTTTCACAACATTGTGTTTGTGAATTTGTTGCTAAAAGTGAAGTGCAGTCAATGACGGAGTAAGAAAATCATTTGGGTGTTCCCATTAAACTATGACATGATGATGTTCCACCTTAACATGCCAACAGAGAATATGGAAATTTCTGCCGCTGTTAGAAATGTAGTTATAACCTGAGGCCAAACATCTGCTGAAGTTCGTCAATTGAAGGTTTGGTAAATGCATGCTTCGTAAGGATGGGTTATTTAAAAAGGAATAAATGAAGACACGGAACGTTTAAGTACCAGATGACAGACTGCTAATTCTTGGTCAAATCTACTGATGAGACTGTACGGTTAGGCCACACCAAGTAATATTTATGGATGACGTCCTCTGGAGAACCTAAATCTAATGCGAGAGAGCGGGAAAAAAAAGAAGGGCCGAAAAAACAAGATGCCTAGATTTGAAATATTATAAGGGACGACAAATGTTAGGACACAAATTGAACTAGAAAGGCCGACATTTGCTCCGGAGCAAATACAGCATATTTCAGCCATTTCCTTCCCATTTTAAAGTCCCATTTTACGCAATTGAAAGCTGTGTATACCAGCAAGGTGAATAGCATTCTGTTTGCATGTGTCTAAGGATCCCGTACCAAATATCAAGTTATTTGGTTTTAATATCAGGTCATATAGGAGCCAAAAATTTACATTTTTTGGCTGAAAATAGCAAAAAAGTGCCATTTTACATAATTTTAAAATGGTGTATGCTAAACTTTTGAACAATGTTCTGTGGGCATGTGTCCAAGGTACCACCATAGCAAATCCCAGGTTATTTGGTTTTGATATCAGGGCACAGGAGCCAAAAATGTACTTTTTTTGGCTGAAAATAGCAAAAACGCCCTATTTTACACAATTTTCAAGTGGTGTATGTCAAAAGTGTGAATAATGTTCTGTGGGCATATGTCCAAGGTATCCGTATACCAAATTTCTGGTCATTCGGATTTAATATCAGGGCACAGGAGCCAAAAATATACATATTTTGTCTAAAAATAGCAAGAAAGTCCCATTTTACACAATTTTAAGTGGTGCATGCCAACAGTGTGAATAACATTCTTTGGGCGTGTGCCCAATGATCCCCCATACCGAATTCCAGGTCATTTGGTTTTACTATCAGGACACAGGAGCCAAAAATGTACATTTTTTGTCTGAAAATAGCAAAAAAAGTCCCATTTTTATAATTTCAAAGTAGCATATGATAAAAGTGTGATTTATGGTCTGTGGGCATGTGCCCAAGGCACCTTCATACCAAATTTCAGATCATTTGGTTTTATTATTCGGACACAGGAGCCAAAAATGTACATTTTTTGTCCAAAAATAGCCAAAAAGCCCAATTTTACATAATTTCAAAGTGGTGTATGTCAAAAGCCTGAATGAAGTTCTGTGGGCATGTGTCCAAGGATCCCCTATGCCAAATTCCAAGTCATTTGGTTTTAATATTAGGGCACAGGAGCCAAAAATGTACATTTTTTGCCCAAAAATAGCGAAAAAGCCCTATTTTACACAATTTTAAAGTGTTGTATGTCAAAAGCGTGAATGTCTTTCTGTGGGCATGTGTCCAAGGTATCCACATACTGAATTTCGCGTCATTCGGGTGTAGTACCAGGGCTCCAGATCCCAAAATGTACATTTATTGCCTGAAAATGACCAAAAAACCCAAATAAAACATTTTTCAAAGCCTGTATCAAAAAAATGAAAAAAAACGTCTAGGGGTATTTAGTCACTCTACCATCATGCCAAATTTCAGGTCATTTGGCTGAAAAATGACAGAGTTGAATCCATTTAAAGAAATGACAGGAGAAGAAGAAGAAGAAACATGAGGGAATACAATACATTTCATCCATACCTATGGTATGGCTGAAATATAATGAGAGAACACAGTGTAACAACCACCAAGTCTTTTAGTTGTCATGAAAATAGCAATAAATTAGTGGAACAGCAGTTGTCGTCCTGTTCTGTTTCTTTCCTTTCATCCCATCTTCCATTTATCTTGCGATTTGCAGCACTTTCGTGACTCTTTGGTCATAGTTACAGGAAGCGGAATTTCTTGGGTTTTTTTTCTGGGAACAGGCCAAAATCAATGCGCGCGCGGACGTCATCCATAAATGTTACTTGGTGTGGCCTTATGGAGATCCAGAAAGTAAGAGGAGGGCTGCCAAGTTACGTTGATCCCTCTACCTTAGAGTTGATGATTGGAAGCGCTATGGTTCAATACTAAAAGAATCTTCTAGGGAAAGTCGAAGAAGGGCGGGTCGATATGAGTAATCCGTGAGGCGGAGATGCCACCCAGTGGAGACTCACGCCTCGTAGATGGGAACGGAAAATATGGTAATACTAGAAAGGTAACATTTGCAAAGCAAATGCATAATGTTTACCTTCGCATATGGTCTGCTCTGTTAATTCTTACTCAAACACATTCACATATATGGTGACAGGAGTCTAAATCCCTTCTACTATAAAACTGCAACATGATGTAACACAACACCAGTTACCATGATAACAGACAGTCTGGTTCAGGTCATTGACCAGGTCAGAGGTCACTGGAGAAGAATAAGAAGAAACGTAGCAAAAACAATATGTTTTCCTTCGGTAAACATAAATATCAAATGTAACAGTGGTGACTACGGTCAATATTAAAGACATTGATTGATGCGCGCCCCATATCTATAAAGAGTGTGTTTTTCCGTGTTCATGTGTCCGGTGTCACGTACAGTGAACATTACATAGATGATAAAGTATCATCTGTGTTGCACATATCTGATTCTTATCGTTCATAACTTGCCAGAACGTTTAAACACCACAAGTGTCGGCTAGGACAGATGACTAGATAAGATTTTGGCGCTATTGTTTTTCATTTTTCTTGGGAAAACGTTCTGGTACTGGAGGACAGTGTAGTTCTAACTGACTGTCCAGGGCAGTGTATAGATTTATATTGCAGTAACATTTAGCTTTCCCTCGGAATAACCGCTCCCACCAAAGCCGACCACCATGCCTCTGGTTTTATGCATGGCGTTTTAAAATTCGCCATTTACTGGAAATTCCTATCACATATTCTGTCTATTGGGACCTTGTGATGGGAAATCTATATCCTCGCACGTGTACACCATACACGCTCTTGGAATCATTAGTATTCCCCGCACCACGGCACGATGGACTGATGTACCTACTGATGGATCACCACGGAAAGAGGTGACGCTACGTTTGAGGAACACTGACACCGAAATTTAATATCTCGCCCTTTGCGATGGTTTCTAATGTCGACTGTGGCGAATCGTAGTTCCAACCGTAAGTCGGCATGGTGCTGAATTTTCATGATGAGCTCTAGAATCTTCGTTCGGCCTGTTTTCAACTATTCCTGCATTATACTTATATCGTGTACAGCACTTATATCGTGTACAGCTCTAGAATCTTCGTTCGGCCTGTTAACAACTATTTCTGCACTACACTTATATCGTGTACAGCCGCGTCGCTGGACCCTGTTTAATGTGCAAGTTTCCCCACATCGGGATAATTGATGGACATCGCCGACAGGGAACACCAGGAGCATAGACGAGACTGCATTGCCTGGCAAACCGCCATATGAGGTTCCCCGTTTTCCAACTTGATGAGAGCTTTGAAGAAGTGAATTTTATCAAAATCCAATTATATAGCTAGTGAGATGGCCCTGAGTCGGCTTATCACTCTTTGGCCTCCCTTGCTTTTATTGTCTGGTTCAACCTTGAGGAGATCCGAGAGGTTCCTCACCTCGCGCTCTCCGAACGCGAATCATCAAAGTTTGATAAATGTAGGAGATTTGCCGTTTTCCACGGAGAGCTTCTGATTGCATTTGGCGGTACAAATTAGGCGCCAAGATAGCAGGGCGCAGCTGGCAGAGATGGATGGCACATCGCGGGGCTGCCGGGCGTTTAACTCAACAACTTGTCGGGAATTAGCTTTCAGGAACGACACGGCAACGGCGGAGGGTTCGCAGTCGGCTGGTAGCGAACAGGAAAAACGCACACTACTGCACCACGGTGTTCGTCTTTTCCCCAACAGGTCTGTCTCATCAAGCAACACAGGCCGAAATGAGATTTAGTTTGATACATCAGCAAATGCTGTTGCACTTTTGCATTGGCTGTCACTGTGATACCAAAAACAATCGAACCAGGTTAGTCGATCAGACGCGGACAAGCGATCTGTACGATTTGCCATAAAATAATTTTAAGACGCTGCATGGCGTACACAAAGTTGGCTAAAGTGGAAATGGTGCGAAACTACCTTATATCCAGGGGCGACTGCAGGCACCACAGCAGATTACAGTCGAGAAACTTTCATACATCACAGGCGCAGTCAACTCATGCATGGCTGTTTTTTTCCTGCTACCTTAGCTTCTTTAGTATACGTACGTCTTCGATCAGTTTGTCTAAACCTTGCTCTCTGTCGACCATTTGAATGATGATCAGTTGACAGGGAAATCTTAGATTTTTTATCTTTTTGTATTATTATCATTACATTTACCTTACCTAGGCTAACTTAACGTATGGACCAACGCCTTACCGCTTCTTTACCGCTCCACGAGCCTGTAAGTCAGGATCGAACCACTACACCATCTATCTACCTTTTGTTGGATCCAAGATAACGATTTTGGCTACGTAGTTTCCATCCTAGCTCTCCAATGGTAGTTGCTAAGCGTCTATCCTACCCCAAAGTAGTGTACACATCCCCCCTAACACAACGTAATGCCTAATAACGTAAGCCCATTCCCAGTGAAGAAGTGACGGAATTTTCGGACGCCACCCAAATTCACGGCGAACGGATTTGCTGCTCTGCCGGGGAAAATCCCCTAACTGATAGCACCATCTCTCGATAATGCCTGGCAAAGCTCTCGGCATCATCTGTTTTTCCCGAGTTATCGCTCCAGTCTCCGGGTCGACTGTAAATCTCTCTTCCGCGTGTCATCAATCCAGCAGATCCACGGTGGAGCTCCGTACCGGCGAGGAGTGGGGAGAGATTCCGCGGGAAGTGTAAAACTTGCATTGGTCAAAGTCTGTCTGCATCTGCCACCAGGACAACCGGGCACAGCATTATTGTATGTGTTCCTGAGCTATATTGTACAGTCAAACCTGCTCAAGCCGGTCACCCAGGGGACCGGAGAAAAGTGGCCGCGTTGGACAGGTGACCGGCGAGAAGAGGGTCGATCCTCCCGACTCATGACAGACTTTTAAAATGGTCTCCGATTCGAGGTGTTTCAATGTCAAATACTGCGGTTATCTTTAGATTCCCGGGGCCTTCAATCGTTCCAAAACACAATTTTTTTAATATTTGCATAGAATGGCGCCTGTTTTGACACGTGGCTACAGCTGTTCATGATTGACCAATAAACCATTTTGATTGATTGATTGATTGATTGATTGATTGATTGATTGATTGATTGTATAGACGTGACAGATTCACCTGTTGGAATCCTCCTTGGATTTTCTTAGTTCAAAATGTAGTAAAATTCTCATCACTTCCCGAATTCCTAACACGTATAATGTTGAACCGGACATAAGGAAGAGAGATGGTGACATGATGCCCGGCCGGCTGTTCAATTTTATTTAGGGTGCAGTGATGTAATATGTAATATCGTTAATAACTCTTTTTTAGCAGAGATGTAGAGTCATCATTACCATATACTGGTTCTGCATCTTCAGCCGTTGAACCGTCCTACAGTTGCAGTCAGGTTTTCTGCAATTTATGTTCACTGCGTCTTGCATCTTGGAATTTCCGTCAGCTCTCTTGTTTTTTGCTGTTGTGATATTCAGATTCAGATTTTATTCCCAATGACATAGCAGGTACAATATAAAATCAATACCTGAAATGCGTCATTGCTTACAAAGCCGCCATTAAAATCCAGGGATAAAATTCATGATACATGATAAAATAGAATTCTAAAAATCACAGTAGGTGAGAGTAGGTAATATCAAACACTATTTGCCTTCGTCAAGAAGGGTATGTTTTCATGGGCGTGCGTGTGTGTGTGAGTCTGTCAACAGTATAACTCGAGAAGGCTTAAATGGATTGTCTTCATATTTGGTAGGTGGGTAGGTCTTGATGAGGTCTAGAAGTGATAGGAATATGGGCCCCCTGGCGGCTCGTTATGGTACTGCAGCGGTACTTCCGGTTTTGAAATATGGTGATCTGGACGAGCTAGGGTCATGATGGTAGGTAGCTCTTGTGCTCGGGAAGAAGTGACATAAGTTTGGGCCCCCTAGCGGCTTGCTCTGGAACTGCAGGAGCATTTGTATGAAAATGTTCAAAGTAGGATAACTCAATAACCGGTCGACGGATCATCCTGATATTTGGTGTGTAGGTAGCTTAAGTGATGCTTGACATAATTAGATGACAATTATGCAAATTATGATCTAATTTGCATAATAAATGAAGCAATTCTATAATTCAGTTACCTTCCATGATACTCTACCTTCATTGTGACACATGGGCAACAGGCTGTCCCAGAGGGAGAAAGTCCCAGAGGGGATATTCATTAAGCAGTCCATGTAGCTGCAGGCGGTGTTGCCTTACATTTCCTGCACAGATGTTTTTCCCTTGCCCAATGCACGATTGCAGACTGCATCGGCAGGGGTAGTTTTCACAATCCAACTTCCATATTTAGGGGGACTAATATATCACTTCTACCTTCTTAAGTTATATAACGATAACATCCTTTGACGAAGGCATGAGATCGTTGACCTCTAGTTACAAAATGTTTCTGGTGTGAGCAGCAGACACGCACATATATCAGCGTGTGTGTCAGCTCAAAACAAACCTCTCAATGCTAGCATTACAAGTAAATTAAGGAGAAGTTTTAGCAATGTGGTCCACACACTATGTCCACACGGGCCATTGGTGTAAATTGGCCCCTAAATACAACTATAGACAGAACTAGCTAGTTGTCAATAGCATAGAGCAGTCTTAAGGATCTTGGAATGAAAGACATGGCATGTCTTTTACTCTTGCTAATCATTGTTCTGTGAGATGACTTGGTCCTCTGTGCTTGATGTCTGTCTTTACTGAGTGTGTTGAGCAGATTTATTCGGTGTCGTCCTTTGTGGGTCGGCTATCTGTTGGAACCCAGCATACCTCGCGAATGACGGAATGTGTCGTAATGTCGCCCAGCAAAAATCTCCAAACAATCTTCCAAGGTTTAACATCTTTCCTAAGCATTTGCATCTTCCACAGTTCCGTCCGTATCAACACTCTATAAATTGGTCTCGCTTCAAATCAAGCATACTTTACTCGTATAGTAACCTTCAACTGCAGAATTAGTTCACTATAGGCGTATCTTCAATCCTCTCACTCACTCACTCACTCACTCAATCCTCTTCTGAACCTAGTGGTTCTTGAGGCGACAGGAAGGATTTCCATCTGGCCCTATCTGCAGCTGCATCCGGGGCTGTGTCCAGGGTCAGCCCCCTCTCTTTTAGATCTCTCTGTATTGTTCTTCTCCATGTCTCTTTCGGACGCCCTCTGTTTCTTTTTCCTGTTGGCTTCCATTTTAGCGCACCTCTAGTTATTGAGCTTCAATTAGGCCCTGTGTAAAACCCAAGCAACCCATCTATGCCAGGAACATGTTTCAAAATGACACCACGTATCCATCTCTTTCTAAAAGATTGATTTCTTCCGGTAAAACAGCTTCTGGGAGGCCTGTATAGTTGGAGTGGATCAGGAGCTAAATCCCCGTGCCTCTGCGTTGTCCCGCCGGGTGCCCATGCGCTCTGCTGCCCAGCGATTTTGATCGACGGCGTCCAGCTCAGAGATGGCGGACAGCTCAACTCTCAAGCTTAGTGGGTGTTTTCTGCTCTAACTTTTTATTTTATTTAATTATTACAGCTTTGTCACAAACGACAGGACAGGGGGAACAGGCAAGTGCCTTTCTCACACCCCCTGTCCAAGATAAAAACATAAGGAGACTAAAAACAATTAATATACAGGTAATAAATACAAATAAACGTAACTACCTTTTACCAAGCGTACTAATCGTAAAGCACACAAAAATTGCCTACACTACACATTTGAGCAGGGTGGGAACAAATTGAGTGGGAACAAATTGCAGCTCGCATTAGCTCACCTTTAACCGTTTGTCTTCAAAATGCGCCACATGTATTTTTTTTTCTCAAGAAGAAAATAGAAATTGAGCTTCAGGCGACGTCTTACATGTTTCTTTTCAACTTGTAATGCGTATTCGGTCCAGTTTCTAATTTGTAATATGTAAAAAGCTCACGTGGTCATTTAATTGTACTGCACCGCGATCGATAAAACCAATACAGCGATCCGACACCTTGACGGTAATGCAGAGTCCTGATTCCTACGGCAGTGACGGATAGAGAGTTAATTACTCGAAGTTTATTGCAAACACATGCCCGAGGGCTAATTGCAAGTACAAACAAGAATTCGGAGACCTCATATCTCCATGAAATATGGTTTCCTCAACACAAATAACATATATTTGATGTGAAAGTCCAAGCCTTTGGCAATGTTTCATTTCAACATGTTATCATAAATTATGCAAATGACCTGTACATTAACATAATATATGCATGGTGTTATAAATTTTGAACTAACTTATACATGTCACAAGTATGAAATTCCCATCATTTACCACTAAGGAATCACAGTATTTTCATATTAATTATGCAAATAAAAGTCCATATTTGCATAATTGGTATCTGTTGATATTCTACCTGCGATAGATTATACACATTACATGTACCGGTTCCGGGTCGGAGTTCAAATCTGACCAGGGTTCCAAATAGTGCGTCAGTAAATCGCCGGATCTGGGTGGTTGTCACGCTAAGTTTGGCTCCCCCTTGCTCGGTGATCGTTATAGATAATCAAATAGTTTTCGTATTTACTGAAAACCCCGTGGTTTGTAGTATTTTCGGGCGTGGTAAAGTCGGACGGCCAGCGAAGCGTTTTTGGTATCAGTCCGCCAGCAAGGGTGATGCGGTTTTGTCGCCTGATGACCCAAATAGCTGCGTTATATATGCATTTTCAAGGGATTTGCGCCACCGGAGATTGCGGAAAACTTATCACAACAACCTATGTTTTTTTTTCGTTTTTCAGAAACAGGAAGTAGTGAGCTTTTTCGTCATATAAGCCGTTACCCAGGGAAAATTCGTTTTTTCTCAGCAGCTCCGCTGAAAAAAGTGTAAAAAAACGGTATTTTTCGGGTCCAAAATTTACATTTCACAACAGTTTCTACCCAAAATGAAAAGTAAGCAGACGATACCCAAATACCTATCGGAAGCCGGCTGAAAACCTCTGTTCACTGGTATAATAAGATTTTCCGGCCTACTTTTCTTGGCGGAATCGTAGCCCTTCGGCCTGGGGGTGTCCGCCGGACACAAAATCGTAAAAAAAACTCCGGTCCGAGACCTTAATGAAAGTCCCATAATGTAAAACACTGGATTTACAGAATTTCCTCATTAATTATGCAAATTTGGTCCTCATTTGCATAATTTGCATCTAATTATGTACATCTCTGTGTAAGACACCTACATACCAAAAATCATGATAAAACGTTGCTCCTTTCTGGACTTATCTGCTCTTAAAGATTTCTCCAAAACCCACCCTGCAGTTCCAGCACAAGCTGCTAGGGGGACAAAACCCACACCACTTATTCCTGACAGGAAAATCTTTCTGCCACAAAAAAATCAAGACCATAGCATGTTCAGGACAAAAGATACAAAAACCGGAAGTTCTGCTGCAGTACCAAGGTCAGCCACCAGGAGGCCCAGATTTGACCTTGACCTTTGTCTTCCTAAGACCTACCTACATACCAAATATCATCACCATCCATAAAGGCGTTCTTAAGTTATGCTCACTAGTAGTTGGCGGAAACACACACACACAGACACACACACAGACACACACACAGACACACAGACACACACACAGACAGACAGACCCAAAACAATATCTCCATTTTTCATGGAGATAACAAGTAGCAGCAAACAACATGAAAAAGAAGATACAATGGTATGAAGGACTACGTGATACTACATTCTACAACATACGTGTTACTAATTTGGTTGGGTTTAACTTCTTCTTTTCAGGCAGTGGGAGACGAATTTACCCACTTCGTCTATAATATGTGGGTTCTTTGATGGTATTCAAGTAAAGGCCACACAGATTGTTACATTTAACCAGAATACAACATGCTTACAACATTTGAAGGTAAATATTCTGTGTCTTTCTGGATCTGAAGTAGCTATGGCCTGTAAGGGCCGAATTCATAGTCCATTTGCTTTTTATTCTCAAGACACTTAAGTTACAAAGTTAACGCTATGCCTGCTTTATTCTATTTCATATACAACTAGAGTTCCACGACCTCATACCTTCGCCAAATTAGGTTACCCTTTATGACACAAATTGTAGATTTTCCCCCTAATTATGCAAATAAGATCCTCATTAGCATGAATTACATCACTTGATCATATTCTCATCCTAATGGCAGTGTTATCTTAACAAAGAAGACCATTCTACCACTCCATCTTTGCCTTCTCAAGTTATGCTGGTAACACACAGACACACACATACACACACAGCCACGAAAACATAACCTTCTTGGCGAAGGTAATAACGACACACGGGGAACGTGCATCAGACATACCACCGACTTCACGTTCCGTGTCAGGTTCTTTACATCCTAAAATCATATTGACTGTTATGAATTGAAGCTTTACTTCATATCGCAAGAACCCCATTAAAGTTTAGTAGTAGACTCTGCAGCTTTATTGACTATCAGCACACCCGACTCTTACCGACAGCAGCTTGGCCAATTCTTTAAAACTTCAGTAAGGCCACACTGATTTAATTTTATGGATGACATCCTCTGGGGACCACAAAACTAATGCGAGAGGGCGAAAAAAAAATCCAGCAAAAAAAAAAAAATGCTGCTTAACCACAGGAATACAAAGCCGGTATTGCGAATTGAACCACAGGACACAGTGACTGCATCAAACAAACAAGTTTTTATTTGCAGGAGGTAGATGTAGATGTCTTTTTCAGGTCTCATCCTGCTTCACAGCTTCCTCCTTCGTTTTACGATAAGCCGCCCTTTTGCGGCATTGATAAGTCGGCAGTCTGTACTGAGTTCCAGCCGAGTTCCGGAGTTCCGTGAAGCCTCGAAAGACATGATTTTTTTTTTTTTTTGATTTTTTTTTTTTTTGAGAACAGGCGAAAATCAATGCGCGCGCGGATGTCATCCATAAAATTAAGTCGGTGTGGCCTAACATCACTGAGATAGAACCTTAAGATTCGATCGTCACAAGTTACTCAACAGGATGGGCCGGCAGATAATTTGTAGTATCACATGTACGACTTCATATGTGATATCATAGACGATTGCTCATATCACCGATGTTATGTGGTTACGCTTGGTTCGTTTAGTCAATACCAAAATGTGACATATGTACCCTAAGTATCACGATAGGCTCGAAAATGCCCTCCGCCACATCGCTGAAAGAGTCGTAAAGTGTTGAGCTGCAGCATCGTAGAACCTGTCGTAAATGTGTAGTTTCGTAAAACGGCCGTTTCTATACGCCATGATATGGCCGGAGTCGTAAATACTACCCATAAGGCCTTTACCTCCCGATGCGAGAAAGATTGCCCCCCGTGTCGTCTCCGTGCAGTTATTTCTCTCACCAGCGGCCATTTGTGTCCACGAAAGGGCGATTCCCTTTGCTCTCTTAAATCATCTTGGTACAGCTAGACAGCAAATCGAGAAGAAAAAAATCAGAAGCAGTGCGCAAATGGCGTGGAGATTTAGAGGATGACATTTGAACCGGCTGGAACAGAATGGGAATATGGTGAACAGCCCCGATGGCAAGGGATGTAAACGGTGGAAAAAATTTTATTACATGATTATGCCTCTTGTTTTTTTGTTTTTTGTTTGTAGTTTGAACAAGGTAGAGGATGAAGTTCATTTTGTCGTAGATTGTAGTTTATATAGTATTGATAGAATTAATCTTTTTAAATATATTATACAAGAACGTTTCCATACTTCCAATTTTTGTCTAATATTGAAAAATGTTTCTTTCTTATGCGCTTTGATCATCCTGTATTAAACAAACCCATCTCATATTATATTCTTAACATCACAAAGAAACGAGAAGAAGCCGAACCTCTGTATTAGTGTTGTTTTAGTGCTAATGTAGTTAGATTTGTATCAGTAGTCCTGTTTGTACTGTAAACATGTATATACATTTTCATCTGTTCACCTGTACTTAGCCCGATAGGGCATGAATGTACAATAAAGGTTATCTGTTATCTGTTATAAGAGACTGGTCACCCCATCCCACCACCACTAGTTGTATATCTTCGTCCGTGCCAAAAACTAGAATATGTGTGGACGTGCTGAGATATTAAAGATACGTGCTCGCCCCCAAAGAGAGCCGCTTACCCATCAAACATGAGCGCAGTTTGGTTCACAACTATTTCACCAAGCGGAACCTACGAAATTCAGCCCAGACATTCCTGATCAGGGGTTGGCCTTTGCGTTAGAACGGTCTGCCAGTTTGTGTGGTGCGTGCTAACACCTGGAATAACAGTTTAACAGTTTTATAACAGTTTATTTCATAAAAACCAGCCTCGCAGCAGTACAAGAACATGCTGAATAACACTAATTTTTTAAAATAACTTGTCCAGCAGATACAAATTTACATAATAATTACAATACATCTACCAACACACAAACAATAAAAAACATGGACATTAAACAGGGGTGCAACCTCCTCAGAGATCAGGTGTTCCTTCGATGGAGACGAAGAAATATACAACTTCAGATATAAACATGCAAGCGTGACAACATAGCAGTTACGAAAATGCTTGGAGTAGATAGGTGGCCTCTATAGAAACGATCTTTTTTTTATCATATAGTGTGTAAAAAATAATAATCTAAGGGATCACCAAAAGTGGTCACAATGGCCAGGTGGTCTTCATGCAGAGGTGGTCGCCAGTAAAGATTGGCCTGTACTAGATGTTATTGATTTCATGTATCTTACAGGAAACATGTAGGTTGATGGACGGTTGTATGGGGAATTGCAAATGTAATAGCCAATTCGTATCTATTGTTGTGATTGTAAATACCAATTTGCAAAGGATTGTAAATACCCATCTGAAAGAGCATGTCCATTGGTGAGACACTACATGTTTTATGTACTACTGTGAATGTAGAACGTAACGCCCCCACGACCAGGTTAGGTCACGAGACCGCGGTACTAAGCGGTAAGTGTACATGTATGCATCACATGTATCAAAGATGGCTGTGAAATACTCTCCAAGGAGAGGTTTGGGTTTTGGGCTTATTTTTGGCGTGTTTTAGGCTTTTTTATCGGGCTTTCTTTTTTCACTGTTGGGTTGGGTAGCAACAAAATTTCAGTGAAAAAAGAAAGCCCGATAAAAAAGCCTAAAACACGCCAAAAATAACCCCAAAACTCAAACCTCTGCTTGGAGAGTAGCTGTGAAATTCGTTGTGCAATTCTTAACGTTCTGATTCAGTCAGGAACGTATAGGAGAGAGCTGTATGGGTATGTTAACAGTGCATAATCAGTACATTTTGTTTTCTTTCATGATCACCACATTTCAGTTCAAACTAAAGTGGGCCGTTCGATGATCGTTTGATTTCTCCATTGTCTCTTGGCCGCAGTGCCAGGTTTTTGTTTCTCTGTTTGTTGTTGTACTTCAGTTTTATTTCTCCTTTTCTCGTCTCTCATTACAAATACTCATATAACACTGCCCCCCGCCTCTTGCTTTGCAATACGAATCTGGCTTGTGGTTCATCCTGTTACCAGTGACCTACATCCCACCCTATCCACTAATATTGCCGTGCTGTATTCCAGTCACGGGGAAGGATGCATACATGTGACATACTCATGAAATGAGGCAAAGGGCCCGCTCAACCAATCAGCTACCATGATTTCCAATTCCGCTGTTCTTATTGGCCTACGAGGCTGCAGTAGGTATACGTACGAACACTGCGAAAGGCTTACTTAGGTTAGGATTCTCAAAGTACAATGAGGTGGGGAGATTATCTACCCATTGGAATTAAGAAATATCGCTTTCGCGCATCACTGCTCACAAAATGTACGAGGGAAAGAGGCAAATTGAGGATATTGGTTTTGCGTCTTAACCCTGGATTCATGTATCATCATGATCTTTGCATTTCGGAATATCAATTTGGTAGTTCACATACAGTCATACTTCATACTTATTTTACGTAGACTTTGCAATGATCTTCATGCAAATCATGATGATTCATCTATTCCTAAATTTAAAAAAATGTTTTTATTTTGTACATCGCCATTGGTATATGAAAATCATTGAATTATATGAGCAGTTGGCATTGTTGATTGTAATACGCAAACGAGGGAATATTCCAATGCCTTTATCAAGTATTCCTGATACATTCGCACCCGTGACCGGACATTGCACACCCTCGGTGCCCTTCGAAGCGAACACCTCCACACGCTAAGAACCCTTTGCGCGCACGTTAGCCCCAACCGTACTTTCTTTAGCAAATCCCCTTTTTTTTTCAATCCATCCCTCCACCAAGCCCCTAAAGCTCCAATATTGTTACTCAGAATCCGTTTGTACCGACCGCGTCACTGGAGGCCTGAGCTGTATAGTCCGTGCGCCCGCTCAATACAGCTCTTTGACGCCAGCGCCTACCGTTTCCCCATCACGGCAAAGTCTGCCGTGCGTTTATCAATAGCTGCGTGTAGCCTCCTGTGCAGACTCCGTGAGCGGGTGGCCGTTTTGATAATGCGTTTTGAAGTTCTTTTGCCGGCAAGAGAAGGTTTCAGACACGAGAGAAGGTTCGCCCCGAGAGAAGGTTCATTCCCGCCACGTGGCGGCAAAAGAACTTCAAAACGCATTATCAAAACGACCACCCGCTCACGGAGTCTGCACAGGAGGCTAAGCTGCGTGTACGTGGGCGCGCGCGTTTCCCGTGCTGCGCATTTCCACCAAGCCTTCGTGCGTGGGACTTCGCTTTATCTTGGTGAAATCAATTTGTAGGGAAGATCCAATCCATTTCA
This sequence comes from Branchiostoma floridae x Branchiostoma japonicum, assembly GCA_013266295.2. Taxonomy (NCBI): domain Eukaryota; kingdom Metazoa; phylum Chordata; class Leptocardii; order Amphioxiformes; family Branchiostomatidae; genus Branchiostoma; species Branchiostoma floridae x Branchiostoma japonicum. Next base: position 23,113,670 of record CM023823.1, read on the forward strand.
ATAGCGGCCCCAGACAGATGGTTATCTAGCTTCGGCAGCACTCTATCGATTTCCCCGAGCTCAGTGTAATCTCCATAGCACACATCTTCTGCTGTGTTAGTTTCTCTTTAACAGTGGTTCTCTCTTTTTACCTCTCATGTTCTCCTTCCTTACATTTTGCGCTGCTATTTTAGGAGCTCTTCTGTCCATAGGAACGGGGGGGATGATATGCATTTTTTCCATTGCGTGCATGATTTTCTTTTCTTTCTTTTCAATTTCTTGTGCAATTTGTAGTAAAACACCGTACGATGGTCGATGTTGTCCAAAATAAAGAGAGATCAGCTGAATAGTACACCTTACATTGCACTTAACTGAGCCTGAGCCTTTCTCCTACCAGTAGTCTGTTAAGAGTCAACTTTACGCGGACCTCGTACAGTAATAAAGTACGGCATTATCAGGCCGCCTCCTCCCAGGTCGATATGCACGGCGCTGCTGTCAATGCCCGGCGTCATCTGCTGAAAGTGCTGTTAATCAGCGGCTATCCCAACTGGCCACAACCAGCCAACCCTGGCAGACATTCTGACTGTCAAGCCGTGCCCGCTCGAACCCAATCTATCTACACTGGCCGGGCTTTTCTCGTGAGAGAACACAGCGCTCCATACCAGACCAAACTTGCTGTTGCAAAAGGGCAATAAAATGGCAGAATGACTGGAAAGGGTTTCGAAGCCTGCTCCTCCGGCGTTTATGCGATAACAAAAAAAAAATCGCACCTGCTCTTCAGCCAAAATATTTTCCACGACATTACAATACTGCTAAGATGAGAGACTGATCAGAGACCATATTTATGTTTACCGAAGGAAAACATATTGTTTTTGCTACGTTTTTTCTTCCTCTTCTTCTTCTCCCAACAGTGACCTCTGACCTGGTCAATGACCTGAACCAGACTGTTTGTTACCATGGTCACTGGTGTTGGGTTACATCATGTTGCAATTTTATAGCAGGAGGGATTTAGACTCTTGTCTGACCACATACATGTATGTATATGAATGTGTTTGAGCAAGGAGGTTAACCTCCTTGTTTGAGTAAGAATTAACAGAGTAGACCATATGCGAAGGTAAACATTATGCATTTGCTTTGCAAATGTTACCTTTCTAGTTGCACTTTATCTTCGAAGCGAATCGACGTCAGTAACTCACGACAAGGATTGTGGATTACAAGCCGACTACCGGGCTGTACCCTCGCCGCATCGGTCGTTTGTTTCTCCTGTACAAACATTTCATGCTAGACTTGCAAGTATCCAGATATGAAGAAAGCGCCCACTGAGCCCAGTGTAGGATGAAATTGGTAAGGCAGTGTAGCATGGAGTAGTGTCTCTGCTAAGATTGTCGGCGACATAACGACTTCTGATGGCTGATAGAAGACAGAGCGATGTGGCGCCAAAACGGCTTTTATTTTCTTGTCAATACGCCACCTTACTAACCTTTATTATGGGGGAATGTGGATTAAGGTCATCAAGGAAAGCATCAACAAACGCTTCGTCTTATCGTCAAAATGCAGTACATCTATAGTATCTCCGATGATTACTAATTGTAGTTATACGAAAGATCTGTAAGGCGAGATAGAGTATAGATCAAACAAGAGTTCGAAGATCTCATACCTCAGAAATATTGGGAGTTTTTCAAAATTTGCTGATTTTTTTAGTACCTGAGTATCATGCAAATAAGGTCTTATTTAGCATAATCTATATCCATTAAAGGTCTCTTCTAACCAAATTACATTTGTCGTAAAAATGTGAAACTCCCAACCTTTTTTGCCCTCTACACCAGCATTGCTGGAATATTGATCACATCTCGTACTTTCAAAGTATCGGTACTTTCAGCTGTAGCAACCAGCTCGGCAACATTATTGATGGCATGACTTAAAGCTGGACATCGGGCATGGATAATGTCTGAAGTCAGTTTATATCTGTAACACCCAAATAGTGGCAAGATCTAGAGCCAAGAAGTAAGAGAAAATAATGGGAAAAGTAGCAGGGAAAAAAGCAAATAGTCACTTGTATTTTGTAGTCACTTGGATTTGTAGGCACTTGCATTTTGTAGGCACTTGGAGTTGTAGGCACTTGGAGTTGTAGGCACTTGGATTTGTAGACACTTGGTGTTTTGTAGGCACTTGGATTTGAAGGCACTTGGATTTTGTAGGCACTTGGATTTGAAGGCACTTGGATTTGTAGGCACTTGGAATTTTAGGAACTTGGATTTGTAGGCACTTGGATTTGTAGGCACTTGGTGTTTTGTAGGCACTTGGATTTGTAGGCACTTGGATTTTGTAGGCACTTGGAGACTGCACTTGGATTTGTAGGCACTTGGAGACTGCAGGCACTTGGATTTGTAGGCACTTGGAGACTGCACTTGGATTTGTAGGCACTTGGAGACTGCAGGCACTTGGATTTGTAGGCACTTGGAGACTGCAGGCACTTGGAGAGTGTAGGCACTTAGAGTTTATAGTCATTTATAATATGATAATTGAGGATAATGTACAAAACAAAAAGAGAAACATGTATTTTGGTGACCTTTGGCTTCCTGTTCAACAAGTTCAAGGTTGTTTAGTAAGTACCCTGTTGTGAAGCTATTATCAGCGGTCACCATAATCTGCAATCCCCCCATCCTTCTAATATGTTGAGTGGGAATGGACAAATGCGTCTCCGTGTATTACCGTCTAGTTTCTGTATACTGGTATCATTCCGCCATGCTCCTACATTTGTGCCATTAAGTCATTACAGAATTACCCAGGGAATAACTGTTGTTGCTTTCAAAATTGTAGATTGGTTGTTAGACTCGGGAGCGTTGATTGGTGTCCGACGAATTGCCCCTTCTCTCTACTCAGAATATGCATATGCCAGTGTATACTGTTTTTCTATATAATAAGTTGTAATGTTCTTGTTTATGACGATTCAAAGTAAGGAGAGATGACGTTAAAATCATATTAAGTATCTCAATGAAATGCATTTCTTTGCACGTTAAAAAGCCATGTAGACAGCTCTTTGTGACCACACTCCGGAGCACAGCCCTTTTCCCTTTTCGTGTCCCACCATGTTTGTGTTGCAGTGGCGCGCATTTATTCTACTCCGTACATCGTTTCTAGATATCTGTCACTAATACTTGGAGGTGAGGAAGATCATACACCTATTCTGCCCGAAGTTACAAGGAGTTGGACACATGGCGGGAGTTAGAGGATCAATCACGGTCAGGTGTGACGTCGTGCGCTGATGTGTCAATCAAACATTCACCTCCTCTGACTTGACCAATACTGGAACCCTTCTGCTCACCCAGTTATCGTGTAATAGCACACTTCCGCTAAGACATTCATTTGTCTAATAATAATTAAAGTCGAAGGTTGTTCAGTAGGAAGAGCGTCCACACAGAAAGCCAGACGTGGCGTTATTCCGCTGCTCGGGCGCCGTGCAATGAGGTATCACGGAGGCGGCACCAACCTGGAGCTGCTGGATTAAAACTGACTATATTGCATATTGGTGATACCGCCATGTCGGTCCAAATTGGTGACCGTTATCCATGGCACGTTTCCTGCATGTTTAACGATACTTGCAATGCTCGGAGCGCTTTGTCTACCGGTAAAAAAATGGATGCAGCTCCGCACTGAATGGCTTCCAGTTGATCAATAGCCGGAATGCAGAAGCCGCCGCTGATGGCGATCTGCCATTTGAGATTCACAAGCTGCAGGTGGTCACGTCTGCAAATGGCGCTCAACCTCCCGGCTCAGCATGGGGAGGGGACGTGATGGCTCTGTTTTGACGAAGGCAAACTATGATAGCAGACTGGAATATATCGTTAAGTTCTTATACGTGACGGAGATAGGATATCTGAAGAAGATAGTAGGAATGAAAGATTCTTTTTTTTAATTCATACATCATACAGTGAACCATCCCTTAGTTACACAATAATTCAAATCATAACAAATCATTGATCATAACAATAATCGTAACAATTACTTAAATCATAACAAATCATTGATCATAATAATCATGATAATAATAATTTAAGAATGAAAGATTCTTAAAGGTGTAAGATAAGATAACAGTAGGCTACCGTTGGTTTTGTTGATCGTCAACCAACACACCGCGTGTTTTCCATAGATAATTAAGTTATGTCAACAGAAGAGCCGGCAAACCTTAGCCACAAAAGAATAGAATGTTAGAAAAAGACATGGACACCGTTGTATATGTAAGAACCTGATCTCTAGCTATTACGGTTCACCAACTAGAATTTCCTTGGTTTGATGAGGGAGGTCATTTCCTGTGAGTGCCCCAAAAGGTATTGAGTTACCATTGGGGACAGGTCTACATCTGCCCACTCTCTTATGATTACGAGTGTAGCTAGCTGTAGCCCAGCTGCATAAATCCTCTAATACTGTCTGCAATTCAACTTTTTCCAAACAATTCCAAATCTGAATCCAGATCTGCCCCAACTTCAATCACTTTCGGTTATCAGTGCATGATCTAGACTGTGGCTATAAAGAAAGCGTAACTCAAGAATCTGACTAACTGTTATCTTTATTGACCTTCAAGGCTTCCATGAACTTGTATTTTGACAATGGCTTAATGTGTAGACACCGCAAAGTAGTTCCCTCCGCAAGCACATTAAAAAAAAAGTTGTACCGTCAAACTAACTGGTTTAGGCTTTGGTAGTAGTTCCTGTAGAGGGCCACCGGTGTTCAATTTTTATCTGACGGGCCGGGAATAAGAATTAAACGATTACACAATTGCATGTCCGTGAGGGCTCTATTTCATGTGCTTGTCAGTGGTGACTCCCATCAAGCCATACCGTATATTACTTTAGAATCCTTGAGCTGTGCGCGGGGTACTGTAGTCCGGAAGCAGGCGGACACAGGGAAGTCGACAGCGAAGCAATTTACTGAGCTGTCTGCTGATCCCGTCCTGGGAGGCTTTCCAGTCCATCCATCGATCTTCATCATGGAGATGCGCCTTTCTGGTGAATACTAATGCTGGCAATGTCGTCGTCCTCTTCTAACCGGTTAAAGAACGCAAAGCCAAAAGTCGATTTTTGCCTAGTCTTTGGAGATAAGACTCGAGAATACGCTTAGCTTTTATCCTTGTCACATGTCAAGACGTGTCGTAGATACAAGTAAAATGCTCGAGGAATGGAAGACTAGTCCACAGTTTGAAGGCATGAGACAGGGAAATACAAAATCTGTATTTTCCACACCATCCACCTAACCTTATGGCCTAGTCACTGGTTCTACAGGGTAGCTTGATGTTGCTTCACAAAGCTCTGAAACAGTTTAACAGCGTCGGATTGTCATCACCATGTTATGTGCACCTTACATACATGTAATATCCAGATAACGTCTCGTAATGATAGCCTTGATCTGACGCACTATTCAGTAATGCAACAGCGTACAGCGAAACGCAAGCCCCCTTTTGAGATGATGTTAAGCGTTTGAAGCTGTAAGTATTGAGGTTTTGGCTCTCGAGCCATTATCAAATCTTACTTGCCGGTCTGAAACATTTAAATGCTGAGTCGGTTGAACTGCTGTTTGGTTGAACTTGGAAGAGTCAAACCTATTAAACGTTATACATGTTGGTATGTGTATCTATGTCATGATTACGTGACTGTAATTACATGTGCGGTTTCAAATTTTCGTGTCAACGTCCACGTTTAACCATCCAGCATGGCGGGCAATATTTACGTCATAGTCACGTGAATGCAAACTACCTGTAAACTGCAAGTTGCATTATTGATTATGTCATTATTACCAAATGCCAGTTTCTTTCATCATTTACGGAAATACCCCTTGATTTTTAAAAGATAAAACATGTAAATCAATCATTGATCACGAATACAGTTGTACAAGACTGATTATTGATTTCAAACTATCCAGATAACAAGAAGAACATAACAACATTATGTAGATACTCTGTATGCACAATGAAAGATATTTGGGTCCTCTTTGTGTCATGGTTTCCGTTTTAGAATGTCAGCTCATGTACGGGGTATGATCACTGTCACCGCTGTTACTGAATCTCCCGCACATGAAGGACCCGTGAAAAAAAATTCACCCGAGGCTGGCGTTCTCTCTCTGTCATTACTGACGACTGGAGGCCGACACGGGGCCGAAGCTTAAGGTTCCCCGTTTCTCCGAGCATCTCCCGGTATCTCTCAGCCATCCATCAGGCCAGCCGCGACGTGCTCTCTCCGCTGAGCGCCGTTCCGACCCGGATTCCACAGTCAATATTAGCAGGCGGGGAAGATTACGATTACTGGGATATTGGGGTGAGGAAAATTGGTAAGGGTGTCACGATTGTAATGCTCTTTTGATGCTAGAGGTTGTTTTGCTTGCAGTGATTTGCAGCTACTCGGGTAGAGGATTAGGGTTTTTTCCAGAGTGGAATCCATGAATCTGACACGATAATCATGAATGGAAAAGTCCAGTAAGAGAGGAATATGGAGGCCAGCTCAGGTTTTCATTCTATCTTTTATTCTATTTTATTATATTTTCTAAATCTTAGTACCTTTTGTCATTTACTGTGTCTCCATTTTTCTCATTTGATGTACGGTCTTTCCTCTTTTTTCTCTCTTTTTTCATCATGAATTTCCGATCACCTACAGCTGGTGTGTTACGCCAAAGGGCGGTTATACCGGCTATACAGATACAGACAGATACAGGTGAAACGAAGTGTATTTTGTCTAATATTTCACAACTTTGGGAATATTAAGATGATTGGCATGGGGTACTAGTAAATGAAGTTGACTTTTCACTACACAATTTAGTAACGTATTTGTTTCAACAAGACCGTTTTGTTTGTATAAAAGTAGGTGGTCATTGAGCAAACGACTGTAGACACTTATTCAAGTTATTGACTTTTGGCTACTTTTTAATCGCGTTTGGAGGCAATCAGCTTATACATCCTTCCGGCATGCTTTGCGCGCAATCCCCCCCCGTCTTGGAGTGTCATGGCGGCACTTAACCACTTAATTATGTTGATAATGTTAGTACCCAGAACTCTGTCAAACTGATAAAATTTGCGAGTTAAATGATAAGAAGAAATGTGATTTAGTGACGTTCACATAATATACCTTGTAAATTGTGGTATGATGATAAGTTTTATGGAATTTGCCACGGCATACTTTGAGGACTTGGTGCAATAGACGACTGCATCTCAAGCAATCAAGTTAGGTCTTTAAAATACTCGGCGTTGATGTTTATTGTGTGTATACAAACATCACTAGTTACTGAATGTTGACTTTGTTTGCAACTTTCGTACAAACACATCTACATATATCCTTGGTGCTGAACGCTATCTACACACAAACACACCTGTCATTGGTGCTGAACACCATCTACCCACAAACACACCTGTCCATGGTGCTGAACACTATCCACACCCAAACATACCTATTCTTGGTGCTAAATACTATCTATCTACACACAAACACACCTGTCCTTGGTGCTGAACACTATCTACACACAAACACACCTGTCCTTGGTACTGAACACCACTCGCTCACAAACATATCTGTCCCTGGTGTTTGAAGTAAAGGCAATAGCTTTGCAACCATTTATAGATTCATTTGACTAACTTCTGTGCACTGTGTGAAGGAAGTTGCCGTCTGCTCACGTAGAAATACTATTTACTGCTCAAGTAATTTGACGCACCTTCGCCATGAATTGCACAATTTTACATCATGCAGGCTCGCATAGGTTGTGTGTTTAGCTTCTTACAACATATAACTATAATTGTCACTGGCTGCTACAAACTGTACAGTAGGAGTCCTGGTCTCTCATGTTGTGACTCCTACTGGCCTCCTGGTGTGAATTCTCTTACCCCCCCTGTTCCACTAGGACGGCGCTCTCGCTGCGACTTGAATTGAATTTGCGTAGCCCTTCATGTCATTATTTGAATATTATGTAAAGTGTAAAAGTATGACTGAAAAAAACAACAAAACACACAAAGCGTAAAAAGATTCGTTTCTTGATCTATGAAATTCGTTGAGCGCTCTGTAAAAATCTTAGATCGCAGAGAGAGCGCCGTCCTAGTGGAACGGGGGTGTTAACGAACCTCTGATTAAAACATCTTCATCTGTTGGGCGTCAGTGATGAGAAGTTGTCGGTCCTTCCGGCCCAGCAACAGCAGCTCCATTAGCGTCCAGAAAAGGAGCCCCGGCAGCGGCCGGAATTATCGATCTCTGCGAGCGGAGTGGCAGCCGCGATGGCAGCGATAGAAGGCTCTTGGAAGGCATCTCGAGCGTGCGGCTAGATACCCTTCGCATAAAGATGCTTGACGGTCGTAACGGCGCGCTAAACATTTCAAGTAGTACGTCGGTGAAGGTTAGACATCCAGGTGATAAGATACGCCAAAAACAGTTACTCAAGCAACTGAATTTCAAGTAGTACTTCAATATGTCAACAATGACATGCTCGAAATAGATGATGACATGCTTTTCTCTTTTTTATTCAATTGAGGAAAACGTCTGTTTATGTTTTTTTAGGGCCGTCAATTGTTTAGCCTGCGTAATTTGATCCTGACAGACAGACACCGAAAAGGTATCACTTAACGATGGACAGTTATGTTGTTATACAGAGGTAAAACATCGCATTTAGATCATCATTTTTGCATCAAGTTGAAGGTCACTCGGTACATCACTTGTAATTCTGAGCCGTTGCTCCAGTGCTTTTATGTGGATGTTCGGAATACATCAATAGGTTTTTCAATTTATACGTTTTCGTTCAGGAGCCCAAACCGGTTACGTCATTAAAAGCAGTGTTATTGGGTTTGGCTTGTTTGGCAATACGCTGAGCAGCTTATCCTGATTTGGGTAGTCTTTACCAGACTAACTGCGCGGGCTATAATAGGGAGATATTTGGTAGGGGAGTCTGACCGCCTTGAGGTTGACTGGCCGCGCTATTCGGAGGGGGGAAACTAACCCTCCCGCGGACCGACTCTACTGGCCAGCTATTCCCTTCTTTTGCCAAATTCTACGATTTGTACCCCCGTAGGAAGGCCTGGTGGAGGCTATGATTTGGGGACGTCATCAGTGAGTGTGGTCTTACAAAGGACCCTGGGATACAGGCAGCAGATAGAATCATCCCGTTGGTGATTACTATAGCGCAATGCTGTGATGGACACATACTGTCACAAATGTGCGAATGGAGACAATTATACGAAGTACATGCTGTGCATATACCATCAATTGATTTCTGTTACCTATCGTTACAGGGGCCAAGGCTGTATCATTCCTCGTTTGTTTTTGGCACAATCTTGTCACATGTCGTACAAATAACCCGTAGTCGATTTCTACATGCTGCCTTGCGTACAATATGTACTTGTCGTAATCACCCATCATTAAGAAACGACACGCGATTTTTATCTCCATGAAAAATGGAGATATTGTTTTGGATCTGTGTGTGTGTGTGTGTGTGTGTGTGTGTGTGTGTCTGTCTGTGTGTCCGTCTGTCTGTGTGTGTGTGTGTTTCCGCATAGTTGTGATCAACATAACTTATGGAGGCATTTATAGATTGTGATGATATTTGGTGTGTTGGTAGGTCATAGAAAGACAAAGGTCAAGGTCAAATATGGACCTCCTGGTGGCTGACCTTGGTACTACAGCTGAACTTCCGGTTTTTGTATCTTTTGACCTGGACATGCTATGGTCTTGATATCTTGGTGACAGATAGCTTGTCCTGTCAGGAATAAGTGGCATGGGTTTGGTCATTTGCATAATGAGGACATATTGAAATGAAACACTGCCAAAGGAATTTTACTTTTACATATCAATATGTAATTTGTGTTGAGGAAACCATATTTCATGGAGATATGAGGTCTCCGAATTCTTGTTTTCAAAGGAAGCCCGTTTCTCCTGTGCACATCTTGTGATATTACCAAAGGTTACAAACGACGGAAACATCGCTGTTTGTCACGTAGTTTCTGCACGCCTAAAAGACATAAAAGGAAATGACAAATCCCTTGTCTGAACGTGTGAAACCAAGTTAGAGGACACGTGGGAGGTCGAAGAATATGTGAGAGGTGAGAATATGACAAGTAAATACGTAGCAACCTTTTAGTTTTATAGTCAGTTGATATACACCAAGCATGTGTGCTTTATGTGAAGTACTACGGCTGTTTACAACCAATACATTACTTCTGTCATAATTGGTCCAAAATTTGGCACTCAAACGATCATATACAGAGAGAGCTTCAGCGACAGGTTATTACATTGTAGCAAAGTTGCTTACCATTCACCCTCAACAGCCGTCTTGGGGAAAGCTTACATGACTGTTGTACATGGAACTACTAGATTAAACTACAAATGCCAAGTGCAAGTAAAGGTGTATGATTCTTTGAATCAGCAGTCTGTCCCCGTTTTTCATGTAAAATGCATCTGTTTGCCTGAAATAACGTATCCACGGTGATCTCAGTTCTATTTCCCCCAGCCGTGCCCATCTCCCGCCCGTTAATGCTTGTAGATTTTGCGGAGACCGGTTGATGCACGAGTCGGTATTAGCGGTTTAACCAGTGCGAATGGATTCATGGTACGGCTTCTCATCCAAGGAACGCTTTCCGATCAGGCGATGTAATCAGTAGATGAGAACTCAGAACCTCATGCAAACGGAAGTATTATTAAGGAACTGATGTCTATGTTGATCTCCTTGCCTTCACCTACAAACTACACACCAAAGCTGGTTGTCCAAGCGGCAAAGTTGTTTAGCAGGTAAAACCACTGTTGTCAGTAGGAAGACGCACACTGCATGAAAATGAAGGTGATTGATTTTTCTTCGGACGGTCACCCTCCGAAAATTGATTGGAATTCTGGGCAGCCTGATTACGAATTCTGCATGTTGAGGCAGGAGAGGACGTGATCAGGGAAAACTGCTGCTGGCATGAAGTTAAAACAACGTTTTATGGCTTTTATGATTTTACAACAGATGTTTTATGACAGAGGTGCTTTTCCAACTGCATTACATGCCATTCTGTTGTACGAAATAAACCGCCCGCAGAGTTTTAGAGCTATTTCTTTTGACTCTCAAACGATCTCAAACCGGCAACTTCAACCACCCAGCATGGTGGACGATATTTACGTTCGAGTCACGTGAGTGCAAACACCCCATGGCCATTCCCTCCCATCTCACCCGTCGCCGCGGGCCGGTCTTACGTGCGCCGCATGATAGAGAAAGGACTTCCTGCTCGGAGATTAGTTTTTCTGTCGTGATGACAGAAAAGTCATTTAAGATGTGTTGAGCGCAATGTCGACAAAAATGATCGATACACTTTCCTCGCCTGGGACTCAAGGGAGACAACTGCAAACAAGCAGCTACTAGTACGTCACTCGGGTATCGAAGTGTAGAGCACAAACAACTTTTCACCAGAAGTGGAGCGATCATGGGTGAATCCCCTCATTTAGCCAACATTATGTGTAATGTCATTTTTGTGCGCTAGGTGACTCTTTTATAATGTGAAATTGATTGAAGTTGATGTTCTAAAACGTTGATGAAAGGTGTCGAGTCTGGCCATAGATGTCTCCGTACTTGCTGTGACGTTCGTATAGGGTTGTTGACTGTTGTGAACTGCTATTTCTCAGTACGCGTAGTACTCTAACAACAGATGAAGTGGTAAAATATTTCTCGGATACAATGACGCAGAGAAGCAAAATAGTCCGCCCGTCTATCTAGCTCAATAAGTTGATCACATTCCCTATTAAATAGATTTGCACACAGACGGTGGTGTGTTTGAAATTCACATGACGCTAGCTAGCGAGCTTTAAATCTTTCTCTCCAAGGTGATATTGAAAACTCCTCCGGCAATTTCACCCGGGCTGTTTGATAGCACACACTCCTGCGTTCAGGCGGAAATGAATAATTGTCATTAAGTGGGTGGCATGCCGCAAGTATGCGCTGACCAATCGCGTGGGGAGATTGTCTGTTTCCACCGTTCTCATTGGTCGGCTGTCTCCTGCAGGCTCTCACCCGGAGTCAACAACCCAAATGGGCTTTATTAACGACATAATTTATGTTGGCCTCTGGCGCTGAAAGGAAAAATAGGTAACAAAAGCTTGGCCGCTGAAGTATAGGCTCTTGTTCCCGATTCTCTCCGTCAGTGATTTGTTACCGTTTCTTTCGCCCCGTCCGTACGGGAGTGGACGTGGTGTAGTGGCGAGGTCGTGTGTAATATCTACCCTACTCACCCAGCTCGGTGGTGTCAGGTACTTAGTATTCCGAACAGACTGATTGGCATGTCTAATCCTCCAGCCTGACTGAACCCGTGCGTGCTAAAAACCTGCCGTAACCTTGGGGGACTCCAGGACTGACCCGGCCAACTGGTGGAACACCACCTCGCTTCACAAGGCGACAGGACTCGCAGGGCATTGCACCTGACAACAGCCAGCTTGCTAACCCAACATTTTCCTCTGCACACACACACACAGGTAAGGCCGTTACAGTCGTATTTCTGAGAACATTTTAGGATTGATATTTTGCCCCTTTGTGCTTTTCTAAACTGTCAACTGTGCGATAGAAGGGAGCTCTCCCAGATGTTGCCCCGGGTTTAATTGCCCGTGTTGAGGCTGGGAGGAGAATTATCCAAGCGCACGTCCCAAAGACCGGCGCGAGCTCGTTCGTCATTGATAAACTAAACAGCCCTGACACCACAGGGCGTCGGCCGCGGTGCTGATTGGCCATTCGCCCGGCTGCTGTTTGGTGTGGGGATATCGCTAAAGCTTGTCACGAGGGACGGTTCGTGTGATATCATGGAGGATGGGGGAGGGATGCCCCGTTTTTCTCAACGTGATCGCGGTTGAAGATAGTCCTTTCCTCTCATGATAACATGAATTATAACGTGAGATGCTTCCCAAGCGGTTTTTGAAGATAGTTAAACACGTGTATACAGATGTTTTTTTTTATATCAAACGTAGAGTACTGGGATAAGTTTTGATGACAATGATAGTAACAGTAAAACAGTAAAAACGAAATCTACTAAATGATAACAAGAAACATTATCAACATATACTTAGTCATAGCTAATATTGCAATGTTACCAAACTTTGGCCGTATTTGTTACCTTTAATACGACGATAAGGTCCTGTTTTACTCGACTAGCACATCCACTGTTGTAATGACTAGCACACCAATTATAAATGGGTTGTCATTTCGACTAGCACACGCTAGGTCGTTATAACAACTAGCACAGTGCTAACGTCTAGCACGGCAAAAGGCTGGACAAAGGCCCGGTTGGCGAGCTAGGTTAAATAAACAGTTGATAACTTTCACAAATAGACAGAATAATTCATCACGTCCTTAAGCGCTAATCCCTGCCTATCAATTAACACTACTCGCCCCTCTCCTCTCCTGTCTGTCCACAAACCCTACAGTACAGCCGGGACTGAGCGGCATGGTCGCCGGTAAGCAAGACCTTGATCACTCCAACCGCAAATATACGAAAACTTTGTACACGGTACAAAGTATGGCAACAACTAAATATTGGACGAAATATAAAAAAGTATAGAATGAAACCTAATATAGTGTAACAATCGAGTGTGGCTACACATGGGTTTCGGTATTTTTTCTAATAACAAAGCAATCTTTTATATATTTGCCTATTTTTACATTGTAGGAGTTATTGAATGTAAAGATATATTCAAATCTGTCTCTAACATCGAGTCTTTTAAAATCTGTTGTACTTGATTCTAGAAATGTGAATAGCTTATTACGTAAAACATTATATCTAGTGCATTCTATAACAAAGTGAAATTCATCTTCAATTTGTTCTGGACAATATATATGCACCTTTCCAACTGATCGTTGGCTCCTAGATTTTTGTCCGTCGACCTCATTATACACGGTCGTTATACGATAGCAAGTGATATGATTAAACTACGATACAGTCCCACTGTTTCCATCGGATACACCTGCAAAATAACATCTGTGGTACGCCATGACTCACTACTGTGTGGTATTTCCTCCGCCGATGCCAATGTCAAGTGGAATAAGTTATTTGAATGTCTGACATAGCTCCCCATCCCACTTCATCACGCAAAGCTCTTGGGTTTCCTTGCCCGTTTGGTCATGCATTCTAAAGAATTTGAAGACACTCCTGCGGTATATAGTATTTGTTGTAATAGCTTTGAAAAGTCGTATATTTCCGTGAAAATGTCTTCCGTGAAAATGTTGAAAGGCCTATTCGAATTGCCGAGGCTCCATAATGCTGGCGCTTTTCGATCGATTTGGGTTTGTGGATGGACGCAGTTGCCTTGGCGTGGATCTGTTAGTCCTTGTAAAGGATATCAGATACGGCGAGCCGCTGATAACGGATGTAATGTTTGCCGCCGCTGCTAGCTGTGGCCGAAAGAAGACAGTCCGGGGGCGGGCGGCGGCTGTGGACCTCTAAACGACCCGGTGTCCGGCAGCCACTGTTCCAGGCAGATAACGGAATGAACTCACCTTTGTTTTTTGTTCAGAATTGTAACATGACAATACAAAGCGTGCACTAGGAAGCAAGTATGCTGGTAGCGTGCACACCTAACACATGATACTCATTTACACCTGAGTCAAGTGAGGAAAGTCGTGTAAAGTGCCTTTTCCAAGTGCACAAGGTCGGTGGCATGTCAGGACTCGAACCCGGGACCTCTTGGTTCCGAGTCGAGTACTCTGTCGTTGCGCCACACGACCCCATGAACTCACCGGTTGGTTGGGGAAGACACAATACAGAACGTCACATCTAACCTTTCCGTTTTTATGGAATGGTGTGTTGTTGTTGTTAGGAACACTGGCTGCTCTCCGAGCCCAATGAGAACTTTCAGCGGGTAATGAGCTGTCCGGAATTTGCCGCGGCGGCCGTTTCACTCATCGGCTGATAGCCACCTTGTGTGGCGGCTGATACGACATGAATGCCTTCGGACTCGGTCGTTCATTCGGTGGTCATAGGAACCGACCATGAATTATGACGCCGTATACACCTCAGGGCGGGGCATTTACCCTATATTATCGCCATCATCAGTGTTTATACATAGTTGCTGGTTATTGTCATCAAAACATCACCCTCACACCTACATACTGGTTCATGAAGATATGATCCTTTTTGGTATGAATAATCAATAAGATCATTCATTCATTTATCTGATAATTATGCCAAGCCATGAGCTGCGCTTCCATTATTTCAGCCACGTGTGATGGGTTGTTTGTTGTGGATAATCATAAACGTTAGCTAAACTACACACGCAAAGAGGCGGTCCAAGATCGCTGTTCTTCAGTATACCAAAAATGCATGGGCACCACAATTGTCACAAGATTGAATCATACCGGAATGTTGGTTCGCTGCCAAAACCTTCGCAAATCATCTGCCCAAAATCAGCCAGCGACAACGCTCCAGATTTCAGCTGCGAGCGTTATCTAGTGAGGTGGCAGGATAAGCTGATCAGGGTATTGTGAACGATCTTACCTCCCAATATCACCTCTGATATGAGCTTGTTCGGCACTCATTGTGATTGATTTTTACTCACACTGTTCATAAATCATGAACGTCAGTCTTGAACACTGATGGCTTTTCTTCCCTTCACACTGCACGGTTGATAACTGGTGAGACGGATGGCTTGATCCCCGCACGGAAAGGTGTCCCAACATCTGACATTCAGTCAAGACAGCAGAGGACGAGGAGACCTCTCTAGGGGCGTGTGCAAAATGGATGTAAAAGTCACTATTACTTCTCAAGTCACGAAGGGCTGTCACACATGGGCGAAGCCTATAGGAAGTCCTGTATCAAACGACGTTCAAAGTGCTAGTGCACAGGAAACCAACGCACTCGTTGCTCAGTTTTTTTATTTTTTTATTTTTTACTCTCCTGGTGCGTGAAGTCTCTCTTATCTCGTATTGCAACACTCGTGACTTGGTGATTCGTGAGACGCTCTAAACGAACCATCATATCGATTTTCCATCTCTGCAAATAGGTAATGTGGTCATCATAACCGCTGTTATGGGTGACAAGTCTGCCGCTTGCTCCGTGCTTTTACGCCCTTTTTTTGGCCGTTTAAAGTTCTTTTAGATGTCTTTGTCGCTAGGTGGAACGGGGCCCGTAATGTGTTTAGCTTGCAGCTGAGTTTTAAGATGAGCCCACAACATCGACTGCGGTTGATGAAATGTAGAGGTAGAGCACTGAGGAACGGTCACAACATCACCGTTCCCTATGCAAGAACTAAACGACTGCAGCAGTCATTCCTGTACCGCGCCATCAGACTTTACAACGACTCACTTTCCGGGCCTTGAATCCACATCATAACCTGTATGACTCGACCTGATGCAACATTGTGTATATTTTATTTTAATAATTTTGTATGTGTCTTTGTATATACTTTGACATAGATGTTAATGTATTGTTTCCTGGTGTTTTTAATGTAACAACTGTACCCAATTCAGGGGGTGGCAGTTGTGCTCCCCCCTGCCAATGTACACTTGGAGGAATGTAAATAAATAAAGAAGTCTGAAGTTGCCCTATTCCCATATTAAATGTGGCAGGCTGTCTGGCCTCTCCTGTCCACCCTGCTGATATCGGACCATGACAGGGCGTGTGGAGAGGGAATGGCAGGTTTGTCCCGAGCTGGCAAGCATAGATGGATGGACCAGCTCGGTAAAATATTGACACTTGGTGAGGACGCTTACATTAAGATGTTTCTTTGGAGGCAATTGTCATTGCTGTGCTGTTGGTGGCTATATACTTCATATACCCCCAACGGAATAATACATTTTTCTGAAAAAAGAGTAGTCTTATCATATAAATCATAAAAATGTATAAAGAGACTACACCGCGTAAGTAGAACCAAAAAGGAACAAAGTCTTTATATATATTTAGTCTTTATTCTTTCCTTGTATTTTTTGGCTTTTTTTGTGGTGATTTTAATCTGTAAAGTGCAATAAATAGATGAAGTATAACTAAAAATCAACCACTGCTCTAGCCAAAAAAAAAGAGCCCGATTCTTGCAGGTGCAAACAGATTCGCAGTTTTGTTTCGTCAGCAAGTCGTGAAGAAACGCAGGAAAACTGGATAAACTCAAACAAATCATCTCTTCACTCGAGGATTAGTCGACAGCCCAGCCTTTGGCTGCGGGTGCCAATGCGAAACAGTGTCGCATTATTTACTCCATTGCCCTATGTACAATGCCCAACGCACAATTCTCCTTGGCAAACTCTCCAGGCTCTTAGGACACACTCTCAACTTTACAGCTTACGCCAAAATTTTCATTCTCCTCCGTGGTAGTGCCATTGCAAATTCCAATATTTTGACGTTAACTCAACAATTCATCACCACAACAAAACGCTTCCAATAATCATTCTCTTTCATCTTTTTTTCTGTGTCCTACCATTTTATCTGTTTCATCATTGGGTGGGGAATCGGACTGCGCTCATAAACCTTTCAACATCTCTGTATATTATCATACCGTACCATATTTTGTTATTCCTTATTTCTTTGTACTTCATTTATTAAGTGGCAGCGTCAAAATAAGTCATGTCACTTGAGTGCGCTACCACTTTGTCCTGTACCACGTCATATTTGTGTGAATAAATTATAAAAAAAAATTATCATCTCCAACTCCTACCGTGCCTTAGATGAATTAGAGATCTACTTTACAGACGGCATGTGAACTGCGACATTTTCCGGCGCTCGCTCTGTTGGCTCCCGCCCGTTTTTTTCTGCAGACGACACTTTGGATGACAGCCAGCCCTCTGACTAGTTAAGAGGAGGCCGGCAGGCTCGTGATAGCTGATGACCGCGGGAGCGTGTCTGTCGACACAAGGACAACGTTGCCAGAAAGTGACTACATTTTCTGGCTCTGATTGCCTGCACGGTTGGGTGCTGCTGATGTCTCCCTTCCACGCCAAACCACGTCTGAAAGCTAGCCTCCACCAGGCCTTCCTACGGGGGTACGGATCGTAGAATTCTAGCCTGGGTACCATCCTCCGTAGTTTTTGCCGCTCCCAAAGGTCCGTGGTGGCTACCGACCTTTGGGAGCGGCAAAAACTACGGAGGATGGACCCAGGCTAGTAGAATTCGGCAAAAGAAGGGAATAGCTGGCCAGTAGAGTCGGTCCGCGGGAAGGTTAGTTTCCCCCCTCCGAAGAATAGTGCGGCCAGTCAACCTCAAGGCGGCCAGACTCCCCTGTCAAATATCTCCCTATTATAGCCCGCGCAGTTAGTCTGGTAGAGACTATCTGAAAGCACAAGAGCGGCATCGTCCGCCATATTTCTTGTGCTATCGAGTTAAGACTGACGTGAGTGATCGTCTGCCCAAGGCAATAGGGTCAACCGAGAGGGGTGCGATCGATCTCATGACACCCAGGAGGGCTGTCCCATTACGGGGAGGAATAGATACAGTGAGCGGTAGATGGGAGAGTTAAGTGTTCCAAGCAGAGGAAGTTGCCAGGTGGGACGGAATAAGGAACGGGTGAGAGTTAGCCTCTACCAGGCTTCGGAAAGCGGATGGAAAGAGAAGAAATTGGCCAAATAGACAGATAACATGCCAGGGGAGTTGGTCCACGAGAGAGTACAGTTTGCCGCGTCCGCGCTGAGATACTTCTTTTGTTGGAATAATGAGGGGATTACTTCTATACCGTCTAATCTTAGCGACTCCCGACAATTTCTTCTCTTTCCAGCCGCTTTCCGAAGCCTGGTAGAGGCTAGGTGGGAGTGGGGTGCCGGATGACCTGAAATCAGGCCATTGTCGTCTGATTAAGACGTCACAGCAGCGCCCCTTGTCATGTACACTAGAAAACATCGCCGATTTGCCTTTTAAAACAAACTTAACGACGATGAACATTAGTTTGGAATCTAGGCATTTTAGGATTATGGTGAAAGTCAGAAATGTTGTCAAAAATGTACGTAACCCTAACCCTATAACCCTCCTATACGTTCTACACATATCAATGATAATATTATCATTCTCTAAATCCTTCATCATGTTGAGTGATCATCGGTGCGCTGTTGTCTCTGGAGCTGTTCAGAAGGCATCTACCTGTCAGACCTTCCCGTAACCCGGTCCCCGCGGACTCATACAGACAAAACAACTGTGGAAACGAGCCAAGCAGCGAAGACTTGAGCAAAATCATGTCCACTGTCGCGTCTCAGTACGGCAAGAAAAAAAACCTTTTTTTTTAATTTTTTTTTTAATTTTTAATTTTTTTAAATTCTTTTATTCATACATCATACAGTGAACCATCCCTTAGTTACACAATAATTCAAATCATAACAAATCATTGATCATAACAATAATCCTAACAATTACTTAAATCATAACAAATCATTGATCATAATAATCATGATAATAATAATTCAAATCATAGCAAATCATTGATAAATAATCATGACAATTATTTAAATCATAGCAAATTATTGATCATAATATTCATGATCATTCAGATCATGGCAAATCCTCGATCATTTCAATAATCATAATTTAAGTTAGAAAAAAACATTTTTATCTGAAGTTTTGATTGACACAACGCAACAAGAGAGGGTCGTTTGCATAATCAATGAAATTAGTATCTATGACACATTGGTGGTAAGTAATGAGAATTTCACATTTGTGCATGTAAGTTAGGTTACGTTGAGGTAATGTGCACTATGCAAATATTATCCAAATTAGGGCATATTTGGAAATGAGAAAAAATTGCCGAGGGTATGTGATCGTGGAACTCTTTTTAACAGTTTGTAAGCAAAGTCTGCACATGGCAAGTGGCGAAAGTGGTACAAATTTTTATTCGAACTTTTTAAGGATAATTATCTGGTAATTTGCATTTGCAACTAAGGCCACACTGATTTGATTTTATGGATGATATCCTCTGGGGACCACAAAACTAATGCGAGAGGGCGAAAAAAAAATCCAGCAAATAAAAATGCTGCTTAACCACAGGAATACAAAGCCGGTATTGCGAATTGAAGCACAGGACACAGTGACTGCATCAAACAAACAAGTTTTTATTTGCAGGAGGTAGATGTAGATGTCTTGTTCAGGTCTCATCCTCCTTCACAGCTTCCTCCTTCGTTTTACGATAAGCCGCCCTTTTGCGGCATTTATGAGTCGGCAGTCTGTACTGAGTTCCAGCCGAGTTCCGGAGTTCCGTGAAGCCTCGAAAGACATGATTTTTTTTTTTTTTTTTTTAGAACAGGCGAAAATCAATGCGCGCGCGGATGTCATCCATAAAATTAAGTCTGTGTGGCCTAAGTTCGTACATTTAGTGTCTTACGTAATCAACCTTCCCATACAGGGGAGCAGTCGTCGACTGATGGGCACTCCACTGGACTGGACATGTTGTTTCGGAGAGACTTCAGCTCCCAGTCACTTAACTTCATCCAACAGAAACCGGTCGTTTGGGATAATACAATATACGTGTTAACCATCGTCACAGTTTGATCTAAAAAGTGTAGCTTCAAACGCATGTCCTAGTATTGGTTTGATGATAGAATAGCTTGCCGAACGCAGAGTTATAACGGAACCCGGCTGAAAATATGTATATGCAAATATATGCATATCAGCCAGCTATATATCAAATTTCTTCACACTAAACTCTATGTTTTGAACATTAAGCAATCTCGTACTTTCGATCGGGGGGCATCAGCTCTGTTTTCATGGCTTATCATGATTATTTCAGCTAAATTTCATATTGTTTTCCCCTCAGTTCTCTGTTAGGAAATGCTGATTGAATTGGGCGATGATTTGTCTGGTGCCATGGCAACCACGGACTTATTTCCTTGTACAAAACAAAGAGTCTACTTCCAACATGTACGTTTATGGGCATTTTGAATGGAAAAACGAGTCAGTTGAGAAAATTAATCCACTTGTCATTTTTATGGCTACAATTAAGGTTAATGTGATTTTTACAGTTTTATATAACGGCAAGTGAGTGTAAAGTCATTGCCCCATCTCTGTCATACAAAAGATGTTTACGGATCCTCACTTCTAAAAATATGATAAATGAAAAGGTCATGACGCCACAACTTAATTAGATTAATTATGAATAGAATCTTGTTAAATGAAGATAAAGGAAAGGTTTCTTTTGCCCCCACCTACGGCATGCCAGAATGGAACGGTCCTTACGTAGTCATTGGAGGAATGAAATTGTCTGAACTGTGGCCTGCCAGCCAGATGCGTGTGCAATTTCTGAGAAAATGATTGGATGAAATTGGCAGGTCCCCACGGCCAGAGTAGCCATTTTCACAGCAGGGTATCATAGGGTATATCTTCGTTGATCCCTTCGTCTGAACAATGTGTAATAAAACTGTCCTCCCTCGCTATGTACTGTCTCTGCGAGTAACACGCGTGCCAAGACGTCAAGATAGAATTAAGGCCTACGCAGAAGAATCCAGGTGAGCAGGTTTACGTAGTATTTTCATGATGGCCAGCGATTTTGTTCTGAAGTAAAATGTTAGGTAATCTTTCAAACTTTACGAACATGATATTGGTGACTATTGAGGTACCAGAAGTGGGTATACATCATAGGCTATATAGTATAAAAAAATAACATGCTCCCCTATAGAACAACTTCCGCTCGCAACGCTTGTGCGTGAGTGTGCAGACCCGGTTGGAAGTGGCTGTACAGGCCTGACGCTGGCCTAACCGGCTGGCTTGTACACATAATACCGCTCTGCCTGAACTGCCTGCGCCTCTCCTAGTGGCGGGAAAGATGAGGTCTTGTTGGCAGGTAATGGATGTTGACCCCGACGTTACCAGGGGAGCGGGGACAGCGAAGATGGAGGTCGTCAGGCCGCAGGCTCATCCAATTTATGTGCGCTCTTACAGAAGCCCCCTGATTTATTGCTCCATTACTTATGAATACATCCGAGATTGTGAAGCCGTACACCAGAGCTGCGGCCGCACAGCTGAACGGGCCGGCTAGCAGCACGCCGGCTTCACGTTAAGCCTGTGTTGCCACAGTTAGTGCCAGACGGTATGTCTACTCGATTCCTTCAGGTTTCGTGGTGGCAGGTGATTCAAAAATAAGAATTGAAGATCAATTCCACCTGAACACTTTGAGAGCCACGTTGTCAAAATGACAATAATCTAGTGCAGGAAGATTATGACCGTTTAGAGCTGCACAATTTACAACTAGAACTGATGCGCTTCGAAATTTAGATTCTACACTCTGTGTTACAAAGGGATTTTGAAGTGAGAACCTGATTTTTTTTTTCATAATCCACCAGGGGAACCTGAACGCACGTTATGTGGACATTTTATCCCAGCCTCTCTACAGTTTTACAATACTCGTGTTGCCTAATTTGACGGGTCATTGCATTTCTGAGGCTCCTGAATAAGACCAGCCATCCATTTTAAACCGCGCGTTTAACGGCTGCGCCAGCCTTCCGTATCAAAATGCAAACCCACATCACCTCCGAGGAGAAGAAATATCGCTTTCAAATTTTCTCAGCAGAAAGAGGCATTTTATAGGAAATACTCGCGTGTTGTTAATGGCAGGGATATGGGGATTGTGCGTACTGATAAACGCTTATCTAGTTAATGTCGGTAATCCAGTAATATTAATCTCCCTTGTCGGAGTGATAGATCTGTTCCGGACGTTGTGCATAAGGCGGAACCAAAAAGCCAATATTTCCTCAGCGCGTACGCCGGGTGGATCGGGAGAGAAGGACTGTATCGTTTGCAAGGTGTGTTCGGCTTGGAGAGACAGCGGCGAGGACTTCAAGTGCCCGCGTTGATAAGGTATACCAGAAGCCTGGTACCCATCCCTACCGCTACTGGCGCTAGACAGGAGTGGATACCAGGCTAGAGAACGTTATGTTTATATAAGAATAGCGTTTGTTCATTTGTTTGTGAACAGAAAAGCTCAAAACGCTATACAAGGTCCCTCATGACACAGTTGTAGAGTTTGGCAGAGCTGAGAACCAAACACCTGACCTGGCAAATGTCGTCTGAGGGCACGTTTCTTGATATAAGATACTTTATAATGTTGGAAGGTTTACTGCTTATTTGTAAGAATCGCGTTCAAGAACCTACTTGTTGGAACAAATATCGTTGACAACTACTAGCCTTACCGGAAACTTACGTTAGCCACAATTTTTTTTTCCATTTCAATTTGGAGGAGCTTTCTTTTCATCTAAAAATGCAAGCAAAGTTGCATGACGGAAGGCAGTAAGACGCTTGTGCACGTCGACGGTACATGGATACATGACATACATGCGACAACTGAGTTGTTGTTCTCTATCTATATCTAGTAGACATTGAACACAATAATTGAGCAGAGAGGCCTTGAAAAAGGTCAAGACACGGCGAATTTCCATATGAAGATGTGCCTGTAGATGCTGAGACGACGCCACCAAAGTCCCCAGATGAGTTGGCCCCGTGGTTCAAAGGTCTGACGTTTAAGTGGTGTCAAGTTGTCTCCTCTGTCAACAAACACGCCTGCGCTCATTTCGTGTTTTCCAACAGTTGAACATGAGGCGATGACTGAAGTGTTAAAGTGTGGACGTTCTCGGCACGTCACACCAAGGCGTTTTATTTGTGTAATTGTGGGCTTTGCAGTAAAAGCGTAATTCTGGTGCTTAAGCTTCAAAGACAAGCAATCAATTAACCTACCAGCCAACCAAACAATCAATTAATCGGTATCACAGTTAACAGCGATTTTCTGTGCCAAGGGCGGAGACAAATACATAAATCGATTGATTGATGGATAATCAGTTCCCGACGAACCCCTGCCTGTTGATAAACGGTCGGTCCCTGACTCATGATGGCTTGGTACCAGATGAGACAATCGGCAGCCCTTGTCAGCCTGCCACGCCGACATGCAGCACCCCTATCACTGGAGCGGAATGTATAAACATCGACTCTCTCTCCTGGGGTTGGTGTTGGGGAGGAATGCAGCTAGCCCCGCTGATGTACGTGGTTCCTCCGGCCTGACACACACAGCTCCGTGCGAGCTGGAAGAAGGTACGCACGGAATGTGCTGTATCCTTGCACTTGTCCTTGGCTGCGGTGTTAGAGGCCGTGGCAAAAACCTCGTCTTTGTAACTCCAGTTGGTCAAGGTTAACGCCACAGCCTACACTTCACGTGTGTGCGCGGGAGATGAATAGATCACGTTATTGCTCTTGTCAGCTCGGATACAGTTTATATACGACGTGTCGAGCCGTGGAGAGTTGGGAAGAATGCATGTCTTTGCTAAACACGTTTCACAGCCTCTGTTACTTGGGAGGCCCGCGAAATGCTCACAAAAAATCATTTGTGGCAATAACGTCGGTAACTATACTCCTCAAATTTGCTCTTGTGACCAATAGATCTCATGTATACTGTAGATAAGTTATCGTAGATGGATTACTGAGTGATGTTTTCTTGTTGAACATTGGAAAGCTCGAGATGTATAATTGACTCTTTCTGTCTGTTCGCAAAAGTTATTAAGTATGAAAAAAGACTTGATTTCTTTCAAAATTGAAAAAAAATACAATTGTGACGGTCTTTAAAAATCAGTAGTACAGACACAATCCATAATCGGATGATGGTCGGTGCCTAGTTCAAGTCGTTTTGTGTACACAAACGTAGTTTTCCATGAGGATTGATGAGTGTACTTGTGTGTGTGTGTTACGCCCGTGGTTTTTACACGGTTGTACGTTTCCTACAACAGCTGCTCCCGTTCGGCCCTGCAGTCGTTACGACTGGACCGCCCCTTCCCCTCGATTAGAGAACATAATTGTCTATCCTACGCCTTCATCTTTGCGCGAGAAAAAAAGGATGTGTTTTATGTCGCGATGAGGCGTAGCTCATTCAATCACAGTCATCTGCAAGTCGGGCTGGCGCGGAGCACAGAGATCACTCGTCTGGTGAGGGAGGGTTTTATCACATCAGAGGGGCTTTTAGTTTATTTCACATCTCACAAAACGCGAGGTTACATGATATAATTGGCCATCACTTGCATCATATTATTCCTCAATCAAGTTCATTTGTAGTTCAGCTTTCCTGATGCAGGCGATGAGACGGGGCACTGGGCGGCAGGCAAAGTGGTTGATTGATCGGACCTGTCGTTTGGCGTTTGACTAATCCCCGCCACATGCAAGCCCGGCAGCAGCCCTGCATTTATTATTGCCACACCAGCGCTAGCCCTCGCTCCCGGCGACTGACAGATAGAATCGCTGTTCATTTCATCTGTTTGCCAGCGATCGCGCAGAGCGCAGACTTGTAACCGGGTCCTAATGGCGCGCTTCTCTCTTGTACCCCGCAGGAAGCTTGCTGAGGGCCTGCCGAGGGAAACACAGCCAGGCCGTCATGACGCCGTGGATTTCCGTGTGAGGGAAGATGGCAGCAGTACTCGGGACCCAGGAACACGGCTTGTACGATAGCGGAGACGAGTGGGAAGTCGGGGTCGGCGACCTCATCATCGATTTGGACGCAGATTTGGAGAAGGACCGGCGTAGAGCAGAGGAAGAGAAAATTATGGTCGCTCCTTCACTGCAGAAGGAGTCAAAGACTGGAGCTGCCGGGAAGGACCTGAAAATGAAAGTCAAACGCAGCAAGGGGGTGAATGGAGCGAAGACTTCCTATAGTATTTCAGATCTGAACGTGGGGAAGAAAGATGGCGACTCTCAGTACGATTTTGACGGGGAGAGCAGCCCCGGTGTTGTACCTACGGCGGCGGGGAAGGCTGGCAAGGCCGCGTCTGGTCAGGACAAGCCAGGCAAGGCGCGGGCAGGCAGCGGAGGGAAGGGAGGACGGAATAACGAAAAGGCCAATAAAGATGGCGGGAATCCATCAAAAGAGGCTTTGAGCCAACATGACGAGTCGACTGGGACGAACATCAATAGTCAAAGTTCCCATGGTAACGAGGATGGACAAAAATGCACCAGTTCAGGCAAGAACGCCAAACGGGAGGAGAAAGCGGCGACCAAGGGTAAAAGTTCTCCTAAAAAGGACAAGGACAAATCCAAGGACTCCAGCCACGGTGGCAAGACCTCCAAGGGAAGCAAGAAAGCCAGCAAGGCAGAAAAGGCTGATAAGGTAACGTCTACTACCTCTTAGTCTTACGCACGCTTTAGCGGCCGTAAATATGCCAAATTGGGCTTGATGGGAGAGGGCTGTTCACTTGTGTGGAGAGGTTTTCCTGGGGGATGAGCCGTGTCAGCACCTAGTGCCAATGGTCTGCCCCTGCTAGCCCTGTGTCCCCGATTAGACTGATCACCACCTGAGCAATTAATGACTATGCAATAAGGGGCGGATCATGTTTAGTTTAGCGGGGGATCTATGCATGCTAAAGGCTGCCTGCTAGTCTAGGCTGTTAAAGGCATGCATTTTTACAAAGAAGGTTGATGTAAACCTTTGATACTGTTCTGTAACCATGTTGTGCTCCATGTACCATTTTTTTCTATCCCAACCCGCCATGTTGTACTAGCTAGACGGAGATTTTATGTTTGCCAGCTC
This sequence comes from Branchiostoma floridae x Branchiostoma japonicum, assembly GCA_013266295.2. Lineage (NCBI taxonomy): Eukaryota > Metazoa > Chordata > Leptocardii > Amphioxiformes > Branchiostomatidae > Branchiostoma > Branchiostoma floridae x Branchiostoma japonicum. The sequence continues at coordinate 23,140,072 of CM023823.1, forward strand.
ACGAAAACGGTGCCCAGAGGACGGCCGCAAAGCTTCCTGCGAGGTCAGATTAGTGTGACCCCGTTGACATATTTCCAAGATGTTCACCCATCCGACGCTCCACACAGCCCTCGCCGAGCTCCGAAACAATCTTTACCGCGCTTCTACAGATCCTCTGTGTTAGGATAAACTTGTCATAAAACGAAAATGCTGGAGCTGGAAAGGATCTGTAGCGATTTGGAGTAGATCAGAGAAAATAGTCGCCGGCATTGAATCCCGACACAGAGGGATTTGCAATGTTTTACAATTAATATCAACATAACTGTCGTGGGTTGTTCCCCCCTGTTCCACTAGGACGGCGCTCTCGCTGCGACTTGAATTGAATTTGTGTAACCCTTCATTTCATAATTTGAATATTATGTAAAGTGTAAAAGTATGACTGAAAAAACAACAAAACACACAAAGCGTAAAAAATTCATTTTTTAATCTATGAAATTCGTTGAGCGCTCTGTAAAAATCTTAGATCGTAGAGAGAGCGCCGTCCTAGTGGAACAGGGGGGTTCCACATACGGGTCGCGTGTTCCACAGTCACACAACCGTGACCGTGGAAGGAATGGGTTTTCAGAGAATATCATCAGAGTCGCTGCAAATGTCAAAGATATTATGGCCAACTGATAGCTCCTATTTTCCACCACCATTCATCAAAAGTGGATGAAGTCGGTACAAGATCCTACCGACACATCATTTTAACAGATCAGCTTCCTTGCCTTAATTCCGCCATGTACTGCCGCCAAAGATAAGAGATATCAGCAAGATACAGGAAGGCAGCGGCGGAAGATGGCTAATATGATGAATACAGCGTAGCTATTTCAGAGGAACGGCTCCCAATTAAGATTGGCTTTCGGCAAAAAAAACGGTGGTTATTGTAAGTAAGCGTGTAAAGCCAGTGGGACAGGCTCAATTAGCAGGCGCGTTGTCTGGCGTGATACCGGGTAATCTCCCGGGACAGACGGCCGGTCCCGCCGCGATGGCTGGAGTGAAGACTCGGTAATTGGGGGGTAGTGGCTGTGAGAAAAGCCCGGCCAGTCAGAACACATTACGGTTTTCTACTCCCAACATCTGCTTGGAGACTGAAGCTGAGACGACAGGCGGTATTTAGCGCTGCTGCCCGTGTCACCTTCCACACCGGCTTGTTAGAGAACATCCTGGCAGGACCGTCCATTTGTCATTACTTTAGGCGGGGGGCAGCGGGGTAGCGACGTTGGGAGCGGACCAAAGCTATTAAACAAGGCTGGACTCCAGGCCAGGTTTGTAGTTACAGATCCTGAACAGAACCGTTTAATTCGGACAGTTGTTAGTCGCTTCAGTGACTGTTCTGAATCAAAGGTAGCTTTCCCAATAGCGCCCGCGCCACTGTCTAACGGGTACGAGTTCACCAAAAAGTTCTTGCGTAGCAAAAGTTCGGACACAGTTTATTTTTATTAAACGTTTAACGTCATACAGAATCATGATTAAATCATGTTCACCCACGGCTTGGACAGATACCATGAGGACGGAAATGCCTACTCTCCAAGCAGAGGTTTGGGTTTTGGGCTTATTTTTGGCGTGTTTTTAGGCTTTTTTATCGGGCTTTCTTTTTTCACTGAAATTTTGTTTCTACCCAACCTAATAGAAACAAAATTTCAGTGAAAAAAGAAAGCCCGATAAAAAAGCCTAAAAACACGCCAAAAATAAGCCCAAAACCCAAACCTCTGCTTGAAGAGTAGTGGTTGGGTTGGGTAGAAACAAAATTTCAGTGAAAAAAGAAAGCCCGATAAAAAAGCCTAAAAACACGCCAAAAATAAGCCCAAAACCCAAACCTCTGCTTGAAGAGTAGTGGTTGGGTTGGGTAGAAACAAAATTTCAGTGAAAAAAGAAAGCCCAATAAAAAAGCCTAAAAACACGCCAAAAATAAGCCCAAAACCCAAACCTCTGCTTGGAGAGTAATCTCCCCCATCACCCACTCCTCACCAGTTTTGGATCTATATTACGCTGTTGATCCTCCAACCGGGGATTGCCTATGTGTAACTCTGTGCCCGGTTAACTCCTCTGGCGATTTATTGCCTTCGTCAAGAAGGGTATGTTTTCATGGGCGTGCGTGTGTGCGTGAGTCTGTCAACAGTATAACTCGAGAAGGCTTTAATGGATTGTCTTCATATTTGGTAGGTGGGTAGGTCTTGATGAGACCTAGAAGTGATAGGAATATGGGCCCCCTGGCGGCTTGTTATGGTACTGCAGCGGTACTTCCGGTTTTGAAATATGGTGATCTGGAGGAGCTAGGGTCATGATTTTTGGATGGTAGATAGGTCTTGTGCTCGGGAAGAAGTGACATAAGTTTGGGCCCCCTAGCGGCTTGCTCTGGAACTGCAGGAGCATTTGTATGAAAATGTTTAAAGTAGGATAACTCAATAACCGGTCGACGGATCATCCTGATATTTGGGGCATAGGTAGGGTAAGTGATGCTTGACATAATTAGATGACCAGTATGCAAATGATGATGTAATTTGCATAATTAATGAAGCAATTATATAATTCAGTTTCCTTCCATGATAGGGCTTCCATGATACTCTACCTTCATTGTGACACATGGGCTACAGGCTGTCCCAGAGGGAGAAAGTCCCAGAGGGGATAGTCCATGTAGCTGCAGGCGGTGTTGCCTTACAGCCTGCACAGATGTTTTTTCCCTTGCCCAATGCACGATTGCAGACTGCATCGGCAGGGGTAATTTTCACAATCCAACTTCCATATTTAGGGGGACTAATATATCACTTCTACCTTCTTAAGTTATATAACGATAACATCTTTTGACGAAGGCATGAGATCGTTGACCTCTAGTTCACCCTATTTTCATACAGTTTGTATTATTTTTCTATCAACCCACGGAGTCTGTCAGAGACTAGCAGGGGCTTGGCAAGGGACCGGTTACGTCACTTTGGTTCCACAAACCGACATCTGACAGGAAACGGAATTGTGTGCCAAGGTCGTCCCGTATATCTCACCATTACTGTCAACACGGGGAAGAATGGAAATTCAATTTTCTCAACAAACACGAGGGCGTCGATAGAGGAGCTGCGGGGAAAATGTGTTAATGCTCTTGGAGCGCACAGGGAGGTTTACTGTGCAAACATCCAGACGTGCACGTGGTTCCTCTCTACTTGTTTTTCATTCTTGCCGATTAGTTGCAAACTTGTATTTGTTCATGGATATGGAGTCGAAAACACAGTCTCTGCTGTTTATACTTGCTGCAAAGGAAATACATTCTTCGAACCTTACACCACTTCCCCATAGTCATGACCTTGAGGTCAGGAGACTCTAAGCAAAATAGAACAGACACAGACTCGAGAACAACTTCGCAGACGTACATGTAGCGCTTGGCACGACAAGTTTCAGTGGGCGGCGGATGGGGAGCGTGAATCGTCCTGTCACGACACAAGGTAGTCATTTTTCCACACGCCACACTCAGCGGTGAAAGGACAGGAGGCAGGCGGCGGTTAGAAGGTATCCTAGGAGATACAGAGATACAGTGGTCTAATTTTCAAGCAAATGTCAGGAGGGAAGATCATGGTATTCTCTTAACTGTCGTGATTTTCTGACACACCTCCCAACATCTGCTTGGCGATGAGCCTGGGACTTGTTTGGAAAAGTCTGCAGGCTGCATAACTGTCTTAGAATCCGGAAACAGTATCTATATTGATGTAGGAACGCTTACTTTGCGTACTGCGCACAGATCTAGAGAAGTCTTCAGTTGGCCATGTTTTATCAACCGCTTCCTCTCGGCACCAGTTTGCATGATCTCCTATCATTAGTTATATCAAACCCTCGTGATATCAGCAATTCTAGGATCAGAAATGCGCCAGAGGGACCTGAATACTGGTACCTAATATCTTTCCATGAAAGGCGGTAGAAGGCGCAAGGCAATGGATGCGATGGCTTCTATCAGTTTTTCAGCTGGCTTATGACTTACACGTAACCTTATTCTCCTCCACTCCCCATGGTTGTGGCTGAGGAAGTTGACATTCTCCCGAGGCCAGAGGCAACTGAGTAGCCGGATTTGTCTCCGAGCACCTGGGTATCCAGATAAACAGGCGCGCGGCTTCCTCTCGATCGGAGTAGCCGTCAATCATCGGGCGAACATTTGGTGTCGCCTTTCGACGGCTGGAACGGGCAGCCAAACAATTCAAGGAAGAAGGGATCCAGTCTGGTTCAAATCGATAGTCAGCTCGGCTGAGTGCGGAGATTAGGAAGTGTGGTTCGGCGGAAGGAGTCGTGATACACTTGCCAGTGAGGTATTTGTTGGGAGGAACTTTCTTAACGTTCCGTTGGGATGCTACCGTGCATAATGACCAGGAAAAATACGTTGTGACAGGTGTATATTGAAGCTGTTCCCTCTCCTGGCGTCGGAATAGCAAATGTATTGCCCCTTGCGTGCGCCGTACCGCAGGAAAGAGTAGCAGTTGTTGAGTGGGAGCCAGATAGGGGTGAGGGGAAACCGGGTCAAGGTGGGGGCGTCGCAGTGATTGGATAATTTGCAACTGACAGGCAGGGGGCAAGCTCCAAGTCACTCAAAGTATCAAGCGCCTGTCGTAGTGGGGGAGGGGGGCCCTGCCAATTGGCAAGTCCAATAGAAAATTATTGTTGATGATCACAAGTCCCATTAGGTATGACACGCGAAGGTTGCGGCCTGTGTTATATAATATACACGTCTGTAAAGTCCTGTGTCAGCAGTCGTGGTTCATATTCCTCTCCCTCTCACCCATCTTTCCCTACACACACACACACACACGCACGCACACACACACACACACACACACACACGCACGCACACACACACACACACACACACACACACGCACGCACGCACGCACACACACACACACACACACACACACACACACACACACACACACACACACACACACACACACACACACTCTACCAGACTAACTGCGCGGGCTATAATAGGGAGATATTTGCAAGGGGAGTCTGGCCGCCTTGAGGTTGACTGGCCGCGCTACTGGCTTCAGAGGGGGGAAACTAACCCTCCCGCGGACCGACTTTACTGGCCAGCTATTCCCTTCTGTTGCCGAATTCTACGATTTGTACCCCCGTAGGATCTAGGAAGGCCTGGTGGAGACTACACACACACACACACACACACACACACACACACACACACACACACACACACACACACACACACACACACACACACACACACACACACACACACACACACACACACAGTTCGGACGTAATCGGGTGAACTGAAAGCTGGGGTGATTTATAGGGTACTAAAGTGTACTCATTTGGCGGAGACGTTCTTGTAAATCGATATCGATTAGAATAATTCACAGGTTCCCGCGGCGTGTGTGAGAAGGGGAGAGAAATATGACAGAAGGCGGGTGGAACGGATCCATGTTGTGACGATTAAGAATGAGATAAGAACAGCTCATATTTCACAGGCGCGGGGCAGCGACGCTGGAAATAAGAGAGGGCCTGCATGGGGGGGTCCCGACAACGCTCTACGCTAAATTCTGAGAGCCGGCTACGTATTACGCTGAATTCAAGAAGCCTCCCCCATTACGCTTTACGATAAATTCCAGGTAGCTACAACGCATTACGTGAAATAAAACGGCGAATTACGCTCTACGCAAAATGCACCGATTACGCTCTACGTTGAATTAGAGCGGTCCGTCTACGCTCTACGTAGAATTAAAACGGCCGATTACGCTCTACGGAAAAGGGCATGCGGGCCCACATAAGAATGGAACATCGGAAATCACTGGTGCACTGGCAATGGCTGGAATCGGTCCTCTTCTGGCAGCTTTACGATAAAGTTTACGCTGTATTCCGGACCCGTACAGTATAATGCTGATGTAGAAGGAAAAGTCGCTTTTGTTTGGAAACCTTTGACAATGTTTGATTTGGTCCCTAGGTTGTCATTGGCGAGAATAACCGGTGTAAATGCAATATAGGTTACACTTCTGTTGAGTTGTGATTTCCAAAATGATTGATTTTTAATTCTATATCGAATTACATATAATTCATGGCCTATTTTTATGTAATAACCCGGAAGTTTACTTCAATTGCAGGCAGTATTATTGGTTTAACCGCGGATACATTAAAAAGTGCCGATATTGAATGGTAACACTTATTAAACTAATCAAAAGCTGTGAGCGAATTCGCGAAGCGTGATTGATTCGATTTTCCTATTGAATGATTTCGTCCTTGTGTATGTAAGATAATCACATGCATGAGATTCCGAGTTAGGTATTTTTCTTACATCCGTCTATTTGTTCTTAGATATTTGTACCAAACAAGAACAATGTGGTTTGGTGAAGGTGGTGGTGCCTTGAACTTGTACTTGGTAATGACCTTGGAGGAAGCGGCAGTGCCACAGATCAGACTAGATTTACCGCCAGCCAGCCGTACTACCACGGTCTCTCCCCCAGTCTCCCCGGTGAGACACATGGCACGTCTCCGCCGCCTGTCACGCCCTGGTTCCCCCGGCACGGCTGACGCGGTAATTAGGCTCGACCTCGGCGGTCGGACCAGCCGTGAACTGATCTGACCGAACCTCGGAGTGATTACACTCAGGAAGCCCCGGCTGACGTTAAGTAGGATGTCACAACTACGTTTATCTTGGGTTTCATGTCAGGTTTATCTGTCATTCCTGTCGGTATAAGGAGATCAGTAATGAATGAATGAATAAATAAATGACTGGTTTATTTGATCAACATGATCCTTAAAAAGTACACCGCAGCCAGGTAAAGTGGCTGACTTGCATACTTTTCACATCAATAGATAAGGCTATTTACAAATTGACATTTGGTACTAACATAATTATTTACATCATATAATGTTCTTAATACGGAGAAGTCACTGTTCGTTCAGTAGTTCTATCATGTACGGAATAGGACTGTTCTTATATCTGTTTGTTCGTGCTCTAAATGTGGACAGAAGGTGTTTATTTCTAGTGTCTCTGGAGCTGACATCGCCACGGGAAGGAGGAAACCAGTCTCTGAATGTGTTTGACTTAATGAGTCCTTTGGAAAAGTTGTAGCAAATGTCTCGGCGCCGGGCTTCTAATGTCGGCAGGTGCAGTTTCCTGCATGCCTCCGTGTAGGAGGTGAACGATTTGAACTGGGAGGTGAACTATCAACTCCCAGCTGGGATTTTTCCTTACGATTTGACTAGTTGCGGGTTTCATCAGAACAAATGAGTTGGTGATGCTAAATTTGGTCTTTAGTTATGGTTGATGGTATTTCTTTCCGTCACGTTGACATAACCGAAGCAATAATTCCCTGTGTGCTGTGCTGCACGGAATTAGTACACCGTGTTAATTTGCATGTTACATCTGCGGTTATGTAAGACAGTTCGTATATTTTTAGTCCTGTCGAGTCCATGTAGTAAGAGTGGTAGGAGTGAACGTTTGTTTACTAAACATACAGGTTTACATACTTATATATAACATCTGACAAGGACCAAGGTTTTAATTTGGTTCAATCAAACGGGAAGAAAACATATTTGATGCTGAGTTTTCCAAGTATGTCTTGCTGTCCAATTGCTACAGCACATGCACTTGGATTTGACACTTGCACTTCACTCTGCTAGATGATGATGCCAGGGAGTGTCAGATCTGTCTGCCGTTGTTATCTCCATGAAAAATGGAGATATTGTTTTTGGTCTTTCTGTCTGTCTGTGTGTCTGTGTGTCTGTGTTTCCGCATATTTGTGGTCAGCATAACTTATGAAGGCATTGATGGATTGTGATGATAATTGGTATGTTGGTAGGTCATAGAAAGACAAAGGTCAAGGTCAAATATGGGCCTCCTGGTGGCTGACCTTGGTACTGCAGCTGAACTTCCGGTTTTTGTATCTTTTGTCCTGGACATGCTATGGTCTTTATTTCTTGGTGACAGATAACTTGTTCTGTCAGGAATAAGTGACGTGGGTTTGGTCCCCCTAGCAGCTTGTTCTGGAACTTTCACATATCAAATACAGTATATGTAATTTGTGTTTCATGGAGATATGAGGTCTCCGAATTCTTGTTTTTACTGAGGAGAAACCTCAGAAACTGTTGAGACCCGTCCTGATGAGAACTGTTGCAGAGAATGTTATGTCCTAGTCGGCCAGCTGTGTCTACAGTTTTTGGCACAGGGTTATTGCATTGAGAGTTGCAGGTGTCAGATGTGATGAGAGTTCTGGGCACCCAAAAAGTTGCAAAAAAAAAAACTGGTCCTTGATCACAAAGGCACAAAGGTCCTTGGCAGAAGTGCTCATGTAAAAGTGGTTGAGACAGCGGGCCCCTGACTGTTCCCCTGGAGTAGAGAACCTTTTTACCTGGAGCTTCAGCCATCAGTGACAAACATTCCAAGAAGGATGAAGATGTGGAAGGCCGAAGGGTCAATCGCCTTGACCTCTGAAGGTGATGTTTAAAGAGTTGTGTCAGCTCTCGGTTTCACTCTGCAAATTCCCAACCGACCTCAGGGACACTTCAGGTTTAGAAAAAACAGCCTCTTATTGCAATGTCATAAATTCAAGTAGGGATAAGCGTGGGGGAATCTGAGGACCGAAATTGGCGGCTGTTGAAAGGACTTGGCCACAACTGCTTCTCAGACGTCAACAGCGTTGAGCCCTGAGGAAGGTTCGCTGGGTTCGTTTGTTGACTTTTGTGTTCAACTTCCTCTGCTGCTTCTCTTCGCGGTGACTGCCAAAGTGCCGCTGATCGGCCGTCCCTCCCCGCTGGCGTTACGTGAGTTGCTGCGTTCTGTCCTCACCGTCTCATCACCACAGTAACCATTGTTCTGCACACATTCACGTACATTAAAAACTCTACCCCTACTACTGGCTTTCTCCCAACAAGTAGTAAAAGAAACCCTCGCGATAGTTCTCCCAGCTGTCCCGTCTGAATCTGCGGCTAGCTGCCGTTATCAATTTACGGCACACAGAGATCGCACCGGTCGATAACTGGAGGGTGAGGGTGCTGGAATGACGGGTATGTCCCGGGCGACGGGCCCACTATCGCCACCTGCAGGTATTTGGGCGGAAGGGTAGCCAGGATACAGCCATGGAAGGATTGGAAGTGCACGCTTGGCAGTGCCGAGGCGTGATAGTGTTTGTCAGCTCCGTGTGGACAGTGTAAACATGACAGGTCACTGGGAGATACCGGCGGCAGGCATGGCTGGATCGGTACGGCTGGTCCAAAACACTGCACACCAGAAAGGTGTGACTTCAATGATGCGGTGTACCGTGGTACATTATAGATGAATAACTTAATTGCACAACAATTGTACAGTGTACAAAGTATGGCACCTACTACTACATAACTACGTATACCATTTCATAATGCTAACCTATCTAATACGTGAGTGGGTGGCTAGTATAGGAGTGAACTTCTACAATGAATTTCTGATGTTTAAACAGTCTTTTATATATATCCCTATGTATACCATGTATGGATTGTCGCATGTCAATATGTATTGGAATTTGCTTTTTAAATCTATGGAGGTAAAACCTGGTAGGAAAGCTGATAGTCTAGTGTACAGTGAATTACGTATATCAGCATATTTAGGACATACAATCAAGAAGTGATATTCATCCTCAACTAGTTCTGGACAAAAAGGACAAATTATATGATTTACATCGTGTCGTGTAAATAAATCGACGTACTTTCTTAAAATGAATTTTTGCAAGTGTTGATCGTACGTTACAAACGCCACGATTTATCATGCCAAATGTTTCTACAGTCTTTGCATAGTTCACATTAAAGACAATTGGAGATATCATTACGTATACATCATTATAACTTACTACTCATAAGTCCAATTTGTGCGTCCAAATGAAGACCGATTATTACATTTGTTTGCACTGGCAAGATAATAAAATACGTGACAGAGACAAAAAGGAATGACCTTGTATACGCATAACAGTACGTAGCTCAAAATCGTTCGTGGATGGCTACGTGCATCATCATCAAGGACATTTATTCGTTTCGTACTAAAATATTGCCTATACAGTTATTCAAATCACAAGTGTATTTGCATATCTCACGTGTATAACAGTTTTTTTTATTGAACAACATAAAGGGAACAAAAAGGACACAGTGGTGGGCAACTCTAGCTAGTTGCTAATATTAGTCCCACCACTGACAATGAAAGAAAATACATATACAATGGCAAATCATTATAACAAAACAGCAACAAGTAACATAACAGCAAATAACAAAACAGCAAAAGGGCAATATAAGCAAAAACATATAAAAACGATCGTAAGGGCTAAGAATGAATAGTTTACCGTAGGCAGAACCGTTTTGTATGAACAATGTACGTATATAACAGTTCGCTTACATTTGGCCTATATGTACCATGGCTGAAGACAAATATCCATGACTATGCTAATTATGAGCTCGTTTGCAAAACGTGAAACTGCCCTTATCATGTGAAGTGATCTCTTGGAGGTCCATCGGAGGGCGATGATGACGTCAATAGCGTCTTGAGATTGCAGCCCTATAGATGACATGGCACTATCCGATGTGAAGTGATAGTGATGTCTTTACGATTACGATTACGATTATGTGGAAAGGCTGTTTTTTTTGGTGTTTTTTTTCATACATTTTGTTTGCATCGGCGATATGTCTTCCCGCGGTGCAAATGTGCTGCGTTTACTTATAAAAGGGTCTCAGTGCAACATTTCTGGTTGGATTGAAGCAGGGACGGACGGGGAAGTTACGGGGCGAGGGACTGCAGAACGTTCCCCTGCAGCCGTCATGATCACTGAGGAATAAAAAAAGACCTTAGGCGAATCAGCAAAGCTGTCTTTACACACTCTACATCTCGTGAAAGTCGTGTGTAATCTACTGGTTTGCAATCTCTCCCCCGGATCAAATCCATTTTGGATCAAACCCAAGCCGTTAAAAAGATTTAAATCGCAAAATGCACGCCTTGGTGCTGACAGGGCTGCTGTCATTTTAGGGGAACGTTGAAGAAATCCACACACGTTAAAAAGTCCGCCACACGACAAGGCGGCTTTAAATAACAGACTGTTCCGTAAGCTTTGATACTCTGAAGAATGTAAGGTTCTGCCACCCAGGTGCCATTCCTGCACTGACCATATATTAACACTCTACCAGCCGCCGTTCTACATGTAAGCTGTAAGTCCCTGAGGCTCCCTCACACACACAGCCACCAGGAGAAGCCACTCCCGCTAGTCTGCCTTAACACGGAGAATAACAAAGTGCAGTGCAAATGTCTACAGAACGCACAGTTCTTCATGCTCTTATCTCCGTGCCAGTCGGCTCAACAGACGATTTCAGCTGGCATCAGCCAGTCCCCGTTGCGCGGCACCGGGCTGCGAAAATCGAATCCTACCCGGCTAATAAAGGCTACCTGCACGCCATCGGTAAACCAAGAATAAAGATTTCCTTAATCATTTTGACACAGTAGGTCACCCCGGCGCTGCGTGATGTATGAAGGTTCTGATAAGGCTTTGATAATGATCAGCCTTCGGAGATGATTTGCTTCCCGTTCTATTTCCCTGCGGTCATTGCTATTCTGCACATGTTACGACCTATCCAATAACTCCAGTAGCTCCCGTCTTGCTGTCTCACTTCAACGAGCTCCAGTGAGGAGGGACGGTCTCTAGTGAGACTAGAGGCTGGGGCAAGTGCACTTAACAATTTCACAAGGGTTGCTGTAATAGCCTTGTCTTATTACTTCTGCTATCTGGACAGTTAGATTGGTATGAATGGATTGTAGACCGACCGGGGAAGATTTCATCCAGGGTGGTGACGAACAAAGGAAAACGATAGGCTCAGTTTCAGTGGCTTGACCGACCCGTTTAATCCTTGACATTTAAAAAGTGATATAATAAGATAGTTTCCTCCACATTGATCTTCCCTTGCCACAAAATCCTGGGTTACTGTCAACAGAGTTGTTGCCATGGCATGTTGTCCGATACAAGGTGTGTAAAATAAAACCCCGCATTTGGAATCACATGGTAGCATTCCTTTCTGGATATCGTGAGGTTATTTTTCACTCCGTTTGACGCTGGGTCATATCTATATGCAGACGATAGAAAAGGTCATACATAGTGATGTACTGGAGCTGTTCCATCGCCCGGCCCGTAACGGCCGCGGTAAGGCATCAACATGCAGCTGGTGTTGACCTAGATGTACACTGAGACTGAACAGCGCGATCAAAACGACCCAGCAACAGAGAGATAGATGCATCTGACAACCCCTAACGACCCGGACAGAATTGCTGGGAATTTGCTCCCTACCGTCACGCAGGGGTTTTCAACTCTGCGTTAAATTTTTATCAAACCACGCAGACAAAAATTAACGGGCGAGGCGTCGTGTGGGAAGCGTGCGGATAGCTGAGTTGGCGCACGTACGGTGACGGTTGGGCGTTTTATCGGCGTTGTAAATGGTAGACTGACCAGTAAATGTGCGTGAATTAACTTTACGTCCTTTCTTACACCATTGTTTTCCTTAAAAGGTTAAACCTAGGCACAGTTTTAGATTATCAAAAGTTCGTGCCAAATTTGATCTCCGGCCTTTGACGCTGACTGTCTGAAACAGAATTTGACGAATTGTCAAGTTAGAGACCAAGAGGAATTCGCGAGACCTGGTGAGAGAGGATATGTCTCGTCTGCCCGACATTTCCCGCCACATTAATCTCTCTGTCGGCGCAGAAAATTTAATTTGGACATGCAGGCAACGCGCGGCGACTGCCAAGGAGGCCACCGCTCGTTTGTCGTCTGTGCCATGCGTCATGTTCCACCTACACCCGCACATCATAGCTCCATTTCCAGCCAGAAAATGATCGCTGTTCACCCGACCCTCTCTAGTCATGAAACATTCGTCGATCACTAGAAACTAGGGCACCCTTTTCGATTTTTCCTGAAAGTGACGTACGTGCCAGAAGACAAATGGACGTAGTACGTCGTCCGCATATCTCTTGAGACGCCGGATTTGGTTCATGGCTTTCTTGATACATTCTACCAAATGTCCTACCGTTCTGTGATTCGTGCTGCCCTTTTTTTCTAACGTTTTTGGTTCTTTACACACTGTGGTAAATTTGTAGCTCGCCGAAAACTTTGCTTCGGCTCCTGTAGTATTTTTTTCACACTCTCTCACCCTTTTTTTTATGAAGGTAAAACTGGACTAGACGGACATGAGTGGCAGTTGGCGATTTTATATCTTTTGATTTAGCTTTAAATAAATTGCTCGTTGTTGTTGTTTTCTCAATAGGGTCAGTCTGGGGCAGAGAAGACGAAGCAGTCCAATACACCACTGATGCCCCCACCCCCTCCGCCGCCTCCCCCCAACCCCTCGCCCATCTCCGCTCAGTCTCCGGTCTTCATCCCCTCCGTGCTGGCCCCGACCACCCCGCCGTCCGTGCGCCATGTCGGCACCAACACCACGGAGATCGGCGTGGTGACGGAACCTGAGTGTCTGGGACCATGTGAGCCGGGAACCAGCGTGAACCTGGAGGGGATCGTGTGGCACGAGACCGACGGAGGTACGTTACTGTCGTCTCTCTACTTAGCCTAATGAATCCTCTTTGCATGTAAAACTACCCGCTCGTTGCTTGACGCTCTTGTACCCGTGCCTAACAGTCATCAGTCACGTTTCTGAAGTTTCATCATTCTCTGAAAGCTGATAAATAAGGAACATAAAGCGTGCTTTTGAACGGCATCCAAATTCTATAGGACATGAGAGGTCAAGGCGTGACCTACTAGGCGTGACCAAGTAGCCTGCCAAGAAAGTCGTGGGAAGCTATATTGTATTTTGTCACGAGTCAGACTACGCAAAGCACGAACTCCAGGAGTTGCACCGTTCCTTCTGGGTACGAATGTAGAGCTACAGTCAGCTGCCTGCGTCCAGCTGCACGATCACCGTGTAGACGATTCCCGTATAACATCACGACATAGATAGACCCACAATGACCTCAATTTTGCAAAACAATTCCTGCAAACCATCCCCTTCATGGGGGTCTGCATGCTCTTTTCCGTAAGGCGTAGGCGGGCCTTTTAAATTTCCCGTTATTCGTAGGGAAGTTATTTTATTCAGCGTAATTCGTAGTGAGGAGGTGAAAATTTAGCGTAAAGCGTAGCCAGTGCATTTCACGTAAAGCGTAATCGAGCCAAAAAATTCCCCGTAAATCGTAGTTCAGACTCCCAATTTTTCGTAGGCCGTAGTGGATGAACTTGCGGTTGACCTGTTGGGTCATCCTTGTACGCAGGATTTGCACGTAAAAAGTTGCAGAATATACCGTTTCAGAGGGTCAAGATTTCAACATTTTCCCGGGGGAAGCATGCCCCCGGACCCCCCTAAAATGTATGCGATGAGTCACGCCTTCGGCGCTGCAGTAAAATATTATTTTGCCCCCTCCCATAGAAGTAGAGTCGCTTTGCTGCCGTCTCTGCTTTCCTTCTCCCATCTGGGTCCAGGTGTGGTGCACGATGGCTCGACCACATAACGCCCGTGATGGTCTGCATTTTATCACATTCTGGGTCCATTCTGACCCAGTATCAGTGCAATTTGGAGTCGTGACAGTGTTTAAAACAGCGAAGTCACTGATGTAAATCAGTTGACAAACAAAATAGACCAGTCAACTCGAATTCGAAGCGAAGCGCCAGAATTTAGCGTAAAACGTTGCCTGCCTTCTTAAATTTTACGTAAAGCGTTGCGGGCCTCGATGAATTTAGCGTAAAGCGTAGTCAGGACCCCCCATGCAGACCCTCCTTCATGTGTTACGATTGTGTACAATGCCATTTGTCACCAAGTGGACCCCCTCCAGTGAAATGATAGTTATCTGGCTGAGGGCCGCCGGTCAGGTTGTGCTCTTTGTGCTCTACTCTAACCCGCACGTTCGCACTCTGCTCGATCTGTAGGCACGGAGCTCGGGAATCAAATTAATCCCCCATCACCCGACTGCACCATCGATCTCTCTCAGTCCTCCTTCCTCGGTAATCTGCCCGGGTTGTTCAGCAGTAGCCATGCATTATTTACTAACCTATCTGGGCCGGGACGATATCTCCGCCAGCGCGCGTTATCGGGACCAGGATCATGTGAAGTGTATTACGGGCCCACGATCAGTGTGCCCCAACATTTTCTGTTCCCTTTAATTCCCGATCCGTCGTCCCATTATCATAAAGGCTTCTGTGCAGGTATTTTTAAGAGGGATCGAAAGACCGATAAACCTCCCGTGGAAGCATCCCCCGGGCGTTAACAATCCACTTTGCTCTCGACCGTTAATACACTCTGCTAGGCACCAGGGTAACCGGGACTTAACAGGAAAAGGTGCACGCTAGTCTCTACCAGACTAACTGCGCGGGCTATAATAGAGAGATATTTGCTAGGGGAGTCTGGCCGCCTTGAGGTTGACTGGCCGCGCTTCGGAGGGGGGAAACTAACCCTCCCGCGGACCGGCTCTATTGGCCAGCTATTCCCTTCTTTTCGGCCAAATTTTACGATTTGTACCCCCGTAGGAAGGCCTGGTGGAGGCTAGGTGCACGCACCCAAAAGGCACTTGTACATTCTGAGCCCATTCCCAACCCAATATGTGCACTGGAGGCTACATGATACCCCGCACTGTTGTAGTTTTCCATCAATATATCAGCATCCGTGTAAGACGGCATGGTTTCAGAAAAAAAAGATGTTATGTCCCGTCTGGAAACGTCTCGTCATTAAACATGAATCCTACTATGCAGTTACGTCGGTGAAGGTTAGACATCCAGGTGATAAGATACGCCAAAAACAGTTACTCAAGCAACTGGATATGATTTTGGAAACGGTCAGACGTTTCAGGTAGCATCCACTACCTTTCGTCAGTGACACTAAAGGACTGCAGGAGAATTCTCCTGCAGTCCTTTAGTTGGATGCTACCTGAAACGTCTGACCGTTTCCAAAATCATATCCAGTTGCTTGAGTAACTGTTTTTGGCGTACTATGCAGTTGTCCCTGTGATTGTTATAAGGTTTTATTTCAGATTTGCTCGTGGTCCGTGTAGTCGCCTCCGGCGTAGATCACAGATTTGGGTGAAATATCAGCCGTCACGCGCCGGTACACACCACCAATAACTCATGAGCACTTCTGTTTACCCTAATATCCGGTAGTGCTAAGCCCATCGACGACCATTCAAGGGTTTTGAAGACCACGTTCATGTCCGTTCTTAACAAGGACATGCGGCATGTGATGTGATCATGCGATACGGTCTATACAACGTGTTAGGAAAAACAATTAAGTTGGAGTAGTTTATTGGATTGCTGTAATTTGAGTGCTATTTCGTTTCATAGCCATGCGCTTTTGCATCTGATGTTGTTTATCTAAAGTTGTTACGCATACGACTTACGGATATACAGCCGAGGGGATCCGGATGAGATGTAAAACCTTAGCGAGAGAACGCTGTTGTGGTGACATTTAAACGAGCTGCCGTGCATGCCATTGCTAACTCTTCCAACCCGGCTCCGTCCGGATGAGATGTGCCGTGTTCACTAGCGTTAAATCGCCTGCCACTGAGGCAATCCGCAGGCGACAGAAAAAAAAACTTAAGGCGTCTTCGCTAATTAGAACAAACGACGCTAACCATGTTGTATCTACATAAATATTACAGACCTAATCTTGCATTTGTCGGCTGAATTTCTCTTCTGATTTGCCGCTCCAGCGGCCAACTGAAGCCGTTATGTTTTGTGTCCGTGCCGTTCAGGCGTCTGTACTGTGTGCTTCGCCATACCGGCTTCTTTCTCCTCCAATCAACTCGACTGCCATTCCTCAGGGTCCTGTCAGCGCCAAATTGAAAGAGCCGGCGAAACGATTCTCTCGCCTCCATCGATTCCGGCTAATTGCCCCGTGAGGCCCTGGTTGCCGCAGCACATATTGAAGTGTGAAATCATAGCCGAAGTCAGCCTTCGCTCTGGCTTACGACAGTCAGGATCAACTCTCTCCTTCGATACTCCTCGGTGCAGAGTACTGTTTCAGAAACATACCTTCATAATATAGATAACTTTGAAATTCGTAAAGCAATAACTCAATTAAGAATCAGCAGTCACAAACTAAATATTGAAACAGGTAGATATTACAATGTAGCCCCTGATCAAAGGTTTTGTCCATTCTGTCCAGAACAAATTGAAGATGAATTTCACTTTGTTATAGAATGCACTAGATATAATGTTTTACGTAATAAGCTATTTACATTTCTAGAATCAAGGTCAACAGATTTCAAAAGACTCGATGTTAGAGACAGATTTGAATATATCTTTACATGCAATAACGCCTACAATGTAGAAATAGGCAAATATATAAAAGATTGCTTTGTTATTAGAAAAAATACCGGAACCCATGATTAGCCACACTCGATTGTTACACTATATTAGGTTTTACTCTATACTTTTTTATACATCGTCCAATATTTAGTTGTTGCCATACTTTGTACCGTGTACAATTGTCGTGCAATAAAGTTTTCTTTTTATAGAAGCCACTTGTCGGCACCGTAACTTCAGCAGTATGAGATGTCCTGGTCCGACTTGAGGCGCTAACTCAGCAGGGGGGGGGGTGTTAAATACCGGATACTTCTTCAACTGAGTTGTCACTAGAAACCCTTTACATCCATGCAGAACATCTTTTGGCATAGTCACATTTCATCTTTGTCAGACCTGTTTTTCTGTACCTTGATAGTAAAATATGATTTCACAAAGCGATCACATGTGTAGCGCCGGCTATGTATTTGTGCCACTGTATATCACAAGGGTTGCACGTTGATGATTGGAAGTTCATTTTGATAATATACAAGTATTTAGTAACAACCACAAATACCTGGCTTAACTGGTGCGTATATTTGTAATATAAGGGCGTACATATAAATGGGCTAATTACAGTTGTTGATATAAATACAAAAAGGTCATTGAACATGTATGTAACAGGCAGATTTGCATTCTTATCTTCCAAACATTTAGAAATAATTAAATTGTCAGGTGATAGTAACTTCACTTTACAGGCACACTGACATACATATGTTTTTAAATGTTGCCTTATTTATGATAGCAATAATCGAGGGACTTCTGGTAAACAGGAAGTTGAATCGGAAACTAAATGGTCCCTACATTTCCAGCAGATATGATTTTCAAATATAGGATAACTGATAGTAAATTCGACTGTAAAATCAAATGGTTGCACTGCAGATTTAAACAAAAAAGACGTTATATCAGTTTACTATAAAACAGTAAATATTATACCGTGATGTCTCATTGGAAATGGCGCGAGAAAGGATGCATGCACAATGCACTTAATTGGGCTACCCTGTATAAAAATGACAGAGATAAATAAATAAATAAATAAAAATGCACTCCGCTAGACATGCCGGCCGATCAGCGTCGGTACCATCACAGGGGAGTTAGAGAGTGGAATATTATGAAAAGACCAGAAGGATTGTATTTGGGGGAAAAAAGACTTTTGGAAGATCTAGAAGTGAAAATATAATTTTTCTGTTGTCATTTGATACATCATGAAGAAGAACTTTATTGCACGACAGTTGTACACGGTACAATGTATGGCAAAGATTATTGAACATAGTTCAGAAATTAAAAACAAAAAAGAAATTAATATCTTAATTACTAAATAACAAGGGCTAATACAGTATTCAATAGGGCTAATCATGAGTTTTGGCATTTTTCCTAATAACAAAACAGTCTTTTATGTATTGACCTATTTTTGCATTGTAAGAGTTGTTGCATCGGAACTATCGCGTCGTCTGTTCTCAATAGAGTTGACGAGCACGTCGGCACAACGTACTGCGCCTGCGCAAAACCCTGATTTTTCACTTTTTCGTTGGATGTTTGGTTAATGTTGCATCAAAATTTTGCCTGTTGCAGACGACATCTTTTCCTATACAACATCTGAAAACTACAGACAGGCTGTCAACCTTATATGCTCTAATACAACCTTATATGAGACGTTCTGCAAAAGTGCTGTGAACAATACATTACGGGTTTCGCGCAGGTGCAGTACGTTCTAAATATTTGTGAAAATATGCAACCTGGCGACATAACGTGGGGAATGTCCGGCTTACTGTGGTTTTACTGCCCGGGATGGTCCGCTGAGGCGGTGTTTGCGTGAGCGATAACTCAGCTCAGCCAGCCTATTGCTGTCAGACCGCTCTGGGGAGCGGGAATGTATGGCCAGCTTAAAACTAACGTAATGCCGTGTTATGGGAACATTTGGATAGGGTAGCTGTCTCGCGACGATCGTATCAGGAGATGATTGAAGTGCCATCAGAGGTATGATTTAAGAGAAGACGGGCACTTCGCCGCCACATCCGCGAGTAAAAACCGTCGGGCCGGCGCGAACATTTGTTATTCCAAGCGGGTGACACGGGTCTGTTCCCGATGTTATCGTTCCAAGATTTAAAGTGCAATCATACAAACGTTTTATGCCCATAGGTTCTGACTAATTGCTTCGGCGAGCTTGCGCTGTCATTGAGCGACGCGTTTACGCTGATGATACGAGATAAAGCCGCTTGATATAGAGTGGGATGTACAGGAGATTGATGGGTTTCTTTCCGTCCTCCAAGCAGTTTAATCCTACAGCGGCTGTGCCTGGCGCACGAGATCGATCTCCGCCGCGCCTTGTTGCGGCCCGCGAACCCAGTAGAGCTCTCGTCCCGGGAAAGTAAATACTCTGTATTCCCCTTTTTACAAATTCCGATGGAGTCTGGCGGTTCGGCCGGCCTTATGCCACGCAATATCTACAGTGATTACTGCGGAGCAAGTTAATTTTCCGCATGGAAATTAACGATCGGGTTGCTCACTGGGGATGTCGGTCGGACGGATGCAGGCAGCCCCGCGCTAGCCTCCACCAGGCCTTCCTACGGGGGTACGGATCGTAGAATTCGGCAAAAGAAGGGAATAGCTGGCCAATAGAGTCGGTCCGCGGGAGGGTTAGTTTCCCCCCTCCGAAGCCCAGTCAACCTCAAGGCGGCCAGACTCCCCTAGCAAATATCTCACTATTATAGCCCGCGCAGTTAGTCTGGTAGAGACTAAGGTAGCCCCGCGCACTCTCTTCTCTGCCTCTCCACACAGACATCCTGGGCTTTACAATGAATTGTTAATGTGTGAAATTGAAGACACACAGACTGAAGCCGTCACGGCGGTTTTTCCAGATCCCAACATTTAAAGCTACAGACCACAAGACAATGGAATATTGCTTTCTCAAGATCAATTACTGAATGTCCTTTAAGAATGAAAGCTCCTCCAAAAACTGTTTGTACTGAATCAACGTTAGGTAATGCAACTTCACAACGTATGAGTTCGTATCATAACTTTTCCCGGTTGTAGCCAAACCTATGAATGTATGAACATATATAGAATGTTAAGATTGCTGAGTATTTGGCAGGTCGATTTTAGATTAACTTAAATGAGAACGGGCTTTTGATATCCCACCCCTGCGCTGTGCTGTGCCAAACCATTATTGGAGAGAAGAGTGTTGAAAAAAATATCAGTATTTGAAGATGTTTCAATCACGAACAATGTGAACGTAAGTCCCGTAATAATTTCTAAATTCGTTATGGAAAGACCTGAGATACCGCGGCGCCGCGCTGGCGGGAAAAACGCACCGTGAACAGCCCACGGTTTTAACGACGGGCAAATCGAACGGGTTATTTCGTACGCAGGAAACTAGAGCCAAACACTTTTTACAAGATCCTAATCAACTTTGCTGTCAAATTCCCTTGTTCGGTCGACTGTGTAACATCTACTAGTATATATAACAGTTTTGAGAGAAGAGTATGGTAAATTTTGTACTGTAACCGACTGTTCTCCCTCATATGCCGTTACTTTTGATTTTATTTGAACTGATGGGACGTCTGAGCACATATTTGTGATCAAGTGTAATGGTTCAATGATCAATGATTTCCTCAGACGTCCTTCCCTACAGGCGGCTTGTTTCCCGCCCACACAGCTCACAACAACACGCAGCAGATTCCTCCCTTAAGTACTTTACATAGATACGGTTTCTATGTAATTATCGAGATAAATCACTAGAAACTGTGGAATTTAAAAATGCGAGCGGGTTAACGACAATCACATGATTTGTTATCTTTATAACCGCTCGTGTTGCTGCGGGATTAACCCATTTATCCGTCTAGCCAAGCTCCATTCAACCTCATTTAGCGCTCGCTATGGATGAAACGTGCCGTTTGATATGCTCAAGAAATTAAACACGAGCATTCTTCTCAGCATTGTCAGGCATTTTTAGCGAGGTTGTCAATATACCTTTACTTCCAATCCACGTACTTCGAACATATCTTCCAAAACTGTTGTGAGTTCAGAAAGAATAGAATCACAAGAGGGAAATTCCATCAGCTGTGTGTGTGTATTTCACATGGTGTTCACTGTTTTCCAAGATCTCTTCCTTGACATGCATTCATTCGATCTATCGTTTGACTTTAACAAGTACGGCTGAAAGGCGCCATCACACAATGGTTTCTCTCACCACCGACTGTTGCTTATATTGTTTAGGACAGGACAACTTTGTCCAGAAAATGTCCTAGGTGTACAAAACCAGATTGTTTGTTTTAGCGAACGAACCATTTTTCCTTCGTGATCTAACCTAACTTTTATTTCATGCTTCGTCCCATGACGATCTGATACAGCTTTCTTGCATGAAGACACAGTCGATACCTGGGTGGGGCTGGGAGAAATCGACAACTACATTCCGGTAACATAGAACCGTCGTTTGGGCCTGTCTCTCTGGTGGCCTGTTGTATTGCCAGAACAGAGCAGTCATTACCGACAGCCATCTTGCTTTGGGAGGACTAAACCAAGACCACACGTTTTAGCTCCCGGGGATCTTTCTAAAGATTTTCAAATAACTATCAACTCATTTCTATCAAGAATGCGTTCTTATCAAAAATGACTAGGATTTCACATTTATTTTCCGTCTGCTTCTGTTCATTGGAAATATCAATAGTGTATCACAATCACAAATGTGATGCAGATTCTATTCTTTATTGTTTCCTTGTTCCTGGTTCTCGTCAAAACAAAATGATACAAACTACATGTCTTTTGCTGTGGACCGACGTTTTCTCGAAGATCAGTTTCTGTTTTGACTACACATTTTCCTCCCCTGCCTCTTCACGTGAGGAAAAGACAAGAAGCGGCGTTATTAAGTCCTAGGACGTCAACAAAACTCTTAACAAATACGTCAGTAAAACTAGAAAGCTTAAATATACTAACCACGCCTTATCTGGATGAAATCATGCATCAAGACAGTACAACGACATCTTTAGTTGTCAGGTAGCAAAGCCTCGTGAAAAACAATGATATTTTACAGACTTTCCAACCGGCCGCATCTCCCGGACGAACCTTATTCCTTTATTCCTTTATTTCGATACCCTTTAGCCAAAACTGGCTAGTCTTCCAGGGTTCATACGAAAATCATACAATACAAACAACAGATGACATAGTTAAAAATAGACATATGACATAAGGAGGAAATTTACATTATGTACAAATGAAAGATACCTAATTCACACTCTAATCACAGGACTCATATTGTGTGAACAGTTGGCGGATGGCTTTTTTAAAGTTAGATGTACTTGACAGTGATTTGATGTGTTGTGGTAATTTGTTCCAAAGGTCGATTGCTCGATACTGAAATGTTCTTTTTTTACTGTTTGTTTTTGGTTTGGGGAGCAAGAAACTGTTGGAAGCTGAAAATCTGGTTGAATATTTGTGGGTTGACTGGATTGGAACAAGTGAATTATATATGATATGGGGTTCCTTACTGGATAGCACTCTGAAGAACATATTCAACGTGCTGATAACAAACTTGTATTTGACCAAAGGCCATCCCAATTCCCTGTGCATCTCCTTAACAGGTGTATCAAATGATCTAGACAACAATATTCTACAGGCTCTGTTTTGTACAACTTGCAATTTCTGGGTGTTTGAAGCAGACATATTGGATAACACTGGTAAACCTTACACATCTGAGCTCGTACAATGCCCACTCCGAATCCCGCAGTCTTATGGCATCTTCAACCGGTGCTTTCATCCTAAGGGCCTGAATGACGCACGCCGTCCAACTGTTCAAACTTGAGTTGTTCTCTTATTACTGCGTCTGAGATATTAATGATGAAAACAGGAAGCTCAAGTAAACTCATCTTCACAAGTTGTGGAGAAGAACTGAAGGTGAAGTTACATGACGTCGTTCCGGACTGCTGTACTCGCGTGGTGTTACGCACAGAGGATAGAGATATCAATCAGGGAGATGTGCTATCGGGGAACCATAAAAACGGGCGCTGAATGCCCGCAAAGTACTGGATAGAAGACTAATACTTTACAGGGAGGCTAATTCGAAAAATGACTTTTCCAGAAAGACCTCATCGAGTGAAATGATTTTCACATTTTTCGTGAACACATCTGTCGCAGTTATCTCTATTTGTCCATGTCAATAATCATCAGTCACAAAAAGGCAGGCATGAGCGGCAAGTTTGTTTGTTTGTTTGTTTGTTTGTTTTATTTATCCAGGAAATACATGTCGCCTATTGGCGTTTTTCAAAGATTCCTGGAGGGATAACCCCAACATAACATTACATGACATAAATAATTACAATAAAAGAAATTAAAGATGAACTAACAAAGGTCAAATTAAAAATAGGTAAACTCATCGTGAACAAGAAGGAATCGTAGCTAACTCATCATACAACCAAAATTAAACAAGGCAGTATAGAAGCAATCATAATCATTCAGATATCAAATCATAATGATAGGTAATCAAAAAGTAACCCCATGGCCCCACGGTTCGCGTCAGATTGGACTCACCACTACCAGAACACCCGTACCGCGCACAGCCAGATCACAGGCCCTCCCCAAACACAATAATTGCACCGGCCCCGATCGATACGCCGGTGAAAAGAGATGGCTTTATGAAATGTTAGCCCAGGAATTAATTTGTAGCCAATATGCGGAACATTAGCCTGTCTTGTACTCAAATTTGCAACACGTCATGAAAAATTGATTCGTGGTGGCTGATGTATAGAGACTCCCTGTATTTCGGTTGAACGCAAACTGGTGTAGGAGAGAGGTGTCCGTGTCTACATCTGGCCATGGAAGCTGAATTATCGATGTCCGCTTGTTTGTACCTCTATCAGCTTTCGCTCCAGAGATCAAAAGCCGTTCAAGATTCGCGGCATGTTTTGTCCTGGAGATAATGGGTGTTATGAATGTTATGTACCTTCATCTGAATACTCCCCAAGCAGAGGTTTGGGCTTTGGGCTTATTTTTGGCGTGTTTTTAGGCTTTTTTATCGGGCTTTCTTTTTTCACTGAAATTTTGCTTCTACGCAACCCAACCTCTGCCGGCAGTCGACACTTCAATGCGCTATAAACCTAATCACTTCAACACATTACGGTCGTGAGTGCCGGCAGAGGTTGGGTTGCGTAGAAGCAAAATTTCAGTGAAAAAAGAAAGCCCGATAAAAAAGCCTAAAAACACGCCAAAAATAAGCCCAAAACCCAAACCTCTGCTTGGAGAGTACATCTGAAGTCATCGTGGTTGTCGGTACCCTACCTCTACCTCGATTGTTATGTGTTCCATTAAATTTAATTTCGTTGCATTCAATTTTAGCTAAACATGTGCAGTCACTCCAGGTACTAGGTACGTATTCAGTAATAGACCACCCAGTACAATACACAAAAACATCGGGAAAGGGACAGGTTAACGTTCGTGACGACTTTCTAATCGGAGGATCGTCACCAAACTTTTTTTTTATATAATGTGCTGTGGTGAGCAATACCCACCAGATTGTGCACATGTAAGAAACAATCTAGTGCACTAGTGGGCAATCAATGGCTCACAGCTGCCAAGTGTTCACAGTTTCAGTGAAGGGGGTGTCGGTGAACTCTCACTTTGAAGGACTGCAGGCCGTTGTTGTTGATGGTACCCACAACGGTGTCTGGGAGTTGGTTCCAGATCAGAACTCCAGTGTGGATGAAGGTCCGGCCGGTGGAACAGGTTCTAGATACCGGTTGTGTAAGTGCATGGGATGGCATAGCAAGGCTAGTTCTGGTTGTACGTCTGAGGGTGTACGGCTTGGGGAGCTTTGTCACGGCGGAAACTTTCAGTCAAGTGCATTATAATCACAACCTCCACAGGAGCAAACAGGTCTTAACAGTTGTTCATCCTTCTGTCCATGACTCTAGAAATTGGACTTGTGCATCGGGTTTGATGAACCCGCACGAGAACACACCATTACGGTGATCGCTCTCAGCTGAGTTGCAGTAGTTCTGTAAGGGAAAACTACCGGGTGGGATGTCCTGAGCCGAACTCATTTGCAGCTGAGTCGAGTGAGGTCATTCGTGTAAAGTGCTTTCTCCGTGGGCATGGCACCAGGACCAGCTAGTAAGTCGGGCAAGGCCAAACGGTGCCACGATGACGTCACTATGTCAGGCCGAGTAGGATAAGTACGGAAGGAACCCACCAACTCATGACGTCACCGACACTTAGAACTACTACTGTACAGTTTTCCCCATATCCAACATGTAGCCTCCTACTTCAATTGAAAACAGCACAGCCGGGGGCGAGGATCACCTACGTTGTAAAAGGCTCTCTTTATGTCATCACTACGTAAACGGGCATCTTATATGATGGCAGGCGCTTTAGAAACGTTGTCAATGGATTTTTGCTTTGTACATAGGCATCATTAGCGGGAAAAGATGGTGAACAACTTCCTTTGGCACTGCAGGTCCCTTTCAAATTGTATGGTTCCAAGTCCGCAAATTCTATACCGCTACCTGGCTTTCCCTATTAATAAATGAGGTGTACACTAGCCTCCACCAGGCCTTCCTACGGGGGTACGGATCGTAGAATTCGGCAAAAGAAGGGAATAGCTGGCCAGTAGAGTCGGTCCGCGGGAGGGTTAGTTTCCCCCCTCCAGTCAACCTCAAGGCGGCCAGACTCCCCTGTCAAATATCTCCCTATTATAGCCCGCGCAGTTAGTCTGGTAGAGACTAGGTGTACACCCTTGAACTGCTATAGTGTAGTTTGCAACATGTTTTACTAGCATGATAGTAACTTTTACTTCTGTATGGCTGAACAATAGATAAATTTGTCAGAAATACTGCTTGTAGCAACTCAGTTGCCACCATGTCGTAGCCATGCACAAATCGCGCACTAACACCCATGGGAGACGGCAGAGAAATGTAACGTTAATGTTAGAATACGAACACTAATGAAAGGCTGCATGCCGCATGCACTAACGTTGCCTGCCACCAGCAGGGGACTGATTACTGTGTCCACTCATCAGCTTTATGGCTTGAGTAGCGGCTGCTATCATGACCCACAGACCGGCACTGAAAGCTGTGTTTTCGTAACAGACCCAAATCAGTTATATCCAAGCACGTCGACAGAACGTACTGCGCCTGCGCGAAATACGTAATGTGTTGCGCATAGCACTTCGGCAGAACGTCTTGTTAAAGGTCGCATTCGCGTATTTAAGGATGACATCCCGTCTATAGATAGTTTTGAAAAGATATTGTCTGCATCAGGCAAAATTCTGATGCAACGTTGACCCAACATCCAACGAAAACCGTGAAAAATCAGGGTTTCGCGCAGGCGCAGTACGTTCTGCCGACGTTCTTAATATCCAGACTTTCTACCCAGACTGATACCATGATTCATCACTACCACGTTACACGGAAAAAGTCTAATAAAAGAGTAACCTTTGTGTTTTCAGACCTAACTTCGTGACCTACTTATGATATGTGCGTCCGTCGTAGAAAGAAAACCCCCTCATGTCAATTCAGCACAGCGTAGGGGTGACTTTGAGTTCTATCGATTTGAATGACGTTTCTTCATTGTTGAAACGAACGATCATATTTCAATCTTTACTATCGATTACACCCCCGTTCCACTAGGACGGCGCTCTCTCTACGATCTAAGATTTTTACAGAGCGCTCAACGAATTTCATAGATTAAGAAACGAATCTTTTTACGCTTTGTGTGTTTTGTTGTTTTTTCAGTCATACTTTTACACTTTACATAATATTCAAATTATGAAATGAAGGGCTACGCAAGTTCAATTCAAGTCGCAGCGAGAGCGCCGTCCTAGTGGAACAGGGGGGGGGGGTAAACGGGACGAGATACGTGCCTGACCGATAGCTCCCCGTCCTGACGCCGTGCCGAAAGTTTCTACCCCGGCGGTTAACTGCCCAATAAGATAATTACTGATCCGAAGAAGCAGACTGCTCGTTGCACCGCTGATCCGATAATGGTGTCAATGTCTCGTCCATGTCTCCCAGGGACGGGTTAGCGGAAATCCAGCCACATGGCACGGCGCGTGCCGTAATGAGCGGGTACGATGTGGAAAGCTTAATCAATGACTTTGGGATATCGTCCATCTATCTCCACAGGGAAAGGTGAACGGGGGGTTAACAGAGCCCTTTGTTCTGGGCTCGTTCAATAATAGAATTTGTCAACATTGTAATTTAGATAACATTGAAGACGAGTTTCATTTTGTTGTTGAATGTACATTTTATAGAGAAGAGAGAGATATCCTTTTTACTTGTATAGAAGACAAGTTCCCTAGCTTTGGACGTTTAGATAGAACAGAAAAATTCAGATTCCTTATGAAACTAGACAAACCATGTATCATTAGCTCTATATGTTCATATATCCACAACTGTTTTAAGAAGCGAGAAGAAGTTGAACCTGTACATAATAGCTAACATTAGTACGTATAGTTTTAGTAAGATACTGCTGTAATTTTACTTATGCTTTACTCATGACCTGTACTTAGCTCGTCAGAGCATAAACGTGCAATAAAGGTCTTTCATTCATTCAATAACATGGCGACACCCATGCTTGAAAAAAGGGGGTTGAAATAAAACCTTGAAATTGAGAAGAACCAAAGGTCGTACATAACGTGGCCACGGGCCCAGCTCAAGTCGTTCGATTGGGCTCACTTTTAAGGCTTAATCACTAAAAGGAGGGATGCGTTTGTATACGTGTATATGCTGAGGCGGCCTCATCTACCGTCTACCTTTGCTTGTCAGTACACCGTGGTCAGTAATATTATACATTAATAGTATGTGCACGCATTTTAGTGACGTGCCTGACTCCGCGTTGTTTCTTTAGATCCAGCATTGTTTGTTTGTTTGTTTGTTTATTGATTCGCATACAAAGAAAAACAAATAAAATAAACATATTACAACAAAATAGGACATGCTGGGGAAAAGATAAAAAGCCATAATGGCTTGTCCGGGATCTTTCCCCGACGAAATTAATTGACAACTGTAATAATAGTAACAAATCAAATGGTAATAATAAATAACAATAAGTAATTGATAAATTTGACCAATATGATAATGGTAACAAATCAAATAGTAACAATAAATAACAAAAGTAATTGATAAATAACGCTAATTAAAATGATATGTTAAAACATAAGTTAACAGAGGTTTAACTGAAGTACAAACATAAGCAGAAGAATTGAAGCAATAATTCCAGAGTAAATAGATATAGCATATCTAGTTGTATCAACATGCGAGCCGCGTGCCCTTTTCTTCCCTTCCCTGTTGGAAGGATTTCCATCGCGATCTGGGTAGCGGGGCCGCGCCAGCCAGCCTGTCTGCCCGGAGATGTCTGCAGGCGGTTGTGGGCCGATGACTAATTTGGCGGATTTGATGAGGTTTTGGTACATCATCGACTGGCAACACGTAATCGACGCGCAGTGCCTTCCAGGCGAGACACTGGAATCAATAGGCGCTGTTACAACCAAACCCCAGTCATCTGGGATAAAGATATGTACTGGCGGCGCGGAGGAAAGAAAACAAGAGGGGACGAATCTAACTGTCTTTTGTCAAAAATGGAACAAAAATGTGTCAAGGTAGTTTGAACACAGGTAACGTTACATGCGAAACGCTTTGTTCTGAGAACCTTACCGATATGTCCTGGTCAGGACTTTGACAGCCTGAACCGTTTCCGATAGTCATTTTAGGCTGGCAAAATACCGTGAACACATCTGAGTATCAGACTAGAACTTTTTCACGAAGCCATCCTCCTTCAAATGCAAGATCAATTCTGACGTGGCCAAGTGTCACGATATTGAATATTAGCCACACCTAGCGATCTGATTTTTTTCCGAACCAGAGAACAATCGCTCTATCTGAGGAGAAATTCAAACGTGTCACAAGAAAACAGAATGTTGTTAGGTGTCTTTGTGTTGTGAATGTTATTTCTGAAGATGAGACTTGTGTATTTGTAAGCTAGCAGCACGGCGTCTGTATGTTGATCAGCGGTCCTGGACAGGGACCGTGACGTTAGTAGTCCTCGCACGTACCTGGCAAACTCCGGGCGCCACTACCCTGATAGAGCTCAACGCGGAACATTGTATACGTGCTTTAGCACCGCTTCAGTCACAAGATTGGTCTGGCAACGTAAGTCATAGCCGAAACATTCTCTTAGTGCCGTCAGGTCTACAGTTGCGTGGCTCCAGAAACAGGAAGGAAGCGTCATAAAGTGTCATCGACCGAAAATAGATCTTCATTGCCATTTACCTAATCCCAGCCGGTCGCCCCCTATCCCAGGGTTGCCGGAGGTCACGCCGCTCTTTAAATATTCCAGTTAACGTGCAAATCACGGTACGGACCGGCGGCTCAAGCGGCGCTTTTATGGCGAGCTGCGGAGATGTAGACATAAATAGTTCTGGCAGGAGTGGGTCGGGAGAGGCGGTGGGGTGTTTGCGCGCACATTATAACCCAAGAAGTGGAGGGAATTGTGTGGTTTCCGTAAAACCTGTGTTCCAGCGCTACTAGATAAATGCACAGTCATCCCTTACATTTTCCAGCGGGCAGGGAAGCAGGTCGATAGCTGGGAGAATGATCACCCGCCAACTCGACTGGCGGGAATCATGTGCCATTAGCAAGCTCAGCCGGTAGCCTGTACATAAAATTGGCATTAAAACGGCGTCTGCTGCGATTGTCGTGCTAAATCTAATCAATGAATGGTCCTGGATGTCTGTTCTCTCTCGTGGCGTCAGATGCTTATTGTTGCCTCTTTAGGACCACGGCTCTCTCGTGAAATTAAAGGCAACTGACATTCTACATAGAGAAAATCTCAATTAATCTTTTTTATTTATTTATTTGTTTGGCTTACAAAGAAGCCAGGGTGTCCCAACTAGTCGAAGACTATTATTAAGGAACACCCTGGGGAAAAGATGAGAATCGTTAGACATACATGGGAATACATATTACATAGTTACATGAGTTACATCCTAAAAGGTATACAGTTATATACATTAATACGATAATATATACTTACATTATTTAAAAATACAATATTACAATTAATCTTACAAATATACTAGTAACAGCTGCGTTTATACACAGGAGGGCGCTTCCTGCCGCCCAGCTTACATCACTGTTGGAATGAAGAGATCGATATGCAAATATCAATATCCTTCCTTCGTATGTTCCAAGATTGTAGGCTGATACGGATATGATACATGTAGCGTCCTAATGAGTGAGATCCTGTCGGGAGCAACCCAGTTGACGCGTTAAAATCGATCTTCCTTTTTTTTTTATACCTCTACAACCGCGCTGTGACCGCTCTCTTCTTCTGTGTCCAATCCGTCTCTTCTGTTGGCGTAACTCGGGCCCGTGTAGAACATAACCCTTCATTTCTAGTGGCCGTGCGCTCGTCCGTGCCTGACAGGGGCTGCCACTAAAAGCCGGTGCCGCCAAATCATCGCAGTAATTTGCCCTGTGGTCCGGGGTGGCCTGACCTCTAACTGGAAAGGTTCGTTACCCCGGCGGTGCAAGCGGACATTAGAAAACGAGGAAGTCGTTACGTTCCTTTGACCTTCAGGTTTTACCAGAAATGTTTCCTCTCGGCTGGGGTGTCCCTGGGGTGACCTGAAACAGCAGCAGTGGCGAGGGGGACATCAAACAGACCAACAATACGGCATTCATGGGGAGCGCTCGTAATGTAACCTTCAGGAAGTGAAGCCTGGTTTCTTTTTATGCTCCATGTTTAATTCTGTACCACTTGAAGTGCAGGACAGTCTCAAATATAATGGAAAAACGGTGAAAACGTGGATCTATGATCACATACAGGGCATCATCGTATCTACAACATTTTAACAGGCAGTGTTTTTTTTTCATTTATTCATTTTTCACAAACACAAATGACACATATAACATAAAGCCTTCCTAAACAAAAATACAGACAACGGAAATACAACCACAAACTAATATGTAAATAAAAAAAGATTCAAAATGTCTTGCATAATGTACCCCACTTACCCTGATGCCTCTCAAGCTTCCCTCTCCGAGACGCGATAAGGTATTCTGTCTTTTGATAGAAAAATACAATTTTGAAGGAGTGGAAATTCAAAATTTTAGATTTTCTGGACTGAAAGATGAAAAGTTTACCTAATAAAAAAATCAAGTTTAGTAATGGTTTTGCATAGATGGACAGGTCTCCAAAAATGACATTGAAAGACGTTAATTGAAGATCTAAACCAGTTTCATGTAATAACCATTCTTGCACTTTCCTCCAAAAGGGGATAACAGGCAGTGTTTCCGATATCACTGATCGCTCCAATGGTAGTTCCCAGAGAGAAACACTATAGGTTATTTTACAAGCATCTTCATCAACAGT
This sequence comes from Branchiostoma floridae x Branchiostoma japonicum, assembly GCA_013266295.2. Taxonomy (NCBI): domain Eukaryota; kingdom Metazoa; phylum Chordata; class Leptocardii; order Amphioxiformes; family Branchiostomatidae; genus Branchiostoma; species Branchiostoma floridae x Branchiostoma japonicum. Next base: position 23,171,748 of record CM023823.1, read on the forward strand.
AACACGGACGAGTGATCATACAGTGCAGTGACGTCCTCGTGTTCTAATTAAAATATAAAATAAGTTGGGTTAAGATCTTTTGATGATTGTTAGTCTTTTGCTGCGGAAGACGGTTTTAAGAAAGATATTGTAAAAATTAATTTAATCTAAGATTTAACATGCACAAGCCCAGTTTAAAGGTCAAAACAGTTCCCGAGCTATAATGGTAAAGTTTAAACTTCACCATTATGGATTTTACCTAGCCAACGCGGCAAACTGTACTCTCTCGTGGACCAACTCCCCTGGCATGTTATCTGTCTATTTGGCCAATTTCTACTCTTTCCAGCCGCTTCCCGAAGCCTGGTAGAGGCTAGATTTTACCAACACAGAGGAACTTTCATTCGAGTTCTTTAGCTAAATGTTTGATTTATGAATTATGGATGTTTTACTTGTATTGTGAACTATCTCTCCGTTTTCCCCGGCAGGTGTTCTGGTGGTGAACGTTACCTGGCGGAACAAGACGTATGTGGGAACCCTGCTGGACTGCAGTAAACATGACTGGGCTCCACCCAGGTGAGTCAGTCACCACTGCTCCGCACTCAGGTTCTCTTAACCCCCCTGTTCCACTAGGACGGCGCTCTCGCTGCGACTTGAATTGAATTTGCGTAGCCCTTCATTTCATAATTTGAATATTACGTAAAGTGTAAAAGTATGACTGAAAAAACAACAAAACACACAAAGCGTAAAAAGATTCGTTTCTTAATCTATGAAATTCGTTGAGCGCTCTGTAAAAATCTTAGATCGTAGAGAGAGCGCCGTCCTAGTGGAACGGGGGTGTTAATCAACACTTGAGTTGTCGCCTTTTGAGTTGTCACATGTTGAGTCATCCCTTCTCCAGTGCTAGTCTCTTTTTGAGTTTTTATTATTGTAGAAGACTCACAGACGTCGAACAAGCAAACCTGTAAACACAAACCCCCACCGTTTCACAAAGATAACGGTACGTTTTACCTCCAGCACAAATGTAGTCTACAGAGTTGGTACATTTCGGCATTTCTTTCCACCAAAGCGCGATGAAAACGGGTCACGTTCGCCAAAACCATAAATCCTATAGAAGAGTTCAATTCAGTTATTGATTGGCCGGTACCCAGGGCTTGGATAGCAATCATGATGACGGGTCGGGACGTTGCGTTGGTCTGGCAAGATAAGGTTCAGGCACAGGCAAGGATCCTGCCCAAGCAGAGAGAATCCGGAAATCTAATTTCGTATCTCTAAAGTTATAAATGAATGAATGAAGACCTTTATTGTACACACATACCCGCTGGGTTTAGTACAGGTCACAACAAAAGAATAAAATACAGATAACGATACATATATACATTGCTAAGTAACTACAATTAAGTACATTCGGTTTCTTCTCGTTTCTTAGTAATGGTAAAAAGGTAAGAACAGATATGTTTCATAATTGAAGGTTTGTCTAAGCTCATTAGAAATATAAATTTGTCTGTACTGCTTAGGTGTACGAAGTGGGGGAACATAGGTTGAATCAAACTATAAAGTTCAGCTCTCTCTTTGTTGTATAGTTTACAATCTAATACAAAATGTTTCTCATCTTCAATTCTTCCTAGGTCACAGTATCTACATATTCGTTGTTCCAGGGGAGTACGGTTATGTCTTCCGGTTTCGATGTGTAATTTGTGGCAGCTGATTCGTAGTTTTGTGGCTAGCCATGGCGCTGAACTGACGTCCTTACAACGTGGGCGATCGGTAAACCCCACAGAAGTTGGTCAGTATGGCGGAGAGAATGGCTGGTTATTATTCCGGCCACGTAGGCAATGTAACCATAGATTGCCTGTCACAAACTGCCTTTTACTCCTAAGTAGGATTTTCTCTTTAACGCCAGCAGAGCGCTATAATCAAAGCGTTAAGGTATCTTGGCTACTTAAAATGTGATTAGTGTTACAGCGCTTCAGAACACACCGTGGAGTAATTCTGGCAGGTTGTGTTATATATGTGCGTCTTTTTAGGCGATCAGTCAGTTTATGAGGAAAGAAGTTACCGCTGAATGATATTTGATTGGCCCTACAATAAAACGAATTCGCTACCAAGACATTGAATATTCACAGATGATCTTTCCGATGAAATAATGCACGAGAAATACGTCACGTCAAATCTTAGATGGATCTCCGCTCTGTACGAAACTAATATGTAATCATTTGAACGTTCTGGCAATTAAGTGAAAATATACTGCAAGGCGTTTCGGTAGACCAAATATTAATGCAATAATGATCATCTTTATACCAAATCCATGCCCGAAGGCTAATTGGAAGTGACAAACTAATAGCATACCTTAACAGACAGTGAACATAGAACAAGGTGTCTAATCTACTGTGAGATTCTGTATTCATCATTGCTGTTGGGTTCGACTTCTTTTTTACAGACCTCTTCCCATGGCACAATTTTATCTTCCCGAGTTTGCGAAGTGCATGCTTAAATCTTTCTTGTTTCTCCAGGTTTAGCGAGTCTCCCACGAGCGATATCGAAACCAAACCGCCGCCGCCCCCTCCAGCCAAGGCCAGTCGTGGAAAACGTGCCCGTAACAACAACGCGTCCGGTGAGGACATGAGCAACTTCACCGAGACGCGCTCCTCCATTCACAGCAAGCTGCGGAACAACAACGGGAATGGGAGCAACGGCACGGGGAAGACTGGGCGGAAGGGGAATAACAAAACCCCCACGAAGGACGATGACGGAAAGCCAGACACGCCACCGGGCACAAAACGTAAGGCCAAGTCGTCTACTGACGGGGAGTCGGTCTCAAGCACGGACGAAGTCAAGCCTGCGAAGCGGATGAGGGCAAATTCACGAAGTACCCCTACCCCGCAAGGCGAGGGACCAACACCCGCCCTGATAGAGTGCCCTCACGTGAACTGTAACAAAAAGTACAAACACATCAATGGCCTGAGATATCATCAGGCACATGCCCATCTGGAAGACACCAAGACGGCACCTGAAAACCGCAAAGAGAACACGACACCTGCCACGGCTCCATCCGCTCTGAGCTCTCTGATCAAAGAAGAGAAACTCCTACAGCAGTGTATGGTCGCCATTCCAGATAAACTTAGAGAACTGGCCGACCGGGAGAGGCAGAACCTAGGATCGACTGATCTGACTAAGAGGGAAGACGAGATGCCTAACAAAGTCCTAGACAGCTTAGAGAAGCTCGACAGTCTGAAGAGGAAAGAGCAAGATAACCTACAGCTGAAGGAATCGGAGAGCTTGTTGAAGATCAAGGCTGAAGCAGCCAGTGAATACGATTTTCCAGGAGTTAGTTTTCCTACTGAGAAGCCAACAGCTAAAACGGCTGCTTCTTCGGGAAAGGGTAAGTTTGACTTCTTTGCCAGAGGGCGAGGTCCTCGCAGCCAGGGCCGGAATAACTCTGGTGGACAGGATGGCCGGGAAAAGTCCAAGATGGACCAGCACCACGGTGTACAGAACGGCTTTCAGCACGGCGCAGAGGCGTTATCGTTCATCGGAGCACATTCTGCTCGCCCCGGAGCGATTCTCAATAGACAGTCGGATCAGAGAGGGATTCCAAATGCGAATCTAAATTCCATGGACGGGAAAGACGCCTCTAACGTTGGCTCGCCAACTGCGCCCCCAAACGTCAACGTGTTCCAGCTCCCCCATCAGCAGCATCTCATGGCACAGCAAACCTCAGTGATCCAGAGCACTACAGCGCACACGGAAAGAGATGTTACCGGGTTTGCGGAAAAATCCAAGATAGGAAACGACAAAGAAAAATCAAAGAGATCGCCCGGTAACGCGGGGTCGTCCAAGAGTGAGAGAACCAGCGGCAAGACTAAAGCGGCGCGGCCTATCGCTCCTGCACCAGCAGTCCCACACCTGATAGCAATCCCATCATTCTCCTCTTCAAATGTAGCCGCTTCAGGAATACAGGCCATCTCCACAACACCCAAAACACCTTCCACATCAGCTCTGAAACCTATCCAGCCCAAACCAACAATCATGGGAGAACCACCGCCTCAAACCATATCTGTTCCCAACTTCAAGGAGAAGAAGCACAAGCAGAAAAAACGAAGTAAGGATAAGAATAAAGACAAGGAGAAAGACAGACTTTCAAAGGAGTTGAAGAGCAAAGAGGACACGAAGGGATCGAAAGCAAGTGATGCGCCCTGCAATCTATCAACAGAGCACTCCGAAGAAAAATCGTCTGGTAAAAGTAATCATAACATACCTCCCCAGAAAGTGGACAAATTTGGTCTTCCCCTTTCGAGCTCTCCAAACGGCCACACTACTTTAACTGACGTCATAAGTTCCGTTTTGTTACGTGATGCACAAGGAAGCAGCATCCCCTCCACTGTAAGGACGTTTGACAATAATAAGTTCTCTTATTCATCTACATCTAGTGGTGCAACACCTAACCAGACGCCGCTAGTACAACAACTGGAGGCATCGCGGTCAGAGAGTGGTAGTCCTGCCTACTCGGACATATCTGATGAAGGAAACGATCCAAACAAACCCAGTGGAAGGTCTAAGAGCTCTCGTCGAGTAGAAGATAGGGAGCCTGCTCCTATCAGTCAAAACTCCGTCAAGATCGACGATGATGGTGAAATGACTTCAGGTTTCCAGTCTCACTACGCTTCTATCAGAGCATCTCACACTGCAACCAGCGCCACTGCGTCCTTACACAACCCATTAAAAAGAGAGGCCGATGGTTGCACTGATACCGACATGCATTCAAGAACACAGGAGCCAGACCATAAGAAATCACGACCGAGTTCGGCCTCCTCTCGAGAGTCGACAACATCACCTGATAAACAGGAGAAGCTACGACAGTCTCCTCAGCAGCAGCAACAACGACAATCACAACATCCGGGCTATGCACAGTATCCCCATTATCAGTATCTCGCATACCACGGTTACCGCATTGATCCGGCCTATCACAATTACCTGACGGCCGCCGACCCGCAGTACAGACAACAATATGAAAAACTCATGGAAGAACAACAGTCCAGATTCAGGGCTGACCAAGATCGGAAGATCAAAGATACCGGGAAAGAGAACTCGGAAGGGTCGAAGGGTAGTTCTGACTTCCGCGGTGAAGAGAAGGGGGATGGGAAGGACTCGGACCAAATGGACGCCTCCAATCCACCTCAGCTAGAACCCATTAAAGACGCCAGAGCAAAGGAGGACTCAAAAGATGGAGAATCTTCCCCAGCCAGCAGTTCCGCTTCTTATCCCTCCCAGCCACCCCCACTGAAACGGGCTGACGACACGGACAGTCTGAAAGCCAAGCAGAGTGAGAATCACCAGATCATGAGAGAGAGTATTGCGTTAAAGGCACAACTAGAGGCAGGCCCACGCAGGACGTCATCCTCCTCCTCATCATCATCATCATCCTCACAAGGTAACCATGTCAAACGTCACGTTGAATGAAGTGTCATTTTTGGAACACACTTTTAGAACCGTTTGCAGGTCTTATAAATTTCACTTTTTGCTTGTTTGAAGTGTTTCTACTTGTTTTTATGCCCTTTTGTCTGTACAGCAGCGATGGGCTTCGATCCCAGAATCCTGTACGCTCAGCAGCAGGAGGAGATGCGGCAGTACTACCTGTACCAGCAGCGGGTGGCTGAACAGCACAAAATGGAGGACGAGCGGCGGCGGCAGATCAAAGCTGAACACTCCCAGAACAGGCTCGATCCACAGCCACGGCAGAACCACAGTCCACGGACCGACCAGAAGCAGCGGCATGCTGACGGCGGGGGCAGCCGGAAGGAGTCGGAGAAACCACCCGCTAAACTAAAGGAGCCCAGTTCGGGACAAAGTAGTAGATCGTCAACGCCAAGTAAGAAAAGTCCAGGTTTATTGTCCAAGGAAGATTTAAAGGAAACTGAGCAACCTTCCAAACATCTTGAACGTCGACTGAAGGAAGGTCGGGATTCGAATGACAGGAAAAGCCAAGAGGGTAGAAGAGACAGTGGGTCCTCTGCACGCCAGGTTCCTTACCCTTACATGTCGCAGTATTCCTACATGCACCCGTATGCTGCTATGCACCTGGACCCGGCCTACAGAGGAATGTACCCCATAGGCTATGCAGGTGCTCCGTATGTCCATCCACAGTTCCGGTACCAAGGAGACCCGGCAGGTTCACCACAACAAGTCCTCGGCTCCTCATACAAAGGTCAGTCTGCCAACGCGCACGACCGGCCTCCCACCATGTCCCCAGCCCCTGGGAAAGGTACAGACTCGCCGGACAAACAGTCCACACCGAAGAAGACGCACACTATCTCACACTACCCCCAGCAGCCCTCTCCGAGAAAGGAGAAGGAAGAGCCTTCCGCCAAGCAGAAGTCGCCCCCGTCACCGGCACCGAAGGAAACGTCCTCGGAGAAGCCCCCGGCTGAGTCCGGCGAGAAAGCCGACCGTAAGGGGACCACTCCACAGCATCACGTGCACACCCACCACCACACACACATAGGGGTGGGCTTCCCTGTTGTCGGACAATATGACCCTTATAATGGTGAGTACAGACGTCTAATGTATGGGCTGATCTGTCCCTCCATTTAGACGCACATATTATCGTTGTAAAGTTGAAAAGTACATATTTTCCCATTTTATGTCTGTGGGACGGCAAAATTCACGAGATCAAACAGTGCATACATTAGTACGACTGTTTGTGGAACTGGTGGTTGTGCGCCGGCTTGCAGAAGAAAACATACTTCTCGTTCAATAGGCGTAGACAGTATAAGTAGACTTTGCCTTGGTGTTATAGTGGCGATTATTCAATAAACCAGTCTATATTCATTGCCTACCTACCCTCTACAAATCATAGCCAAATTAATGTCTTGGTAGCCTTCCAGTGGAGTTCCATACGATGTAATGATATCTGGAGTCATCAGCCATTCAGATTGGTCATTACGTTTAGGAAATACATTTGGCGGCTTCTTCTGTTTGTGAGCATTGCCATTGCACTGTCAGCCATGAAAAACCGTTACGCTTCGTCTCAATAGAGGAACAGCCGCTTTACCGTTTTAACTTTATCTTTACGACTGAATCACAAGCAGTACGCCGCTCTAGCTACCGCTGAATGACGATATCGCGGGGATAGTTACGTATAGGTGATCTTTCATCTTTAATGTCTCCACACACACACACACACACGGGGATTTACGTATCACACAGTAATCTGTCAAATGTTATGACTTATAGATCTAACTGGCATCTTCATCTTTCAGCAGCAGTACTTTCTGGTCAGCAATCGCCGGGCGTGGTTCATTCTCCCATTGCATCCTTTACACCACGCCGGTATGTCTCCTGTACTCCATCATATCGCTATGGGTGATCAGTTTTAGGGCAATGGTCTGGTCTGATGATATCAAATATCATGCGTCAATGCGTACGTCAAAATTTCCAATGATGTTACCCATTCTTTCTTGTTGCCTTCTACGACCAGATCCACAGAGTGCATTCTTTTATGTAGCACCAAAATTATGCAGTCGCTTTGCTTCTGATGGGGAGACATTCCCATTGCAAGGCTGCATCCAATAAGTGTAATGTTATTACCGCATCTCATCCTTCGCGACCACCGAAAACTGAACCTTCCTTGATTAGATTACATGTTAGTGTGAGGTGACCTCGCCTGAGTAAAGGCTGATCCCATTACTAAATGATAGGGGAAATTATCGATTTTTCCATTTTCCGCATCCTCTGCCTCCCTGCAGTCATACGGAGTTGACCTTCTTGTCATTTTTACCTCCTTACAGAGAGTAGAGCGTGCTGAGAGTTCGGCCTCACTCCGGTACCTTCACCTCCAGGAGCTGTGGGAAGACATCTGAATGCAGATCACATTGCGAGCACCATTTGATCATGTCGACTCCAGTCGCTGTATGCATGACCTGCCCGAACTACGTGGAAGATGTTCTTATTTCTCGCCGTGCCGCTCATGTGTGTCGAGAATTCAGAAACGTCTCGCTGGCCACGGAGGGAGTCAAGTAGCCAGTTGAAGACGACCAAAAAGCAGTGATAGAAAAAGTAAACTCCGCGCTATAAACGTTGATGTGAAACCCCTGCGATGTGGAGTAACCTTGACTGCCTCGGCAAGGACGCGGCTGTCTCCAGTACATATTCAGGCGAACAGTCGCCGCTGATGTTGTCTGCCTAAATGTCACAGATTATACAGCTTTATCCACCTCTGCTCTTGTGACACTTTTCTGTCTCTCTGCAGTAAATATTCATTTCTTGTGTCGGCATAATTGGACAGTTGAGTGGAGTTGTAAAATCGTATGGGAATTGGGTCCATAGAGTGCCATCGGTGACGTTTTATCACGACTCGGTTTTACGATCATGCAGCGTTTTGGTTTTAATCTAAAAAGCCGACAACGATGTAAATGAGAACGTTGCTGTTTGATTAACCAGAATTACGATGGCTGCCTACTCGTAGTGATGTATCTGAATACTCAGAACTGTGTACGAAACAAGCCGGAAAAAAGTAGCACAAGAGAATATAGCATAGACTATATACCTATCAGAAATGCCCTAGGCCTGTACATAATCAGCTTCTAAGTAATGTGCATGTTTGTATTGTGGTGTCTGAAGGGGTATTGCCTGACTGCTGTGCAGTTAGATTTCGTCTTGTTTATGTATGTATGTATGTATGTATGTATGTATGTATGTATGTATGTATGTATGTATGTATGTATGTATGTATGTAAATATTCGCAAATGTTACATGCGTCATCGACTATCGCTCAGAACGCAGTGAATGTAGAAGTGCTCGCTAAATGTGGCGCTACTATGGCAGACTTGCCGAAACCCTTGCACGAGACCTCCCGTTTAATATGTCCGTGACGTTCGTTGGCAGCAAAATTAGAAATATTGTCTTCGTACAGAAGCAATGTATCATAGGATTTGAAGTGTTTGCGTTGGAGTGTTGCATGGAGGTTCGACATAATAAATTAGTTTTATGTAACAAAAGGTTTTGTTGACGTAGTGTTTTGTGCGATTTCCTCGCAGATATGAATAAGTACCAATATTTACTTTGAATTACAGCATGCCAGGGTGCGGCGGGATAGCAATGGGCTTATGACTAAGGTAACGGGTTCATACAGGAAATGCACGCTGGTAATTGTGAAGGATAGAGTGGAAATTCTGCATTAGTGAGAATTGCATTAGCATCGTCGTAATGTTGAGACTCCTGCAGACTGGCGACTGGTGAAATCATTCATTCTGTGAGTAATTCGTGCCAATCTTCCCCCGGGGAGCGAGAAATAAAACCCGTAAAGCCTTGTAATGATTCTGTTAAACCACACATTCTCACGACCATAACGTGCATAATTACGCCGCGCACGCCTCGCGCATACAGAACAGGGCACGCTGCCGTGCCGTTTCTGGGTTAAGCGTTCAAACCTTATTCTTCATTCAGATTTTATCTAAAAGACAAAAAGGCGACGGAGTATAAATCGTCCCTCGAATGTTCAGTTATACCGTATCGGGGATTACTTAGTTTGTTGTTCGATAAATGTAGAAAGGTACAAAAAAGTCGTCCATCGCAGATGTTATTTCACCATTGATGAATCAATGCTTATATTCATCTTTCCATTGGTTCTGATACACCGATACCCTAACACACCAAACGCAACAGACAGGCTCTATCATGAACCATCCTCTAAACAATAGCTTCTGCGCCAAATACCATGAAGATTATGCATTCGTACTATTTCAATCCACCCACTTTGTGAAATTGCTTCCATTTCCTTAAACATGACAATTATGGTATGTACGACCGTTTTCGGTTTATGTGTTTCACTCCGATTAGACGCCGTGTGAAATTGAGATTAATTGACCTTTTCAGTGAGTATTCCAAGCAAAAGTGTTTAAAATCATAAACTAAACTGCGCAGGGTGTCCTGGAGGATTTGGGTACCAATCAATTATCCACGCAACAGACAAGAGGCGCCATTGTAATACATACATAATGCACATCTCCAACTTTGTAACCTTCCAGCACAATTAATTATTTGTACTCCGTAGTGCGCGCAGCATACGGCGGCTAATAGGGCATGCCCGTATGGTTTTTAAACAATACAATAGAATGCGGTAAATGATTGATAAGCAAAGTACAGCTCGTAAGCACCTGACTGTAAATATGGGAGCCATGGATGGAGGGGAGCCATCATAGGACCAGGACTGCAATGAATGCAAATCATCGATGGCGATGTTTTCATCATCATTCCATGCAATTACCCATTGTAAATCATAGGATAAAAAGTGAATTATATGTGTCGTCACACATGATTCATTTAAGTCGAATTCTTGTTGGTAATAAAAACACATAGGTATGAACCAATTAACCTTTAATTGCATTGCTCTAAGGGAAAGTGAAGTCGTACAATCGACACAATTAAAGCTGAACAAATTTGAGTTACCAGCAAATTCACTCATGTCAATGTCTAGTCATGTTATAACAAAGAACTGTTCAAAATACACACCATTTCAATTTATTAGAACTGGCATTGAATTCTACTCTTGATGATACCGCCTTCTTTTCCCACCACATATCGATTCCTCAGGTTGAGGAACTTCTGGCGTGTAAAAGACGAGAACTGGTAGAATTGGGTAGCCTCTACCAGGCTTGAGGGGCCGGCAAACTGTAAACTGGCTGACTAACTCCCTCGGCGTGTTATCTCTCTCTATTTGGCCAATTTCTACGATTTCCAGCCGTGCCCTCAAGCCTGGTAGAGGCTAAGAATTGGGTGCTGACTGTGTTGAACATGCTGAGTCATGAGTTCGTGCGGTAATGCCTGATGTTGACTGTGACTACAATGACGCCCAGATATTTCTGTGCACGACTTTTCTTTACATAAACCCCGGGATGTGACGTTCTTTGTGTGCAATGGCCCCTTATTCAGCGGCAAGGTTCAATAACACGCTACATTTCTCCTCTTCCATTTGTTATGGGAGACAGGCCGCCGGCGATCGCCTACTTTATTTCTCTCGCTCGTAAAACTGTGCAGAACGAAACGGCAATGAAGAGACTTGATTTGGAATTCAGATATCAGGGCAAGATATGAACAGGTCCCTCTAGACAATCCTTCATACACTACAACAAGATGACACTTGTTTTCCTTGATATTTTTGTCCACCGTGAGAGGATTGCATTTATAGTGTCCAATTCTTCGAATTCCCCAGGGTAAACGTTTTTATCGGATAATTACCTGTATGAAATAGCAGCCCTCCAGACTTTCCGTATTTAGTTGTCAACCTGATACGCCTGAAGGCCCGCCTTTGTGATTGCAAATTCCACATGTTAATTTTCCTGCATAAAGGGATCAGTAAGTTTGCATTGTCGCATGTCGATCTGGGTGAGAACATTGTCGATAGATCTTCATAATCTACCATTGATTATCCTCTACAACGTTATTGCATGGAATCCGACTATTGCATAGGCAGTGGTGGCAAAAAGACTACCCGGCGTTTGGCATTTTGAACAGCCTGACAGAACGAGGCGGTAGAGAAGCTCTGCCGGGCTGACTGTTCGCCCTCCGCTTGCAGAACTCCCGCCGAGTTATTCACGACCAAACTCCCACAGATGTCAGGGGGATAAATAATACATGTTTTAATAGAGATAAAAGGATGATGGAAAATCGATTGCCTCCGCGACATGGTGCGTAATCACTATTGTCGGAGAACTCTTACACGCCGAACGGCCGCTTTACTCACCCACTTGCGCGGGCTGCGATCCGCTGTTCACATTACACACCCAAACTTTAAATACGTACGACTCATGTGCTCTAAAACATTACATTTTTATGAAGCGCACTTCTGCATTAGGCTAGGAAGACTGCGGGCCATGGAGAGATCCAAAGAGATGCCGTCAGGGCTAGGCAAAGCCTTAGAGAAAGTGCGCATCGCACAGATTCGTCTTGGCACGTAACTCCCTAAAGCACGCTGTATGCTCCATAAAGTATGAAGCTTATGAATTAAAACGTAACGAGTCCATCACGTGCATGGCCATAAACGTAATACAAAGGGCATGTCGATTTTAATGCTATCTCTCTTGTCCTAATCAATAGTTGGCCATGGTTCCGTTGGACGCCGTCCCGGCTGGTGTCGTCTGTCTCCCTTCACGGAACTTCCCATTCCCTATCGCCGAGCGCCCTGCTCGTGTGTTTGATAAGCGGTGTGGGGGAGCCGCGATGGCCTGCGGTGATTCTCTTGAAAGGCTGCATTTGATGGGCTGACGCGTAATCGAATTGTGAATTTCGGCGGCGGGTGCCGAGGGCCAGACCGGAAAGCTGATCTGAATACAGAAGCATTTCTTTTCACAGATATTGGGTATAAAGATGCGATTAGACCGGCGTTTTGAACCTAATGCTGCACTAGAACGTGAACTGGAGCAAAACAAATGACGACTCATTCAAGGATATCCCGTAATTGTCAAAATCGCCTGAAAATGATTTCGTCCGATAAAATCAGCAATAAGTTTGTAGCTTTATCTGCATGTGTATAGTTCTTTTTATAATCTAATCTATCAAATAATGAAATTATCACTATTCTCCATTTAACGACTTCATTTTGTGCAATACGGCGGAGTCTAAATCGTGACAGAAAAATTTCATGTGACAAGAATATCAAACGGATACCAAACGAAAACAGCGGAGAGTTTCCTTGTGACGATGATATGTCGAACGCCAGAATCTTAATGACAGGACGTCCATTCAGATGCCGGGTAGCTTAGGAGAAAGCTTTCCATGGCACGTTTGCTGCCGCCAAGCGGGCGGCTATGCGCGTAGAATGGTTCAAGGGTAAGTGGGTATCGCTCTCCGCAGGTATCGCATTGCTCAGTGCTGTCCTCAGGATGATTGCCATTACTACAGAATTGCTGCTCAGTGCATTTTCCTCACGAAAGCAGCCGATTTCATTAGTCGTCTGCAGGCTTGTCGGAGTTGGCCAATAACTACCGCCTACCTTGCAAGTCCAGTGACCAAAGTTTTTTTATGTTTACCGAAGGAAAACATATTGTTTTTGCTACGTTTCTTCTTCTTCCTCTTCTCCAAACAGTGACCTCTGACCTGGTCAATGACCTGAACCAGACTGTTACCATGGTAACTGGTGTTGGGTTACATCATGTTGCAATTTTGTAGCAGGAGGGATTTAGACTCTTGTCTGACCACATATATGAATGTGTTTGAGCAAGGAGGTTAACCATATGCGAAGGTAAACATTATCCATTTGCTTTGCAAATGTTACCTTTCTAGTTTTTCTTGTTTTTTTAAGAAACGCGTCGACCACCACCGAAACCTGTGGAGATCAATTTATGACATTTTGAGTTGTCCTGTTCCCAAAGAACTAACCGGCGGTCATTGAATTGTAACCTCCTTGTCCAAGATTATGAGATATGGCATAAATCCAGTCATGATATCTAATACACCTTTTAAGGTCACAGACATGGTCAGGCGGCGATTCTATTACCTTTTCTCCCTCCCTCTAGTGATTGGGACCGTCAGTGTCAAGTAACAGTAGAAGTAATATTGGAAACGCTGGAAAATTTTCTCCTGACAATTTCTGTCTGAATCTGTCCGACGTCGATTCTATCCAAGTCTACGTGATCCGAATGCGATTCTCATCTGCTCAAGTTGAACAAATTGATTTTATTACCGATGAAATGTCGAGTGATGTTCTTGTTTCTGGATATCTATATCTTTTGTTCTGCTAGAATTAGGAAGTTTGCGCGGCTACGAATGACTGTAGTTGACTTAGAAAACGGCGCATGGTGATGGCTAATGTGAGGGTTTGGGAAAACCAATTTCAGTGAATCACAAACGTCGAGGTTTTATCGAGAAGACCTCTTGCCCCTATAGACAAAACCAGCAGAAAGTTGGCGCCGAAGCTTATGGGTTCCCTCGTTCCCATCATTCGTCACTGTCTGCCATGTTCATAGCCACAATCAGACGGCCATGTTACCCAATCGATTGGAGGCGATTCTCAGTGATATCCAACATCTCTGCCAAGTTCTGAACCATCTCAGCTCTTTTTTGAAACCTCGCACAGAAAGAAACAGTTTAATGAATCTTTTGGATACGTTACAACCGAACCGTAATGACATTAGTAGAAAAAAATTGAATATTCTATGTGCGAAGAAATTAAGTAATTTGATGTGTCTAGTCCATAATTTCTGTTCAAATCACAGGAGACATGTCTTATCTGAGAACGCTATTACGAGGAGGAAGACTTCTTCTTCACTGTCGTCGCTTTAACGATTGACACAAAGAAATTCGAGCGGATCATCTCTCTTTCGGTTATATAGAAATTATGTTATCGATCGGCGGACGAGATGGATTGAATTTGTGAGGGTTAGTTACGTGGTTGAATCGTCTTCGTGACAATCTTCCGACTTAGTTGCCGTATCAGCCACTGACCCATTTTAAAATGTCGAGGAAAATCAATTCCTGAGGAAACCAATATTTTATCCGCTCTCTCACATATGGCGTATAAGAAGCATTTCCAGCGTACTTGCAATGGAGAGAGTCTCGTCTAGACTAATACCGTACCTGGCTATATCTCAAATGGCCATGCAGTAAGTGCTTGTACGTTGTAAAGGCCAAGGACATTTGTAATATTTTCTGCGATGATTTACGAGGAAATACGTATCATTACACCTTCATTACTGAATATATCGAAATGAAACATTCGAGGTTCGCCTTATTTGTCAAACCTGTTAGAGTTTTATTTGAAGATAAAATCCACTTTTCTCCTCATGTCCATGGAGTAACCGAAAACTCATCCTTCAGACGTAGCTGCCTTTCTTGCGTGTGGGTGTTTTGTGGTAGTGCTTATTGTTGTTCTTGTTGTTGTAACATATCGACTCACCACAATTATCAACACTGATTACTTTGATATCAAGAAATAATGAGATGGTACCAAGGGTTTAATGACATGAATTAGGAAGTGCAAGAAACAATTCGTGTCAAATCAAGTCAAATCAGGAAAAATAAACGTATTAACATATACATCAGAGTGCAGCAGCTTTCTCTCAACCGGGACGGGGGCCGATACAGACTTCCAGGTACCTTTGACCCCTGACCGATATCATATTCTGGAAGGTCAGAATCGTCGGGTCACTTTACCCTTGGGAAGACCAACGATTCGGTCGAAACTTCATTTTGACAAGTATTTTTTCCTTGTGATGGTTGAAGGAACAAAGGTGGCAACGTTTTATTCCAAACTGTTCGTTTTCTGAAGGGTTACATTTGTCGACTTGCAGGGAGTAATATTTCACAAAGACGTGTGGATAAACGATTACAATGTGCAGAATGTCCAAAGAACCTGGCCTTGTGTACACATATATATGGCTTAATTTTCTACCAGCTTGTAACCAGGTCACGAATGGGATGGGCCATTGACAACAGAAACTCGATACATACTAAGCCTAAAACGAACCTCGGGACCAGAAGTGTGTCAGTCCAACGGCTAGCTCCGGAAATCCAAGCTTGTGCAGGGGCAGGTGTCAAGGCTAGTCTTGTCAAAAGTGGATTTGAGCGCAAACACATGTACAGCAATTAATGCTCGGTTTTCAACAGAAAACAGTGATAGCTTAGGAATTTTCTGTGTTTTTGCTTTGAAATCATATTAGGCAGCTTGCGCATAGTATATTTCCCACTCCCGAACTGTTGATTTGATGCCAGACGTTGGGGGACAAGTACAATAACAATTTATGTTGTTTTACTCATATGTAAAGATTGTTATGGTCCCCGAGGGAAGTAACTATGGCACAAGAACGAAATAACATGTACTGTTCCTGGGATTTTACGAGCACAGCAAGATAAATGATAGTTACAGACCGTACAGACGCAGAGGCAACGACAGAACCATCCCACCAACTTTGTGTATAGTCGTGGGTCAGATATGATAGATATCCATGGTAGTACATTAACATTCAGCTTCACACACGCAGAACATTCAGTTTTGGTTGGAGCTGTGAATATTGTTATGTCTCTCCTTTCTGTACAAAGTATATAGTAGAGGGGATTCATTCCTCAAGCTAACCGACATCTTGCACACGCAGTCGTCCCTCAGTAAGACATCTGGAGCCGCATAGTTCCCGTTTAGAACTTTTATTCAGCCTGTCACACGACCGGTTTCGCCTGTGTAGCCTGTCACACGACCGGTTTCGACGATTCTTTGACTTTCTGTACAAAGGTTAGAGAAACTCTTGGAGGAGGCATGTAGCTCTGACAGCTCCCTGTAATGCCGGTCAGCCGACGTTAGCCGGGGGATCGCGGACGTCTGACGTGACGGATGTGCCCACAGACGCGGGCTGACAGGCGCAAGGGCAGGACCGTGTGGACGAGAATCATGTCGGACAGCGAGATTGGGTTATCGAACACGTCAGGGTGTGACCGTGTCTGTCACTCGCAGCAACTCTGGGAGCTTCACTCTGGGCAGCGGGGGAAGGACCAGCGAGGGGGACGTAGATGGCATCTACCCTCAAAAACAGAGCCCATGGCATGAAGAAGCAAATCACTCGAACTGTGATTTCGGACAAAATGGAAACAAGACAGGCAATGAAAACATACATTGCCATGGCGACGGTGGTTGCTGTTAGGGTTATTGTTTGCATGGCACTGCGGCCCTGCCATCATTTCATGATTTTGAGGAAGACTTGGAACCTATACAGATACAGTACAGTGCACACCTCCCCTAAGTGTATAGTGAACGAGCCCCGGGGTCACAGAAAGTAGGGCATCCGGGGTAGAGCTAGAGAGGTCTTCCCAAAGCTGGGTCCCAAAGGTTTCCAGGAATGTGGGCATAGATGTGGGTCACATGCCTGTGGACATTCCATTCCTGTGGACAAAATGCCTGTACGATTCCTAGAATTCTTGCGAATTGCACACAATACTGTACCATTAGGCTCCTCCCTGAGACGTCGCCAAAAACACAACTCACAAATATGTGTTCTATATGTTACTACCGTCAAACTGTTTTTTTAATAGATCAACTAAAGTTTTGTAGAATTATTTTCCCGTACCTTTTCATCATCCACTTTGGATCAGATTCAGCACCCAGAACCCGGCTTGAAGCCTGTGAATATTCACTACCTGCATACAAACTTTCAGGCGCCGTTATAATTCAGAAATGAGCGAAACGCTGACACGTTTTTCGACAGTAAAAATAAAACACTTCAGAACAACATCAATGGCGGCGTTCAGTCGTTGGTGTTCCAGGACACTAAAAGCATTTCTTTCATACCCATGTTTGAAACCTCTAGCTTCAGACTGTCATTCCGATTTGTCGCCACGTATTCAGGCTAGGGCTTGTGGGAGGCACAGGGGCTCTGCCGCAGTGTGGCATGAAGGTGCCCTACGTTTGATATGCAAGTCAGGACCTTTGGAGACCGGTGCATCTCCCCATCGCGCGCCATTAAGTAAGGATTCATTAGCAGGGTAAACAGTGATCCGTCTCCGCGCTGAGACTGATTACCGGACAGGACCAGAAACTGGGAGCCAGGTTAGAGCATTATGGGCTTGCAGCGGATTCCCCGGATGTAGCTTATCATCAAGGGGGAAAAGCTACAGTACTCCTGTATTACCAGGAAGCGTTCACAACATCTTCAGGAGTAAAAGTACGATGAGAAACATAAAACCAAAACTGGAGACTAGTTGTTCTCCATACGAAATGTGCCGGAGTATGTCACGCGATTTATACATCCACATCACTTTAGCAGAAAGAGTTATACTAGATCCCCACTCCGATTTGTGATTGAAGATTTCCCTGACAGCAAATGTTGATATCAATGTAAGCAGTGTGATATAGGTTTTAGGTTAATGAAATGAATAAAGAAGTATTTGAAATATGATGAGACGCCGACTGTGCAGACCTAAGAATGCAAAACTGGTCAATAAATGAGTTTGATCTGACGAAGGACAAATTATTTTGGAAATATTCGCCAACCGCCTGGAAAACGGATGGGCTGATTTACATTTTGATGCCGAAGTTTCCACAGGTGGCATTCTCCAGCTCATCACGAGAGCTTAGACCCCGTTCAAACGAAATCGCTTTGAGCGCGATTCGGGTAAACCACATTCCTCACATCTGGTCCACGAGCCACACGTTCCTTCTAAACCGTGCCCGAGCACGATTCGCCTAAACTACATTCACTGTTGTTTGATGAAAACACGCAAGGTAGCGTGTTATCAATATCAGGGGTCAACGACCTGTTAGCTGCTGCCCCCCTCCCAGCGTACCTGGGCCGAATGCCGACGTGGTCATACCAGAGGCAGTGAAGCTGAGTCCTAGAATGGGCACATTATTCGGGCATTACTGCTCTTTAACTTGCTGCCACTAAGATTTTGGCATTGCATATAAATACAGAAATATCGCCCCGTAATCCATGACCGGGTCAATATTCAAAGTAAACCGGTGAAACCACATTGCGTTCAGACGCAAATCGCGATCCAGTCAAGGCGGTTCGAAACTACCTCCAGATGTGGTTTGGGATCGAGGCGCTTTCAATGCGATTTGGAGCGTTCAGATGGAGCCACATGAATCCAGAATCCGGCCAAACCACATCGAAAGCGCTTTCACCGCATTCGTATGAACGGGGCCTTAGTTACGTCTAGGGTGGGAGGGGTTCGGTTTGAAGTTTGTCTGGGTGGTGCGAGCAAGGTGACGAAACGGAAATACGAGTTGCCGGTGAGACCGTGAGTGTTTCTGGCTCTAATGCTATCACAAGACACACGTCCACTGTTATCTACTGGAAAATAACACCCTCCTTCTGAATTAAGTCCCCATTTAAGTTACAGGTGTTATTCATTGAATTCTCATAATCTAACACTTGAGATTGCCCTCTGTTCTAAGAAACACTCGTGGCATTGCATTGGCCTTCTAACTCCTGCCAGTACAACTTCCCCCTGTTTCTGGGCCGCGATCCTTCACCAGTTACCCTGTGGACAGACCAGGCCCCCATTCCCTCATCCCCCCCGGCGTGGCTCAAAAAGACACCTGCAGAACATTCCACCACCAACAAGACTGGCAATGAAAACATACATTGCCATGGCGACGGTGGTTGCTGTTAGGGTTATTGTTATTATTATTATTATTATTATTATTATTATTATTGTTATTATTGGTGGGCCGGCTTACTCTCTCCTTGCAGCCAAGGGCTGAATTGTGAGGAGCTTACAATGGTGGTGGGGCTTAATCGCAAGGGTCTGGAGCGGCTGCCATTCGGCGCTAACTCAGGTGACCTCAATACGACCCCAGGTGCGGCCATAAGACTGTAAGGTTTGAACCACTCACACCGGGAAGGATCCCTACTCTTTTCGATAAGTATGGTGGGTTCTTTAACGTGCGTGGGGTGTGGCTCTCCCCAAACACGGGACCTCCATTTAACGTCCTATCCGAGGGACGTCCCTAACCGAAGCTAGGTACTCATTTACACCTGAGTGAAGTGAGGAAAGTCGTGTAAAGTGCCTTTCCCAAGGGCACAAGATCGGTGACATGGGTGGGGATCGAACTCAGGACCTCTTGGCCCTGAGCCGAACGCGTTTGCATGGCACTGCGGCCCTGCCATCATTTCATGATTTTGAGGAAGACTTGGTGCCTATACAGATACAGTGCACTCCTCCCCTAAGTGTATAGTGAACGAGCCCCGGGGTCACAGAAAGTAGGGCATCCGGGGTAGAGAAGTCTTCCCAAAGCAGGGTCCCAAAGGTTTACAGGAATGTGGGCATAGATGTGGGTCACATGCCTGTGGACATTCCATTCCTGTGGACAAAATGCCTGTACGATTCCTAGAATTCTTGCGAATTGCACACAATACTGTACCATCAGGCTCCTCCCTGAGACGTCGCCAAAAAAACATTAACAAATCGGCTTTTGTTCCCTCGGTAGGACTTACTTGGGCGTTTACTTCATGTATGAACACTGACATTTTATTTGACCATGAAACTTATGTTGTGGTAACCCAACAAGACACGGTGTATAACATGCACAGCCATTAGTGGCGAGACAGTCGTCCCTGTTGATTTATGTGACGAGCCTCAGTGGTCCTCCCATTTCTTACAGCATTATAAAACAGTTGATATGTCCTTAAAATTTACTGCATTATCTGAATTATACTTCAGGTTGTTCGGTGTAATATAGCTAGCTGCTAGCTGCTTGCGAAGCTGGTGTGTTACGCCGAAGGGCGGTTATACCGGCTAACAGATACAGATACAGTTACTGTAGCAAAAAAATGCCTCAGTATTGATGGCAAAACGTTCGCAACGAAATAAGGTCGCATGAAAATTTACCAGAGTACCGAAGACATTATTTCATGTCGTGAATATCATATTTAGTTTAAAACAATCTATCAGTACATGTAGTAATGAAATGTAGACTGAGAGGTGTTTTGTTTTTTTTGTTTTTTTGCTTAGTTTCATGACGTCGTATTCTATAGGTAAATGGTCTGCTGTCGTCAGTATTTATTTTCCTTGTCGGTTTGCATCCTGGACTAATGAAAATACCGGGTTGTCGTGCGTGTTATTCCGGTCGGCGTGCCGGGTTGCCGTGCGCACGCCCATGCCTCGTGCCTCGGGAAAAGCGTTCAACGCATCATAGCTCCGCGCCTTTATGCATGAAACTCCATTCTCCAAATGCCTTTAAAAAGATCGGCTCGGCCGTAATGGAACCGTTTCAGTGGCCGCCCCCACGCGCGCTGCAAGTGTAAAAACTTGATTAGCTTTCCGTGCGCGCTGCCCACGACACACGCAACGCCAGACATTAGATCATTGTCTCCTGCAATAAAGACATATCTATTCTCAGGAAGAGCGGAGGAACCGACATGAGGCAGGAATTCTCCATCTTTGTTCGGTGATGTTTGTTAGTGAACATGTTGACAGTCCTTTGCATGATTTTGTAACCACTCCGACTCAATGCAATTACAACCTGCGCAGAGGCAAAGCAGTCACTGTCTCAGCTTCCAGTAAAACGAAAAGACACGAACAGTCCTTTGTACCTCGAGCACTGAAGTTATTGTCTAAAACATGATCTTTTATCATTCTAGTGGTTTTATAATGTTATTTATATTTGTTAAAACTGATTTTAAAATGTTTTAGCTGATTTGCTATTGTTGTGGTAAGCGTTTATTGATGTATTTTTAGGATAATGAGGCAGACATATGTACATATTTCTATACTGTAAGGTTAAAGTGAACTAGTTGTAACTAGGCGGCATGTTGTAAATACCTGACATATTCCATGCATTTTTTGTGTCATGCCAGTCAGTATGCAAATAAAATCTGAATCTGAAATCTGAATCTGAATCAATATGTTCTCCCGCCGTGGGACAGTGTCACAGGAATGACAGGTAGAAGTGATTTCCCTGGTCCCGCAGAGGACGGAGAACACGGGAGAGATGGTCGGACAGAGAGCATCGATCGGACCTTAGCTGGCTATGCAATCCAATCTCTGGGTCTCCTCGGTCGGTCTTCTTGCGTAATACATGCTCAAAAACATCATAACTGGTTCTAAGTTTTCCAGACGAGACAAACTAGCGGTGGAACTAGTGCAAGTTAGGGAGTTGACGCTGTTGATGACATCACGACTAAATTACACAGTTGTAAAGATAGGTTGTTGAAAGCGAATAGTGTCGCCTCAATGATTCCTCTCACAAATATTGGTTTTTATCGTCTAAATGATTTAGCACAGATTGTGTTTGGAATTATCAAGACGAGATCTATTCCTGCAGGTCTGGTTTCATCCCTCTCACAGCTCGTGACCCCGCTGGTCCGTCCGCCTTAAACCTTTAATGGATCTGCCTGTCGAGAAGCAGGGAGATTTACAGGTTTAACGGACTGATAAATTCATAGAGTTGGACAGGTGGACATCGGTCTTGTAAGGTGTTAGCGGGGTCAGAGAGAGGAGCAATCCGATGTACCCAGTTTCAGACCGATAGCAGACGGCACTGTATCGGGAACGAAAGGCACTTCCTGGGCTTCATCGATCTCGTTCAAAAGCCAATTCAGAATTGCATGCATTTCCAGGTTGAGGAAGCCTGCTCTAGGTTGTAGTATTTGACAGATGAACGTTCGCAGCAGCCATCAGAGCGCTGTGTGCATTACCGAGCAGAACTCTTACACCTCATCCCCACGCCATTTTACCTGGAGTTTGTGGGTACTAGGGATGAATCGTTAATCCCTCAAAAAACCCTCGATCGATCGTTCTTCCCCTCTTAGCTGCCATTTTGCCATGCGGACAGCTTTCCCCATTACCACACGCCGCGCACGGATAACAAAGCCGCCTTGTCAATCACTGACCCGCTACAGTTGGGAGACATGCACGGCATATAGACAACTTCTCCCCGATGGGATTTGGCTGGCTTCCGTGGCCTCTGTGACTTTGACTGTTACTGCCTTTTTTATTGGGAAAATGGCGGTGTTGAATTCGCGCAGCGGGCTAGTTGTACCGTGGAGCGAAGTGGGCATTCAAACCACATCGCGTGCTGGCCAAGATAAATTGCACCCTCTCCTACCCGCTGGAACTAACTCCTCTCGCGCTCATCAATCCAGCGTCTAATGCGTGACAGACACAGTTGCAACCATAATATTTCTCACTCGTTCCCATCCTTCACTCCCCCGTTGTTAATATAGAGCAGATAGGCCTTTTCACACAAAACCTGTCATGTTCGATCGGCGTATCGAATGTCTTCCAGCACCAGCGGTAAAGCTCACGGTGGAGGAAAATCATATCGTGTTACCGATTGAACAGGGGAGCAGTAGTTGGCCAATTTATTTAACCCACGGGCTCCTTTTCAGGTTAAACAGGCCGTGCGTTTTACGGGCGTTGTTGTACAATGGGAGTAATATGCCCTGAAGAAAACTGCTTCAATGCCATTCAGTATTATCCCTTGGTTGAATAAAAAAAAAGACAAAGCATCTTCTAGAATTCTGGAGGCCAACTTCGAACGTTACAAGTGAGTGCAACTGATTCATCCTGCCATATCCATACAAGACAAAACAAGAGGACGCCAATCATTTAGGACTAATTTGAGAAATTGAAAAGTTACTCATTCACTCCAACGACAAATTTATATTTTTAGAACTATAACAAGACATTAAGTTCTGATTAAGAAGTATTGCTTCTTCGCGCTCTTCAATGTGGAACGTTGATATTGCGTAGACTGTTAGGTTATTACGCCTAGTCAATGTAATTTCCTTGCGTGGCAGATTAGCCGTCTTGCCGCCATGAAATG
Source organism: Branchiostoma floridae x Branchiostoma japonicum (assembly GCA_013266295.2). Classification (NCBI taxonomy): domain Eukaryota; kingdom Metazoa; phylum Chordata; class Leptocardii; order Amphioxiformes; family Branchiostomatidae; genus Branchiostoma; species Branchiostoma floridae x Branchiostoma japonicum. Next base: position 23,194,976 of record CM023823.1, read on the forward strand.
CCTCCGTTGGAACGCGGCTCTAATCTACCTAAGAGTCTATGTCATTAGGAGGTTCTGATAGCTCAAATTTAGGCACGTTTGAGTCGTTTTGCGCTAAAGCATGGTTCTCCTCATGATGGGGTAATGACGTTGGTGTGTGAGAGTTAAGTGGTGTTCAGCACCAAGGACAGGCCTTACGCCGGCGCAAGTGTTAAAACCTCCGCTCACGCTACATTAACACAGTACCTCTTACCAAGCGCATGTCAGTTTATGTGATCACACGAGCCTCCCATACACGTACTAGTGTCACTAAGGGACTCATAGTGGTCAGTGTCCGGTCAGGCGGACACTTAGGAAAGAGCAATGTGGCGACAACGAGTCACACAGCGCACCAAATGGTTAGAAAATCATTTGATCTGAAAGGAGCTGCAGGCGGTTAAAACTTCATCACCGTGCCGGGAGTACTGTACAGTACGTTGCTCATTATGGACCTACAAGAACCCCCCCCCCCCTTCTCGATCCGTCGCTACGACCATCAGGGCGCAGATCACTCGGTGCTCAGGCCGAATTAATCTCGCATGGCGCCACCGAACTGGCTGGCGGAGGGGACGTCTGGAGGTCCTCATGCCGCAGTACGGCCTACAACATACGGCGGAACTGAACGTTCTTCAAGATAAAGCTAAGGACTTTGTGTAATGATGATTCATAATGGATATCCATAACACACGTCTCCTCAACTCGTATGGTCCTAACCTATTTAACCTGGTCTGATGTGTGAAAACGAAGTCTCAGTGAGGGGGGCACTGGGTTATATAAAACATTTCTGAAACTAGTAAGGGCCTCGAATTACCACGAATAATTGTGATTCTTTCAAAAGATACTAGCTTTAGTGCGATATAGATGAAAGGGATGAAAGACGCGGTTTAGCATTACCTTAGGAAAATGTCATGTAGCATTTAGTTACGGCTTCAAGAATTTATTTTTTTATTCTTTTTATGAAGCTTTACCACATTTCTGGAAGGGTAGACATAACAGGTGACTATCACCTCTGCAAGATGTCAAACCTGAGACCAGACTGTAAGGTATGAACCACTCACACCGGGAAGGACCCCTGCTCTTTTCGATAAGTGCGGTGGGTTCTTAATTCTGGATACAAACTCACATCATGGCTTTGTATAAGTAAGAACTACGACTAAGGGTCATACGTATGTAGTTTTTCATAAGTTATGAGGTCTTATTTTTTGCAGAGTACACATCGACATGTGCAATCGCAGGCTCTACGTTAGGCATATATCCGTACCAGAGTATCAGAACCCACTGCAATGCTTTTCTGAAAAGCCTTTGACTTTTACCACAGCTTGTAATTCCGAAGACATTTAGCGGTCGGCTTTACTGGTCTCAGTAAAGGCGATCCTCAAGGCCCCCACATATCGCCAGAGTAGCTTTCCCTGCACTGCAGCAAAGCCGATCGAACATTAAGGTTTCTGAGACGATTTGGTGTAGAAGAACGAATCCTTTTTCCTCCGTGGAGGGAAAGGACACAAAGGATTGAAAATATTTGCCGGAGCGTATTCAGTTCCAGCGAGGTGTTTGAGGAGCCTCTAGTCACAGTACGGAAACAGCTGTCGCAGCCGAGGTAGAGATTACTTTCTTAGATATATATAAGATTACAAAAGCTAGTCTCACAAGACCCTTTAAGACCTTAAAGACTTTGTCTGGCCATATCAAGAAGCTTTAAAGAAGAAGTGCTGTTGGCGGTATGTTTGATGGGATAAATGTACGGTGTCAGCTGGAAACCGCGCTGCTCAGTGAACCGGAGGCGAGTTGATGAATACACCCGCACTGCCCTAAACCACCGACGTAATGGACACATTTGTGGCTTCCTACGGCAAATATCAGAGAGCGAAGGAAGAATCGGAGAATTACAAGCTTTTTTGACCGAAACGCTGCCAACAAATATTCCCTATTTCCCCGAGACGACCTTAGAATTAATCGCCGTCTCTGTGACACGCAGTTGGAATTTTACGTCCCTCGTCGGTTGCTTTTTTTTTTTACTCAAAAATTCTGCCGGCGTTTTCTCTCAGGTCCTACCCTCCGCCCATACGATTGTGGTCGAACGTGATCAGCATAGACAGCAGCGGCAAATTGGCCCGGGGGTAATGTGATGAGGCGCTCCTGTAAAACCCCAGGGATTCACCGACCACCGCCTGGCAATTAGCCCGCAAATACCGTCTTTAGAATTAATATTCTGACGGTGGTGGTGGTGGCGGCGGGGAACGGGAGGTCTGTTTTAATCTCCCGCCCATCTGAAAACGTACGGACTCACAATTTGTCGTGAGCATGTAAGAGAAACGAGAGAACATATTCTTTATCCGGAAATAATTCCGGTATTGTCGGTGATCTAGATGTTTGGATTTCCAAGTATTCCACGTGTTCTAGACAAAGTGGAATGCAAAGAAATATCTCGAAACATTTTAGGACTAAGGTAGAAATTACGGTCTGATAACCTGTATTTTTTCTTGTTCCGTCGTGTAACAAAGCGTTCTCCAAAATAGAGCCTCTATGGTGCACGGTGTTCACAGAATTAAAACATTCTGGATATTTTTCATAGGCGGCACTTTCTTTGATGACCACAATATCATTTTCTGGTCGTATTCATTTTGCTGAATGCTGTTATCTACCTAGACGAAATATAATATCAGATGTGAAATCACATTGGCAAAATTACATACAAGATTATCATCATCTATTTTTTTACGTATGAAGAGTAAGAGGAGACCGGGTTAGCCCTTTTCTTCTTTGGACCTGTAACTACAGACTTTACAATTATCTTCAGTTTTAGAAAGTGAGTCGCCATCACTCAGGAGGATAGCTGGATGGATGGGACCTTTGTTCAGTACAGGCAAACCTGCTGCTCTCATCACCCTCTCGCTTTCTCCCCCCCTTATCTGATGCACGTCCTTTAGAGACGTATTATTGCCAGGGTCTCTTTGATATTGAGTTATGTCGAAATGAAGGTCTGACAGGCTGATTCTTCCGATTACGTGGGAAATATCCGCGGATAAACACCACTGGCAGGATATTACGTCTGTCAACTCGCCTAAGACCATATGCCCTATTGACCATAGGTATGGTGTGGGGTCGGTGGCGTAGCGGTAGCGCTTTCGGCTCGGGGCCAAGAGGTCCCGGGTTCGATCCCCACCCATGTCACCGATCTTGTGCCCTTGGGAAAGGCACTTTACACGACTTTCCTCACTTCACTCAGGTGTAAATGAGTACCTAGCTTCGGTTAGGGACGTCCCTCGGATAGGACGTAAAATGGAGGTCCCGTGTTTGGGGAGAGCCACACCTTGAGCACGTAAAAGAACCCACCACACCTTTCGAAAAAGAGTAGGGGCATGCCCCGGTGTGCGATGGTACAAATTCTACAGTCCGGAGTCTTGCCAAGAATTGGCATGCCATAATGATCAGTATAATGATCGTGGGCATTAAAGGAAAGACAAGACCCAGGTGAAGTGAGGAGAATAATGAAAACGCAGTGAATAAAAAAAATGGTCTATATTGTAAAGCTGGCAATACAAATGGATGTTTCAAAGAGAGAGGTCACAAAAGCCTGTATTATAATAGCACCTCCTGCAGTAGGGTCCACGCGGAGCTCAATCTGTAGAATACCCATTGAATGAGTTCGATTAACTGCACAGTAATAACGCTACAGATATGGCCAGAGGACTAATACCGTGCACCCGATATGATGCACCTATTTGTGTGACAACCAATCCAGGCTAGGCGGCCATATTTTTGCAAGGAGTTTGTAGATTTTTTTTCCGTGTCAAGCAAGCGCAGCCATCCCTGTTTCCTATGTATCATTTATCTGAAATAGATTAAGGCAAATATTGCCCTGGTGCCATTCTGTTAGTTTTCCGTGGCCCCCATACTCCCCACGGAAAACTTACTCGGATGGCACCCACGCCGGATGGCTACGGCAATGGTACCTTATGTAGAAGAATGACATCAGTCACGAGTAAACGAATGTAAGTTTTAATGGGTTGAGAGTGTCTTCGTGTTAGACTTAGCATGTAAATTGCTCCGTACAGGAGGAAACAAGATTCTAATACGTTTATACCGACAGACCCCCGGCTATTTACTCTTGTTTATCATGCATGTGGTTATAATAACCGTGTATACTGGCGAAAATGGCGAGTGTCGTTCTCTAGCCTCCGTACCCAGTTTCCAGCGCAAGCTGGCGTGAAATATTTGGTAGTGCGTTAACTTCATATAATTGGCTAATTTGAATCAATCATTCCCGGTGACCCCTGGCTGACGGGACGGGGAGTAATGACTGATGGTGCGTGTCATCCGCCGGGAGGCCCGCAGACAAATCAACATGGAGGCAGAGATGATATTGCCTCCCTGCTCGCAGCGGCAGCGGCGGATTTGAAAGCTCCAATCTCCCAGGGCAGCAGCGGGATGTACATCATTGCTGCCGCGCTGGCGGAGGCAGTGGACACATCACCTCCAACAGAATACCTCATCTTCCAATGAGGCGGTATCTGTAATATAATGGATTGCAGTACTTTTATGTTGCCGTAAAGCTTTTTCAATGTAGCGAGGTGGTCCCTATATTCCAAAGCAGAACGTGTGTACTATCTTATCCAGGGCTCGCTGTGTATAGTATCAGTGAATGGTTTACGGTGGTCGTCATTCATTGGACAGAAAGGGACACAGACACTCCTCACACAAGTGGAAACTTAACAGGCTTTTTGTGGTTATGCCTTTACATATGCTTCATCTTTAAAATAGTTCCTGAAACGATCCCAACAACGTTCTACACAAGAGACATATCATACACAGTAACATTTTTTCTATGTTATGCCCAAAAGTCGAAAAAGCCTAAGTCCATGCTCACAAAAGGACTAATGAAACGTCAAGTTGTGAGAAGCTCGGTCATGTAAACGTGTGATCTTTTTTAATTTTTTTTAATTTTTTTTATTTTTTATTTTTATTAAACAAAAAAGGAACCATCCAGCGTACAGTACGAACGGAAATTGTTACAGAACATAATGAACATAATGATAGGAATTCCAAACTAATATGAAATGATTATAACAAAAATTCAAATATAACTAAATATACCGTGAACATATCATCGAACGGTAATTGTACGAACGGAAATTGATACAGAACATAATGATAGGAATTCCAAACATAAGATCAAAATAAATTCAAATACTATTCAACAGAAATGGGAATTCCGAACTAATATGAAATGATTATAACAAAAATTCAAACGTGTGATCTTTTAGAAATATAAATATTGTCCCTGTTCGAACTCAGCGCTACACCGTGGGCTTTTCAATGTAATTTGTGTGGGTGGCAGGCAGACAAGAAACATTCGCTCGCCTCAAGGGAGCCTTGAGGAAGCTACTCTAAGACGTTATCATGTTGCTAATAGATCTTAAAGTGACGGTCGAGACGGGATTTAAAGTCAACTTATGATTTCTGGTATTGACGTTTTCCCGTCAGCAGGGATGATGAAGCCGTAATCACTTTGCTTTTATGTGATTTTATAAGCACAATTCAGAATGATTTAAGCAAAACAAAGGCAAAACCCTATGTATGTTGTAGGACACATTGAAGTGTATTTTTACCAATTGACACAGACGTAACCAAAAAAAACCATTAAAATCTGCATGTTAAAAGTGTGAAATAGGGCGAAAATGTTCATTTTTCTGTCTTTGTTTATTTATTTATGAGATATGACAAATTTGAATAGAATGTACACAAAATAGACACAAAAATTGCAAATACCGATGCGGAATCTGCCTCTAACTCTGAGTTGGGAAGAATAGAGGACATTTACCCATTGCGTCGTTCTCGATGAGAAAAAAAGAACAACTTCGTATGATACATTGGCATTCGCCTCACATAAGACGTTCCCTAGCTTCAGAATCTAATTTGTCGGCATTAACTCTCCCTTACTCTAAGTCAGGAAAGAAGTGAATTATAGATGTAAAACCCGTCTGGAAGAATCTGTCAGCGCTGTTACCCAGACGTGTTTCATGAACGTACCTGAGCGGTGGAGTAGAGGTTTGAGGGCACTTCGTACGGGGAGAGAAATCGTCCCCATGTTATCAGTAGGCTCTACACGTCCTTACAGCTTCATTTATGTGTGCCAGATATCGGGGCGTCAGGAGGAAGTACGCGTGGAGTGAATGATTTATACAGACGTCTCCTAGATCCTGAACACCAATATCTGCAGGTTTTCTGTACATTAACAATCTCTCCAAACTGTACCATATCCCATAGCAACGCCCGGGCGATTTGGCCTTTTTGTGTCAATACAATATTTCTAATTCTATTTAAAGGTCGGTGAGGTCCTTTCATGTTAGACTTCAGGTATACGCCTGCCTATGCTGTGGCTAAATTGCAGTATAAATCTTGACCAAGCAGTTCTCTGCAGTCCGTTTATGTATTCAAGACAAGAAGGACCATCCGCGAAAGCTCTACATCTGCAGGAAAGCTATATCGGACATACAAGCATTTGTATGCCCATTTATGGCACGCTGTGGGTGCATTGTTATCGGAGCTCTTCCTGCCTGGATAACAGAGCATTGAAAAACGGCATATAGCTACTGCGATTCAACTCAGTCGTGACGGCGTTATGGAAAAGGTAAATGCCAAAACCTTTAGGTCAGGAGAAGCCGGCGTGCGGAATGCCTGTTCTGTTCGGTCGCTCGGAGTCGTTACGAGACATTAAACCTTACCTCTCACCTCATCTCACCTATTGCGTAGGTGTTCTACATGCTCACAAAACCGCAACGTCGGGGCAATGTAATAGAAATCACATTGTAAAAATGATATTATCAGATACTGGTGAAAAAGTCAGTGCAGTTGAGCTGGTGGTTTTGTAATGATAATAACCGTTAAATGCAAATTCATACCCGAAGGCTAATTGCAAGTAACAAAATAATAACGTACATTAACAGACAGTGCTATGGAACAATGTGTCTAATGTGCAGTAAGATTTTATATTCATCATTGTTGTGGGGTTTGACTTCTTTCCTGGTAGTAGAAATGGAATGTCCCAGTTTTGCGTAATAAGAGGGTTTGGTGATTTATTTATTTTGATACGAGTATATATAACATGTCTGCTCTTAGTGTAGAAGTAAACGAGGTGTCTAAAATAGTCATGTTGGTGCTCCATCATACTTTCCTCTCTATTTAGTGACTGACATCTCTGTAAATTATTCTTAAGAAAATGTTTCTGTTAAATATGAGAACTGTTGGAATTCTTTTAAATTGGTTGCTTTTCCTCCGTTATTTCCACCACAAACTACATATTGAAACTGGAAGACATACCCGCACCCCTCTGGAACAAAGATTATGTAAGTATTGTAATTTGAATAGAATAGAGGATGAATGCCACTTTGTTATAGAATGTAGATTGTATAGTAAAGAGAGAAATGAACTGTATAGGTTTGTACAAAACCTATTTCCCTTCTTCATACACTTAAGCACTGTAGAAAAGTTCATATTCCTAATGCAACTAGACAAACCTTCCATCGAAAAACAACTGAAAAGCGAGGAGAAGTTGAATTTATCTAATGATAGTTAGTTTTATTTTGTATCTGTTAGCTGTATCTGTTCATCATGTTTTATTGTGACCTGTACTTAGCCCAGTGTGGCAAAAATGTGCAATAAAGGTCGTCATTTATTCATTATAACAGATGAAAGAAAGTTGCAAGAGATTGAGAACTAGACTGTATTACATCAGCCTTTCTGCTACGACCATTCCCAGCCAATTCCTACCTCTAGTGTTGATGTCTTTATCTACATTAAACATTTTAATGACTTTATCCAGAAGAAGTGCAGTACATAAAACATGAACACAGTAGTATGGGGTCGTGTGGCGCAGCGGTAGCGCGTTCGGCTCAGGGCCAAGAGGTCCCGGGTTTGATCCCCACCCATGTCACCGACCTTGTGCCCTTGGGAAAGGCACTTTACATGACTTTCCTCACTTCACTCAGGTGTAAATGAGTACCTAGCCTCGGTTAGGGACGTCCCTCGGATAGGACGTTAAATGGTCCCGTGTTTGGGAGAGCCACACCCCACGCACGACAAAGAACCCACCACACCCTTCGAAAAAGAGTAGGGGCATGCCCCGGTGTGCGATGGTGCAAATTCTACAGTGACCGGCCTCAAGGTTAGCCCTTAATAATAGCCCCGTGCTAGTTGGGCAGCTTTGGCTGTGTCTTCAGCCGAATAAACAAATTTTAAAAAATGAACACAGTACGATATCTTACAGCTGAGACAAAACGAGCCTGTGGGTTTTCTGAGAAACACGGTATATTCAGTCGGTAGTCGGTATGATTTTGTTTTTACACCAGTACCATAAAATAAGATCCTTTGCGATTGCTATCAATGAATTGATTGTTGAATAATAGGTATCAGACAGGTTGCAGGAGTACTAGTGGTCTATTTTGTGTTCTAGTACAATGACTTTCAAACTTATTTAAACATTACATTTCAAACACTTGCATGTCAGCTCACCAAAAAAAAAACACATTCCAGAATCGTTTCAGTCCCTTGCACTTTGTCTGAAGAGGTAACCTGTACATGTGAATGTGAGTATCTTCATTTTGAAGACAAAGAATATTCACCAGGACAGAAAGTAAACGCATGGCACAGAGACCGATTTGCAAAGAAGCATATGTTGGACGGGCCTACTCTCCAAGCAGAGGTTTGGGTTTTGGGCTTATTTTTGGCGTGTTTTTAGGCTTTTTTTATCGGGATTTCTTTTTTCACTGAATTTTTTTATCCCAACCCGGACGGGCCAGTCTTCTCTTGCACAGGAAAAATACCGACGTCAATGGGCCAATTTGGAGACACACTACTTTGAATGGCGTTTTGAAAAGATGGAGCACGAGCCAGGAATGATTTGACGTCATTTGTACACTGCATACGGTTGGATAAGACACAACAAGAACAGAGATACATTTAGATTGTATATAATATAGGGTAGATGGCGCCAAATGCCAGGTCTGACGATCTCCTGACTGAAGTTATCTGCCGAAGACGGGACCAGCTTTGTGCGAATTGATCGAACAGCAGAAAAGATCACTATTAAGCGCAACTGGAGGGAGATTTCCCTGGCGTACGTCTCGGACGTTGTTGGAATTACAAACTTCACCAAAGTAATGGCCGCTACTCTTACAACTAAAGTACGCGGGGATTCTACAACCACAAGAATCATGCGCTGCATCGGTGTTGTTCTTGGCAATCGATCAGAACACGGGGTTAAACATAGATCAATATGCGGGTTTACCACACGCTGGCGCCGCTGTCTGGGAAAGACTGGCCCGGTAAAGATGCCCTTTTCATGTGCCGTGTTGACAAATTAGGTGCTAATTATAACTATTTTCAATGAAATGTCCGTTGTCTATCAACGTCCCCCCCCACACACACACACACACTTTTTTTTCTCTTCGAGCAGTCGACTATTGGGGGCAATCATAAGATTGCCATATTAGATTTGTAATTGTAGTCTCCACCAGACTATCAACGTGTGTTCCAAAACAGTAAAAATTTAACCAAATAGGTAGAATAATTGGCCAGGGGAGTTTAGCCACTGTAGAGTTCATTTGGGGGAAATTCACCCTCCCTCGGACTGACTCTCCTGCTAACTATTTCCCTTTTTTACCGAATTCTCCGACCCGTACCCCCGTAGGAAGGCCTGATGGAGGCTATTGTAATTGTCCAAGGATAGGAAGGTTTTGGTATCATATACGCTCCCTTTTCTTTCTTTTATATCTGCTCACTGACTGCTCAAGTTACTCGGCCTTGCCGTGCTGCGCCAGATATTCTGTCCGGAACATTGACCGGCGTTTTTCCCCCTGCTGCCCGGTGAAATTGATAGCAGTTTGCACGGGAATAGCGTCGGTCAATTTATCGCGGGCGCGGTTAATCAGTCGTGATGAAGAGCTGCTCCGGTAGAGCCGCGGTCATTATTGTCCACAGGGAGCGGCATTAAGGCGAGAGGAATGGTAGCAATTTCCACGATGGGTGAATATCGACCCTACAGATTTCTTTTCCTGGAGGCCATTTTCTCTTTCTGCCAACATGAGACCTGTGGGCACCGTGCAATGCCACAAGGCACTCAGCGACAGCAAAAATACATCTTTCAACACTAGAAAGCGGACATTTGTGAGAAAATGCGGACAGTCCCTTCCTCTAGCTTCTAATGTGTTTTCATAAAATAAACTCCTATACAAAATCAAGGAGGTCGAATAAAACCTCCTTGACAACATGGACTATTCCCAAATCCCCTAATTTTTCGTTCGAAAGTTTGCGAACGTTACTAGAGTACAAGTTAGTAACCACTCCGAAAACCAACAAAGGCTATTTTTTTTTGTAAAACACTGTCTCTATCAATTCTCCGTTTCATTTCTTTAAATATCATGGCAGGTAGCTTCATAGGGCTAAATAATCGTTCTAAATATTGTAAAGATGAATGAAAATGCCTGAGTATAAATTCCACCTTTTGATAATTTGTATTGTAAAGCTGGCCTTTGTAGGTGAAATTTGCAGACGTAATTATCGGAAACAGGCACTGTTTCCATAGCATCTGTGCGGCAGCCCACAATGCCTCCAATCCTATCCAAGGACGGCATTATCCCACAATGCGGTATTAAAAATTTGGCACTGGTATAACGGGCCTGATTGACTGATCGAGGTTGTAAGACCATTTGCAGAGTGTTTGAGAATCGATGTAGCAGAAAGAACTTTATCTTTCACTAAGGTGATCTTTTGTATCCGCCCGTATCAAGTACATGCAGTATACTTTCACCGATATTTCATAAAAATCGTACCACCCACTATCCATCGTTGTACATATCAGACAAATTATAGAATGATGCAAAATTAGAACCAGTTCCTGAAATAAGCGGGTATTGTAGGATTCGGGTACTGTATTTCGGTTGATTCTTTATTCCTCTATCTCTTTTTTTACTAGGTTGACAGACTAAGAGAAATAATTACTTAGGGAAGTTTATTCCGTCTACCACAACCAATAAATACGGCACCCTATAAGTCTCCACCAATAGGTGCTACCCGCCTACTCAGCCATTCTCTGCTGTCCGTCTTTCCTTGTCTCTCTCTCTCTCCTAATATGTTCAGACCACTAGTCATGAAGTATTAATGATATTCTACATAGTCGATAGGAGGGGGGGGGAATCGCTCCATTTTCATCGTCTTCGACATCATTCTAAGATTCTGTTAAGCAAAGCGATTTCCTTTGGAGTCCCGTGACATAGAACCATCCCTGCTGCCTGTTCACAGGAGATATGGAGCCTAAATTTTATTATATGATCACCGCCAGGGATAGTTTAGATGGCAATTCGGTTGCATTCGGAAACTCAACACTGTGACGTGATATTCTGCCTCCTACTTTACCAAACGTCTTTCTCGCATTGCTATGTCTCCTTTGCTGCTGCTGTTGTTGTTGCTGCCATTGTTGTTGTTATTAATGAGAAGTACCGGGATCTGTCCCCGGAGGAGTTAGACGTTCCCTGCATCGCGGCGGGGACGGTGTGTGACGGATGTGTGGCCTGCCGCCAGAGATGATTCCTGGCGCCGGCCACATTGATCACGGAGCGCGCGACAGCTAACCTTATCAACTCGCCGTAATTCCCCCTGTTTTTACATTCATCGGGCCGAGGAAGGGAATTGCAACAGCCATTACTGGGCGAGGTATCCCTGAAGGGGAAATCTCGCCGGTCTGGGTGAGCATATTAAATGGTAGGACACGGTGCTCCACGGTACAAGCGTTCCTGTGCATATCCTCCGCTAAATTACACTGGTGGCTTTTCAGGCCGCCCGCCGCAAATGACTTTCTGGTCGCAGTGAGTTCACCTTTCCAGTCAGCCCTGGCGTTCTAAGGATTCGTTATGCACCGCCGGTGAGCACAACGAGTTGAGTCTAATCACTGTGACATGGAAGAACAGAAAATCACAATACAGCGTCTTACAGACGAATAAATGTCGATTTACCCACGATCTGCAATGGTCGAGTCGTCTATTGACTTTGTCACTTTAAATACTGATATTGTTGGGTAAATAACATGATAATGTTTACAAAAACCTTGCTACGATAAAAACACCGTCGGGAAAACGAACCCCACGGTCTGTCAAACATTCAGAAAAAGAACAGATATGATGAAGCTCAACGTTGTGAAAAACCCAAAGCTGATAGAACAAGGAATTGAAAACTGCTGATTCGGAAAATAAATGTATACATACAGCAAACATTATTTATCTAATACAATCAAACTACTGTTTTAGAATCCTTGAAGATGTACATCAATCCGCGGAACAGTGGCAACTCCGTAGAGCTATCAGCCTTCCCGCCTAACTGCACCTGATAAAGTATACATAGTAAACGTTTCCCCAGTTCTTGCGTATAACCCTGGCATAGAAAACTCTTCCTATAACTCACGGTGGCACATCGTGCGTAAATCTGACAACAAAGACGCTGCAGTCATCATTCGTATATATCAGGCTCCCCTGGGAGTGCTTCAATTTGTTCCCATCCACGCTGCGGCAATGATATCACTGGACAGAAATCAGGCGATGAGCTGGCGCGCCCGCGGGAGTTTATCGCATTACTGCCAGCTCGGCGTGCAGTCGTTGCTGTCTCATTTCCAAATGTCTAATCATTTGGTAATGAACTAGGGCGGAAACTTAATGCAGACTTGATCCCGGTGTGTTTTATCTTGTTTTTGATGTAAAACGACAAGTTATTAGTCACTCGACGAACGCTCAATCACTGTTATGCCTACCCGAGTGTTTCATTTTCTTGTTGTGATAACGCCAATAAGAAATATTGCCTTATTTGAACGAATCAAATAAAATGAAGTATTCGTGAAGCAACTCGGCCCTCGGCTTATCAGTATACTGATAATCACACAAGTAATATGTGTTGTATAATCAGTGATAGTGGTTTAGTATAGCTACCAGGGTAACAGTTATAAATCACGTGCAGTATTGCATTTAAAAACACGAGAATACTAAGAATATGAAATTTTGATAAGTCGGCTACACGAAGTTCCTTCCCACCATCAAACGGCGAGCCTTGGGCATTGTTACAAAGTTTCTTCGCATTCAGTTTTAAATGACATCATCTAACAATGTTACACGTATGATGGAGCGTTCATTGGATAACGAGTGACAAGAGCTGGCGGCAACCATTTGTACCTCACTATCCCAGAGGGAAAACTTATCGTACCAACGCTGTCACATTATACGGCCACGACCAAAACTGTCGTAAACTCCCCCTGGGAACGCCGGCCGCAATACGTATTACTGCTATTGTCGTAAATCACCGCAGTCATAATGCGTGTGTGTCTTCGTGCTGTCGTAAATCAACTCAGCTCCAGACGGTGAGGGTTGTTCGTCACACTTCGGGAGTTTCTGTGAAGCGTGTATTGGCAATTTTACACTTGTGAAGGACACATGGCAGACTGCACTTAGCATGAGCACCGTAACATTGCAGAATGGCTGAGGCTGTTGACAGGATTATCCTGTCAATAGTGGAAAAAATGCACTATTAACATGATCATCCTGTCATCCTGTCAATAACAGAAAAAATTGCACTATTGATCCTCCTTTCAATAGTGTAAAATATTCTGTCATTGGCAGGATGATCCTGTCAATAGCCATTCCCTTGCAGAATTGGAATGTACAACATCGGCCTAACTTCTGTATGGATGGATATACGTATGCAAAGATCAACGAAATGTCTTGATCTGTGTTTTTGTTTGGGATCTGAAATATATAAGGCTGCTGACCTAGAATATATATGAATACATTCATATTTCTGCACAATGATATCAGGTCACCATGTTGACCAGTAACGACAATAGAGCTGCACGTGGCTTGCTAATGCGTCCACTCATCAAACTGTGAAAACTTTAATGTGCCGCCATTTTGTTTGTTGTCGGTGGGTTGATCTCGCTGTTAGAATTGGAACAAGTTGCGTAATGAAAAAATGGGACGTATATGCGATATCAGAACAGAATCGCCATGTTGACCAATAACGATGGTAGAGCTGCGCGTGGCTTTCTAATGCGCCCACTCATCCAAGCTCTGGTAACTTTGAAGGTGAAGTACAGGCAGTTGGCAGTATTGCCAAGGCCGCCATTTTCACAGATCGAAGAGCCATTGAATAGTATTGGCACTAGTTGGGCTTGAGCAATGACTGAGCATCACTAGATAGACTTCCAAGGACACCCCGGAAGAGCCTTGGCATTGCTTCAGACAGCCGGTAGTTTATTTCAATTCCCTGTCTATTTCTGTTTTACTCTAATTATGTCGATGTTGGTTCTGGCGATGACGATCGTCATATCAGCGGCGTTTTGACGTATGGGCTGACATTTCCAGGCTGTCTGGGCTGTTTAAGGCAGCCACTGGGTCCCATAAGCTCCGAGCCCCAGCAACGTCTCAGTCACCTTCACGACTCCTGCAAGGTGAGATACACTGGAGGCGCGTTTCAGAACGTCGACATTTACTTGGCAGCGATGGCTTTAGCCTGAGGCTATTGACAGGATTAAATAGTGGAAAAATTTGCACTATTGACAGAATCATCCTGTCAATAGCAGAAAAAATGCACTATTGACAGGATGATTGGTACAAATTTTCCTAATATTGACAGGATGATCCTGTCAATAGTGCAATTTTTTCCACAGCATCATCCTATCAACAGTGCAAATTATTCCACTATTGATATGGTCTCTTCAAATGCATTGTTGGCAATCAATCAGAAGCCAACATCAGCCACCATGGACTAAACCTTCATGTAACTACATTGTAACTGCAAAGTCGGAGTATGTGTCAAAGTTGGTAGTACTAATAGGTAATGATTGAAAAAGGTGTAGGTGTCTTCCGTACAGGTTGACAATTGAACTTACACTGTAAGTTAGATAGAACATGGCCTTCGAAACACTTCAATTATAATATTATATTAATCCTAGAATTACTTGTGAAAACATGTCACCAGATATATACCGGATATAAATTAGACTTCCTCTAGAAATACATTATATGTCCTGTCTTTGCCTTTTATGTTGGATAATCGGAGCTAAACTGATACCGCAAAGTTTGCCCTGCCGTCGTCGCTGCCGCCATCATTACCAATCAGATATGAAGGCCGCAGCCGAGCGATCATCTCAATAACTCGTCGGTAAAGCGCCGGCCATTCCAGAAAATCGAACCCTAGCCACTGGAAAATAAACGTAGCCATTGCTGCTACCAAAAACAAGGTTGTAAAGACCACTAAGGAAGCCTGAAGCCGGCCTGTTGGAACATGTAATCGATCGCAGGCACACGTACAAATGTAAACAATGTGCCGCCATTTTGTTTGTTGGCGGTGGGTTTATCTCGCTGTTAGACTTAAAAACTCACCACATTGGAGCAAGTTTCATAGTGAAAAAATTGGAACGTATATGTGGTATCAGAACAGTATCGTAAGGTTCTAAACCCTTTCATACTTGGCTTTCATATTGTAATGACCTTAGAATTCGCTTGCTTTAAAACTTGGATGATCATCCTATCAATAACAGATTTTTTTGCACTATTGACTAATAGTGCGTATTAGTAACGGTCATCACTTCTTAAGATTGTTGGCCAAGGAGTGTTTCTATGTACATGTATTAGATACAGAAATTGAAGAAAAGTGAAACACAACCAACAAACACAACTAACAAGTGTGCAAATTTCCGTGTCTGTCCTGCAGCCTTCATCATGTCCTATTGACCAATCTGATCTTCACACATCTTACCACGGAAGTCTTCATATAGCTGACATTATTGGAGTGATCGTAACTTGAAAGAACGCGAGGGAAATGCTAACCTTGCGGATATTGTATTGTTGTGAAAGGCTTTCAGCACCAAGGACAGAAACACAGTAAACATTTCAGTGCTCAGTTAATTGTGCAGTGGACCATCACAAAAAGGAACTGGCCTCAGCAAAGTTCTGTAAACATAATGAAATTGTGTTTTGTGGTAGAAATGGGAAGGATTGAAATTCACACGCACTGTGCATCGTAGATTTTGTTCATTTTTGGTTCCGCCCGTGGTACTAGTATGTCTTTTTGTCTATATCGCTTCCACCACCAAACACAGCAGTTATCAGCTGTACATCTGTAGGATTACATATTCTACACACGTTGCTTTTTCCTCGCCGATATTCCACATTGTTCTGTTGTACCTCCAATTTTGTGAGGAGCACACCGTAATTACACATGAACACTGCCTTGTAATCAATGGCCATCCTGGTGCTTGTCGATTGTGATTTGTCCACAGACATATCTTGCGTTAAATTACATTTGCAATTCAAGAGCCGAGAAGAGGATGGCGTAATTGCCTGTAGTCCCGTTTCGTCTGCGCGCTGTGCAGAGTGGTAATCACTTTCCTGTATCGTGCCTGATCGGATTTCGGTGAGAGGTTGAGAAATGTACGTCTGATCTGGTTGTATTGTACCGACTTCCTTCTCATTTCTTTTAGGTGATACTTATACTCAAATTACTCCTTCCTTTCTTTTTCAATTAGCTTTGTACATTCAAATATTTCAGAATTTGAGTTACGTTAAAAAACACTAATTTCCGTAGAGATGGATCCGTGTCCATGTAATTATTGTCTAACACACTGAAACGACATTGAGAGCACTTCGTCAGCCATTCGCTGCTACACACATTCTCAAAAGGGTGCAAGTGCTATTTGTAGGCTTATTCGCTGACTTTTTTCCTCTCAGAGACAGATTTTTATAGAAACATCCTCCCCAAATTGAATGAAATACAATAGTCTTCAGATCTTGCCTTGGACTTGATCCAGGGAATTGCTGTAAAATAAGCCATCGGACTATTGATCATTTTCAGTGAAAATGACGGTGTATCAATTGTTATGTGTGACACAGCTGCGTAGTCTGGAAGCGCCATTTTCTGTAAAGAGGAACAATCGTTTTTATGCTATCGTTCCTTCCCATTCATATATCGCGTCCGGGGGCTGCACAAGCGCAGCTGAACGGAGCATCAGGCCTACTTTGCGGCTAAAATCCTTTGCCATGATCTCATAAGGTGGGGTGGTGGGTTGGGGTCAGGAGCGTTTTAGAGGCCAAATAAGATGGATGAATCCGCCCCCAACTGGCTGCCGTAGATTGATGTTTAGTTTTCCTGATAAAGCGCGGCTGTGCTGCCAGCTCAGCCTCATGAAAACTTCATTTCCCGCCGAGACGGCGCTCCATGCCGGCTACGACGCCAGGTAATGCGCGAACATGAAATCCAATTTTCGAACAGGCTCGTCCATAACTCTCAATCCAGAAAGGAACTATTTCGTCCTGCGGATGGAACACATGGGACTTGTAAAACGTGGGCTGGGGCGGGATGAATGCATCAATCGAAAGAATTAATGAGCTAAACGGCAGTATGATATTTTTCTATTGCATATATCGTCAGGTAGATGTCGATATTCTACCGTCGTTGGGAGGTAAATGCGATGGAAGGATGGAAGGAGGGCCGTATAGATTGAAGATTCGGGCACATTTTCAATGATTTTGGAGCTTTTAGTCTTCTATAGTACAAATAAACAGTTGTTGAGGAACTTAGGGGGATAGCGAAGATTTGCTGTACACTCTGCTATTTCCTCGCGTGCTTTTCCGTTCGGAATAATTTCTAAGTCTGTCCACAAGACAAGCACTTATCCATGAAGCTAATCTAATGTAGATAATCTCAACAAGCTTGTTAAGTAGTTGTTTAAATATTATATTTGCAGGTAACATGTTATGTTAAAATGCCAAATAACCCAAAATGAAATACGTGTGGGATTAATCAAAGCTGGTGTAACATATTCTCAACTCATTTCTCCTACGCTATAATGATGACAACGCTTAGGGATGAATATGAAACGGATAGCCTGCATGCATCTGGTTCCTGCAGAAGCCAAACCGGAATCATTACAGGGGTGCACGAAATTGAAGAACAAAAATCGATACACCGGGGCCGCACTTCAGGAAGATTGCTACCTTGGACTCTGGGCCAGTCGTCATTTCCTGCAGAATTGCCTTACCAGCCACTGAGGCAATCGGATACACTGGTTGGGTAGTTCCGTGTCCCTCCAAGAGGGAGGAAACATCCGGTTGGCGAGTGTTGTATCACAATTTCATTGTCAACTGAAATTGAACATGATTCAGCCTCATGATCCAATCTTCCCGTTTGGGCATTTTAGTTGCTTAAAATGTCGAAGCAAAAATGTGTACCTTATACTGATTGTTTGTTTGTTTGTTTGTTTGTTTGTTTGTTTGTTGTTTTTTATATTCTAACAAGCCGATTGAACATTAGAACAGAATGACCTTGGTAATATGGTAATGGTAATATGGTAATATGATGCGAAGTGGGATTAAAGTGTACGGTACATTTGCAGTGTGAAGTCGTTAGTGTTACAATGGGCGTTAGTGTGTGCATGTTGGCGGTACCAGAGGTAATACACACTCTAGCCCTGGTTGCTTACCATAAAGGTGCCGCGAGCCATCGCGAATTGGAAGTAGCACTACGTAACGTTACATGATATGCACATATAAGTGTCGGTCGTACAACGCTCAGCAGCCAGGCCGTATATCTTGGCACATCGCAGTCGTTATCTATGCATCGTTAAAACCGAGCGATTCTCCATCTCCATTTTATAGTGCCGTGTATGCGACGCCGGAAACATCCATAGCACATCTCTATCGCCCATCGGTGCAGAAAAATTGGAACATCGCGATTGAAATGTAATCACAGCGACGTTTTACAAATGTGTGAGTGAACGTTTCTGATCCGTTCTGCAAACACATTTTCGACCCGACATCGACCAGTGGAATGGCTTAGACATGACATGTATGTATGTATGCCTTTGCGATATGGTAAATGGTTCAGTGGGTGGATGTTTGGTTTAATCGTGTTTTACTTCACTCGCGTTTATTTGACTTGACTTCCTCGTCTTTGTTATTTTGTAGTCGTCAGGTGCATTGAAATAGGGTACGGGGAGTAGATGTACATGAATGTAAAACCGGACCGGCTCCCGTTCGGAACTGCCGACCACGCTATGTGTGCGTTACTCTGGCAGGTAAAGGAAATTTGCACCGCTATTAAGGGACACCTCCGACTCAACTGTTATTGTCTTTCCTCGCGTTTTTGGCCTCTTTGGCCTCTGATGGCTCACTTTACACCTTTCACCCCGCTACTTTACGCCGAGACGACGGTGGGCGGTATAGACTTCTTAATAGTGTCAAATCCTCATCGACTGACAGAACTTAATCTCCAAGCAGATCCTACGGTGGAAAAAAAAAGTATCCAATTGGCCAGAGGAGGTCTATATATACCCAGAGTAGTGTCATTCAGCCACCGAAGGTTGATCTGCTTGGAGATGAGACAGAACTGCCGTGATAGTGGTAATTTCCAGCCATAAACCCTGACTTCTCAGGTCCCCGTGGGTCCGATGGATCGATACCAGAAGAGAGATGGAAGATTTCAATCATAAAGATGAGTACGTTTCCACATGCGTACCACTCACACGTTAGCCTCCTGTGCAGACTCCGTGAGCGGGTGGCTGTTTTGTAATGCGTTTTGAAGTTCTTTTGCCGGCCAAAGAAGGTTTCAGACACGAGAGAAGGTTCGCCACGGGAGAAGGCGAACCTTCTCTCGTGTCTGAAACCTTCTTTGGCCGGCAAAAGAACTTCAAAACGCATTACAAAACAGCCACCCGCTCACGGAGTCTGCACAGGAGGCTATCACACGTATGGGTTTGTTAGGCGACCGTGGTATTCAGACCTGTGCCCTTTATCTTACTTAATTCATCGTGAAGCCGTCGCCTTGTCACGAGCGTTCAAAGCATGCAGACAGAGTTCCAATAACAATTCTCCTGGGACCTCCTTCGAGCTACTTTATTACCTTCGCCGAGAAGGTTATGTTTTCGTGGCCGTGTGTGTGTGTGTGTGTGTGTGTGTCTGTCAACAGCATAACTTGATAAGGCGTAGACTGATTATCTTGATATTTGGTAGGTGGGTAGGTCTTGATGAGACCTCGAAATGATTAGATTTTGGACCCCCTGGCGGCTTGTTATGGTACTGCAGCGGAAATTCCGGTTATGATATCTGGTGATCTGGACATGCTAAGGCCATGATTTTTGGATGGTAGGTAGCTCTTGTGCTCGGGAAGAAGTGACGTAAGTTTGGGCCCCCTAGCGGCTTGCTCTAGAACTGCAGGAGCGTTTGTTTGAAAATGTTTAAAGTAGGATAACTCAATAGCCGGTCAACGGATCGTCTTGATATTTGGTAGGTAGCTTAAATGATGCTTGACATGATTAGATGACAACTATGCAAATTATGATCTAATTTTCATAATTAATGAGGGAATTCTATAATTCAGCTACCATCTATGATAGGACTATTCTACCCTGTGACATATGTAATTAAGAATGAGAGGAACGTCGCCATATATTAATTATGTAAACGAAGACCCAATTTGCATAATTAATGATGAAATACTATAATTCCATAGTGCTTGATGCTGGCAATTTCATACTTGTGCATGTCGAAGTTGAATGGAGGTGAACATCATTCAACATAACTTATTGAAATCAGGACCTCATTTGCATAATTTATGAGGAAATGCTAGAATGGCCTTCTTTGTTAAGATAACACTGCCAGTGGGAGGAGAATATGATCAAGTGATGTAATTCATGCAAATGAGAATCTTATTTGCATAATTAGGGGGAAAATCTATAATTCATCAGTCATAAAGGGTAACCTCATTTGGCGAAGGTATGAGGTCGTGGAACTCTATTAATATGAATGCGATGCCAGTCAGCTAGCATTTCGAGGAATCATATTTCACAACGCCGTTCTTAATATTTTGGGGTGAAGATCTTTAATTTATAAAATAAATTCATGACGACCAAATGATGAATTCATAAAAATTTCTGCAAACATGTTAAAAAGACAGGAAGACAGCATTTGGTAGCAAATTCCCTCCCCATAGATGACCCCCAATGCAAACATGGTGGAGCATGACGAATGTTTTCGATCACGCTTGATTGGACCCACCGTGGACTGGACCTAACAAAATTTCACTTGTGTACCGATTTGTAGTTAGATTACCTTCATGGTGTAAGGTGTTTGCACTCACGCGACTATGACGTAAGTATTGCCTAGCCTCTACCAGGCACCGCGGATCGCTGGAAAAATAGTAGAAATTGGCCGAAATAAAGGAATAATACCAGGGGAGTTAGCCGGCCAGAGAAGCTCCAATTTCCGATCCCCTAACTCCCCTGGTATTATTCCTTTATTTCGGCCAATTTCTACTATTTTTCCAGCGATCCGCGGTGCCTGGTAGAGACTAGTAAGTATTGCCCGCCATGTTCTGTATCTGTATAGCCGGTATAACTGTATCAGCATAGCCGCCTTTCGGCGTAACACATCAGCTTCGCAGGCACGCGGCGCGGCGGCAGCTGGCTACATTACACCGAACAACCTATCAGCGCCCCCCCCCCCTAAAAAAATAAACGCCGCTCCAAGAAGTCTACGAAGAAGGCTAGACCAAATCTATACCACTACTTCTCGAGGCCAAGAGCTATCTGTCACCCCAAAATCCTGACCCTAGCAGTCCAGAACATAGACCGGTACATATTATGACATAGGAAAAAAAACTGGATGTTCTCATGCAGTACCAAACAAGGCCGCCAGGAGGCCCATAATCGTCCTTCCTTTTGCCGACACCTACCCACGTACCAAATATCATACAAATCCATCCACAACATCCTCGAGATGATCACACACACACACACACACAACACACACACACACACACACACACACACACACACACACACACACACACACACACACACACACACACACACACACACATAGACACACACACAAACACACACACGGCACCGAAAACATAACCTTGGCGAAGGTAATAAACTTAGAGCACTGCTAGGTCCCCTCAGCCAATCAAGAGCCAGGATTTCTAGTGAATATATCCACATAGTAGCACAGTTGTTAGTTAGTGCACCTCTATCCCTTGGGGTAGGGGTGCTCTAACTAACCAGCCACCCTCTTCTCAGCCAACCAGGATGCTGGAATTCGTCCCTCTCTAGGGATAGCCGTGCTCTAACCAACGCAATAAATCAGACTAACTTGAAGACGCCCACTTCTGGCAAGTTACTGTATCCATGGAAACAATAGCTGACCAATGGCAGTGTCCACCTTTCTGCCCAGGGGGATTACAGCAGACTGGGAGTCTGACCAGCACATGTGCTTTGAGTCATCTCGGATTTGCTTGAATGTCTCTCAGCCTGATTGACTTACGGTCGTCAATCAGGCTGAGAGACATTCAAACAAATCCTTGATAGAAGAAAATAAATGATATAAACAAAGATTTATAAAGCAAAATAAAACACTTGTGGATGAAGTTGACCAACTTCGGGGACCTTAGCAGTGCTCTAAGTAAGATCGAGCACGGTTTGAGGCTGACTACTGGATATAGAAGTGCCCCGCCCACCGAGGGGATGTCATGTCTCCCGAGGCCGTAGGCCGAGGGTGACATGACATCCCCGAGGGATGTCATGACATCCCCGAGGAGCTACTACATAGCATAGAAGGGCCTAGCTAGTAGTGAGCGCACACAAGGAAAATTTCGGAATCCCCTTACACTTCCCCCTACAGCACCGCACCGACTCGTCATCTCAATCCAGAGACCCTGGATGAACCGTCTGACACAAGCGGCCAATCAGAGGCCGCCATTTCTGTTTTCTGGGCCGTGACTGGTTGATGTTATCAGGGGAAGTCAGACTGCGCCGTGCGGCGCTCCGGGCGGTCAATTATCCGTCAGCCATGATGAGTGTCAAGGCACTGCGCGATGGAAGATTACCGCTGATGGGCTTACCGTAGAACACTGAATAATCTATAGCATGATATTGTAAGGGGTTAAAATAAGTGTCTTATAGAGTTTGTACTAATATGTGGAAATATGTATAGTGGGTCAGTTCTTGGAACTCCTGTGACACTGTGACTCAGGTCATCCCTTGGTCGCAGGCAGGAAGATAACTCCACAGGGAGTCTTCCTAATCACCAAGGGCTGACGTAGGCAACAAGGGGCTAGCTTGACCAGAGCTCCATATTTGGTAGAGAAACTAGGTCAAGCCCCATATTTGGTTAGAACAAGGAACTTTTAAGGGAAAGTTCTTCTATGACGATATCTATAAGAATGTGTGATGTCATGATGAGAAAGAAGACATCCTGTCTAAAATGTATAAAAAGGAGAACTTAGTAAGAGAAAGTGGTCAGTTCGGTCGAGTCCAGTATGTAGTGAGCCCGTGTGCAGTTCGCGGCCGTGGCCAGTTGTGGAGTCGGCCCGAGTCCGTCCAGTCCGTGTAACTGTCGTCCGATGAAGTAAGTTATTAGTTAAGTCAACACAACGCAATGTCCGAGTAAATGTCCGAGTAAATGTCCGAGTAAACATCCTTGTAAATGTCTTTGTAATGTCTTTGTAATGTCTTTGTAAGCGATCACGTAACCGTATTTGTATTTGTAACTGTATGCAGATTTGTACTGTAATACCTTTGTTGTAACTTAGTAACTTTATGCTGTAGTATTGCACCTGTTTGTATAATAAACTATCACGCAAGAAATCAGAATCCAGTGGTCGAACATTCTCTGTCTGGTTTACATAGTCAAGGGTAAATAAGCAGAAAACTGGGTTGTTACAAAAGTGGTGCCGTGACCAGGATTCTGATATTTCTTGTGTATAGTTGTGTGCTTAGTATTGGTGTCTGTATTATTATGTATGATGATGACTATTGATCGTCCCATTGCAATTTTGACATGTCGCGTTTACGCATGCCCTGTGCTGAGTGCGTGTGGGATCGTCCATATCGCTTGTTAGGGTTACGCGTCGGCCCCGCTGGTTTTGAGAGTGGTTTGGTAGACTTGTTTTGAAACTATGTATGTCCCTTGTTGTTGTTGTGGAATCCCATATCGTCTCTTTGATATGTATATGACTGCCATGTGTTGAAAGTGAATTCTCTAGGGTTTGTGGTTGATTCAGGGAACTTTTTGTAACCACTCTCAGGAAGTCTCAGTTCGAGAAATGTTGTTTATTCTGTCGTTCCAAATCTGGTAGACTGTAGTCTAGTATGGGACATAACAGGTTGGTATATGTGCTTGAGTCCATGGAACTATCCCGGTATTGTTTATGTCAAGTCAATAAGCCAGGGGATCTGGGTAGTCAGCTATTTGTCTCCGACTTCATTTTGTAAATGGGAATCCGGTTGTTTGACTTGTGGAGGTCCCTTCGGTTTCGTGTGATGTCCAGTGGGTTTGGCTTGTAGCTATCGTACGTCCAAGCTTCGCATACTGTCAGGACAATGGAAGTGTGGCAGGGGGTGCAGGGTGGTCCCGGAGTTCCTGTGGCTGACGCCAGGGCTTGGGCGCCGACACCGAGGTCCGTTCCAAATTTGTCTTGGTTTTTCCCTGGAGCTGTGGGTAGAGAGGCAGGAAAGTCTAATGCCCAAGTCGGGAATGACAAACTGTATGGGAGTTGGGGTATGTTTAGTCAAGTGGCCTTTGGGAATCACTCGAGCGGAGTGGATAGCCTGATAAGTCTGGTGACAGGACTCTGAGGCTATGAGAAACTATGTTTTGTTGGAGAATGGTATAGTGCCCTGTCAAGGTTGTAATAGAAGTTGTTGTTGGTAGAGGTATTGTATACTTGTCATACAAGTTTTACAAGAGGTCTAGACATGCTGTTTTTCTGTCTGTAATACGAAGTACTGATTAGATTTGAGTTGTTAATTGTCTATATTTGCAAAAGTGATTCTGTGCACGATTCAATGTCTGAATTAACCCAGTGTTTGCATTAGCAGTGATTTACGGTAAATTTCTTTTGTGTTTATGCCTGAGTAGAGTCCAAGTGGTTGGTTCGTTGTTTGAGTATCCAAGTACATTTTTTCATGATGGTGGTTGTTTGTGCAATGATGTTTCTATGGTAATCAGGAAGGTCGCTCAGTTGTGCAAGTAGGTTTTGCTGTGGAGTATTAAGTGTCATTGTGCAGATAGCACATCACTCAGACCGCTTGGTTCTTGTTGTTGTCGAGTCAGGCTTTGTGTAGAGTTTGGACAATGGAAATGGGAGGAAAGTGTGTTCTGGGGGGCCAAGCCTACCCGGGTCAGGGCGTATGGTCCGTGCCTGATGCCGGCGTAGGGGCACCGACACCGAGGTCTGTCCCAAGATTGTGCCAAATCTCAGGAGCTGATGAGAAACAGTACAGGGGTTGGGTGATTGTGTTGTGGCAGATAGTGCTAGAGATGCAGCGTGCACACCAGGACCAAATTGCCAATCTGTGGCGACAGTTCAATGAGTTTATTGCCAGACTTCAGAAAGATTTTGTTAGAGGTTCTACTTCACGAGTTGGTAGTGAGAGTAAGACTGTCAAGTCCCCACAGACACACCCTTGTGCTCTGTGCCACAAACTTGGACACTGGAAAAGAACGTGTAATCTAAATGTAGGAAATGTTAGCAAGGGTACATTGAATCTTGTTAGACGTAAGAAACCGTCCCCAAAGACGCATCCGTGTTTTGTGTGCCACCAGTTTGGCCATTGGAAAATACATTGCCCTAAAAGAAACAGGAATCGCTTGGATGGTCAGGTCAATGTGGGCTCAAGTCACGAGCCCAGAGTGATTAAGTCTGAAGTTGGTAACGTGGACCCTAAAACTGGTGGTTGTGAAAGGAAAGAAATGAAGGACGTGCAAGACAATGCTCCTTCACGTAGGGCAAGGCGCCGTGTCTTAACCCCGGGGACCAGAGCCAGAAGGCAGGTCCGCCGGCCTGGGGGTCTAGAGCCCCCTGTTCTTTCACTTTCAGAGTCTGACAACACGGGTGACGACAGTGAAATGGAGGTGGCTGACCTTGCGGCGCACCCAGGGTACGCCAGCAGTGAGGGAAGTACGGCCTCGAGTGATGAGGACACGGAGGCGGGGGATGAGTCAGCCCGGCCGGACACTGAGGACGAGACCCTGCCAAAAAGCCTCGCTGTCCAGACCGACGACGACGCAGCAGGTGGTGCCACCCAGCAAGAAGTCGACGTGACTACAGAGGCGCCAGCCGAGGATGACTCAGCCGAGGAAGAGACGACGCATCAGACACCGGAGAAACCTGACGAGGTATCCGACAGCGACGACGGCGGTGAAGACAGCGGTCCTGGACCACGTCGCTCCACCCGCTCCCGCCAACCTCCTGATCGTTATGGTTCCTATGTGTACCGTGTGGCCACCGGAAATGCCTGTGATGGACTTGACGACATGAAGAATACGAACTCTTTGAACAATGTGAACTCTGTGAACTTTGTAACAAATGTGAACCTAGAAAGTAGTAGTTTAGACTGGTCATGTCATAGGCACAACCCAGGCATCCGTGAGAGTCCCGGAATGGCAGGACAGGTAACTCCTCCATTGACTGAGGAGCAGCGGGGTGTGTGCGAGAGGTATAGGACATCAGATGGATCCGCTGGGTCATGGTTTGACAGTATTTTCTGTTTTAAAAGTGGGACTCAATCCAAGGTGGAAATAGTATAACTGATGAGCTTCGCAGCCATTATGTTGAGGTTCGTCTCTGCCCATGTGAAAAGGGAGAGAGAACACTGTACGGTGAAGTTCGTCTCTGCCCGTGTGAAAGGGAGAGAGAGCAATTTGTAGTGACGTTCGTCTCTGTCCATGAAAAAGGAAGAGAGAACAGTTTATCAGTGACCATCACGACAGTAATGTAAGCCCTCTCGTAGAAAACATGATTCCTCCACACTGCTGGAAGGGTCATCGTACCGCCAGGGCCATCGGTCTGGCGGGGCGGAGAAAGGCCAGTGTCCTAGTAGCAAGTAAATGTTGACTAGGGAGAGGTTAAAATTGGGCTCAGAGCGCGGCGACGTTAGACCCCCCTCTCCATTGATTCGGTCTCCGCTTTTAAGAGTTGTGGCTGAGGCTGTTTACCAGTACTCTGCAGACTGTCGTCACTGATTTTGTGAGGCTGCTATGTGTTGAAGCCAGTTATGTCCCCGAAACCTTGTTGTTTGAAATATGCTGTCTGACTGACCCATGATCTGTTCTATGTCTGAAACCTGGAACATGCGCAATGCTGTCCTTCGTTTTTCGTCGAGTTACACACCTGTGATATACAGGCTGTCCAAACTGAAGCTGTGTGCCTAAGGTGACACTTCACTCATGCCTGAGTAGTGTGAGCATGCCAGAGTAAGTTAAGAAATTGTATTTGTTTGTTATTTTGTTGTTCACTTGCCAATGCGGTTCATGATTGTATGCAGTTATGTTCCAATCGTCTCGTTGACTGATTGTCTGTAATACAAACCGCGGTTAGGTGTTTAGTGACTGTATAAGAGTAGACTGCCCGAGATGCAGGAGCATCTCTTTTTCAAAAGAGGGGGGCAGTTGTAAGGGGTTAAAATAAGTGTCTTATAGAGTTTGTACTAATATGTGGAAATATGTATAGTGGGTCAGTTCTTGGAACTCCTGTGACACTGTGACTCAGGTCATCCCTTGGTCGCAGGCAGGAAGATAACTCCACAGGGAGTCTTCCTAATCACCAAGGGCTGACGTAGGCAACAAGGGGCTAGCTTGACCAGAGCTCCATATTTGGTAGAGAAACTAGGTCAAGCCCCATATTTGGTTAGAACAAGGAACTTTTAAGGGAAAGTTCTTCTATGACGATATCTATAAGAATGTGTGATGTCATGATGAGAAAGAAGACATCCTGTCTAAAATGTATAAAAAGGAGAACTTAGTAAGAGAAAGTGGTCAGTTCGGTCGAGTCCAGTATGTAGTGAGCCCGTGTGCAGTTCGCGGCCGTGGCCAGTTGTGGAGTCGGCCCGAGTCCGTCCAGTCCGTGTAACTGTCGTCCGATGAAGTAAGTTATTAGTTAAGTCAACACAACGCAATGTCCGAGTAAATGTCCGAGTAAATGTCCGAGTAAACATCCTTGTAAATGTCTTTGTAATGTCTTTGTAATGTCTTTGTAAGCGATCACGTAACCGTATTTGTATTTGTAACTGTATGCAGATTTGTACTGTAATACCTTTGTTGTAACTTAGTAACTTTATGCTGTAGTATTGCACCTGTTTGTATAATAAACTATCACGCAAGAAATCAGAATCCAGTGGTCGAACATTCTCTGTCTGGTTTACATAGTCAAGGGTAAATAAGCAGAAAACTGGGTTGTTACAATATTGTTTCCAAATACAAACACAAACATATGAAATACGAGCAACCCTCGTACTACTTTCAGCTGTCGGGACAAAGTGAACCATTACAACATTTTTAAACTCCAACTTTCAATCAATAACACAAAAAGAGCAATCGACTCTCTATTCCCCAAGCCTTGAAAACCTGAAACGGGTCGTCCCCAGCGAAAAGCTCTAAATTAACCCTGGGTCAGGCTGCTTTTACTATACAATTCCGAACACAGGTCACATTCTTACGTGTGTGTGGTGGACTTGTGGAGATAGTCGCCCGTATAAAGTTAAAACACACAGAAAGACATTTGCTGGCGAACGTAACGTTATAAAGTTTCCTTTTCATTTTCTGCGAGATCTAAAAGGCTGTCTGTCGGCTGTAATGTCGATCGGCTTTCAGCTTTGAATAAACCTGACACAAAATGTCCTCTCTATGACTTTTGACCACCTGCAAAAGGAACCCAATGTCCAACATTCTATAACAGTATGTAACAGCTGTGAGACCAATGATCGAACTTGCCAATCGTTGTGCCAACATCTGCATACATAACGTTACCAAATATCACACAGATCCATCAACGACATAACGGTGGGGATTCTCATATATCTATATACTGGGCAAAGCCCTCAATGGGGCATCGCGCTTTCTCCGTTTAACAAACAAACAAACAAACAAACAAACAAACAAACAAACAAACAGATAACTCATTTGCATGGCCTTTACTGTAAGATTGCCACATCATTATTTCATTCCTTCTGGAATGGCATGCATGTTCCAATATTAGAAGTCAAGGCTTGTGGTGATTCTCAGAGGACATAAAACCGTTTATGCCCTACTTTATGCCTAGTGGATAATCAATATCTGTCTGACGCATTATGTAGAAACGGCATTTGAAATCGTTTCGACCAGAGGCTGACTTGTATTGGTAACGAATGTACAGATTTTATATTCCCATATAAGCGGTCATGTATGATTATAACTCTAAGTGCTGTAATTGATGCTGCTGCAATGCACCATATACAATGTACTTTGGTATCAGTCTAAATTCTGGCGAAGCTGCACTCGACATCCCCATATGGCCGTGCAATAACGAATTACCCGGGTGAAGATTTGATGACATGTTTATGTATAGCTCCCTCCCTTTCCCTCCCACCAATACACTAACTTTCCCCGTGCACTTTTTGCCTGTCAACTGTGCCCTCATGCATTTGAAGGGTCCTAGGGGACAACCTACGTCGGTTGCAGTGGAATTCGAAAGCGTAATCTTTGCAAAGTGGCATCGCTTGCTCCCAGCCTCGATTAATCAATATGGCAATCACATGCAATCTGCGCCATTTTGCGTGGTCCTATTTGTTGGAGGTCGAGCGAGAAACCGTCGCCGCGGTGACAGGCCAGAGGCGGTATGTTATCAAATATGGGCTCGGCGGACGCGGGAGGGAGGTGGCCTCTACCAGGCTTCGGAAAGCGGCTGGAAAGAGTAGAAATTGGCCAAATAGACAGATAACATGCCAGGGGAGTTGGTCCACGAGAGAGTACAGTTTGCCGCGTCCGGACGCTTTCCGAAGCCTGGTAGAGGCTAGGAGGGAGGTACGTGTTTGGGCCCAATGACTACAACCACTAAAGACAGCCGGTTAAACTAAACACGACAATAACAGAAAATACATAGAAATGAACACAAACGAATGACAGTCGTCTCCCTCCCAATCCCAAAGAATTTTGTATGGAATATATGAATCATGATATTATATAAATGGAGGCGAGACGTCAGCGTTCAAACGTGATTTTAACTGTGACAAGTATCATCAAGTTTACTTATAAATGATATGATGTAACAACCGGAAATGGTTTACTGACGTCATATCGACTAAAATGATATGAAATCAAGATGTGAAAGAAGGTAATACATTGATGTTCGGCTAGGAACCGCATGAACTGTACCAAATACTAGTAAATGGACTGATAGATATTAGGTGATATATTCTAATCTATGATTTTAGATTGTAACTTTAATGTACTTCAATGTAAATATATGTTCAGTTTGTGTAAACACAATTTGTCTTGTGTGTGGGCCACAACACCAGCCCCCGCTGCCTGTGGCCCACGAGTATTGTATTGTCTTGTAATTCCAATATTAAAATCAAATCAAATCAAATGTAGAAAAAGAGGAACAACTTCGGAACTAACACAACTGCTGGCGAGAAACCCTTTCACGGGAGCCTCACGACTGCTCACCCCACAAGTCTGCCTAGTTGTGTGAGTTATTCTCCAATGAGAAGTGATGGAGCCGATTGGCCTGTAGTGTGTTATCCCCCGGATTCATCCCTCAGACGCGCTGCGATCAGTCATGTCGTTGGTTAATGAATGCGAGTCACGAACACGGTACAAGCACGCCATCCTGGTATTTATCAATGACTGCACGCCAGATAAAGTCACTTATTTACAGTTACACAAAAAGCTATTGCTATGTTGGGTTCTGGTGACCTTCTGTAGAGTCTGGCGTCCCCTTCGTAACATGTTTTGGGCTCACGTGTGCTTGCAAAATCGTCACCGTGAAGACCATTACTTTACTCCGCACTTTTCCTACCTTTACCAACTAGAGTTCCACGACCTCATACCTTCGCCAAATGAGGTTACCTTTATGACCTAGATTTCCCCTAATTATGCAAATAAGATCCTCATTTGAATAAATTACATCACTTGATCATATTCTCCACCCAATGGCAGTGTTATCTTAACAAAGAAGGCTATTTTAACATTTCCTCATAAATTATGCAAATGAGGTCCTGATCTGAATAAGTTATGTTAAATGATGTTCACCTTCAGTCAACTGTGAAATGCGCAAGTATGAAATTGCCAGCATTAACCACTATGGAATTATAGTATTTTCTCATTAATTATGCAAATTAGGTATTCATTTACATAATTAATATATGAAGATGTTTCTCTCAGTCTTATAATTACACATGTCACAAGGTTGAATAGTCCTATCATGGAAGGTAGCTGAATTGTAGAATTCCCTCATTAATTATGGAAATTAAATGCTAATTTGCATAATTTTCATCTAATCATGTCAAGCATTACTTAAGCTACCTACATACCAAATATCAAGACGATCCGTCAACTGGTTATTGAGTTATCCTACTTTAAACATTTTCATACAAACGCTCCTGCTGAAAAGTCCTGCAGTTCCAGAGCAGGCCGCTAGGGGGCCCAAACTTACGTCACTTCTTCCTGAGCACAAGAGCTACCTACCATCCAAAAAGCATGACCCTAGCATGTCCAGATCACGAGATATCAAAACCGGAAGTTCAGTTGCAGTACCATAAC
This sequence comes from Branchiostoma floridae x Branchiostoma japonicum, assembly GCA_013266295.2. Taxonomy (NCBI): domain Eukaryota; kingdom Metazoa; phylum Chordata; class Leptocardii; order Amphioxiformes; family Branchiostomatidae; genus Branchiostoma; species Branchiostoma floridae x Branchiostoma japonicum. The sequence goes on from CM023823.1 coordinate 23,226,604, forward strand.
AAGCCGCCAGGGGGCCCAAAATCTAATCATTTCAATGTCTCATCAAGACCTACCCACCTACCAAATATCAAGATGATCCATCTAAGCCTTCTCGAGTTATGCTGGTAACACACAGACACACAGACACACACACGGCCACTAAAACATAACCTTCTTGGCGAAGGTAATAAGGTAACTAGAACCTCCTTGCCTTTACCATCATCCAAAAGGTCGATCACTTTTTTGGGGCGTAACTAGTAGCAGGTTTATAAACATAGCAGAGAGGTACAGTTCAAGCAAGTAACTGGAATTCTCTGCCGAAATAATTTTATGAAAGCAGAGGCGGGTTTTTCTGCTTTTGATAGTGTATTAGTAAATGTTGACTTTTCATGGCTTCGTGACCCTGTAAGCAGGGGGTTCGGCATTTTCTTCTTATACAGTGGCGAGCAGAGTGGACGAAAACCTAATACGTCAGACATCCTCCAATGAGATGAAGTACTACTGAATGGATCTGAAGGCAGATGTTGTTGTGGAAGTCCGAGACGAAGTCCATGTTATTGTAGCACCTGTCACATGGAATGCAGTTGATGAGCGGCATCCTTGTTCACTTCTACTTCTAGCTAGCTCCCTAGTCGGCTCTGTGGCCGGTGTTTTGTAAACGTATTTTGGCTTAATACGTGCTGTTTTATATTGCTACTAGCCTCCACCAGGCCTTCCTACGGGGGTACAAATCGTAGAATTCGGCAAAAGAAGGAAATAGCTGGCCAATAGAGTCGGTCCGTGGGAGGGTTAGTTTCCCCCCTCCGAAGCCAGTCAACCTCAAGGCGGCCAGACTCCCCTAGCAAATATCTCCCTATGATAGCCCGCGCAGTTAGTCTGGTAGAGACTATATTGCTACTGTGTTTGATCGTTTGCTGTCCCACTTTAGCCGGGCCGAGACCTCTCAGATTACAGAAGTGCTTCGCACACTGTAACTACAGCGATGTCTCGTGAAGACGTCGTATGTCTGATTTTTTGTCTGTTTTGTTATAACACCGTGCTCCAAGAAATGCAGATACCGACCCGTGTACCCCAAGAAGCTTGTGACATCGTGCCCAGAATAACTCAGCTGGAGTTCTGCCGCCTATTTCTCGGTCCCGGGGAGACCTGGGGCCACTCCCGTTGCCTGGGTCCCCCTGACCTGATCGCGGCATGACGCCTGACCCATCGTCAGACCCAACAAAAATAAATTTGCAGAGCTTGTCAGCATCGCCCGGGAGCCATCACTCACTGAACCTGAGGCGGGGGCAACCGTTATTACTTCGCGCTGGTGTGTTACTGGAATGGCACGTAAGGGGTGGAGCACGAACCATAAAATATTATTCGTGTTGAACTGTAAGAGACGTGCACGTATTCACGTTACTGGAAAGCAATATTCTACTTTTGGAAGGGGTAAAAAACTGTCTTATTCGACGTCTTTGGTACAATTTATTGAAAGAAGGAATATACTAAGTTACATATATAGGACTCCTTTAATTTCTTTTCTCCATGCTCACCTCAGAGAATGCTGACAAAACTGGTAGTTGGTAGAAACATCCCTTCTGGACTATGTGTGTGTATGTGTGTGTGTGTGTGTGTGTGTGTGTGTGTGTGTGTGTGTGTGTGTATGTGTGTGTGTGTATAAAACATGAAACAGGTATATAGTTATATGGTAACAAAATGGCATGAGTTTGGCGAATATGGTCTTAAGGCTTGGATCGTGAACAACTTGTGGACAGATGAGGGAAACAACTGTATTGAAAAAAACGACCCCACTGGTGGTTTCGTAACCCCAGCTCGGTGGATGGACGTGATCAAAGCCGCTGACAGTATCAACAAAATTTCTTTGTGCTGGATCTTTTTCCAACAACATGCTCCCTGAACACGCTCGTCGGCAAGGCTCAGCCACGCGATTGCGTGCGCTTTTATCAACCTCATCCAGTGCTGACGAGGTTTTCCCAGATTTCCCACATGCCGCTAACATTCCCTACTTCATTTCAAAAACGAGATGAAATCTTCTTCACCAATCTTCAGATCGTTGTTAGTCCATGTCAGTCGCGATCGTTATCTATATCTAAAATGATCATGATAACCCTGGGTTTTTTTCCGCAACTCATAATTACTACGTTGACTTTAGTAACTAGATCGGCATCAGCTCTACTTACAGCTGCAATGAAAACACCCATCAATCTACAGAGGTCGAGCTTTTGACATTGAATAATCTCCCCGCATCGCAAATAAAGGGTTCTTGTTAATGTTGCATTTCATGAACACTGAGAGTTTGTTTACAAGATACCTAAAACTTCTCCTTCCTGCCCTAAACCCTTCGTTAGTCCTATTCCTCTTCGTTGACTGAAGAAGGTTATAATTACAACCTCCTTGGATAACCAACGACAGACGGGGAAATTTGTGATAAGGGATTCTTTTAGTTGAAATTGACATTGAATAATCACCCCTGCTGTTTTGTGATGCTGTAAACATACACAGCACTTGGGGATTACCGCAAATGCACAAGGCTAAACCTTCGATCGCCAGAAGCAAATCGTTTAAATTTGCTCAGCACAAGCAAGGAGGTTTATATAACCTCATCGGCACAAGTTAGAGCTGTGCATCGACAACCGGCACGTATGCACACTTCTGCTTGTAGATAGTTCGGAATTTCTACGTTTTGCCAAGTACAAATGTACATGTACAATGTACTTGATTTTTATGTATACCACAATACATACATGGTGTATATGATGAAACAAACATAATCTCCAAGCAGATTCCTTCGAGGGCAGCGGACGGCCACCCGAGTTACCAGCGTCCCCTGCCCCCGAAAGAATCTGCTTGGAGCATAGAAAAAAACAATCACCGAGGAAAATTACGTATGTATACTTGTGTACTGATTGCTGACTAACAATGTAAATGAAAAAAGAAAATCCATCCCGCCATGTAATACTATCCTATTAAATTCACGATCTGTATCTGTATCTGTATAACTGGTATAACCGCCCTTCGGCGTAACACACCAGTTACAATGTTAATGTTCTTTGAAAATATAAAGGTCTGTTCGGTGGGTTTATTCATTTGGACACATGCCACAGGCCTGTGACACGACCGAACCGACACCAGGGAGGGAGTCAGTGCCTGGGGTCTGTCAGGAGGCAGAATCACTGTGTGGGCAGGAAAGATGCCGATTTCATCATTCTGGTCACGGAGGCAAGTCCCGGGTACTCTCCAAGCAGAGGTTGGGTGGAGAGATCGCCACCTTTTTCTAACTTCTGGCTTCGCTTTTTGACAGACGTCAGTTTATTTGTTTCCATCCGATTTCTGCTTGGAAAGTTTTAGTCCCGGACACAAGTCGTGAATTGTGTATCTACCCAAACTGCTCATTGCTGTATGAAATAGCAAGTTGATTGTCAACCTGACGAATGAATATATACACAGTATAAAGTTGCATGCTTTAACAATCCTTTCACCAGTATTTGACATGACGGCTTAACGTTCTGATAACCGTACGTGTTTCTTTTTTTCTTTTTTTTTTCTTAAACAGAAAAAGAACCATCCAGCGTGCAATACGAACGGAAATTGATACAGAACATAATGATAGGAATTCCAAACATAATATCAAAATAAATTCAAATACTATTCAACAGAAATAGGAATTCCGAACTAATATGAAATGATTACAACAAAAATTCAAATATAACGAAACCGTACGTGTTTCTTACATGAAAACGTTTAGTCGACATGCTTCGACGGCGAATACGTTTACATGTGATATCCAAGCAGATGTGGGGTAGAAGATCGTAATACATGTACACAAGTATAACGTTTTCTGCCTGCCTGGCTACTCTGACAGTGGGGACATCATAAAACGTTGCGATCTTCCACCCAACATCTGCTTGGAGATACATAGAATCTAGGCTAAAACTAGTAAAAGCAGAAATTCACATGAGGAAGTAGTTTTACGTCTTGCATGAGTTCTTTGTGGATTTGTTAGATAGCTGGACCGGACTAATCTCCAAACAGATCCTATGGTGGCAAGACCGTAACCATTGGCCAAAGGAGTGACCATTAGCCACCTTCGGTCACTCCTTTGGCCAATGGTTACAGGATCTGCTTGGAGATTAAACCGGGGGCCAGCACCTGCGAGCTGTGGTTACAGAAGGGATCAGGCAGTTAGCAGTTTCAGGGAAAGTTATTGATTTCGGCCGTGCATGGTAACAGCACTGTAATTCTGTAATTCTAAAATACCAGTGGGATTGGAGAAAGGACATGTATGTGAAACAGACCAGAAAACGACAGGCTAGAAATGTTTTTGCTTCCTTCTGTACTGAAAAAAAAGGTAATTGATACAATTTACGTCAGATTTTTCACTGCTCTGGAGATCATCATTTATATAATCTATATAATAAGGAAAGATCTATGCTATTCAATTACATCAAAGAGAAGTTTCCATACTTCGAACATCTAAATACAAACGATAAATTTATAGTTTTGATGCGTCTAGACAAACCCTGTATTACAAACATGATCTGTTCCCACATTTACCATTGTACAAAGAAGCGAGAAGAAGTTGACCACTCTGTATTAGCTCAGTAACTAGAACACCTTTGTATTAGCCTAGTTTAGTACCTTTATATGATCCTATGTATGTATGTATGTATGTATAACTAAGTAGTGTATCTTTTGTCTCCACTTTTTCTGTAATATTTTTGTTATGTGTCTGTGAAGTCTTGACCTGTACCTAGCCCGTCGCGGCATGAACGTACAATAAAGGTCTTTCATTCAATTGGCTGGTGCATATTTCCCGTCATCAGGATTGACTGGCTATGATAAATAAATAGCCTTTCATGGATGCTGTTGTAACGACGTTACATCGTTGCAAAAAACATTCCTGATTGTTCTCTCTAACCTTGGGTCACCTTGTCCAAGGGCACATTCGTCTTGCACCCTGCCCAGCCCACCCGACCCGACCCAGTGCTGCAGAAAGTGGGGATCGGAATACCAGTCCATAGGGTGCCCAGCCTGCTTCCTCCAAAGCCAATTGCGAAATGTCAAATATTAGGGGTGATCCACAAAACATTGTGGGCGGATTTATACCTGGCACGGACCAAAGAAACCTACAGTCTACACCAGAGTGCTTTGAAAATGTCGAAAAAAAAACTGTCTACATGTTGACTAGTTACATTTAGTAAGTACACTTAGGATCAAATACTACTTAGTTACACAGGTTATGCCAGAGAAATGCTGTCAGTATGTGGGAGTGGCTTCTGTAATGTCAGTGTTCCAGGTCACGGTTTCCAGATGTTGTTCCAGATACGCGGAAAAGGTTCCAGTTAGTAGTTAGGGAACCTACACAGAAACTGGCCACACCAGTAAAGTGATAATGCTGGTAATTCACTCGACGGGGTATAAAGTACACTTTAGCGAGAAAAACAGAACAGCTTGGTGTTTGGCCCCTAGCCCCCCCCCCCCCCCCCCCCCCAGGCTACGACAGTGTTGTACTGATTCTGGTACTGTCGACTGCGACATTCACTGCGAGCGGAACGTCCGTTTTAAAATCTCTTGACATGTTCGATAAAATTCAAAACATTCAAGCGACACATCTTATAAGATATAAAGTATGTAGACACCGTTATTTGTATAATACACGAGAAAATGATACCATTCCTTCGTCATGAAATAAGAAAAGATGATGATTCTATTTTCAGAAACTGAGAAAGTGTGACGATCTTCCACCACTGGGGCCTGACCACCACCATCCCCTTCGGGGTCCCTCCCCGATGCATGACAGGGTGTGAAGGGATTACTGGTAACACGGCCTCTCTCACTAATCCTGCCCCATTTTTCAGCCGTCTGCTGTTGTTTCTGGGTTGCTGCGAAACCTGTGTGACCTGTGTACTCAGAAGCTTGTAGTGTTGGGCAAGACAAACAAAACGTTAAATGTGGATCAACATTGTTTGTAAAAAAAACTGGGATCAAATACAGGTCAGTGACACGACAGGCACGATCACCAGACGTTACTCCGTGCCTGTTTGCAAATGTACGTTTGCGACGAAAATACAGAAAATAGTACGTAGTGTGGTTCACCTTTCTAGTCGACTGCCTTCCGTTATTTAAATACTTATAAATGCACACGGGCTCCTGGAGGCATTGAAGTGTAGAATGACCAAACATAAGGTGTAAGAATACTAACAAAAATACAAGAGAAAAGTCAAACTCAAAGTGAACAGAAATACAGGGCCATACAGCAATTAAGCAGTCGTGGTCCTGATTTTCATGTATGTTGACTTGACCATAACCATGTTCAGACACCCAAAGCAGGTGCCGATACGTCGCGTTTGGAAATGGAGTGTGACATTTCAGCGTTGAAAACACTTGAAAGAATATTTGACTTGTGACGGTCTCAACGCATTGGCTGATGAAGCGATGAGGTTTAAATACACCGCCTGTGACTATGATTAATTCTCTTTCTGGTGAGAAAGCCGAGGATGTTTACAGAATCCAAAACCCTGAGGGTTTTGACACAATGAGTGCACAAAACGCCTTCCTGTGGGCCGTTCCGCTACGCAATCCCATTCTGCCCCAAGTGATTTTCGCTGAGGTAACGTTAGCTGCACCCAGACAAATTTGCTCATACTCCGTCCGCATCCAACGTTCCTGAGCCGAACAATCCCTTTTCTGAACAGTTGACCTGTACCTCCCTCCCACCCATGATTGTGTTGAGATGTATATGATAGAGAACTACATTGCGTGATCAGTGTTCACTGCAGCAAACCTGATTGTACAGATTGTCTGGAAGCTATTTGTAGAATTCATCGCAGGAAAATGGAGACTTGTTTCTCATTGCGATTGCTACTACATGACATCCATGCTTATATCAAAGGCAAAGATGGTGTGATCAGAACAGAGCCGTGGGCACTCCACGGTCCACATCCACGATCACCACTCATCACTTTCATTCCCCCTCCCCCTTATAAGAAACTGCACCATGGAAACCATTCCCAACTTCAAACTATGCATGATTTTTCTTGCCGGGCACCCCAGGTATGTATTCACTGTGTTGGGTGACTGAATAACAGCTGGCCAGTCTAGTCCAGCAAATCCGTCGGGGAACACCGTTTGAATTGTCAACGTTTTCTGTCGTTTGGCCAAGCTGTGTCGCTTGTAGGAAAAATGTATTGCTTCGTACTCAATGATGAAATTTATAATTTCATATACATGTACAATGTATTATACGCCGATTGCTATATTACACAATCCTAGTCAGGGCTCTCTCTTTCTAGATATACAATTGAAATTTTCGACTGTGGAAAAATCAATAATGACTGATATCTGCTCTTTGTTGCATAATGTGATAAAATGACACATTATTGTGTAGGATCATGTTTTATTGAAGCAAATTTGCCCCGTGGCATCATTTTTACACAGTTATGTTCCGAGATGTTGTTATTTTATTTTTGCAAATTTGGAAAATCAGGGTATTAAAGACGTGTAATTTATGGATAGCGCCGACACCAGCGGACTGGGATTTCGTAAAACCGGACTACTATATGTACCAAGTGGCTCTCTCGCCGTCTGTTAGTGGATTGCATGACGTAGTTCTTCGTTGGCAATGACAGGTCACGTAGGGTGCCTTCGACGCTTCCCCGAACCTTCCGCTGGTTCAAAATAATCCTTCATCAGTTGGCGTAGTATTTCAGAATTCAGTGCAAGCGCAATATTTCAACAGGGCAAATGTCGTTGATGCATAACTATTGTAATATGTCAATTGATACAGGATATTAGAGAAAATGCTATTTTGTCAAAGGTATGAGAGGGAAGAGGCAGAGATAGGGCTGATAGGCAGAATGGAGCCAATGGAGTGTGCACACCGGCAGTAACAGCCTGATTGATTGATCAGTAGCGCACACATCTGCATATAAACAAGGACGGGGATGGGGACGACGTTTTAACCGACAGCTATGGCTGACCTTACAACAGAAATGTTGTTTGTTGTCACGTTGGATGACTAATCATTGGTTTAATGATGAAATAGGTACAGTAGAAAATCTAGTATATTTTCTCATCGGTGTGATTCGGTAAAAACCACCGCGCTTAGCACTTTCTTTTCAACGATCCCTTTTATATACAAACCTCGCACGCTATATTATGCCAACAAGAATATGTGCTCCGCCCCTTGCTCACAGGATGGCTACAAAGAACCTCTACCATGTCTACTAAACCATCATTAAAGAGCATGCTTGTACTATAAAATCACCCAATAAATTCGGCTAACGTAAACTACCAGGCCTCAGTCTACCTCTGACCACCGTGGTGGTAACATGGGTAGAGGTCTGGCTAATAGGTTGACAGTACCCAAGACAAGTTACTCTTCAAGACATTTAGAAATGAATCAAAAACAGATAAAGAATTCAAATATGATTGTAAGAAAATAGTCGGAGTCATGAGTCCAGAATGTAATGACAACACTGGCTTGCCAAGCTCTGTCTAGTACATTGTAGTGTCAGACATATGCATTTGCTGGCAGTTACTTGTACAGTTCTGTTAGAGCTCCATATTCTACATGTATACTGTTTTCTTAGACACCACAATTACAAGACATATTTCTAGACACACTTACTATCAAAGATAATCCAGCTGTGAGGAAGATACTTTCAAGTTACAAAATGAATACAGATATCTACAATTACACAACTTTTCAAAGGGCTGTGTAGAAAGTGGAAATTTGAACACAACGTTGGTTTTCCAGAAACTGAAAGTTGTTGATAGCAATTTCTTCATTATGTGACTTAGTTACAATTATCTGGATCATTCTGCATGGTTTGATATTGTCACTATGAAAACCAGTACAGAAAAATATTTGAATCTGTTCAAAATAGATCGACCAGTATTATGCTAATAAGTCCCTGCCTTTGTTTCTGTTCTGGGATGTTTATGAGTTTATGTAGTTATTGGGGTCAATTCACTATTCAAGCTGCTGGAGAAGCCACAGTGGGGAGTACTTCCTTATTGACTTTATATTGTGTCGCCCAGGGCGACAGGCCGTCCTCTTTAAAGAATGTATTGCCACGGCAACAAACGAGCGGCTGCGTTCTGTCTTCTATGAGTTCATGCCTCTTCCATACATAATCTTCCACACATATGATAGGACCATGACCTCGTAATTATGTACATCCCGTACAACCTTCTCCTGCTGCTTTTACCCGGAAAATATTTCTACAGGTACCATCTTTAGTTCACATTTAGGTCATTTAGTAGTGACTTGGACTGGTTGGTAGAACAAAATGGCTGTCCTTCTTGCCTTTTCTGACCCTTTGTCCATGACCCCACGTTTGATGTACATCCGCTTTAGTCCAGCGCACTAGTTAGCTTCCTCTCGAATGTTTAAACACAGCAAACCACAGTTATGGACGCCCGAGCCTGTTTCTACCATGAAATGATTAAACAACAGCGATTTGGTAGTCTAGGATGAGAGCAGAGAAAATAATTCTGGTTGTACTTTCTGCACGATGTCCCCTGACCTTGTTACTGTTACAAATGCATGTAGCTGGTCACAGAGCTGCGGGGTTATTTTTGCACGATAATGTCCAACACCCAAAAGCCACTGAGGCTTCACCACATCCATACATGTACAGCGCTGTGTACAGCGTATCAGTTGACCATGGTGAGTCGACACAATGTGTGCCCCTCTGGGAATAGTAGAGCAGACATTTCATGGCAAATCTTAGTACAAATCCGCATATTCGAACCTCTAGTCGGACGGCAGTATTTGCCGAACTCCCCATGGTTTTGATTAAACTGCAAAACCGTTCCTGACAAGAGCCACCTGGCCAATCCTCCCGCCAACTCACGTCACGATTACAGCGGCGTGAAACCACATTTTCTACGGAAATATCTCAGGGAAACAAGGCTGGATTTTTGTCCCTCGCAGGCTCACTGAAAAAAAAAAACATTCCTGGTGGTGAAAGCGTTTTATTGGGTTGCAAAATTACCAATGTAAACATCTAGAATGATGTGATAAGTACAAAATGTAATCTTCTATTAATGCGCTCTCTTGTCAGCCTGGTATTGCATAATTTCCAGTAGTCCGTGATCCAGAGATTGCAGACAATACCAGGTCTTGGACATGGTGATACATGATACACGACCTGACATCCTCTGCCCGCATTCAGTGTCCAGGGTGTATTTACGGCTGAAGCGATATACGACACAGGATCAATTTCCATGGCGCTGTAAAATCCCCCCCCAGTCGTCTACTGGCCTACCCCGGGTGTCGTCGTAAAACACAGAAAATGAAAAACAACATCAGCGATAAAAAAAAAAGTGCGACGGGCACCTTGGTGAAAATTGCATGCGTTTGAAGGAGTAGACAAGCAAACATCCTCACCGCATGCAGTCAAATGTTTGGTCGTAATCCGATAGGCCGACAGGCCGGGCGAGAATTTCGACAGGCGCAACCGAATAACCTCTCGTCCTCTCCAGCCTTTTCAGGCGTCCCGCCAGAAATTGTGTTGTTTTTCACGGTGAGAAGATGCGCTACAAAAAACGACTGAGAGACTACAAAGAGGTGCATCACGTAAAAACGGAAGCAAAACGGTTCATCTTCCTCTGTCTGTCCAGATCAGACAAGAAGAGGAGTTCACAGCGTAACATTGTCAAAACTAAATGGAGCGAGAGAGGTCCTGCTATGAGTGGAGTTGACATGTTTACCAAAAGTAGCTGTACGTTCAGTGTCCGTCTGTATTGATTGGTTGTATGAAGGATGATTTTTTATCCGTTCTGTAGAGGCAGTACTGGTTTCCCCCCTGCTATCGTGTTTTCTGCACACACACTCCAACAAGGTCCCCAGGATAGAGTTTACCTCATGCGGAAATGATTCATTGTTATCATGTGGACTCAGTGTGTGGCATACCACAAACGAGCAGTGACCAATCACATCGCGTAGTTTCCTGTTTCTAGCCCGCTGATTGGTCAACGGCTCCCCGCAGGCTCTTAGGCAGTGTCAACATTCCCGGATGATTTTATTAATGGCATAATTTATGTTTGCCCAAGGGTTGAAAGGAAATCGGAACAAAAGCACTGCTGAACGGACTCTTTGAAAGCACACTTAGTGGCGATTTGCACAGTGAGCAGAGCACGAGTGGGGACAGTTGTTCTCTGTGGCTACGTGGGCGCAGCCATTCCTGTTTTCACGGGGACCATCCTATGTGCCTACATGCTGTGCTGAAGACTGCTTGCTGTGGGTACTGTACGTGATTACCTCCAGGCTCGCAACTGTTGTGTGACTGTACCCTAACTGTACTCAGTCTTTTCGTGTAAAACTGTACATAAGAAGACAGTACAGTGTCGACTGTTGGCAGTTTTAACGCGTGGTGGGGCGAGACGGAGGTCCTACCGCCTGTTTAGTGCAGCGCCTGGAACAAAGAACCACGCCGTTCTGTTCACGGCGAGGCCCGCGTTGTTGTCTGTTTGCATTTGGATCAAAAAGTAGACCGGAGACTTTGTGAGTGGAATACAAATCGCGCACGACTCAACCCTGTGCTGCTGGGACTACCACACCACGTACAAGACGTTTCCCACAAGATCTATTGCAGCAAGGTATGTCTTTTCTTAACTATTGTAATCCTAATTCTCTCCACAATCACTCCCAGGGCTGGTACTGTATGCTGTCTGTGACAGCTGTTGGCTGGTACTGTCAAACAGGGAACGCCTAGAGGCCAAAAATTTGGAGAGGGGAAGCTCGAATGCCTGGTGTACACAGGGTAGGGAATGTTGTTGTGTTACATGCCATCCTTTGTGCATTCTGTGCACTTCCTTGGTTGTCGTCACAGCATTCTCGTTTCGTAACCATGGCTTCGGTTCATATAAAACCAGACGTTGGTTGTCAAAGCAGGGGGATTTTACATAGAGTTTGCTCAAGGACAGATTCATCCCCACGCTGCTCTTGTCCCGTATTTTCCTGTGGATGCATCCTTTTTCGGGGCAAAAGATGCAGCAGGGATTATGGATCTGTTCGTGTAAAATCCTCACGCACTGGTTTATAGATTCCCTTGAATCATTCACACATTTTCTCGCTAACACGCCGAAACAAAGCCCCACGGGGCGTCCCATCATCTGATAAATTTCAAGGGACTGCAGAATTGATTACGAGTTTGTCATGGAGAAATCATTCCCGAGTCTTTTTTTATTCCGGACGAATCAGTTGCTATTTCCTGTCTTTGTTCGCTGTACCATGACGAAGTTGGCTCGCCTTTTCTATCGTCTGACCGTGTGTGAATGCTATCGATCTCTCGCCTTGCCAGCGCCACAAAGCCCATCTCAAATAGAACCGTCAGAGGATCAGCAGGTCACCCGATACCGTGACCTCTGGAGCCCATGTGTAACAGACGGGGGAATGTGTGTTCTGCATTGGCAGCCGTGTTTGTTCTCGCAAGTGTTGTGTGAGTCGGGAGTAGTGTGGTCGCCTTTTGTATACATACACATTGTGCTACACGGGGCGGACGCGGGCTTGAGTTGCCGGCCCTACTGTTGACACGGAGGTGGTCTGAGGGACGTAGTGCATGTCTGTCTGACAGCATCCACCTGGAAGTCTATACTCGGGACCAACTCACACTCCACTGAGTATTACAGTCAATATACAAAGGTAAACAAAGGAAAGGGGGAAGTCTACTTTCCCCTGCTCCTTTAGAGGAGCAAGGTGGCATACCTAGGTATTGTTTTACGGGGTGGGGAGACTCGTAACAGAACCACACAAACTGCCACGAGTACAGTCACAAAACGTAAATTGTCCGCCGCGCTTTGTACACTGGCTCCCCGGGGAGATAAAGCGCGCTGTGTTCTCCCCCGAGAGGCCCACTTCAATTTCCCCCAAACTCCTACGATTAGGGAAGCCGTCACGAGTGTTTCCCGCCAACAATTGAGAGCAACGATGTCCCCTGTGCCAAACTCGGGTGCTGCCATGAAACGTATGCCCCATTTGACCCTAGCAACAAAAATATTGATACAGATAGCATCTGCTGATGGAAAATTGGCTTCTACAATTGACAAGTCTTCTTTCCACCTGGCTTACTTCACAGACACTATAGCCGTATAGGTGCAGTGTAAATCGTGCACATCAAGCAAAGGACATTACCAAGCATCTAGCATCTAGAGAGACACTGAGACCCCTGGAGCGGGGATTGAATGGTCGCCCATGTATAGGCTATTGTATGCGCTAAATATACGAGGAGAAAGGCATAATTGGACTTCTGGCATTTCTTCACGATCGCCAACCCATATTCAACTCGACATATGATATGTAGCACAGAATGTTTAAAACATGAAATTTGTCGCATGTTTTAAATCGCGGACGTGTTGTGTCACAGAAAGCACAGAGTCATTATCAAGTAATCCCATCTTGCAGGCGTTCTTCTCTCGCTTGTTGACGTTTACGTTTTTATCTGGGACCATGGTGGTGCATTATCTGGGACGACTTAACAATCTTTTCCTCAAACAGATGATTCCAAGAAGGCGAGCCTCTGTTGTTTTTAGTACATCTGCAAGTCTCTTTCCAAAATCTTGATAGCACAGTGCAGTGCCATGCAAGCCAGCTGGCGGAATTTTGGTTGGTCCCAGCGTGATCTCCTCATTGGTTGGGTCAACTCGAGCGTGTCACGACTGGCTATTCAGTTTCCTTTCCTCACAAGGCAACACCAGCACCCGTCAGTCCTATTGTCCATTCACATGTGTAAAACCTAACCAAAAGAAGTGAAGAACCGTGTCAAGAATCCGGCAAATGCTACATGTTATTGTCTCTTCAGATGTTCATTACCAGGGGAAGAGCAAATACATTTTTCGTCCCTTGTTTTTGATAAATGTAAGAAGCACTACTAGATGAACACACATTCGCAGCCATAAAAGAGAAGCGATACATGTGAAATGGTCTTTAAAAACATAAAGAAACAAACAAACAAACAAACAAACAATCAATCAATCAAGCGATAAAACTGTGTTCAGACATGGTGCAAACAACCCCACAACTTTACTTTGGGCTGCTGTGTCTATTATCACAATCGGTTGAGACGAAATCAATGCATTTAAACGCTTTTATACAGGCCCTTTGATATGGTCATAAAAGAAGGCAGTGTGATTCGATTATTTTTCGCATTCATTGAAATCGATTAGATTAGAAAAACACAAACGTGCGCTGTAAGCTAGGTACAAACAGCGCAGTGTGTTTTTGAGATTATTAGATTTCCATGCGGCCAAAAAAAACGAGTATTTTACTCACACCGGTTTCGTGCCAACTACGTGTAAAACCTTGAGCCGGTGGGTATCGGAGAGAACAATGCCTCTCGGTGACTGACTCGGTAATTTGCCCGCGAAATGGGGAGGGCTTATCTCTCCAACGTTGTTAATCGATCGAGTCAACAGTCATGACGTCACCCTTTTTCGTTTCCTAGTAGAAACTGTAAAAAATAGTCTTCTGTTTCGTGAAACCCCCCCTATCTTCCCCTGAATGTTACTAAAGCATATATTACTCCCACAGCAGTTTTTTGTCTGTGTATGTACTATGTATGTGTGTGTGTGTGTGTTACGGTGAATGATTTTTCAGACGATGTTGTAATCTGAGGAGAATGATTTCCATGTGGGTGACGTGGATAGATGGCTGATAGATTCCCTTGGCTCTCCAATGTGCCCGCCCAGTGGGAGGTCGACCTTCAACGGGTAGAACAAGTAATTCAATTTTCCTGTAACGTCACATGCAGAACGTTATAATGTATGTAATTAGTACATTTCAACCCGTTTCAACACTCCGGGCGGAGAACAAGTCCCAGAAAAATGTCACATGTTTACATTTTCAAGACCTGAATTGGGAGGAGGGTCAAAGTTTATGAAATGGTTTCTATGAAATACATCTGACTATTCAATAAACCATTCATCGCGGAGTGTGGGTTACAGAGAAACAATTTTCAGCTTATTTCACCGCTATCATATATTCCCCATGTTGATCCTTCAAACAGGGTTCACTACCGGGAAAGCGGAAGAATACCAAACAAAGGACAGCTGGTGCCTTCCATACAGGCGATATCGACACGTCTATTTTTCGATCTAAAATATGCATTGAGGTAGATGCCAACATTTGGCAGCAAACGTAGGATTTTCACTCCCATTTCCCCTGAAGATTGTCTTTGTGAACGCTGAAAATAACAATGCTGTCAATTTGAGCCCAGAAATATGCGTTTCTATCAAAGAAAGAAACGTATGCTATAGAAAACGTATAAACAAAACAATAGGTGGAAAATGGTAAGAAGAAAAAATAGACATCGATGACCCCCAAGGAAGTATAAATGGGACTGTCTCTTGTTGGGAGTTCAACCTTTTACCAATAAACTAGGCAGACTGGCTTTTACTTCGTGGACTGCTTATAATTTTATTATAACATACAGTTATACGGATGCATGTGATGACCACTTCCAAACATAAACTAATATGAATAAAATGGGCAGCTAGAGTCTAATGTACCTCATTTTGTTCATCACTTACCATTAGATAAACGTGTCTTTTTATTGAAACAGATAACTTAATGATTGCATAGTACGGGGCCATATTTTCCATATCAAAGTTGATTTGATGCTGATCTTTGATCCTAAGAACAAGAAGTAGAATAAAGAAATTTAGAATTATTCACCCCAATTTCAGTGAAACAATATTCAAGAGAAGTCCTTCTATTCTATTTTATCAATGTAATTGGCGTTGTAACGTTTACTTTGTTGCAGAATGACGGGTGAAAAATTCAAATTGATGCAAAACACACAAATGATTTGGGATGGCCTAATCTAGCAGACAGCCTGCTTTACGTAAATAGGGTGGTGATAATTGGCAGCCAATTGAGTAGGGCTTTAGAAAGCTGAGAGGACCGGCACGACCGAGTGATCAGTGTGTCACGCACCAGCGGAAGTGTTCGCGGGTTGGCTGGACATTTGAGGTGACAGCAGGGGGGAACAAGCCAGCCTGGTGGAAACAAAGAACCACGGCCACACTCTGTTACCGGACGGCAAAATTTCCCCGTGCTTGCCGAGAAATTACAGTGGAAAAGTGAGGCATACAGTGGAGTTGGGATCACTGGTACACTGTGGATGTCTAAACCGAGCGACATTTGCGTGTGGGTCGCGTGAATTTTGGGTATGCTTGCTATGTTCACCATTTTTAATCAGTAACCCCGGACGGAGTGGGGGGGGGGAGTTATTAGAAATCAGGTCACGTAGGATTATGGAACATCCTTGGTAGGATCATGTGTTACAAAGGCTGCTAGGTTTATAAGGACTATATTTGGTGGCAGTTATATTAACGTGTCGTTTGTTAACCTTTAGTAGGGTGAAACGGTGATGTGATGCATTTGTAGCTGCAGTAGCATACCACTTGTCTGTGTCTCCATTTATATTGTCCTTCGTGCTCAAATGGGCGGCCGGGCAAAGTGGTTGATTGATCGGTGTTGTCATGTGGTGTTTGACTAATTCCCGCCACATGGTAACTCTTGGCAGGCTTAGCATTCATGTCCAGACTTTTCCCTGTCATGGGGAAGCTTCTGGGTTGAATACTGAATATCGGGCTCCCTGACACTACGCCAACACACGTTTCTCTAGTTTGTATTATTTTGTCTCCCATGATGGGCGTCATGTGGAGAAAATCGTAACGTCTGAAATGGCATGTCTTTGTTTGTGTTTGCTCCCGTCCAGGGGTGAGAAGCCGGGCGAGAGGGTGCAGGCTCCTCCTGCTGAGCTCGATGTGGGGGCCGGTGCAGCTCGGGAGTTCCTGAGGGAAGATGGCAGCAGTACTCGGGACCCAGGAACACGGCTTGTACGATAGCGGAGACGAGTGGGAAGTCGGGGTCGGCGACCTCATCATCGATTTGGACGCAGATTTGGAAAAAGATCGTCAGCGAGCTGAGGAGGAGAAAATTATGGTCCCACCTTCTCCCCAAAAGGTGGCCAACAACAAAAGTCCAGCTGCAGGGAAGGACCTCAAAATGAAGGTGAAACGCAGCAAGGGAGTCAATGGGGCAAAAACATACAGTATAAGTGATCTAAACATTGGAAAGAAAGATGGAGACGCTCAGTACGATTTCGATGGGGCCGGTTCAAGTTATTTCACACCTTCCAGTAAAACTGGAAAGGGCTCCCTGGGCGAGGAAAAATCAGGCAAATCCAACAAAGGGGGGAGTCATCACAAAAGTAAAACCTCAGACAAAGGTAGCAGCAGTAGTAGTAGTAGTAGTGGGAAAGGATCATCTTCAAGTGGAGGATCCAATTCACACCAGGGGAGTTCGGATGTTGGTGGAGGGTCGGGTTGTGGCAGCGGCAACAGTGGAAACGACGGCCAGGATGGTAACGACAAAAACAGGAAAAAGGACGACAAGCCCTTGTCTTCCAAGGGGAAAAGTTCAGCATCTGAGAGAAGCGAGAAGAAAAAGGATAATGACAAGTCGGGTGAATCGGGATCTAGTGCCAAGACAAAGGGCAAGAAGAACAAAGCAGAGAAAGCTGAAAAGGTAACATTTTTTTTTCTTTTAAACTCTCTAACGTGGAAACTACTTTTGTAAATAATTTAAAATCATGTTTCCAGCTTTAGAAGCTACAATCACTCATTACCTTTTGTGAAAGAGAAACAAATTGTGGGCTTTTGTCACCCGACACTTTGTGGATGCCCGAAATGTTCCTTGTGAAGTAACTGTGAAGCCCAACTGTAAATAGATCAGGCCTTGGCAATACATGTAGGAGTATCCTGTGTACTCAGAATTTACATGTGGTTCAAGCTGCATCTGGTTAGTGTTTGGCAGAAATAATTCTACAGTCTACAGGAAGGCACAGTGTTGTGTGTGTGTGTGTGTGTGGTGGGGGTGTTGGTGGTAATGCTAGAATCCACATGTCCTTTGTCAGTTTGTGCATCTTTTTTTCAACTTATAAAATTTCATTTTAAATCAATGAACTAGATTATCATTTTAAAAGCCTCAAATCCTGGCTAGATCTATCACAGAAAACAGCATATTGTTTGGTTTGGATAAGGATGTACTACTACTTGATTGTTATGTTATGGGGGCCTGCATGCCCTTTTTCGTAAGGCGTAATCAGGGCTTTTTAGTCGCCGTAATCCGTAGGCAGACGTCCCAAAAATCAACGTAATTCGTAATAGTACATTTGCCAAAAAGCGTAAAGGCGTAATCAGCTCTGAGAATTTAACGTAATTCGTAATCGCCGGTGAAAATTTTGCGTAATTCGTAATCACTACCCCCCCATGCAGGCCCTCTGTTATGTGTGTATCTCTGTCCTAGTGTGTTATGAAAAATTCCTTTTCCAAGAGTCTTAAGGGTTGGATTTTTTGCAAGCCAAGTGTCTAAAATGCAGCTGGATAAAAAAGCATGTAGCTAGAGCATGCTTGGAAAACTATGTCCTTGTGACAGCTGACCTTCTACACCTCTCTTGTTATGCAAACCCTGGAGTACAAACACATTAGTCATTACTACTGGGCTGCTGATAAACAATGGCAGGCCAACGAAAACTGGATTCTTCAGTTTCCTCCCCAAAAACTTCATTTCCCTACAAAAACAACAACCCATACCTTTCTCACAGTAACTACATATTTCAACAGTTGTTATCCAGGATTCTGAAAAGACACATCTGCTGTGACCTTGTAAAAGAAAAACCTTGGCTGCCAATTCTGAGTGCAAATACCAGTATTTGAAACCTAAAACAGCTGGGCAGAGGCCACAGCTATCACAGGATGTAGGTTTTGTTTTTCGGTGCAGATATAGGATATGGATATAAAGTTCTGGTATGTCATCAATGGTATTTTTCTTTTCACCTCACAGGAACTGTTGTCAATCAATGAAAGGAACAGTGTCCTGAAATATATGAGCCCATTTTGTAGATAAGAAAAGGTGTGAAAGGCTCATTCACATGCCACTATTGTTTGGCGTAAGTCTGGTAACTCAGAAACAATGCAAGGCACACCTTTGTTGGTAGGTACAAGGAGAATGTAGTTTGTAGTTGACTTGCCCATACAAAAATCGCAGTAGGCACCTGCATCATGTAATGTTGATATCTTGTGATACTAGACTACTGGTAATCAATAGTCATTTCTAGTTTCCCACTAGACTGCTGCCCCCCTCCCCCATCCAATTGACATTTATTCACTTATTAGGTTTAAACTGGTTGTTTTTCAGACACAGTACATGTAGTTCAGATCAATCTTTTAGAAAAACGTTTGCCGCATCAAACTCTTGTTGTTTCCCCGCCATCTGGTTTAAAATCACTTTTTTTTTTTTACAAGTGGTCTTCTCAATATTACTAGTAATTCAGCTGTAAACTGGTTCCCCTGGTGGATGTCTGACCCATGACCTCAGATTGTGAAAAGAACCCTGTTGTGTGCTGACTACCCAAAACAGCAGTTCTAACAGAATTGTTTACCATCCGCTATAACAACTACTGCCAGTGTGGGTTCAGGAACCCTGAAACGTGGTTATGTTTTCCAGATCTGATACACAAAATAAACATTTCCTGCAGAAACTAAAGTTAGATTACGTTCATTTGTTGGGTATTTTGATATACAGTCAAATCTTGCCTACGTTGCATGAAACTGATGACTACAGTTGTTGCATCATAGAAACTATTTCTGCACATTTACAAATGAAGTGGTGATAACTGAAGCCTTGTTATTACAATGGAACCCTTGTGCAGTCCAAGGTGTTGGAATGCCCCCCTCCCCCTGTTGGTGATAATGTGGAGCCTCTAATGTGACACTCTTATCAGTCATCCTTCAGAAATATCATATTTCCTGTTCAGAGTAACTCAGGAACAATTTCATATGGAGCACAGGGTAGATTTGATATACCAGAGTGTCAGTGATAATAAGAGATCTAGATAGAGCAAATGTAACAATATGTTTACAATATTACTAGAGCTCCAAAAAATCACAGTCGCCTACAATTTTCAGTAAAAAAAATTTAGGTAAAAATATAAATATGATAAACGACTTGCAGTTTCTCTGGCTGAAAAATATCAGGCTCAGTGTTATGAATCACAAGCTTGTTATTGATCAGCTTGCAGAGATTCTGGTCTCTATGTTGTGTAAGAATGCAGTTTGATAAGATAATGCTTAGAAGCAAGTCATAAGCTTATCCACATCCTGTAAGGTGTAAAGTACATTTTGTTAGTGTACTTACAAATCTTTGTATGATGATAGTATCAGACT
The DNA here is from genome assembly GCA_013266295.2 of Branchiostoma floridae x Branchiostoma japonicum. Classification (NCBI taxonomy): domain Eukaryota; kingdom Metazoa; phylum Chordata; class Leptocardii; order Amphioxiformes; family Branchiostomatidae; genus Branchiostoma; species Branchiostoma floridae x Branchiostoma japonicum. The sequence continues at coordinate 23,246,824 of CM023823.1, forward strand.
GAAAATGAAGGTTGTACTTGTCTGGAAGGAACAGTGTCTTCTAAGTATTTGCGAAAAGCATTTCAGCTTTGTGTCTATCAGTATCCCCAGGGCTATTTTAGACCCTGTATTTCTTATTTGGCAAGATACGTTGTATTTATCATTCCTTACGGTAGCCCTGGCCTCTGTGCACACAGCAAACTCTAGGAAATTTTATTTTGCTGTCTGTTATTTCAACAGTGTATGATATCTGGAACGTTAACTCTGATCACAGCTTTATATGTTTCTAAAGTAAACACTGCATTCCTGCCAGCCCTTCCCTTGTACCAGAGATCACTTGCCCTTGTGTGTGGAATGGAACCAGTCCATGAAGCCTTTTGGCACTGGGGTAGTCCTGGAATTTGAAGCAGATTTTCCTCTATAATTTAACTTGGAGCCAAAATTGTTACCTCCTTGAACAAACCATATGAAAAATACAGCTTTTTTATTTGTCTGAGTCTGAGCACTCAGTAATTTCTTCTATTAACAGTGCAAGGTAGATGGTAAAGTGCTCCATAATAGTTTATTTTCTAGGTTGCGTAAAACTCCACAATGATTATAGGTTCTGTCCATGTAAAGTTAAACATTGTAATATTAAATTTTTCTCAAGGTTACTTTTGTTGCAATGATTATGCATATGCTGAGCACAACTTTCACCAAATACACCCAATTCAAAGCACATTTCTATGTCCACTGAAGTCATGGTGGTGCATTATGAAAAGGTCCTACATCATAACATGTATTTTGTGAGTAGTCACAGTTGTATGGTATCCTGGTTTGTATCCTGGTATGTATGATCAGTAAGTGTGGAATTTTGTTGTTCGTACTTTCATCCCAGACTGAAGGTCCTTCACAGACCACTACAGAAAGTGATTGCCTTTGTTTGTGGGGAAAAATCTGGATGAAATGCATATTAATTCCGTCATCAATATAGATACACACAGTGTATGTGGGTACCTTGCAAGGCTCTCCCCCAGCAATTTGGAACAATGGTACTGCGCCTCCTTGTTATGACATAAGCACCACCTTACCTTGTCAATTTTCAAATTTTGGAAATTTTACTTAAAATGAATTCATCCAAATCCACCCAACTTGTATACCCACAGCACCACCTTTCTCTAAATTCCTGGGGAGAGAGCTGTCTTGCCAGCTTTATGTGTGGGTATAGAACTACAGATTAGTCAGACAAAAAAATTAAAGGTTTGTTATGAGCTGCTGTACTTTGTAACATGATATTCCTGAAATTTTCCTACAGCAGTCTGGGTCCTCCAGCCACAGTACGAAGGCATCGGGTGCCCAGGTGATGCCCCCGCCAGCACTGCTCTCGGTACATGCACCAACCCCAGCGCCGTCCGTACGCCACATCGGAGTCAACACGTCCGAAGTCGGGGTGGTTACGGAACCTGAGTGTCTGGGACCATGTGAGCCGGGAACCAGTGTGAACCTGGAGGGGATCGTGTGGCACGAGACAGAAGGAGGTAAGATGTTCTGTATAGTTCATTCCATTTGTTTCACAAGATATTATAGACCTGATTAATCCTACCTTGAACGAAAAAATATGTTTATATTATATTTACATGTACAGTATCTGTGTTTGTGAAGTTGTGTAATTAAAAATGGGTGAAATATATTTATTTCCCCTAATGTTTGTTTTAAAAAACTGTGGGAACTATTTGGACTTAGATCTGTACTGTATTCTGCATTACTGCATTTGAATAACTTCCAAACCGCTTTTTGCTCATGGATATAATGGCTGATGCCATGTAGATGTAGGCATTACCAAACACTAGCAGTTGCTATCCTGTGCTCTGCCCTCTGTGAATAGGAGTTTATTAATGTAATTGGAAACAAGAACAGGAGAGAATTATTCCAGCCATTGTGATAAAATGGTTTAAATTTTAATGGCTGAGAGCACTCCAATAGCATTACTGCAGAAAGCTCTGTCCTTGGGCCCCTATACTGCCCCCTGTGTATTAAACATAGTCCTTGTCAGAAAAGATGTATGTGCTAGCTCTGAAAGGGTTTCCAGCACGACGGTGCACTTCTTTTGGGAAGGGCCCAAGCTTCTCGGGATTGTTTCTGTGGCATTTTTATCCCAGACGGAAATGGAGGCTGGCCTTCTTCCTGCCAAGGGTTTGCCTTACCCGCTGCCTACCCGGCATACCAGGCTTTGATTATACTGGGGGCAACTTAATTTTCTGCTGCAAAATTGATTGATTGGATTTGGAGTTGGTCCCAAGCATTGGGCTGGGAGTCGTCAGGCACAAAAGGCTTTTTCTGATGGAACATAGTCCCGGAATTGTAGCAGGCCATCCATCAACCCTGGATCTGTAGATCTGATTATCCATCTTCCCTTCTGTGTTAGGCATTGCCTGATTTTTAGAGTGAGTTCAGCGGAAGGTAAAGATCATTAGTTACCAAGCTGTACCATATGGAGAAGAAATATGTTGCAGTTCCAACCTTACCATGGAAAATATTGTTCAAGATTTGCTCATATAGTATATATTAATCCCATTTCAAATTGCTGTGATTTACACAGCCTTTATTCTAATATTAAAAAGAGAGAAATACATATTACTATACACGTATTAATATTATGTATTTTTTTGTATATTGGAAACAAATCTTTCATGTTGTGCCCTTGATTAGTTCCATTATTCACGCTCACAATAGTCTGGCAACCTTGTACATGTGTATAAACTTATAATGATAAAGAATTTTATGTCATGCCTGGGCTGTGATAATGTTTGATATGGGTACTCTGGACCTGTCTGTATTTTATGGTACCTCACAGACTTCTGCTTGTATCATGCGGGTTTCCACAGAATAATCTGAATTCATTTCGTGTGCACTGGATTTAGATGTTTGAATTGATGTTCTTACAATTTTTTTGTTTCAGAACGCCAAATAGATTTTGGCGCATTTTGCATTGAAATGAAATGTACATTTTCTTGGGTCGTATCACACAAAAAAGAATACAACACGGTGTATTCCGCATCACTCTGGGTCTATATAGATAATTGTAGTGTACAGTATGCTACTCTGTTATAGAAGGTACGTGAAAACCATTAGCTGTGTTTCTGGTCTCCAATATAATATCGTGATAGATTTCTTGGATTAAAGAACTTACTCTCCTCATTTCTGCATAAGTAAGTTATTACATATTCAATGATGAATTAAGGAGAAAAAATCCATTGCTATCCATATGATGGGCTTAAACATAATTTGTGTCCATTATCTATTTAGATTTCAAATGGCATGAGCATCATGAATTATCCATCATAGATCTGATTACCTCATGCTGTGATGATATATTCTCAGTCTGACTATAGTATGTGACTCAATGAATGTTGTTATGGAAATGAATATTTCAAGTAGTACTGTATATAATGTGTAATTTTTTTATATCAAAGTAATGTAGCAGTAGATCCTCATTCAAAGCATTTTTATTAGTATTTTTACTGTTTGGGAGCTTGGTAAACATGTATCTAGTCAGAAAAACAACTTAAAAAATCCATGTTTAAGTCTGCATCACACAGAATAACTGTCATAATATAGGCAGTGCTCAATGACATCAGTCTGACCACTATAGAATGTACGTTGGCCATTCTTTACTAATCTGCTCCTTGCAACCTTCCCAGTATCCTTGCATACTTCACTAGGCTGTGCGATGATTGGGTAATGTAATCAGACTTCTCGGTAATTTGTGTAGCACCCAATGTTTTTTTGGTACCTGTGGAGGCTAGCGACAAATTTGACTCAGTTGCAATTACCATGGACTGAACTGAACGTTGGCAATATTTTTGCATGCCAATGTTTTGTCCGCCCTACATGCTAATAAATGGTTACACCAACTGGGGACTACGCAATACACTGTATACTCAACATGCTCTGTGTCTGTACTTGGTATTTATAGAGTCCTTGTGTATTGCCTAGAGCTTTGGTAAAATTGCCAGGAGGTGGGAGTAACTGTTAATAGTTTGTATTCTCTAATTGCATGATAATATACATCCCTGGGGAAGATGTCCTTGGTAAGTGGTAATGGTGAGTTGCCAAATGTGCTGCTAATGTTACTGTGAGTATAACCAGGTTCCAGAAGTCAGTCCAACTCTATTAATATTTCAAGTCACCAAAGTTTAAACTTTAGGAATACAAGTATAAAAAGGATTATCAAAGCTGCTACTGGCTGATAATAATTTAGATGTTTTATTGGATTTCATTGCTGAATAAAAGATCAGCTAATTAGGATACTGTTTGCATAATTGATGAGCATGTGCCACAATGCCTTGTATTTACATTGAATTGTGACATTACCATGACTTATGTTACCTGTAGGGATTGCAAAATTTCTCAACATTATGTAAAAAAAAACATGTGACAATCATAACCTTGATGATAAATGTAAGTTAAGTAGGAATGAACATTAATTTAAACATATGTAACCTAGCTGCTTTGTCAAACGATATTGACTTTGTTGCAAATCCATGCCTAAAGGCAAATTACAAACATATAACAGTATGCATGATGAAGGTCCAAAAAGTGTTGATTTTTAGTGATTTTACCAATGAAGATAAATATTCCTCACTTAATTTGTTGTGTTTTTATAAATAATTTGTTAAAGACTTGTATGTGATAGATAGCTATTGCAGAGTAGAAAGATGTATTTTTATCCCAGGAAATGTCAGTCCAATAGAGATCACTTTGTGATAAAATGACTGTTACATGCAGGGTTCGACTGGAGTCATATTTTATGGATGAACACAAATCAATGGCTGCAATTTTGATCTGACCTATATCATGACTTGACTCTCTCCCTAGAATATGTGGGTGGGATTTTCCAGGCAATGGCTTCCTACAATAATCTATTTTTTTTAATATGAGAAGGCTTAGGGTTGTGCCTGCTATATCTAATCATGTTACTGCCCTCTGTTGCCATAAATAGGTCATGAATAAAGAAGAACAACACTGCAGCAATATTCAGTTCAGTTATATTGGCTAACACAAAACAAACCAATTCTGTGTCATGAGAGCCCATATCAGCCTAGTCTGCATGCATATAACTTGCCTTTTTGGGAATGGACTTAAAAATGTATGTACCAATGTTGTATTAATACATAGGTAAGCAGAGAGAGGATTAAGGTACTAGAACTAACAGTCTCACACAATGCGCTGTAAAGTGGTTTTCAGTCCCCAAATTGACGTTTCCGGTATCACCTCTACTACAATTACTGCAGGCAATGGGCCCGGAAGACAGAACAATATCCCATTAGAAAAGGAAGTGCAGGGAGTAAAATGGCTGTTCCCCTAGATGGTGCGCTAACTAGTAAGGACTCGTTATTTTGCCAATAGCCATACACATACGGCAGAGACGCAGAGGGGAATGTCTGCTTTCTTATTCTCGTCACGTATGACCACACACAACACTCTGCCCATCAGTTTATCAATGCTCCTACATGGCAGTATGTTGATTTTTATATCCCACCATTCCACTTGTGTGGTTACTCAGTGTTTAAGTATTGTCTCAGTGTATTTCTATCTGCCTGTGCTTTGTAGAATCATATGTTAAGAGATTCTGATATCTTTGTTCGTTTTTTTTTTTTTAATGTAATTGGCTGTATAGGTCAGTAGGATTTTCAAATGGCGAAGGGCTTTGCAATTTGTCAGACGTAGTAGCCTTTGTTTTGGAGGAATTGTGTCTAACTTGTCAAAATGTTTTTGTCTTAGCTGTAGTAGAGTTTGGCCATGAAACCTTCACGGCAGGAACCTTTCTTTTTGTGACCTGTTGTATGTTTAGAGGTCACTCTTAATTGACACCAAGGTCAAGCACTTAAAGTAAGGGACTGTACATTTTCCCTTCTGGGCAAAGTACCAGTCACTTGTACACGTAAGTTTCTGTACTGGTATTTTTGGAGCAAATGATGAAAAGGTTGTATGAAAGATGTATGGTTTTGATGAAATTTTTTTTAAACGAAGCAACCACAAGTTCTGAGCAAGTAAAAGCCTGCTGTTGTTCCTCCCCTCCCACCTTCACCAGTAACCTTTGGTATCAGTTGGCCCAATCAGAAGGTTATGCTAAAGGTTATGGAGCATTTATTCTGCTGTCAACTAACTGGCTATGGCCGGATTTACACGGGGCAAAATATCTATGTCGTACGACATTCGACGCGCGGCGTTTGTCACTCGCCTAGGACACTTTTGCTTTTACACGTATCGACTGTAACTCCCGCTGCGCGCCGCAGCTGCGGCGCACTGCAAAATGGTTGCGGCGCGCTGCGTCACATGTGGTGAACCCTGACCGCCGCGAGGAGTACCTATTATAAACTAAGATCCCTGATCTTCTTCTGTACTTGTTTTGCGTTCCTGTTGTATCCTTCTTGCAGCATGGCTTCGGCAATCTGCCCGAATGCCTCCTTCTTTTTGTGAGTCTCCATTTTGCTGCGAATTCTGTCACAGTTCCACACGCCGATCAAGCATCGGGTTTCCGGCCGCGCTGCTCCAGTTACTGCTGTTTACTTCCGCCATGCTTACGAAACAGTCAGCAACTGAAAAATCCGACGAAACAACAAGGAGAACGTGATATGATACTCAGAATTCTAGAAGTAAGAACAGAAACAAACAGACGAGCGTGGCGTGGGTTCGGGCTAGCGCGGGAAAAAGAGAAAATTGCAAAGCAGAAACGGGCTGCGCGCGACGCAGGGCTGTTTACACGCTGCTGGGCCGCGACGCAGACTCCCCGCTGAGTGTCGCGACGCACTTGTGGCACCTCCTCGATGCGCCACAGAAAAAACGACGCGCGGCGCCGCGCGTCGGTGGCGCGCGGTTTTACACGCATGAAAATCAATGTCGTACGACATTCTGCGTCGCGCCGCGCGTCGCGCCGCGCGTGGAATGTCGTACGACATTGATTTTTTGCCCCGTGTAAATGCGGCCTAAGTGTGAGGAACATCTGGTTAGGAAAGTCTCAATTCTTGTACCTAGGAAATACTAGTGACTCTTTCTTATACAAGATATGTCATAGCCAGTAAAGAATAAATTACCGAATGTATACAGGATGTTCATGAGTTAAAGTACAATTGTTTTTTGACACATTTTGTATGAGATGTTTCACAATAAGATGTTGAAATTTGGTTTGAAATTTTTCAGTTCAATTTTTCCATTGTGCAAAAGGCATGTTGCAAGAAATATGACCTACACACAACCTGGTCAGGTAGCCGTCACAGGTGTGTTTGCCAAAAAAACAGTGGAGAACAAAGCCGTAAACAGAGCTGCCCAGTATTGTTCTCCTACTCACAAGATGTATGGCCAATTGGAAAACATTTAAAGGGGCCCAGTTACTGTTGTCAATATGATAGCCAGATTATTTATTGATAGAGGCCAACACAGCTCATCCGTCCTGTCATATTGTTAAATTATGTATAAAACAAATAAGTCAAGGTTTTGTCTGGTTCAGGTCAAACCGGATGAAACCAGTGTGATCACAGTTGCACATTGTATTCTGGTCAGGTTCCTTCCTGATTATTTGACCCTTAACATTGTTCACATTTTTTTTCATACTACCTTTACCTTTACTCAGTAGCCCCCTCCTCCCGCTTACTTTTTCTCCTTTGTACGATCTGGGCCTGCAAACCAAACCAAGACTCTCAACGTGTAAGTCCTGAATACTTTGAAAAGATAAAAAAGTCTTCACATAGCTAAACAAAGATATAAACAAGCCATCAGGGAGTGGAAGAATGTTGACAAGGTGTTTTTTCACCTGAGGTTTAAGCTGTGCCCACTAACTGGTGTTTATTTTTGCTGTACCGGGTTGGGGTTTGGTATGTCTGAGTCATTGTTTGTGGCTGTTGTTCATGTAAGTATAAGGTGGGGTGGCCAGATCAGCCATGAACTGTCAATGAACCTGTAGTGAGCTGTGCCCCCCTCCCCAGTCAGGATCAAGTTAAATGAACTGTACAACTATTGAACCCAGATCACGATTTCAGCTGTTACCAATATGGTAATTTTCTTTGGCCCTGTCTTTTTTTTTTTTACAATTTCTCTCTGGTAATTTAGAAACACTGAAAAGATTGTGAGACATCAGAATTGACAACCCTGTATGTACTGTGACTAAGTTGACTTTCATCAGGGAACTTGAATTTTTAATGATCAAGATTAGCCAAAGACCCTTGTAAGGACCATTTTTAAACACTTGGAGTGTTATTGTTGTCTGTCCTTCATACCAGTTAGACCTGAATAAAGGCTCGTGGCTTGGTTGAGGAGTCCTTGACTGCTTGTATATTTGGTCTGGTGAGTCCAGAGGCAGATGAGGCTTATCTTGCTCAGGAATTCTCTTCCACATGTTGAGCATATGGGATGATGTGCAAAAGTCCAGGCACTGTATGGGACTAATGTCACTTGTTGCCATGTAAACACTGCCTTTGCCTTCCTTTGTGACATTTGCATGTGCCACGTTTGTGTCCACAACTGTGGTGTATACTAGATTTGAAAGCACGGTGTGTATGGGACAGCAGTATGGTGGGGTGACTAGATACCAGGGAGCTATGGGGGCTTGACTGACCCAGATGCCTATCTAATACCAGTAATGTGCATTAGTTGCAGCAAGATGGGTTATTTGGTGGGAGTATCCCAGGGTTCACCTGTTAATCTCCTGTGTCATAAAGTTGGCATGGGTTCAAGTTTAGTGGTGGGAACCAGACATGTTGTGATGGTGCCACATTGATTATGCTGCATAGCGATAAGTTGTCACTCAAAGGTGAGATCCTATCTGGGCGATCAGGCTTGTGAAGAATCTGGGTGGGTCAATGTTTGGTTGACAACACAACTTGAAGATGAGATGTGAAGATGACACTTTCTCTTGAAAGCTCATCTGTTTAATAGATAGTTCCAACACATCGCAGGTGTCTTTAGAGATGGAGATATCAAGTGACAGCCATTTCTTATAAGCAAAGGTTTTGATTTAGCAGGTTTCTGTTACCAGTATCCCAGGGACAAGAAGAGTTTTATTTGATGTTCCTATGTTTTGGTGAACCCTATGAAGCCAAGGACAAGCGTAGACAGCATTCAGCATTGCAGCACTGTACATTATTATATATGATGATATGATGTTACAAACAACAATATGTTGGTAGCTGTAGTTTGTTCCAACACACAAAATACTCAGTATAATATGTCTGTATCATTATCTATACATGTAGATGTAACTTACATCAGCTGTATTTATCCAACCAATCTTTTGTCCTATAAGCTGCTGTATAATAGTCTGTTACCATAGATACGCATGTATAATGTATACAAACAGTGTTGTAGTTATCTATTGTTAACAGTTGTGCACATGTGTCACACCAGCGAGTTGAACTTCTGGTCTTTTCTAACACAGGTGTTCTGGTGGTCAACGTTACCTGGCGGAACAAGACGTATGTGGGAACCCTGCTGGACTGCACTAGGCATGACTGGGCTCCACCCAGGTGAGAATATCTTGTAATCAGCTGGTATTAGGGACGATCGCTCAAGTCAAGGGAGGGTGTGTTCAAGATGAAAACTTAACAACTAACGAGAAGAATGGCACGAAATTTGCAAAGTGGAAACATGCAGACATGTACTTGATTGCTTGTTTGTTAACAGTTTGTACAGAAACTATAAAGACAGAAGAAGATGTATGTAGCTGATAGTTCTTTGACACCTTTCTAATCCTCCCTTTCAGTCAATCACTGCACCTTCCCTACCTGATACCCATCAAATAACAGACATTTGTTTCTGAAGATAATAGCAAGTGAGGAAATGACAAAGGTGTTCTTGCTTTCCAACAAACATGGGGAAATGAATAGACGTTTGGTCTTACCGGTAATAAAATGGCAGGGCAGAAACAAAAGGATGACTAACAGCTGTACAGATGCAGTTTGAAAGGTGAAAGGCTTGGGGTCTAGGTATCTAGTTGTTTCTTCCTTGAAGAAAAAATTGTACATATCATACATTCATAACTTCTTGAGTCTAATACTAATAGTTTAATAATAAACATTCATAACTTCTTGAGTCTAATAGTTTAATAATAAACAGGCAAGGACAAAAAAAAAATGTCGCAACCAACCACACCATTTGGCAGAGACAGGAAGTCAGCATGCATGGATATGTAGTTATGTGACCTGGAAAAGTATTCAGTGGGTAGAGGATCAAGCTACTAATTACCACAGGTTAGTTGTTCCAAGGTTTGCTGGGTTCTGTAATTTTTGGAGCCTATGATTATTATCTCAGCCTCAGGCTGTCGAATATTTTTTTCTTAACACTCCCTCTTCAGAATAGAAGGAGAGAGCTTTAATGCTTAGAAGCTGTATACAAAAGAGATCACAACATTCCTCCTGGCTTGTGAATACAAAGTCCAGACCTTCGGCAGGATGCCCTCTGACCTCTTTATGCAAATGGTTTGTGCAGCAGAACATGTGCCTGCCTTATTTTTCCAGCAAACAGAGAGTCCGAGACAATGGAGTCTGGACATGATCCGACATCGGTCCATTTAAACCCCAAACATTTAGCGTTCAACTACAATGTTTACTCTAGATTAGGTTACACCACATTAAATTTTATGCATGACATCAACGCAGTGCACTCACATATTGATTTTTGCTTATAAAGGAAATGATTTCCTCCCTTTTCGGATGTTAAATTTCTATTATGTTATTATATTTCTTTTCCTTTTCGACTATTTCATATGTTGTATACATGGTAATGGGAATGATAGTACATAAAATGCAGAAATTGTTGAGTCAAATTTTTTAATTAATGTCTTAGTGTTATGATATGGTGATAGGATGTAAATGTGCAATATGTAGATATTATTGGAATAAAGAGGAACACATTGGTCGGTTTCTAATGGCTAAAAAGGAACAAAAATAGAGAAATTGTTTCCAGCAAATGAGCTGAGCTCAGTGGCCCACCCTGTCTGGCACCACAACCAAGCTCATCACACAAAAGCAGTTCTGCTAACAAATAGGTTTTGCCTGGGGACATGGTGTAATTGAAGCAGCTAATATTAACATTTACAGCAGGTGCTTATCAGTGTGACTCAATCCCCAAGCCTTCCAGGCGTACCCTGTGACAATCACTGCTGTTGAACAAAGAAATTTGTCTGCAATGAACGCTGGCACTGTGTTCAAACATACTATACTTGTCCTGTAATGGCCACTCCCATCACACAAATGCTAGGCTTACACACCCAATCTGCTAAATCTGATGTCACATACTAATTGATACAGATTTTCATGATCTAGTAACTTAATTAGTATGAAACCTAGTGGGAAATTACTTAGGCAAGTGTAATATCCAACACCATATTTCTTGAATACCTAATCCCTATGGAGAGTGCATATCTAGTGCAGGGAAACACAGCACAAATGCAGATTTAATATTTAATAACATTTCTTGCCCCAAGTGATAACAATGATATGAAAGAAATGAGTACTTAATCAAATGTTAATCACCGAATGAAAGGATGATTTTAATGTTTTAGGTGCAGTTGATAATTTTTGTTGGGAGGGGGGAAGCTTGCCTCTGGTCAGGTTATCTATCACAACACAAGGCAGTATACCACATGCCTGAAGAACTCAAGAGCATATTCTTTGTAGATACATGTAGTAAATCCCTTTATCACTTCATAGCCGATCAAGGGACATGTAAAAGAAGTTATGTGATTGTCTGGTGGTCCCATAACTACTCCCATGTAATACGCCTCAGGGAGACCAACTCTACACAATACACACACATGGCAGCGTCACTAAGGCTACAACAGACCAACTGTAAGTTAGGGAAAGAAAAGCGCACAAATAACAATCTTCACCGTTGAGACTACTTTAGTTCAGGAGTGTTTCTTATTTCCACACACTTTGCTTTACTGCCACTTAACCCAATATGGCAAGCCATGCCCACAAAGCTCTGGTATTTGGGACGCTGCCAATGATGGGGAAATGCCATAAGCAAGTGTCTACAAAGACTGAAGGAAAGGCTTGGTCTGGTCTGTCAAACGTGTGTGTGTGGGGAGCAAAGACAGACTATTGAATGAAGATTCAGAAGTCCATAAGAATAGTAAAACTGCCAAGCATTGATCCAGACAAAAGAGAAGTTCAATACAGATATGGGCACATGGGTTAATTCAGTTGACCCATGACGCAGCTGCTTTAGCAGTAGGCTTTGAGTCAGCTCCAGTAATCTTTCACCAGTCTCCAATTTACTTCACCTCGAAAATAACATTTTTGAGCGAAAACGTATTTGACAACAAAGTAAAATGACAGTTTGTAAAGTGTACTCTGTTGACGTGTATGATATTTGTACCTAAATTCAAATTGATCCATTTAGTATTGGTAACATTTCAAGACTTTTTTAACAACCTTTTCTAAAAGAGTATGGCTTAGATGTGTTACAATGCATCAAAGTACAGTCTCTTTGCACCTAATCCAATAACAACAGGAACAGGTACTGTAACTAAATCTGTAACAAGTCTCAACCAGTTGTACAGAAAAAAACTCCCTAGGCCATCCCTCACAGCTGATGGTGCAAATGGTAGGAATGAATTATTAAGAACATAACGTATTGTGTTGCACCACATTTAATGTCCAGGGTGGATTAAAAGAGTTCACCTGGAGGGGCTGCAAACAGCAGCTGTATCCTGCCTGAACCAGAGGACCTGACCCTGGGTCACGCAGTATGAATGTCAGGGAGTGTTGTTGCTTGATCTCTCTTGATTCACAGTTAAGTTATCGCAGAAAGATAGGCCCATCAAAAAGATTTGACGTTGACTAAACAGTGCCAAGCGCTCAGCTGGATTTGCGGCATTTGAACCATTTGGAACATTCCGGTTAGAAGCCCTCGGGCTAGACAGCCCGCTGTACTTAGTGGCAGATTTTTGTCGCCAGCGTGTCAAACAAAGGCAACCACAACATGAACAAGCAGGCATCTTCAGCAGAGCCAGGTTACTCTGCAGGCCATGTTGATTTCATCAGCCAGGGAGGGAAAGTGCTGGAGTGAGCCTCTACCACTTTGAAGCATAATTTCTCTGCAATACAGTAAAACAACTAATCTTCACTCTTCAACAAAAACACAGCCAATGGAACTGTTTTGAGTAGTTGACAGTTCCAAACAGCTTGTAAGGTTGAGTGGCACCATCTTGTATGGATTATCAAAGATATTTTAGAGGAGAACCTTGCCAGATTTGTAAGCACCTAAAAATGTACACTAGTCCAGGTGATTTCTGTTAAGTACAGTTGTTTGGATTGAAGGTATACTTTGATGACAGAGCCCTCCAGCACTTCAGGCCTATAACTACCCACCTATTCCCCTATAATCACCGTGTCTCATCCAAAGGCTGATAATTACGTACATTGATCAAATTAGTGGGTATGCCTTGACTATTACATAGTTTGTATATTGTACAGGCTTAGTCTAGCATAGGTACAAACTGACATTTTTTTTCATTGTTTGGAATCATATTGCTTATGTTGTTGTAACTAAATGTAGGGTCGTTAATTTAAATCTGAGAAATAATGACATTTATTGATCATCTATGAGATGATTATTCTTCGGTTAGATTTTGTCTGCATACATTTATTTGCTGACTGTGATAACAAAGATTTCTCCAAAAGTACATTGTCAGCCCTTGTAAAAAAGATAGATAAAACCTGAGCTGTGGGATGTGAAATGCACTCCTGACTGCACAGCCCATGAAAGAGGGCCCGCATGGGGGGGGGGGGGGTCCCGACAACGCTCTACGCTAAATTCTGAGAGCCGGCTACGTATTACGCTGAATTCAAGAAGCCTCCCCGATTACGCTGTACGATAAATTCCGGGTAGCTACAACGCATTACGTGAAATAAAACGGCGAATTACGCTCTACGCAAAATGCACCGATTACGCTCTACGTTGAATTAGAGCGGTCCGTCTACGCTCTACGTAGAATAAAAACGGCCGATTACGCTCTACGGAAAAGGGCATGTGGGGCCCCCATGAAAGTGCCCAGACCAGTGAGTAAAAGCCGTTCCTGACCAGTTTACACAGCTGCCTGGCACCAGAATGCCTCCCCAGAGCTCCAGAGGGAGAAGTCACCATGGAGCAGACCCCAGTCCTTAGTAACTGGGTCACATTTATTTGACTTCCTTGGTAAACATGTACAGTCTGGATAGGTGGGTGAAGGATCAGTCCAACTTGCAGCCCTTTCAGTAGCCAATGATAAATGTAAAGGAAGCTCACATCATTTTTCGCCACAAGAGATATGATGAAAGGAAAAAATGATATGCTAATATAATATAATATGAATATGATAATTTTGGTCATCTATTTGTGACATGACAACAGCTAGACTGGACTAGACTTGACTCTAAAACTTGGTACTTTTAGAATATTTCCAGTACAAATGTCACTTGGGGCACTTGATTTAGTCCTAAACTAAAAGGCTAAAGTCCTGTAGCATTGATGTGGTACCAAGAGAGACAGACAGGCATGTTTTCAAATATCTCTGACAGCCAAGCGCAGACAGGATGTCATTGGTTTCAGTACTAAATATTGTGATAGGAAATGGCAACAACTGCAAACCCTGCAGGTTGGAGGGATGTTTTACAAAAAGCAATGATTAAAAACCTAAAATATATTTTTTCTTGCAGAAGTTACAAATGAAGAAAAAATATTCAAATCCCTGTGTATGAATACAATGAATCCACATGGAGTTAATGCTCAAAACATTCTGTAACATTCTGTCAGAGTGTTGGATCCACCACTTTATTACTGATTTTCGATATGCATAGCTTTTGGAGCAGAATGTTTTGTGTCTGAAGTATATCCTTAAGTATTTGATAAGATGTTGAACCTGGTCATACTACTGTATTATGGTATAGGTTTATTCTTTACTAAAGGTGTATGGAGAGAGAGGGAGAGACAGACAGACAGACAGACATTAGGGTATAGATTTCTACACTGCTTTCCATCAAGTTTATGCCCCCTCCCCCTTTATAGCCTAATGACCAAAACTAACCAGGTTGGCACCCAAGCTAAGTGAAAGGTGAATGCAGAGCAGTCATTGATTTGCCAAATGGCCAGAAATGGTCCAAAGCTTGGCCCATGTCCCATTAGTCACAAGATGTATAACAACAGGTTCTCTGGTTACCAGATAAGAGCTTTCTTTAGGAGACATTCTCCTCCCTCCACCACGTAAAACACCCTTAAATGCCACCCTTCAAATATCGTATACTTCAGAACACATTACTAAAGAACTACAGCGAATAGAGAATGACTTCCTTGCCTGGCATGTTTGGCAGCTTTGATACATTTGCCAATTCAGTTGGAAGGGCTAATGTTTGAAGGAGCTCCAAATGTGTTTGGGTTGGCAGGAGGATTTCTCATTTACCCTGTTTGTTATTCTGTTTCCAGACTTGGGCTGATACAGTACACGTCCAGTACCAATATTGGGCACTGGGTAAAGAGAGGCTGTATGGTTGGTTTTGTTGGCAAATATTCTTCCCATACAACATTACAAGGAGAATATGTGCTGGAAAGATTTCTTTGACAAATGACTGTCTATCTACATGTATACAAATCTAGAGGGATGTTATTTGAAAACGAAATTGTGAGGTGGAAGTAGACGCCAGATCTCACTACCATATTAAAACAGGAAAACAGCACCATTGTTACTGGGCAACATGGTTACCATTCCTGTCACACTGTCTGGGATATCCTGGAGACTTGTACTCAGTTGCTGGCTTATGATCAAATATGGAATGGCCAAGATTGGACACACTATAGGGGGGGGGGGTGGAGTGCATGAGAAGAATGGGTTTGGGGAGTGGTAGTGCCCCTTCAGCTGATGACATATACAAGAGGCCCATATTGATTTCATCACCTGGCCCTCTTGCTTTGGGTCATAGCCCCTGCTATTGCATCAATGGTGCACAAAAATGATGGCAATTACCGGAATTTCATTATGCTCATGGGGTAAGTCCTTGGCAAGGTTGTATGGCTAATGACTGTATGTACACACAGAAGGTGGTGTTTTCAGTGAAGAATGAAGCTAGCTGGACTCACATGTGTGTTGAAATTGTAGTTTGATGTGTTCTCCACAGATGGATAAGCCCACTGGATCAATACACTTCCCACTCAATAGCTCATTGTTCACATCAGTGAATGGCAATGCCACACACCAGGAACCCTCATGACCCCCTCACCATTCCTAAACACTAACATGTATGCTAGTTTGCAAGGCAGAACGTGATTTGTGACACATAGTACAACATAAAATATGTGAAGTCAGTTTATATCAAGACTCTATGCTGCATCGCAAACATAGTGGAGATACCTGGGTATTTTGTACTGGTTGTGATTGTTACAGTAGTGAAAAGCATGCATACATTGTACTTAGTTCCGCAAGTTTGGACTTGTGCCACCAGCTATTATCATCACAGCATTTAACTTTTCAAATGTAGTGAACGTAAGTAAAGCAACTTGTTATGCACTCGTTAACAAAACCACTAGAAAAATGTGTCTGTAATGTACCAGTATTGTTCAATTCAAATGCAGTATGTGAAAATTGTGTTGCAGGGACAACAGTGACATTCATTTGTGTTTTTCAAACATTCAGTCAAATTATGATGTTATGAAACGTTCTGAAGATGTTTGGTTACTTCCATCTCTTGATTAGTACAACATGCAGATCTCAAAAAAATGTGGTGTGAAGATGTCCCAGGATTGCAGTCATAACTACCCAAGTATCTTGTCATTACTGACCTCTCCAGTTCAGTTTGTTAGTCGTGTTATGTTACGTATCTTATCATGTTGTTGGGACTCCAAGAGTAGTGATAGAAATTATAGAAACCAAAACAAAGTGGCCCTCTGCATAGAGCACAGATTACAAGGTCATGGTGGAGACAGATGACCTTTGACACCGTGGGTTGGCCTTAGGCCCCTCCAACCAAATTACTTCAGCGTGTAATTATGCATGAAATTTCATGAACCAGGTGGCACCAGGGACGCTGCTGCACGTTAATTATAGATAATGTGAACAAAAGATTGTGGCTGTTGGACATCAATCTATGTATCCTGCATTTATACTACACTGTTAAGTTGTAGAGATCATTAAAATTTAAACATTGTTTTAATGCCGAAGAGTGACAAAGGAAAATTTGTCTGGCACTGGCACTCATCTCATGTCTCTACCAATGTAGACTGGGTGTACATGTTTATGTATGTGCTACAACCCTAAAGTGGGCTTCAGTCAGGGGCCAGAGGATAAAATAGTCAGCTGTTAATGCAGAGGTCCAAACTAGGAAGAGTACAGTCTGCACATGTGCTGTAGAATGTGGTAACAATAACATCAGAAGTGAGCTCAGAAGTAGCACATACAGGCTTCCTGCCTTGTAGCCTACAGCAGAATTCCTTTGATGTTTTCATGAGGTTCTTCAGGTCAGGACACTGTTATGTGCCCTGTCAATTAAGCAACATCTGTTTGAGCCAGAAAAAGGCAAGTCGTGGCCCAAACTAAGACTGTTAGCAAGATACATGTACTAGTTCCTTCCGCCTGTCATTTACAGCCTTATATTCAAAGATTTGGGCAGAAAAGTCCAGGTGGAGGATTAATTAGAAATCGAAGGCTGGAACTGACAGTACATACACGTGTATTGCCTAACTTATTGTGTGTGCCGGAATGCCAATGGGCAGTACTCAGAAAATGCCTAACTTCACATTGCTCAGTTGCTCAGATTTTTGCTGGTAGTTATAGGAATAAATAAAAATGGGATTGTTACATTCTTTTGCCCACTGTTTCTTGTTGTTCATGGTGATCATAATTCAGTGTGAACATGAAGACCGACAAAAATTGTTACAGTCAATTGCATGTAAGACCGATATAACGCTACTGGTACCTCATACAAAAACAGAGATATTCAATATGTTATTATCATGCCCTGTCCATATATCCACCTATGTAGGCCAATTTATATACAACTCACTTCAAAAACGAGACAATGTAATACATTCCTGACGCAATTTTTTATGTTATTACCATTATAGTTAGAGTAGTATAACTAGAGTGTCTTTATTTGTTATCTATAAAAGTAGATCGGCTTCCTAGAACTCATACCTACTAGAACTGCCAGTACTATTAGATAAATGTTAGCGATACCAACTTTATATGTATATGTTGCCAAACATTGTATCCGTTACAATTGTCGTGCAATAAAGTTCTTCTTCTTCTTCTTCTTCTTCATGTGCAAGTTGTAAATGTTGTGTTCTTATGCATTTCTCCAGGTTCAGTGACTCCCCTACTAGTGATCTAGAAGTCAGGACCCCCAAAGGTAGAGGCAAGCGAGCAAGGTCAACAACAAACACTCCCCAGGATGACCCAACCTATCAGGGTCCGCCAGATGCACGAAAGCTGCGCAGCAACGGAAAACCTGGCCGTAAAGCCGGGCACGGGCGCAGGACACCCACCAGCGGTGGCAGGGGGGAGGATTTCAACTCTGGCACCGGGGGGAAACGGAAGGGGAAGCCGCCTACCGACTTGGACTTGAACTCCAGTTCGGAGGATGTGAAGCCCAGCAAGAGGATACGTACAAACTCCCGTGGCACCCCCACCACTCCCCAGGGAGACGGGTCCATGCCAGCCTTGATTGAGTGTCCACATGCGAACTGTAACAAGAAGTACAAACATATCAATGGACTGAGGTACCACCAGGCCCATGCACATTTGGATGACGAGGAAACAAAAGAGGAAGGAAAGGAGGAGGACAATGTTGAACACTGCAGTGCTGCTTCCAACGTCTCCATGAAAGAGGAGAAACTGTTGACTTCTTGTGCAGAAAAACTTCAATCAGACCTGAGCATACAGAACTTCGCTGTCTTTAGCAGTTCACAAGACAGTAACAGTAAAAAGCCCATAGACAGTCTGGAGGCATTGGACTCCCTCCAGAGAAGAGAACACGAAAGCCTTCAAAAGAAGGATGTTGATCTCAAGAAGGTCAAAGCAGAGGCAATAAGTGAGTACGATTTCCCCGGATGTCCATCCCCGACCATTCAGAAACCAGCCATTCAAGTCAAGTGTGCAAAGAGCAAGCATGACTTTTCACCGAGGAAAACACCAAAAAGCCCTGGCCGTAGTAATAATCCTGCTCATGGTGTTTTTGGAATAAAGAAGGAGCCTGTCATGGTCACCCAAGCTGGCACATGGCAGCCACCTGTGTCCATGCCACCCCATACTGCAGTTTCAAATCAGTCAACTGGAGTTGCGACCAAGACCTCTCATGGACTGGACGCTCCCGCAGATGTGACAGGTGGCACACCTGACTCTGCCCTAGCCACACCAGCCATTGGCATGTTACACATGTCACCAGCTGGGGTCAGTCAGCAGACATCTGTTATTCAGAGCACTGGCTCTCACCTGGACAGAAGTATGCCTCTGTCTGACAGACCCAAGAGTTTGGAGACTGGGAAGAAGTCCAGCCATGCCAGTGGCGGGTCCAAGGGGGAGAAATCATCCAAGTCCAAGACTGCTCGTCCAATTGCACCCGCTCCGCCGGTGCCACAGCTGATCGCCATTCCTGCTACGTTCTCGTCTGCAAGTGTTGTTGCCCCAGCCGGGATGCAGGCCATTTCCACTATGGCACAGACCACCCCCAAGAGCCCGACAACCTCAGCCTTGAAACCAATCCAGCCCAAGCCGACCATCATGGGAGAACCAACCCCTCAGAGTATCTCCATTCCTAGTTTTAAAGAGAAGAAACATAAACAAAAGAGGAAAATTAAGGAAGGGGACAAGGAAAAAGGTGCAAAAGACGAGAAGAGCAAAAAAGAATCAAAGGGACCAAGAGCAGAGGAAAAGTCTGAATCCAGTTCCACAAAAGATGGCACAGCTAAACTTCTGGCGGATGGAAACACCAACAAACATGTTACAGAAGCACAGCTGAGTGCAGGTCATGGCCATCATATATCTAATGGGATTGACTTACAAAGCGCTGAAGGGAAAGGTTCTCTCCTGGCAACTGCTAAAGATCTGGATAGCCCAAATAGCAGTTTGTATTCTGAACCTGGAAACGTACTCGGTTTGAAGCCACTACATGTCATCACGCCAGGCATCCAGTCTGCAACAGCAGACGACAAACAGTCGGCCAGCAGCCCTGCCTACTCGGACATCTCTGACGATGGGAACGAGCAGGCCGAGGGCAGGACAGTGGAGTCCAAGCACAAAGGGAAGGCTGCAGCGTCTCAGGAACACGTAGGGTCACCAGCAGCTGCATCGCCACTGGGCCAGGCGTTGGGAAAGCAGGAGCCCGGGTCTCGTTTTCAGTCCCATTACGCTTCAATACAGACTCCCTTCACTGCCACCAGCACCACGATGACTCAGGGGAAGGAGATAAAACAGGAGCCTGAGGACACGGACAGGCCGGGGAATGATGAGAAGCACGAGACAGACTCGAGAGGAGAACCACAGGCCAAGAAACCGCGCACCAGCCAGACTCCATCTCAGGAATCCATGTCGTCGCCTCACATGCAGGATTCACAGCAAAGGACCAGTCAGCAGCAGCAAGCTGCCTACGCACAATATCAACATCAACAGTACCAGTACCTTGCCTACCATGGCTACAGGATAGACCCGGCATATCATAACTACCTAATGGCAGCCGACCCGCAGTACCGGCAGCAGTACGAACAGTACTACATACAGGAGCAGACCCGGCTAAGAGCAGAGCAGGAACAAAGAATGAAGGATCCAGAGAAGGGAGACAAGCCCAGAGAATCAAACTCCCATGGCGAACATAGCAAGAAGGAGGACAAAGACAGCAAAGAGCAGGAGCACACAGACTCGTCCAAACCCCCACAGTTAGAGCCCATTAAGGACAGGACTAAAGAAGAGGCATCTCGGAGTGAGAAGGCCTCGCCGATTCATAAAACCATGACGTACCCTTCCCAGCCACCTCCCCTGAAAAGGGCGGACGATGCCGACAGTCTGAAGGCCAAGCAGAGTGAGAACCACCAGATCTTGAAGGAAAATATTGAGCTGAAGACCCAGCTAGAATCAACAACTCCAAGGCACCACCAACAACAAGGTTAGAGCAACTGAGGTTGTCTTCTTTTCCGTTTCAGATAAAATAGGAGTTATTCTAAACAAAGTATACTTGGAAAATAGCTACTGTAATAGGTTGACCAGCGTCGATTTTTGGGGGTAGCTGCTATAGTGACTGCAGTGCATGTAATTGTTGTAATAAGATGATCTTAGTCATGCTTGGAATGCCAATGTGGAAAACTGACAGAATTGTGTGGTTGTTCTTGCAGGTGCTGCAGGCACAGGGAATAACTTCGACCCCAGACTGATGTATAAGCAACAGGAGGAGATGAGGCAGTACTACCTGATCCAGCAGAAACTCATGGAGGAACGAAGGACTGAGGAGGAACACCGCAGGCATGGGCACACGGCAGACAAGGCCCCACATGCCCACATATCTGATAAAAGCTCACATGGACATACCTCTGATAAAAGCTCACATGGACATACCTCTGACAAGACCCTTCATGACAAAGGATCTGACAAGGCCTCTCATAGTCACAGTTCAGAAAAGGCCATGCATGGACACAGTTCAGAAAAGGCCTCACATGGCCACAGTTCAGAAAGATCATCCTCTCATGGACACAGTTCAGAAAAGTCCTCTCATAGTCATCACACTGATAGGCCTAGACCAGACAGTAGGGAAGGAGACCCGAAACTTCAGCGTGACAGACCTAAGAAAGATCTGGAGACAGAAAGGAGACCGTCTGACGACAAGCAACGCAGTGAAAAACATCACCACAAAGAGGCTGCTGCTGGGTCAAGTCTGAGTTCAAAACCAAACAGCAGGACTCAAAGCCCTGCTCCCCGGAGAGACAGCCCAGTGGCTGGTTCTTCTGCAGAAAACACTAAGGACTCGAAGGAACATTCCAGGGAATCAACAGACTCAAAAGACAGGAGCAGACCTCCCAGTCAAGAAAGAGCAAAGGACAGAGGTTCCCCTATGGACAGATCCTCTCCCAGACATGTACCGTATCAGTACATGCAACAGTACAGTCCCTACATGCACCCGTATGCTGCTATGCACCTGGACCCGGCCTACAGAGGAATGTACCCCATAGGCTATGCAGGTGCTCCGTATGTCCATCCACAGTTCCGGTACCAAGGAGACCCGGCAGGTTCACCACAACAAGTCCTCGGCTCCTCATACAAAGGTCAGTCTAGTAGTCCACACGATCGTCCTTCTGCCATTTCACCAGCTTCGAGTACAGGCAAATCTGAGCATAATGGGGGGCCCTTCCCTCCCCCCGCCAAACCGGCTCATGATACACCAGGGAAGAGTGGGAAGCCAGCCACACCAACGTCCTCCAGGCCGGGGTCTGCTCAGGGCAAGCCGGCGGCAGAAGCGGCGGAGAAGACGAGTGCAGAGGCAGTGGCCCAGCTGCATCACGTGCACACCCACCACCACACACACGTTGGGGTGGGGTTTCCTGCAGTAGGGCAGTACGATCCGTACAATGTCGGGGGTAAGTTCTAAGTCCCACCAGTCTCAGCTGCCCTATCAGACAACAACTTCCTGTGGGCACAGCACATAAATGTTGTTTCTTGTGAGAAATATGTGTTGATTTTCATGATGAAAGTACTTTGCGCTTACAGAAACTTTCCATCTACATGTATTTTTTTTCCCAACATATCCATCTACAGAGTGACTTGTTACAAAGAAACCCACTGCCCTACAGGGAGCAGAAAGTATAGAATCCTGGGACTTGATATGCTCTTCATGCTTACTTCAGCATCATGTGTATTGCAGGCATCCAGCTAATGTTTTGTTTTTGTTGTTGTTTTATCCAGTGTTGGGACAGTCAGGACCAGGGGTTGGGCTTCCGTCTGCAATGAGCCCTTACCAACCCAGAAGGTTTGTAGAGTGAACATTGTTCACATCAATTCTTGAATGTCTTCAATACTGTCACACACTAAACATTGAGTAGCATTCATTCACGTACAGAATTTCTACTAAGGCCATGTTGATTTGATTATATGGATGACATCCTCTGGGTACCCCAAAACTGATGCGAGCGTGCGAATAAAAAAAAAGGTTGGCAAAAAAAAAAAGTTGCCTTCATTATGAAATCTACGTGGTCATGAAGGTTGAACAAATGGCTAAACACACAGATTATGGTATGGCGAATAATAGACTCTTCATTTTCATTTCTTCACATTTTCTTCTTCCTTTGGAATTGATTTTAGTATTCTACGATATTAGTATAGTTTTCCAATATTTTTTTTTCTATTTACGGCATATATTTGCTCATTTTGCAGCTGCTTTGTACGATTTCCAGTATGGTCGAAAACTTTTTTTTTGTGGAAACGAACGAAAATTGATGCGCGCGCGGATGTCATCCATATAATCAAATCAACATGGCCTAAGAAGAACTAAGAAATGGTGCCAGATACATTTGCTGTGTTTTTGTGTAGAATTGAAAGTTAAATCTTTGTATCTGATGTTACTGATCTTTATTTATATATATAGAATATGAATTCTAAACATAATGTTTGTTTGTTTGTTGATAGGGAGTGACAAAGCTGACCTGACGCTGGAGATTGCCAGTGGAGGGTTGAACATGGATTAGGAGAGATGGGTATCTGTAGGAAAGACTGAGTGGACCACCAATGGATTTCCTTTTCATAAGCTGTTCTAATAGACATGGAGCAGACGTGCTTACAGACTGGACCAACCACTAGGAGTGGACCAGGCTAGAGTAATCCATGCGCAGTTGAAGAGTTACATGCAGTTTCACAATCAAGGACAAACACATGGATAGAGTTGTGAACCCAATACTAGAAATTCTATGTTGTGGGATCAGTTGAATTCAGTGAATGTACAATTTAGAGGTGACCCATTGTCAGAAGACACACTGACATCACAAAATGAAGAAAACATTTCCAATTCAATGAAGCAACTTGTCCTTAATGTTTTGCTAACCCTTGACGATTATAAAAAAAGCAACTTTTATGTAGCAACTACCGGTATCAATGTTTGTGGCAATGGCTGAGAGCTGTGATACATGTATATTGGAAATATGCCACATGATAGGGTTGATGAAAAGTAGGTTGCCTAAGGTGGTTTTAGATGCAGGACAAGATTAGACAAGCCTCAGAGTTCCTCCTCTAGACAGGGCAGCTGTCACCTTTAGAGAATGTTCTGTAATCTGTATTCAGGGAGAAAAGTAAGACATTAAGCTTACCCTGTCAATGTGGTTCCTCTTACATTTTGTGTGCTCCAAGACATCGCCTTAGGCCATATTACTTACCATACTTTGATGACAAATTGGAGAACTGTTGTTAGAAAAGGAAAAGCAACATAAGTGTGTACTTACCTTGCCAAGGGAATAGTTGTGCGCTATGACAATGATTGTATTAGTGGAACAAAGAGGATAGAAGTAGTTCTGAATTATCCACGGCTGTCTTCCCATCTGGAAGGCAGACAACTGCTGCCCTTCATCTCTATCGGTTACTCTAATTGCCATGTCTGTGATGGGTTGTGTAAGATAGGCGTGTAATGCTTGTACATTGTGGCAGTGGGCCAGCTTAGAGCAGATGTACATATAAGTGCAGAGACGGACAAAAGTACAAATTTGCAAAGAAAGTGTGTGTTACTTAGACTCTCGCTGTAATGTACAGGGATTTTTGTACAGAGAAAAAGCAAAGCATTGCCACGTGCAATAACCATATAGCAATAACCCTATTTTCTAAAATGCAATTTTGCCCTTCTTAGGCCTGTTATTGCAAGCAGATGTATGGCTCCTTTTGCAGCTCAATATCGTTGGTTCCCTTTTTTTCTTGTCATTTAATATCTCCAGGATTACGTTAACTTTCAGGTTTGTTTCTTTGTACTATTGAGGCGAAAATGGATGTCAATAAAGTTTGTTTTGTAGGAATCACTGTTTGTGTTGAATGTGTGGACTGAGATGTTAGCTCTCACTGTTTTGATTTTATGGATGATATATCCCTACCATAAATGGATGATCATCCCCAACGTGGTGTGCGAAAAAAAGAGAAGATGGGCAAAGAGAAAAGATAGACGCCTAGATTTTGGTGTAAGTGATCACGAAGGTTGTACAAATAATAAAACAACGTGAACTAGAAAGGTAACATTTACAAGCAAATGCATAATGTTTACCTTTGCATATGGTCTGCTCTGTTAATTCTTACTCAAACACATCCATATACATATTATGGTCAGACAGGAGTCTAAATCCCTCCTGCTATAAAATTGCAATATGATGTAACCCAACACTAGTTACCATGGTAACAGACAGTCTGGTTCAGGTCATTGAGGTCATTGTTTGGAGAAGAAGAAGAAGAAACGTAGCAAAAACAATATGTTTTCCTTCGGTAGACATAATTACCACTGATTGACAGCCGTCCAGTGATGCTACTGCTGCATGAGATGACCCAGCACCAGCGGCCTCCATTACATCTTTCATAATTATGTTTATAAGCCAAACAAGTGCTTTTGAAAAAAGCATTTCGGCCAGTTTTTCGTTCGTGAAAGGTTTTCTCCATATACTGAAGTAAAATTTGCCGAAGTAATGTTACCCTCAATGTTTAAATTGGTCTGTCCCCAGCAATTAACTTTGATAGACAAATGTTTGAATAAACAAAAACAAAATCTGACTATCATGAAGCTGGTTGGCCCCACGTCAATGGTAGTTTGCAGACAGAGCAGACTGGCAAAAGATATGTTAACCTACCAGGATATGTTAGCCGTGAACAGAGTAACGTTAACGTTATCTACAGTGAGAGGTCACGGTCAGTGTGAAACAGCCCGTTAACACAGTAAATGGGTCTCCTAGACATAAAACTCTTGAATTGTCCTCATAAAGGAGGAGGTGATGGCAGTTGGGAGAGAGTTCCTGGGTGACGTAGCTCTGTAGAAAAAAATTGTCTTAATTTCTGTATAACCTGACCATGCTGATAGTAGTTACTCTTGACATTGAACACCATAAAGTAGATCGTTCTTTATTTTGAAAGATCGTGCACTTCAGCCCAAAACCGCCAGAGGGCGCCGTTGCTTTGCATGTTACGGAACGTTTGAAAACGAGGCCTAGGTCCCATCATGGCGTCGGGGACGGCCGGGCACAAACAGGACTTACCACCAAAAGGTGGTTATGGGCCGATTGAATTTGCCCGCAGACTACCGAGGAGAGGACCATCAGGTATTTAACATACTATAGAACTGTAGTCCAACAGCATTATATTTGTATAACTCCTTAACGTTAATATAAAGGTGCCGTTTTGAGTGACCTCTACAGTCAAGATGGCGGTAACTAGCCGCCCCCCTCCCCTAACAACTTGCAACAAGAAGTTATATTTCCTTCGCTGTGGATATGTGTAGTACTTTGATACTAGTCAGAATAGCCTGAGTCATAAATACTTTTCTAGCCATGCCTTCACAGTTCGAGCAACCATGGCAACAAATTATAGCTGCCTGTGGACTGTGTGGTACGGTCAAGGAGGTTCAAATTTATGGTAAACCAAATTATTTGAGTCACTAATAAGTTTCTGTATTTTATTCTCCAGGTTATGCCTTGTTTGCCCTTGGTATTGGGGTGGCCATATATGGATATGCAAGACTCTTCGCTACGAATAGAAGGAGAAGGTATGGCCCATCTCATGTACCATATGATCAAAGATGCCATGTACATCTAACACAACACAAGAGCTGTCTTCTGTCTCTGTGGTGGAACTGTTCATTACATGGGGTAGTGTCACACCTTAGAAATGCTGCAAATGTCACTTAAGACAGTTTTTAGACCAGACAAGTTGTTATGTTTATCTTCACAGAAGGAAAACATATTGTTTTGGCTCTGTTTCTTCTTCCGTTCCAAGCAAGGAAGAGGCTGTTCACCATGTATATGATGAATGCGTTTGAGTAAGAATAAACAGAGCAGTAGTTTGCTTAGCCGCGGCGACTGTTGCAGGGCTTCTCTTACTTGCAGTCTTTACATTAGCCCTAACAACAGTCGCGGAGCGGTGCATTGGGCCAAATGAACAAAGTTGCGATCCTCTGTGCCGGAACACTTTGAGTCCGAACTCTGCACGTCCCTAGATTCCTAACAACCTTACCTAGCGTGCCGGGGGGGTTTGCGCGTCAACCGGCCCCTGCGCAACCCGTACCGCCACTATTTTCGATCCCTCCCCATGTATAATGATCCGAGTGGCCACCATCTTGTTCACCGAATCAGCCGCGTGCCAATAAGCCACTACTTTTCTGATAAGCCATACCTACCATTCGTATGGAAGGCCGTTATATATATATATATATATATATATATGTTTAATTATCTATCTATCTCTCTATATATATATATATATATGTTTAAAGCTATTGTTCTTGGTACACTGTATTTATCTTCAGGGAAAACTGGGCTGAGGAGATGGAAGTACAAGTCATCCTGCATCCTCTGTTCAAAGCAGAACAAGACAGACTGTAAGTGAACAACTATCTGGTTTCTTAACTCTTGGTAAATATTTGTACCACCTTATTTAAGGCCTAACACACCTGTTTCATACAGTAAGCACAAGCTGCACAAAACCAGACTGTGTGTATGGTTTGGTCCATTCACACTGGGATGAACCCCTACTCTTATAAAAAAAGATATGTTGAGTTCTTTAATGTGTTTGAGGTGTGGCTCTCCACAGATGCAGGACATGGCTTCAGCTCCTATTGGCCCCATTATGCCCCCATACCAATGTGTACTAGATATGCTAATCACTGGCATCCTTCTTGCCCCACAGCATCTTGCGGCAGTATCGAGCCAACCTGGAGGAAGAGGCCAAAATCATGGAGGGGGTAGAAGGATGGGTTGTCGGAGAGAGCGTCTACCAGAGTGAGAAGTGGCACACCCCGCCCCCTGTTGAAATCCTTAACCTACGACCTCGCGAAGATATGGTTCGCAAAGTGTATGGCTACAACTACGATATCTGATCACTTGTATGTTTCTTTAGCATCCTCTAATGTGCTTTATAGCATTGCACACCATCTGAAATTCTCCTGTCTAAAATTATACCTTATAGCATGTCTTAAATTGGAAAGAACTGTTCTTTGTGTGCTTGTTGGAGCTGGAGGTAACCATCAAATTGTAGCATTATTACTGACAGAAATTAAAAGGACAAACATCAGTGTTTTTGTTGTGCTCTTCTTTATTTCAATTTTGGCAACATAATTTCACTAAGTACACAATACTATATAACAATGGTTGGTATTATAGCAGCTTTAGATCCCTCGATTGCAAATTTGATGAAATAGCATCAGTGAAAAAAAACTTCATATTTACAATAAACTTTGACTGTAATATATACAAAAGTCAAAACAACACCTTTGATTTTATCCAAAATGAATATAGTGTCAGTTAAGACTGACCAATTTTAGATTTGATCTTTAACCATAAATTGTCCCAATATACACAAAAAGTCTTCAGAATATTTCAGTTCATAGTAGTACGATGTGATACATGTGATCTTTATACATGGTAACCAGAAATGTATTTCCCTAAAGTCCCCAGTGGGACAGAACTCTTCTGGAGTGTTCCGGGGATGACGTTGATTCTATCCATGGTCTTAGCAGGGTAGGACTTGCGATGTGTCGTTTCAAAGTATCGTTCTCCACCAAGGGGTGGTCCAAAGTGGGCATCCCGCAACTGGAGTCAAAGAGAGGAGAAAGAGAAATTAATATATGGATCAAAGCAGTACAAATCTAGCAATACTACTGTAATTTCTGCGTGGAATTTCTTTCAGAAACATCTGATCACATGCAATACAGTTCGACACCTTTATCAATTGGAAATAATTTTGTACTGTATTAAGCCCTGTGGGAGTCATCTTGGTCATAACGATGGATGAAAGGAAACTCTGCATAATTTAAAGGGGCTGTCATTTAAAACATATGCATATATTTTTGTGCCAATGTTTGTTGTCATACCATAGATACATGAAAATTTTTTCAGAGAGATGCAAATCTAATGCCTCTTGCACACAAAATGTTACCATACTGTAAATGAATCCTTTAATTTGATGCTTATGTCTATCCTGTATTATGTGGAAGCCATGTTTGTTGAGCCTTACATTGTCCAGTGCCTCAGGGTTGGGTCTCATAACAGGTACTCTGTTGTCCCTCACATGGGAGGGGAAATCACTCCAGGAGGTCGGGTCAGTCTTAGCATCCCCTGGAATACAGAAATGTTACATTAGACAGAGCCAGTGTTTGTGAAGAAATTGACTGTACTTGTAAATACATATAACTTAATACGATGTGGCCCTCAAGCCCCAGTCGCACAGTGCAAGCACGTCTAACCCTCGGAAGACGGGGAACAACAGACGATAAACCGGATAGTAGTAGTAGTAGTAGTGATCAACAAGTTACTCTTTCAGTACTGTCAGTATTGTCAAACCGTCCAGTCATGTGGTATCATCTCACTGACTGGCAAAATTGATATCTTGATTGTCTTAAAAGTGTTTTCACCAAAAATGGGTTGTAGCTAACCGTAGTAGTCCAGGGGCACGACACTAGGCTGTCCTCCCCTCACCCTGGCATACGGTACAGACTTGGGGGTGAATGTGGAGGCGTTGGTGGTGCTGTAGAAGCGGCTGTCCAGCGGTGGCTCATTCAGCTGCACAGTGCTGAGAGTCCTCAAGGTGGCGCCGCTGATGGGCTTGGCACGACCACTGAGATCATGCTATGAAGGGAAAAGCAGAAAAATATGTTATCTTCTGGTTTGGTTTGGTTTGGTTAGTAAGGATCTCCATTAGTGTGTCAATACACACTATTCTTCCTGGAGTCCTGGTGATGATGTTAATCACCATGTGGCTTATACGAGACGGGGGTTCGCCAGGCCTCCGCCCGGGTGATTTGTAGTGAATCACCAACTCCCAGTTTGTAGTATTTGAACCATCGCACACCGGGGCATGCCCCTACTCTTTTTCGAAAGGTGTGGTGGGTTCTGGTGTGTGATGTTCTGAAGTTCTTGACTTCTCATCCATTCACATTGACAAATTTTCTCAGCTGCCATTTTGAAATTGATTATGGCCTCACCTTTTGAAGGTACCACCTGTTGGTGGTTGTGTTGGTCCGTTCCTGTGACCTGTATGCGTCAAGGTCACCCTGTGGAAGGCTGCTGTCATTCCTCTTGTGCTTGGGAATATTGCATCTCTCTACACAAGGAACAAAAGCATATGTTTTAGAGCCAGGAAATGTAAATTTTACTATATATAAATGGCTATGCAGTGTACGAAATACTTTTTTGAGCCGGGTGCCCAGTGGCAACCTAGGATGAAAGCTAGGTTGCCCATCAAAATTCCAGGTTGCCCCGAATTTAAACTCTTCTACATAATGATTAACTTTGTTACAACGCAATGTGCATTTATATATTTCTGACACTGAGTTGTTTCCCCTTACCTGAAGTGATGAGCTCTTCCATGGGAACTTCTCAATAAACAGTTCCCAATGGAAGAAAGGGGCATCCTTACCACAAAATTTAGGTAGTGCACTGAGCTACCTGGGTGTAAAAATAGGTTGCACCAAGCAAAATATGGTTGCACTGGGCAACCTATAGCTAGTATTTCGCACGCTGCAATGACCCTGAACAGACCGCATGTCTTACCTCCTCC
Source organism: Branchiostoma floridae x Branchiostoma japonicum (assembly GCA_013266295.2). Classification (NCBI taxonomy): domain Eukaryota; kingdom Metazoa; phylum Chordata; class Leptocardii; order Amphioxiformes; family Branchiostomatidae; genus Branchiostoma; species Branchiostoma floridae x Branchiostoma japonicum. The sequence continues at coordinate 23,277,509 of CM023823.1, forward strand.
CCACATGGGTGTGTAGGACTCGGCAGCTGTACTGAGGTATCTGCCATTCCCATCCCCAAGTTTGAAGTTGGTGACCTGTAGTTTGCCCATGGTGCCGCCCCTGTCGTACCCCTTCATCTGGGCACCGGGGTGGGCCTGGAAGGACACCTGCTTCGTGGTGAACTCGTGCTTGACCTTGAAGGGGTCACCCATGGGCACAGACGACCGTGTTTGCTGCGGAGTAAGCAATGGGAAGTTTGGATGAGGAAAGGTGAAAGAGAGAAGCAATTCGCCTGTTGGACTTGTCCTGTGTTTGTTTAGCTTTTGCTGTTACTCTAAGGCCACACCAATTTAATTTGTTGCTTCTCGGATTCGCCTCTTCATTTTTTTTCTGATTTGCAAAAAAAAAAAAAAAAAAATTCTGGTTCTGAATCAAGTCAAAAATGCTCATATTTTGCCTCCAACAGTTGAAGAGAGTCCTTTTCTTCCTAGTTGTTACAGTTATTACATCTACCAATGCAGTGGTTTGATTAAAAGTTCAAAAAGCATTGTTTGAATTTTGACCCAGTCTTTTGTGTCGACTTCATGGCACCTATTCTAGTATTTAGGGCTATAATAGGATGGCCAGGCCTGTTTTTATTTTATTTTTTTTCGCCCTGTCGCTTCATATTTTTTCTGGAAAAATCCGAGAAGCAACAAATAAAATTGGTGTGGCCTAACAGTAGTGATGAAACTCTGTATTGTTACCTTGGGGACTGGTTCAACAGGTGGCAGCCATTGTCCATCGAACGCTCTGGTACTGGTGGTGGCAAAACTGTGCGTGCGATCATCGCCCAGGATGGTTGGGGGACCAGCTGTAGGGAAACATGTTTCATACAAAGTCAACTTACTTGGACATTCAAATCAATAAGCTGAAACTAGTCACTGTAAATGATGACAGAAACAGGGTATGGCAGTTCCCTGCAGGTGTTCTCATTTCTGACCACAAAATCAACTCAGATATCAGATCAAAAAGTCACCAAACGGCCACTCACAAGTGTGCATGTTGGGTGCCTTCTGGGTGACTACATTGGCAGTGTCATGTCCCTGGAAGGAGTCCCTGTAGTCAGACACGGGGTTGGGCGCCTTCTCCTTGTCTCCTTGAGGGATATAACTCGTCATCCTCTCATGTGGGTCCTTGGAGGGCTTGGTCACAGACAGTGGCTTAGCGGGAAAATAGGCAAGATTGGTGGTCTGGAAACTATCGATCCGTTTGTCGGCATCGGACTTGAAGTTGGTGGCCTGTAGGGAAGTGTACTTGTCCTTGAGTTCCATCTTCTCCGACTTCTTTTCTGGAAAGGCCTGCCGAGTCTCGGAGATTTTCACCCCGATCTTCCCAGTGTCCGCGTGCATGAACTGGGCTGGTCTTGGGGGCTCGGAGGCGCTCTGTCTCCGCCATTGGTAAGGAGCCTTGTAGTCGTGCTTGAAGACACTGTGAAGGGAATTTGGGGTGGCAGACGGTTCCTGAGCGATCTTGAAATGAGAGGCGGCGAGGAAGTCGATGCCCGTCAGAGGAGCAACGATAGGGTTTGATACAGCTGTCATGGTGCGTCCTCGTCTCTGTCTGTTAGCCAACATTTAAGGAAAGAAAAAAAGACTATTAAAATGTGTTTGATATACCCAAAGAAACAGGTGGAACAAAACAATGACATGCTATGCACATCTCCCCAGCAACTAAAACAACGTATTAAAGTTGGAGAGACGGGGCATGTTGACAATGAAATGTAAGGAACGATGTTTTTTCTTCTTTTCATTCTTATTATTTAAGACATTTCAGACGTACTCGACAATATTTGAATATCGTTATCGTTTTCTTTGTAGAATATGTCCTTTAAGTTTAACATGAAACGTTTCATTGCTTCAATGATCACTCGGCGCCGGTTACGCACAATATTCGATGTCCACTCAAACGGACCCCAATATAAAAGCAAAACAGAACGACAATAAACTCGTCGCCCTTTTTCGTTTCTTGAAATTTACAAATCAGGCAAAAGCACTGCAGATATCGTATAAATTATCTTACTTAGTAGCTTCATATGGCTTTTGGTTTACGTGCTTTGCTCTATGGAAAAGTCAAGACCGGGTGCCGGTAACATTTGACATACACATGTGGACATTTGGACACGACCTAGCAGTGATTTAATTTAGTGTTCTCTCTTGTCTGCGCCCAAACACGCAAGTCAATGCACAAAACAGCTTCCTCTGTGTTTAGTTCATCTGACAATAACCCTGGAAGGGCACAATGAATTATTAAGTCGCTAGTTTATACTAATCATTCTTGGCAGTGAAGTGGGGTTTACGGCGGGAACAAGGTCTGTCTCCGCACGCCAAGAGCACTTGTTGCCGTTTCCCCCAGACAAATCCAATTATCGATAACCGACACAAAGTATAACTTCATTTTACGCCATGTAACCAGCAGCTACTCACCTACTCGGACAGGCTTGGTTAAATCCCTGGGAAAATCAGAAAATGGCTCCAAAACGTGTCTGGAATCGTGTTTTGTTTTCTCTTTGTTGGCGGAAGGTTGTTACCAAGCGACCGGACGCTGCTTACTTTGTAGGGCAGCAAAACACCTATGGTCTGTTATATATGAATTAAGTAATACAAATAGATTGAGCTAATTGATAGATATGATAGGTCTAAAATACTATTTGTATATCTAAAGTCCATAAAAAATTGTTAAAAGTTGTATCATTTAGCTTCCAGCGCGCTAAATCTCCTTTCCATGTACATGTCATCGCCCTCCATTGAAAAATAAACGGAGTAAAGGTCAGGGGTGAACCTGACGTCACTGCCAACATGGCGGTTTCGAGATTGGAAATCAACTTTCGTCGACTTTTAGGCCGCTGTGAAGAAATGGCAGCAGAGAGGAGGGCCGGTGACTGGCGATTAGAAACGGTAGGTCATGTTTCAAAAGTTTTATCTTACTAAGTATGTCCCTTATCTGTAGTTTGCAATATACGTAGCTCCTAAATAGAGAACGGAAGGGGGGGGGCGTGATTATCACGAGGAGGCTGAAGAAAACCTAAATAATAAGTGTCCTTCTTGTCTGGTTCTGCAGTACGTAGAGGCACTTCAAGGACAACTCAGTGAGCTGAACAATCTACCAAGTCCAGGGTAATTACCAACATCCTTTTCTATCACCGTGTATTGAAGTACAACAGACAAGATTTCTCAACTGATGTTACCATGCCCGTAGCCAGGATTTTGCTTTTGGGGGTTCTTGCTACTGTGCAAGGGTCCAACGAGCGCCGTATGCGCTAGGCGAGCACCATAGGCGCGAGCTTCCTAGGGGGGTAAGGGGGCATGCTCCCCGGAAAATTTTGAAAATTGAACCTTCTGAAATAGCATTTCTGGCCTTTCTGAGAGGATTTCATAGGGAAAATAGGATTCCAGTCCCACTGGTGATACAAATCAGTCCACCTATTAAAGAAAAATCTTGGACCTTTAGATAAAAAGTGGACCTTTTTGCTTGTGTGGGGGGTTCTTCCAAACCCCCCGAACCCCCCCTGGCTACGGGCATGGTTACTTTTCCCCGCATATGAAGCCATAGCTCTTCTAGTATTCTCTTATTGCATACATAATACAGGACCTCCTTGCTGCTTGTCACGGTGGAAGGTGGTCTTGTGGTTGGGGTTGTTGATTTATAATCTAAAGGTTCAGGGTTCAAATCCATAGCAGGCTCCAATGTTGTGCCCTTGGGAAAGGCACTTTACACCTCTTTCCTCACTCGACTCAGGTGAAAATGAGTACCTATCTTCAGTTAAGCGTCGGTCACAACCCGCCGTGCATGCTTTTTGTCCGTACGTTTTATTGGGAGGCCACGTCTGCTACGTTTTTCTGAAAACGTGGGGAAGGAGTGGCGTCAACGCACGTCACTCGCACGGTTGCGCAAGGTGTAATAGTGCGGTCTGCATGCCACGTCTGGTCATGAGTGGTTGCGTGCATCGTTCGTTGCGTAAGTGTTAAAGTGAGTTGTACGTGCTTACAACGTACGATCTCTGTGCGATTGCCACTTTACCGTAAGGAGGCCGTACTCACACGTGCTGCTTACGTACGGTACGTACGGGGCACGCGCGTTGCCCGTACTCGCGCGTACGGATGGTGAACCTGCAGACCGCACGCAGAAAAAGTTTTGCATGCACTTAAAGTTCTACGGCGAGTCTGCGTGCTCCCAAATCCGTAGGATTCCGTACGGAGGCGGTACTCACCACTTACGGATCCCCTACGTTTGCCCACGTTTTTGCACGCAGAAGCACGTACGGCAGGTTGTGACCGTCGCTTTAGGGATGTCCTCTTGGATGGGACATAAAGCTGGAGGTCCTGTATTTGAGCAAAGCCACACCTCAAGCACAAGATCCACCACATCAAAAAGAGTAGGGGTCCTATCCAGGGTGAAAGGATCAAACCTTACAGTCTGGTCTTATGCAACTTCTACATATTGTACAAAACTGGTGTGCTATGCCTAAAGGCAGTGTACCAGTTATGTGAAACAAACATACCGGTAACAATATTTGTCCTTCAGGAAACCTGCCTCAGACATCCTGAAAGAGTACAACAAGAAAGTGGAGTTTTTAAAGAAATATATTGAGGCAGAGAAATTAGTGAGTATGAAAATTGTGTACTCTTTCACTCCAACTTCAAGATAAGATCATTGTTCCTTTTTTTTTCTGTGAACAATTTCATTCAGTCAGCTTTTACCTTTAATTACTGAATACCGGTCGTTTCGTTACATGGTCGTTTCGTTACAGACGTTTCGTTACATAATGGAAGTCGTAATTTTCCCCAATTTTGATGAATTTTGCCGAAAGTGACTGTGGCGGCGGGGACTATCCCCGCCGTAAACACCACCAGGTCAAGTGCCAAGAAGGCGATGACGACGACTGCTTGCTTCAACATAAGCTTAGAACGTAGCGATATTGAGGCGATGTGTACAATAATTCATGTTTAAATGTTTGCAGTCGTTCATATCTAGCGCAGTAGAGATCCAACGGGCCATAAAATCAACATGGCACACGCACAGAATTTCTCGCTTTCATGGCTCCGGTCCGTTCCGTACCGACAAAATGCCAAGAAAATGGCATCCAATACACCCTCAAAGTGTGTCTTTCAGGTTGATACTTCTCCTCACCATTTTTCTTACTAAATACTGTTCGAAATGACTTTTCTGTGTGTAACGAAACGACTGTATCAATGTAACGAAACGACTGTAGGTCCATGTAACGAAACGACCAGTTACCTTATTTACCACACTATTATATTGAATTGAATGCTGGCAGACAAAGGAAACTTAGTCCAGTTCAGAATAATGACAGCTTACGTAAATCACTAAGTGAAAATATGCACTGGAACCCAGGAATCTCCCAGTGAACGAGTTCTTGCCACAGAGTTGATGAAGCCAGGCCAACCCTGCCTGGAGCATTACAGCACCGCCTCCTCACAACTGTCCAATAGGAAGACTCGAGAGCTCCACGCCAGGGCCAGATCTCGCTACCAGAAGGATATGAGGGAAGAGCTTTTGGGGAAGGTAAGGGCAATTTTTTTACTGAAGTAGGGGATGTGTTGGGTACATGTCCATCCATGTCTCACCTTCACAAGATACAGGTTTATACATTGTGTGTGTTGATTTTTTAGTAAAATAGCTAGAACTTCGCTGCTTGGTGCATATTTTAAAAATAACTTGCAACACACTTTTATTTTCAGCAGACAGACAGTGACAACAAAAGTGGTAAGTTTCTATCATTGCCAAATTTCTTTTGTATAATTCCTGTCTTGGGGAAAAGGATTGACTATACAAATGTATGTAAAGTGTTGACCATTTTCACTAATACTTGTTGTGTGTTTTGCACCATGCTGAATGATTATGCAGCTGTCCTCAGACTAGTGTTCCTCTTTTTTTCTCTTCTCATGTCAGATGCACCAGATGCATCAGGTGCAAGGTGGAGCAGGTGAGTGCCCTGTTAAAGAAAGTATAAGAAATTCCAGAAAGACCTTGAAAAGCTACAATAAACTGTGTCTTAGGGAATCTTTTCTTCAAGATGTACACCTCCCATTGCACAATTATAGTTTTCTGTATAATTGTAAATGTTGACTAGTGACCACGTAATGGCCACCTGGCCATTGAGACCATTTTTGGTAATCCCGTCGATTAACCATGGTATGACCAGCTTCCTCTCTATAGTGACCACCTGTCTGCAGTGACCACTTACCATGGCATGCATTTGGAACATTAGACGATGGGACATGGTTATGTTTTGTGGGGTATCTGATACACATGTAGGAGTAATACTTGCAGTTCTAGGTGTCCTGGACAGGGGGCACTTTAAAATGGTGCCAGGGTCTTGAACTTCTTGAAGACTTTTTTAACCAAGGTCCTCTGCCCACCATTCCAGGAGAAAGTACACAGGGCCAGACAGCAAACCTAGGTGGAGTTTTGGGAGGGCAGACTATGCTATAACTTACACATCACAGCAAAGTTGTCCATTGCTTGATTAATGAATTAGGTAGAATTTGAAACTTCAGATTACACATGACAGAAAAAGTCAAGCAAAGCCCCTAAAGTCAGAGAAAATCCTAGCAAAATGCTGATTTTGACATAAAAGTAGGCAGGGGTTTTTCCAAACCAGGGAATAAGGGAGCTGCTCCCTCATGTAACCAGCCAGCTCCCTCATGTCAATTTTCAGATTGAAACCCTCGACCCTAAGTGGCTACATACATACTAGTACACAACATTACAAGTCTTTCTCAAAATGATCTTTTTCCAGTGAAAATATAAAAATAAAACATCATAAAAATTCAATCTAGCATTACAAACTGTGTTACTCTTGTAAAAACTTGCATCGCTCCCTTGCCAAGCTAGTGATCTGGTCCCTCATGCAAATTTTTTCTAGAAAAACCCCTGGTAGGTGTTGTAACGGTTCCCTTAAGACCCCCTGTCATGACTGACTTGGTGATGGTCAGCCTACTGTGTGTTCCATGCAGGGGAGGGGAGGAGCCAGAAGAGGACCTGGACACTGTGTTACAGAGACACCAGGACATGCAGGCCAAGATAGCAGAGGAGATGCTGACACTAGCCAGGAGCCTGAAGCACAACCAGCTGGCTGCACAGAACATCATCAGGGAGGACACCAAGGTGGGTATGGGGCCCTGTTTTCATTGCAGAGGAAACCAGTAGTTTTCTCGATGTTCTTGTTAGCTAACAGAAAGTACATGTACTTCTTTTTCTTTAATATATGCTGATGAGTTTACTGCTAGAATTTCTTCAAGCATTTGAAAGAATCATTTTGTTCTGTAGGTATTGGACAAATCATCCAAGCTAGCGGAGGGTAACTATGACCGTCTGAAGGTGGAGACAGACAGGCTTGAGCAGCACGTGAAACGGTCGTGTAACTGGACCATGTGGACCATGCTCGCCATCGTCTGTATCATTTTCCTCTTCATGATCCTCTTCATCAGGCTGTTCCCCAAACCCAGATGACCTCTGCACTACATTATGGGGCTGGTAGGATTGCCTGGGTCTAGGTAAAAAGCTACAACCATCTTCCGCACATATCTTATCTAACACTTCCAGTGTAAATGTAGCTTACTATTTAATTGGAGATGTCATCAGCTTCAACTTTGCAATGTTGCAAACTACTGATGGAGTAAGAAATACAGAATTATGTGAATCATGGGTTGGGTAGTAGATTGATGTTTGCAAAAGCTCTGGAGAACAATATTTGTCAGTGTGCGTTGACCAAGGAAGACCAGAACTCAAGAAGAACTCATTTTACCTGCCTGCAATGAGCAGTTTACAGGAAAGGAACTGAAATGGCAGATAAAAATATAGAAAGTTGTAATTTGCAGATGGAAAACATACAGGGCTTTATGGTATCAAGTACCATACATGTATAGTCAAGCTCCAAACTTAATTTATAACAGAAGATCACCTACTAATAAATAATATATGAAGTCTCCCTGCCCGTTGTGTAGTATTTCATAGATACTCTATGTAATGCTCAAATTTTGCAGCTTGCAATATTGTGTGTAGGCCTAGAGAACATTGGGTTTGTATTTAGTGGGTGGGTTAGTAAGTTGGTTGGTGGCAGGGGTTGGGTTGGCTTATACCAGTTGGTAACAGCAGTGCTAAGAATTCTTTTACGTTTTTCAACCTAGAGCACTCAGGGTTTTGGTGGGAAGCAAAATGAGCAAGGGTGGCCCTTCGTTAGATTCTTACCTTAAGGTTTGGAGTCCAATGCCACAAAGTGAAGAGACGTACAATATTTTCCATACACTCAGTATATTACTTTTATTTCTCTCTCAAAATGTTCAGTGTGTATGTTCAAAACCAACATGGAGCAGCGTGCGAAATACTACCGGTAGGTTGCCCAGTTGCACCGTGCAACCATATTTTGCTTGGTGCAACCTATTTCTACACCCAGGTAGCTCAGTGCACTACCTAAATTTTGTGGTAAGGATGCCCCTTTCTTCCATTGGGAACTGTTTATTGAGAAGTTCCCATGGAAGAGCTCATCACTTCAGGTAAGGGGAAACAACTGTGTCAGAAATGTATAAATGCACATTGCATTCTAATAAAGTTAATCATAATGTAGAAGAGTTTAAATTCGGGGCAACCTGGAATTTTGATGGGCAACCTAGCTTTCATCCTAGGTTGCCACTGGGCAACCTGGCTCAAAAAAGTATTTCGTACACTGTGGAGGGACCTGACACCAACATGAACCTTACATGAACCAACCTGAGAAGTTGCTGAGCCTCCCAGTTTGAGTTGACGACATGTCGCACACAATCATCGTCCCAGGTTCTGTGCAGTATCAGCGAATCGGCAACTCTCCAGCATTGTCAGGACTAAAGAAACAAACCACCAAACTTACAACCCCTTTTTGCCAATGTTGCAGTACCCTGGACAGACATTTAAGATTGCTTCTAAACCATTTATAATTCCTTAAAGGCAACATTTAAGAAAGATTGACCTCTTGGCAATTCACTGACTTTACCCTTTGTAAAGTACCCCTAGTCTCCCAGTAGTTAATCTATGCACAAGAGTAAATTGGTCATGACTCCGTGATAAGAGGCTAGATCACCACTAACTATACCAGTAATGCACCAAAAGATAAATACACATGTATGACCCTAAATCATAGGAAGACATGACAATAGATGTTGGTGCTTTGCTTATGATACATACTTAAAGGTATTAGTAAGAGTAAATTATATTTTTTAGGTCAAAAGGTCAAAACAGATCGTCCTGTAATCATTTTGAGGTGTAAAAACGAGGTTTAAACCTCCTTTGTCAATACGTAGTCATTAAATGATTGTCTCCCTAGCAGCTTCATTAGAACTGCAGCCTATAGTGTGACTCCTGACCAAGCAAAGAGTTGATGGACTACTGATAGACTGAAAGGACAAGATTGCTGAATGTCACATACAATATAGGCCAGCCTAAACATATGCAGTTTTAAATCTTTTACCCTCTGTAACACACCCGTCACATGGACCATACATCTGTCTGTGGCCCACTGGAGGAATTCAGTCGAAGTGTCTCAAGGTTAGAGGCTCTCCTTGCTGCTTGGCTTTTGTCATAGCTCTGTTTGTCGTTCCTGTGGCACAGGTGGCAGGTCAGGTGCAGGTCGTTAATCGCTCTGTCTCTCGCCCCATGGGAAAGTTTACCCATGTCAGCCATGTGCTCAGTTTCACACACAAGAGAGATGTCAGGGTGGATCACCCTGCTCATGCATGCAGGCTGCTGCAGGAAAACTGACTGTTTGTCATCAAGGAACCACTTGAAGTTAGTGTCTAATGAGCACTGCATGTCATTTCTGTAGAGTGCAATCAGTCCTTTGATTTTACGTAATTCGTAACTGGACCACTCTTATTCAACGTAAGACACGATCCATTAATTTTACACTAAGAGTAGTTGGCATCATGCTAGTGTAAAGCATATCCAGCCAGCTCAATTTAAGTGTAATACTGTAACATGCTGCTGGGACCCCCCATGCAGGTTCCATCTATAAATGTGAACCCAGTCACCAATAGTCATGGCCAGAGGTGAGTATAGAAACTGAAGTAGATGTAGTATTATGGACAGTTGCTTCACCAAAAACAACTTTGTGATACTCTGCTTTGTCTAATATCTAATATAAGTGGTGGTCAAAGTATCCAAGTGCCCATACATGTGATAAAAATGCAATTTCTAAAAGGCAATCAAGTTCATATAATTGTACAAAGAGTGCTAGAGTTCTAGCTGTTTTCAGATGATGTGGTAGTGTATTCCAAAGTGCCACCCAGAGGACGAAAATGCTCATCATCGTCTTTATTCCAACTTAGTCTTGGGCAACTGGAGGCCTCCCTGTGCCCTGAGGTGGGTGTTGTGAGTACTACCTTATAGAAAAGACTCACTTCTTGGATGACAATCGTACAAATTGCCACCCGTGAGTCAGTAGAGCACCCTTCATGTTGAACCCTCTGCAGACCTGAAGTGTTCTTGTGTCATGTAGGACCTGTGTTGTGTCAGGGTAAAGTCCCAGCAGTATCCCTGCCTGAGTTAAGCTGGGAATGACTTGTGATGAAAGTTAGCCAGGACCCCTCACCAGACCAGGACACCAACAGTTTACCTTGTGGATCTCCTGCCTCAGCCTGCCATCATAAATGTTCCTCACCCACATGTGTGTAATGGGAGGCAAGCCTTGCCTAAATGTGGGTCAGGGACAAGGTCAAATTCAAGTCAATTTTCATCTATTATCATCCAAGATTAACAAAACCTGTGTCCTTGTTGTAACATCACTGTAGATCTTCATCAAAATTGTCAAAACTACACAGAAAATTATTTCAATACCTGAAAAGCTAAAACTACATGTATTGACAATAGTTGTGATTAGAATAGCAATCAGCTACTTAATTGCAATCTTCAATATCTATCTCACTACCCGTAGACTGTGTGGGGTCACAGGATAGTTCCTTCTTTACATTCAGCACAAGTTGTTTGTTTTGCTCTTTGTATGACTGGTTGAGGAGAATGTCAGGTGGTGTACATGTACTCGTCCCAAGCCACGTGCTATTGTCTCCTGCCTAATCCTCCCTTGCCCTCTCTCTCCCTCTTTCATTATGCCTATGTTGAGCCCACAGAAGATTTCAAGTGGTGGCTTCAGGGAGTGTGGTTGTGGGGAATGTCTTTTTGTGCTTGTATAGTTACTGTTCGCAATGTGGAGTAGTTTCTTTGTAAAATGTGTTTGCCTGTTTATTTGTAGACATTTCAGACAGAGGCTGTCCTCTCATGCTGCAAACTGCTCTTTCAAAGACATGTATTTTACAAGAGTGTTGGGGTAGGTTCCCACACCATGGTCTGTCTTTTGTGTGGATGTGCTTGGGAGGAGTTCATTGTCTGTGTCAACTAAATCTGAAAGGTCTATGTGATACGTAAAAATGTTCATTGATTGATCTTTGTTAAACACTCAGACCAACAAAAATGCAAGGTTTTAACAAATAGATGTATGTTAGTTGTACATTATAGTCATTCTCAGTAATAAAGGACCAACTTTCTTCTATGTGAAAGTAAATTTACAGTCTGTTGAATACTTCATCACCACAAGTGCTCCCACAGAGGTAGCAAATTGGTTATTCTTTGCATAAAATTGCTGTATTGATGTTCATATCAAGGAAGGAACTATTTTTTCAACCACTATAACTTTGATCAAGTCAGTATGTTTATTCTTGGTCACAGGTGTTTATCTTTTATCTCAGACAGTAGTGTGTTAGGTGATTTCTTCTTGCCTTTCCTTGAGCTACTCTTACCCTTCCTTGCCTCACCACCCCTAGCTTTTCTTTGAAGCATTTTGTTGTTTCCACTGTTGGTTTGAACAAAGCCAGCTATGAAAGTCATTACTTATTTGGTAACAAAACTCTTGCTCCTACAAATACAGCAGAAATCCTCCATTGTTGAGCCTTTCTCCAATTTTGAAAAGTGGTGAAAAGGGTCGGTACTTGAAATGCTTCGGCCAGCAATGAGACGACGTCTTTGCGGAGTGAGTTGGTCTTTCGACAGCCTCGGAGGGTTTAAGTGGTAGCAAAACCTTTGTGCCACTCACCAATTGACACTTTGTTGTTTCTTGTAGGACGTGTTTTCTGACAATGAACACAAGTCTCGGTGAGTAGGCATGGTGCTGACACTTTCCATTGTACACCGCCCGGCTTGAAGCTTGCCAGACACCCCGTGGACTTAAACCAGGGCAAGCTGGTTCAGTCCTTCCTCACAAATTGATGCAATGAAAGCCTCGTTAATTGGCCACTTGACATCAACACTGTTATTCCCAAACTTTCCTTGCTAGAAGTCCCTCCCGTCTCAAAATAATAGGGTCCTACAAAGTTGAAGCCTTTAGGAAGTCAAACAGCTGCCAGGGCTCATAATCTGGAAATGAACCTGATAGACATTCACCCTCTAACCATAGGATCTGACCTTTCAGTAGGTGATATTAAGGATTTGACATGCAAACAAATTCAATTAACAGAAAATTAAAGCAAAGATGAAAAATCACATACCAGTTAGAATTCAACAAGTGGTCTTTTTCATATATCTTTCAAAATTTGATTGAGTTTCCTATGCAGGCGTTTTCTTTGTCACAAAAGTCTAAAATCCCGGTCAAGTTATACCATTCAGTTGTCTACAATTTTATCCCAATTACTCAGTATCAACTGCCATACATTTAAGAGAGGTAGAAGCAATATTTCAAACATGTAAGGCCCTCTATTCCCTTGAAACATGTAAAGCCCCTGTCATGTGTTGTATGACAGGTCACATGTAGCTATGGGATGTCACCCTATCCTCACCAGCTTGAACTGAACAGGCTACTGTCATTGTTTATGTAATGATCATGAATAAAGCATAATGTTTGTACACTGGATATGGCCTGAAATTGCCACCATGTGTTGTTTATTTGGCAGATTTGCACCTAAGCCAATACTAACAAAAGAATATGCTGTAAACACAGAGTTTGCATCGGTGGGGAAATTTAGAAAATTTACTAGTGACACAGCCACATAATCAAGCTATACTGAAAGGTGCTTGATCATTTCATGAATTTGTAGATTTTCTCAATATGATCATGGTGTATATGTAACAACAAATACCATCCTCAGGTATTTGTGCATTTTAATTGATCATGGCGTATCAGCCATGAAATGCCACTTCATATCTTAGTAAGAATACTGGGATCTAGAAAGTAATAAACAAATGTTAAACAGTATACCACACCATTGATTGACAAGGTGCATTTTGCTCTTCCTGGGAAAATGTAAATAGGCCTGACTTTGACCTTAGCAGCTTCCTGGATGTCCCCCATGCACACTGACAGGCTGTAGTCAGCTGTGTCTGACTCTGGTTGTCATATCAGTACTGCAGCCGGCCGCATGTACTCACTTCTCATTACCCACCAGGTGGATTTTTGGCGACGTCTCAGGGAGGAGCCAAATGGTACAGTATTGTGTGTGATTCGCAAGAATTCTAGGAATTGTACAGGCATTTTGTCCACAGGAATGGAATATCTACAGGCATGTCTCTGACCTACATCTATGCCCACATTCCTTAAAACCCTTGGGACCCTGGGAAGACCTCTCTACCCCGGATGCCCTACTTTCTGTGACCCCGGGGCTTGTTCACTATACACTCAGGGGGGGAGTGCACTGTATCTGTATAGGTACCAAGTCTTCCTCAAAATCATGAAATGATGGCAGGGCCGCAGTGCCATGCAAACAATAACCCTAACAGCAACCACCGTTGCCATGGCAATGTATGTTTTCATTGCCAGTCTTGTTGGGGTTAGTCCATTCAAGAATGTTGCAGATGTAACCTGCATCTTCCCTAATCTTTTGCATGAACTATGATACTCTGTTTAGTAGCCTATTGTTAAGAGCTTTTGTTTCCTCCATTCATTCAGAGACTAACAATGAAGGAGGGCCCTCTAATGACAGGAGTGTGATATTTCAACTTCCAAGGATCTACAGTTGACTCCAAAGTGACCAGAATTGTGATGAATGTGGGGTACCTTTCTTTCAGGTCCCATGAAATGTCTTGCCCCCACAGATGTGAAGGCATATATGCTATCACCCCACTGATATCAAGATATTTCCTGTCAAGTTTCTGGTTATCGAGGGCGGCTGCCACCGTCTCCTTCCCCGGTCTCTATCAATCTGGTGCAAAGAGGCTGGATTAGCAGAAGCATTCAGGAATAGCCTGTAAAGCACTTCTAGGAATTGGGCCAGATTTTGTGATTGTAGATTGTGATACATACATGTACATGTCAGTGACAAGCACCAAGTTTTAGCAAAGAGGTTTCATGGAAATGAGGGCAAGATGTATTTACTATTCAGTGTGCATTATCAGTTCTGCTATGTACAATTGTTTTTCATTTCTTTGTATGATGAAACTGCATAGACCAATAAGATTATCAAATGCATTGAATTTTATATTTTTCCCAAATTAAGCCTCAAATTAAACATTTTGCCACGCAACGTCTATGACTGCATGTTTGTTTATCACATTCAGTGATTTAATGAATACTTATGCTGTGTGGAACCTGGCAACTGATAGAATTTAATTCTTCCATCTACATATGTCAATGTTTACTGTAACCTTTAGCACTGTATTTTTTCCATTTCAGCTAACAGGCTACTGCAGTAGGACAGTCGAAAATTTAAAATGCTGGAACTTTTTGTGTTAGAACAAAGTTTTAGCTCTGTACTATGTTATCTACCAACACAGATGAACTGCAATGCTAGGAGTATTTCAGTTAAGGGCTGTTACATGAAATAACAATGTGAGTGTGGGGAGCAATATCACATTTGTTGATCAAGAGGTCACTAGATTATCTAGTCAGTTTTATCTTAATCTACTCTTTGCCCTGTTATCAAACCCTTTCTGATGCAGACATCTGCACAGCCGCTTCTGGGGAGTCTCCAGGACGACCTTGGCAGTGAACAGATACACAAAATCCTACCCTCAGGAATGTTGGCTGCTTTGTCTAAGCAAGTATCAGTTGGTCCTTATGTTGTACAAACAGACTAGTTCAACCTTATTCTGTATGTGGCTAATTAACCTTTTAGTTATAAACAAGGACATACGTACCTGACCACCAAGGTGGATACATTTTTGATGTCATAGTTTTCGTTGTGGGTTTGTGTTTTTATGGACAGGAGTACTGGAGAAGTTATTGATGGATTGTAATAATGTTTTTTGATCTCAGTAAATCTTGATAAAGTTATTGCTACATGACCTACCCCTTCATCCAACCCAAACATTAATTGCAATTGCAAGTCACAGAAAATAATCTCTGAGTGTCCAAAATCTGATCAAGGAGGTTATAGCGGAGACTCCACAAGGAGGTTATAGCGGAGACTCCACTATAATCTCCTTGATCAGATGCAGTGGTTGTGCTTTGTAAGCAAGTCTTGTGAGTGTTGAATATTTTGAAGAATTCTTTGGTCTGGTGCTGACAGAGTCTGTTGATCTGTTGCAGTCTACTGTTACAGTAGTTCAGTAGTTCGTTCCAGTTCTGCCCAGAGTACTCTAATAAATACACATCATTTGAAAACAGGAAAATTAAGAATCAAAATTAAAAAAATCGAGGAAATAGACTGGACAATATAAACTTTGTAAATTTGATTAGATGTCAGCAAAAAAATCAGAAATTCTCCATTATTATGGCTCTCCATTGTATTGACCACGTGACTGACTTCGTATAGCTTCATGGCATAGATCTTCTGGAACAATAAGCTTTAAGTCCCAGTCTTCATAGCACCCAGGGAGTTTTGGTGACGTGTCGACTGGTGGAGCCTTCTTGATAGTAGAAGTTGTTATTGGACTGTTATACCCATGTCCACACAGCAGCACATAATAGTCATGCCAATGGAGTCAGGTAATCTTTACTGTCTCCATGTCCAAGACCACCTGTATATTGGACAATGCCAAATCGTTCATGAATCAAGAGTTATGTTCTTTCTTTTCATGAACAATTTGTCATTAATGAAGAACTGAAGGAAATGGCCCATGACAGGATCATTGGTACAGGCCTCTAAAACGATTGAAGTAAGTTTCAACATTAAAGACCTTTGTCTTTACACATCATGTATTTGGAATAACTTGTGAATCAGTGCATATCTAGTCCATTTGCTATTGAGAGGAAAAGGCAATACCTCGTTGTTTTATTCAATGAACAATCCAAATCATCACAGGTTCCATCTAGTCCTTGGTTTGTACAGCCCCCACATTAAGCATGCCCAAATCCTCTATACACCCACCCCACAAAATGTGTGGTTTCGTATCTCTACCTTTCAACGTTTGCTATAAATTTATAATGCTTAATTCAGTTCTTTGGAATAATTACATGCATAGAAGCTGCTACACAACATTGAAGTGCCTTCCTATATGTTAAAAAACTTCCATAGAAAGTTACAGATTTTCCATTCTTTAAAACATTACCTATTATAACATAACTTGGATGTGAGTTCGGTATGGTTTCCACATCGCTAACTGGTGATTGCGGTCTTGACTCAATCAACACCTTCAATATAAAGACGTGTATAATGTACAGAACTTTGTCAAATCCACAACTTGCAATACTGTTGCTTAAATCTTGTTGAACTCCAAGTCACTTGGCGTCACACCATGTCTTCTTGAGTTTATTTGCAGTAGTTTACCAACTCTTTCTTCTCGCATTTCTTACAAGTGACCTCGCAGCACCATTTAAATTTGCAGTTGCAACTCTCTTCTGTGGTCTCCTCTCTTGACACAAAGTCTCTGTTACAACAGAGCAACTGGCAGCCGTCTACTCCCGCACTTGTTCTATTACACTTCCGCCCCTGCGTTCCGTACGACCCCTTAGCCAGGTCGGCTTGGCAGTAGTCAGGAGAATCATCCAGATACACCACGTCTTCTGCTGTAGGGCGTTTGTGTCTTTTGTTTCTCTGGCGTAATCGGGATCCTTTTTTGTTGATCTTGACGTACGTGGCTCCGTGGTACTTTGCCATTATAATGTCTCCGACTTTTCGAAAACTCGGCATGGACTCCCAACAGACCATGGTGGCGCAAGAGCCGGACACGCCATGGCACTTGCATGTAACCTTCATGTGGGTCTTGATTGCCTGTAAAACAAACCATTGCTCTTAATGATAGGATTGAAAGTAAAGCTTACGTTTGAAAAAAGGAAAAAAAATGTTGTTTTCTTGAAATCATCCAAATGTGCAACATGGAGCCTTTTTCGAAGAGTTTAGGGCCGTAATTTTGACACCATCCGATGATGACAACCTTGTAATCGGAATGTGTCTCCCTGACCTGAAACGACTTCTTGGTTGCAGAGAAAACTATATTTATTTAGTAAACACGTGGCAAAGAATGTAGTCTTGACCATTCCTATAGCCCTGTGGTCATACTGACTCAACTACGAGAATGTTACAAGCAGTAGAACGTGTAACAGATGGCCTTGCCTTTCTCCCCGCTTCATTGTTGTGAAGGTTCATTAGTCCAGTATCGTCTGCGGCCACTTCATTAGCGTCCATGAACTCTTTGGACATGGTGTCCCCGTATCTGATGTTATGAGAACACCCTCCCCACTCCCACTCGCCCCCTCCTGACTCGGCGCCTGGAGGCGGCTTGTTCTTCGCTTTACTGCAGCTGCAGGAGTGGAGCTCCCCGGTGCTGCAGGCTCGGGCCACGCCGTACGCCACTCCCGCCGACACGATGGCGTGCAGGAAGGCTGTTTCCCTGCTTCCTAGAACACAAGAGGAACAGCATGTGGATGTGTTGTTGAGTAGCAGTAGAAACCCCATGTTTATAAACATGGTAACTTAGAAGAAGCATATAACTATCTCCTCTTGGAGTCTAGAACGTAAATTAATGATTAATTTGTGTAGCAATGGAGGTTATATATATATTGTAATCGAAATGTTCACCAGAAGTATATGTAGCCTGTATGCATGTAGTTTCGGTATTAAAGAAATATCGTGGTTTAAACAAGAAATTGTATTAAAAAAACAAGATAATTTGTAAGAATTCAACCTCCACACCGGCACGGATTATCAATAGACCTAGACCACAGACATATGACGTCATGACACCGTTCTCATGATGAGCTTCAATAGCTTGAGACACAGTAATGTTACATCAGCCTGTCTCAAGATCAGCGACTTTGGGGTCAAGAACTCTGAAAACTGCACCTGTCATTACGTGGTCACCCCTGACTGACCGAACTTTACCAAAGTGTCGTATGACCGTGCCTCCTGGTTACACGACTCGTGCCATTATCGTCCCTACTCATCCAAGACATTTGGGGAAGGTTTGCGGTGGCTCAGCGGTTGCCAAAACATTTGGCAGTTCAAATTTGATGCTGACCATGGCGACAATACCGACCATTGAGCGCCTACTGAGCGACCGCTGAGAGATCTGACAAATTTTAATGTCGCCCAACGGTGTCCGCCACTGTGAAAAAAAGGGCATCAGTATTACCTTTCTAGTAATGGACAGTTTGTGGTTACTGTCGTAACTCTATCCCACGTGCTCGTTCAATCAGCTCGGTTTGGAAACACGTGGAACGGTGTAGACAACTAAGGTGAAGGTCAACGTGTGGAAAACATGGCTACAGAAACTGGCAGCCCATTTTTTTTGTTCAGCTTCTTGATATTGGATGAGTTTAATGAATGCCTGGCCCCAAACGACCCGACAGTTAAAGTAGAATAGAGGAGGAAGCCAGCGGTCCGATGATATCACCATCGTCACCAGAAGGGCTCCATGGCTACCAGATTAACTTGACCCCAGTTACACCTAAAAGCATTCCTGCTGACCATTCTTCTGAGCAAGGATGAATTAAAGCCCCACCCATTTTGGGCAGCACAATACAGCTGTGCGATGCCGGGTAGATAGTTGGGGAACACTGAGAGCTCTCTGTCTGTGATAGATAAAATCTCTCTCATGACATGGAGTCTCTGCCATTGCACAGACGAACGCATCCTTCCCTCAACCGATTGTCGGCTGCCGCCTCCATGCACATGCACACACACACACACACACACACACACACACACACACACACACACACACACACACACACACACTGTATATGACATGGAGATCCTAAACAAACGATCGAACAAACAAACAAACAAACAAGCAAGCATGAATCCCACTCAAATTTGAAATGATTTACTACTAGGGAGTAGTAGTCTACTGCTACTTCCTAGTACTAGTAGCAATAGGCTAAGTGGTCGGTGTCTTGCCTTATTACATGGTCAGCAATTGATCAGACCCCGATTGCAATCAGTAAAGCAGCATATAAACAAGAGCTATCTGACGCCCCAAAATCATGACCATAGCATGTCCAGAATATGCAGAAACCGGAAATTCTCCTGCAGTACCGTAGAAAGCCGCTAGGAAGCTCATAACCGTACTTGACCTTTGTTTTGCCGAAACCTGCTCACATACTAAAATCATAGAGATCCATTCACAACCTCTCGATTTATGCAGCCCACAAACTCACTCACAGGCAGCACTGAAAACATAACCTTGTTGGCGAAGGTAATAAGCCGACCCGCCAGTCATGGAGCCTTGTGTTACCCGTTTTAGCTCCTCGCAGTACAATCTTCCCAGGTTTCTGTCCCTGTCTTATCATGTCCAGAGTCTCTGGAAAGGAAGCATGCTTCCCTAATGAATAACTGTTCCATGTGTTTCTAGAATCTTTATCCGGCCGGTTTATTGGAAGCTCGATGATAGGAAACAAATTGACTTCCTGTCGTAATTAGTGAAACTAGGCTAGTCAGGTCCCCAGCTGTACGCAAATGGAGAGGCATACATATACAGTTGGTTTGGTGTGGAAATGTCGAGTGCATGTCCCGTGCATTTTGTCTAATGATGATGTAGTTCTCACATGGTTAGCCACTTCCTGACCTTGGCACCGTTTTACGTTGATGTTGCTAGCCGTGACAACTGTGTTGCTTATGGGCTTGTTGTAGTGAAGCGGGTATTGTGCGTCTTTCTTGTCTTAGGGGAAATCTATTTGTCTTTAAAGAGAAACAGCGTACGACGACATGTTCCCGTTTGCGCAGGACGAGCTCCCTTTATTTCATAGCTGTTGCTATGGAACTATAGAATTTTGAGACAAAACATAGCATTCCGGCAGTTCTTGATGACTCTTTGAGTATTTCATCTTACCGCTCTGAGAGGATAATGGCGCTTTGGAATAGGAAAACTTTCACCACTTCAACTCAGAGCACGAACATGTGTCAATCCTGGTCTAATCGGAGCCACGAGTGCCCGCCGAATCGATCATTCCAGGACTGATATGGACGAAAAATGGTATTGGGAGCAGCCAAGTAACGTAGCCTCCTTTGCAGGCGTTTTCCACGGGGGGAGGGTGGCAGGTAGGGCTGATTTTTTCCCGGCGCGGTCGGCGTTTTTGTTTGGGGGGGGGGTGCTTATTTGCAAGTTCTACGATGTTCTGATCTCAAGATAGCACGCGATAGAGATTTTGTTCCACGGGAGGGAATACAGGGTTGCCGGCAAAATCTCTATCGCGTGCTATCTTGAGATCAGAACATCGTAGAACTTGCAAATAAGCACACACACACACACCCCCCAAAAAAAAACGCCGACCGCGCCGGGAAAAAATCAGCCCTACCTACCACCCTCCCCCCGTGGAAAACGCCTGCAAAGGAGGCTACAAGTAACGATGGATCAAGGACACGAAGAAAGGTCTATGACGAGCTGTGGTCTAGAATAGATAATTCGTTGTATTATCATATATCGTATTGTAATGTTACTGTCATACATATTCTCTCATTTAGTCCTGGAGCGCATTTGGACCTTTATCGCAAACATTCACATTTCATCATGTATAATCATGAGTAGACATCTTATATACATATTCTAACCAGGTATTATTGTAAATATTTAAATCACCGAGCCAAAGCGTTTAATTTGTCGTTTTAGACATGATTGCAACTTGTGTGAACGATCGTCTTATGAATGATTTACGTCATTGTAAACAAGCATCGCAATTGAGCCTTGTATGGCACCGGGACCAGTCATGCTCTTGTTGATACAAAATAAAAAGCAATATCATCATCATTATCATCATTGTGCAAAAGTGCCTTGCCACAAGTCGCAAAAAGTGATTTCGGAAATTTTATAATTCACATCTTCGCAACACGTTTTTGCCATTTCTGATTTGAGCTACGTTGAGACATGAACAAGGTTTATCCAATGTCCAAATGGATCATATCTCGTCAACGTTTTGTAGGATCTGCATGAAACGTAAAATGGTATTTGGTTTCTATTATCTAATAGAGCTGTTTAAAGAAGCCACCAAAATCCACCATAACTTTCAAACGTTTACTGACGAAAAGAAAACTACAACCCTGTTAACCTCCCAAAACCCACTCATTGCAGAAAAAGTGGGACACTTCATCTTCCACTGCTTCCAAAAAAGAAGTCAAACCCAAACTTAGGATGTAGTCTGTAGTAATCTCTTAGAGTAGTCACTTACTACCATTGTACTATCTGTATACCGTATTCGTTATTTTATGTTGCAATTAGCCTTCGGGCATGTATTTGCAAATAAACCATTATATTATGACACTCCGTGTCATATCCCCAACAAAACCACCTTACTTTCAAAAAGAAATATTCCATTCGCAGGCTAATGCCAGGCTTCTAAGATCAACATTATTCCAGTACTAATCGACATTAATTCCTTGTATTAAAGGAACGGCATTTGTTCTGCTTACTAGTATTACAGAGAGCCAGCTGGAGGAGACTATCTATAGTGGAGTTTGACGACATTCCTATAAAACAACCTGGCCCCACTCAGGACCAGGTTTTGTTCTACTACTGGTGAGGAATGCAGTAGTAGAACTCGAGATTGATATACATGTTCATTCGACTTGATGGCAAACCCTGGCTAACCTCTAATTAGTGACATCATTAGTGTAATTAGCGGAAGAGGTGTTGAACATGAGGATTAGGACGCAGTCTGAAGTTGACGCTACAAATATTTGGGTCGTTTAGTCTAACTCCTTGACAGAAAAGTGGGCCGCTAGTTGTGACAGGCTGCATTCGTCCGTTCGTTTAGCTCGACTTAAACATAGGTCTCCCATTTGAGCACAGGGGGTGTTAATCTAGAACAGATAAGGCGAGAGGTCTGACCGACATGTGCAACCTGTCTCTCCTTTGTTTTCATCATCGGCCATGTGAGTAGCTTAAATATCTCCGGTCGAATTCCCCCTGTGCTCTCTGCACTATGCCCAGCTGTACAATCTTTATTTACCATTGACCCCCGTTGTACACGTACAGATTGCCTGATCTGCAGAATGTGTGACTACTTTTAAAAAAAGACTGCAAAGTACTGGTTAAACCGTGCACAGAAGACGTAGACATGGTTGTTCATTTCAACCAAGATGTGAAATACATGACGTTCCTAAAACATGACGGCAGCAATAAAACACACGGACTGCTTTTGACATGAAATGAAAGAGAAAGAAGGACAAAAGTCGGCTGCTTTGTATCCAAAATAATCCAAACTGTCCGCTATCTTGTGCCAGACCAGCTGGCTGCTTTATGTCAAGCCCTACCGCGCTTTCACTTCGTCTGCGCCACCGATTAGTTCCCAACACCGCTCATCGGCGGGCAAATGGGCCATCTGCCGCCCGCATTCCGCACATAGTGGCAGGATGATGCCCGGACTGGCCCGATAAGGCTGGATCACAGTCATACGCACTTAATCGCTGCACTATAATAAAACATTCTCCGTCCACTACATCCTGAACGTCTCTGTGACATGCCGAAATGCTGCCACGTTTTCGTTCAAGAGTAGACATGAAAGATGTTTCAGTGTTTAAAAAATGTCCAAAAAGGAAGTGATGGATCTCTTTGAAGTCTCTGTCCATCCAAACCTTATCAGTCTTGTTATTTTTATGTTGTTGTCGAAGATAAGGGGTTCTGTGTTACACAGGAGTGTTTATCAGTGTAGGATCCACCATGAGACAGCTCACCCCCTCTAAATGTCCTACTGTGAATAACATAAGGTACATGTATGGCGGGTGCTATACTTCAATTTTGACGTCAACCTACACTTACAAAGAAGCACGCCGCTCCATTTATCCATTATACATTTCCAGTAGACGCACTGAATTGTTATTGCAGCCACAAACGCCAGTGCGAGAGCCTACTCTGGTGTTTAGCTCAGTAATACGGTCCTGGTGAGACGGGGGGAGATCAGATACTCACAACAGTGAAAGTGACACCTGCTCACCAGGGCTGTTTGCTCATGTGTCAATCAAGGATCGGGAAACGTATCAAACAAACGACAAATGAAATGCGATAAGCCTGTTTTGTGTCATCATTCTGAACTGAAGAGGGTGGTACCGGTAGTTAAACACAAGCATGCACCTCTCGCCTTATGTGAAATGGAAATAGGACCGC
The DNA here is from genome assembly GCA_013266295.2 of Branchiostoma floridae x Branchiostoma japonicum. Taxonomy (NCBI): domain Eukaryota; kingdom Metazoa; phylum Chordata; class Leptocardii; order Amphioxiformes; family Branchiostomatidae; genus Branchiostoma; species Branchiostoma floridae x Branchiostoma japonicum. The sequence continues at coordinate 23,300,979 of CM023823.1, forward strand.
GTTTCGAGAGTAAAATAGTATTGACAAGAAATTTACAAACCAAGACGTTGTACAACTGGTTGTATGACAGTGTCGTCACTGTTAACCTAGAACGCGTCGTTTGCAAACATCCCAATGATAAGATAGAACTGAAAAGGCGACTCAGGTACGGCTATGTGTACATCTGTTACCAGACTGGCCAGTCAGATATTCCTCTGAAACCCTCTGAACCAGCACGTCGGCAGAATGTACTGCGCCTGCGCAAAACCTGGATTTTAGCTGGATTTTTGGTCAACGTTGCATCAGAATTTTGCCTGTTGCAGACCATATCTTTTTCTACACAACATTTGAAAACTACAGACGGGATGTCATCCTTATATACGCGAATTCTACCTTATATGAGACATTCTGACGAAGTGCTATGCACAATACATTACGGGTTTCGCGCAGGCGCAGTACGTTCTGCCGACGTGCTCTCTGAACCCAAGAGAACACGGTGACGTCAGAGTGACGTTGACAGGTACAAAGGACAGAAATGTTGACATGTCCCACCGCGCCTAGTAGAAATCATTTCTCAACAGTACTTCTCCATCCACCTACATACCCAACCCTCTACATGCATCACTAAACCAAAAATGCCATTGTTACGGGGGAGGATAATTTTCAAGTGCACCAAAATTTCGAAAGATATTTTGCGTTGCGTACAAAGCGCTATGCTCCATTGAAAAGAATCGACAAAAGGAATAGAAATTACTTTTAATAATGGGACTTTTAACAACGAGGGACAACGCACAACGAATTAGATACTTGTACATTGCAGACAACAAACAACAAAGAACAGCTAGTCTAAATAGCGCGAAAAGATGGCGAAGTGAAAGGTGTATGGGTAAAACTCTCCTTCGGTCACGTGACGTGTAGCGTTTTTCTCCTGCCTTAGTCATCCAGCTGGAATCCTTTCTTTAACGAGGTAGGCTTTGGTAAAGCATAGCAACTTTACACATGAGCAGAAACACACACAGATCCGTCCGCTAACACCAATGGGCGATCTGGTGTGGGGATTTGGGAGCTTGGGCGGTGCACTTACCACCCAGTTCGATTACTATTGTGTTTTCTCCGGCAGGATCATCTCAGCTGTAACGTCGACATGGTTACAGATTCGTCTCCAAGCGACATCTATGTTTGCAGAGGGAATATTGTCATGTATTTGTTACAACAATTTAGCCAACGGGAATGGTGTGGCATCTGTGCCTGGGTTCGCACTAGATCTAGATCTGCAAGTCTTGGGAAGAAGAACTGTGTCTACAACTAAAAATATCACAATCTACATATTATCATCGTATGTAGCACCACTTTATGTCGACCACAACATAGGAGATGAGAGTAGAACACAAGTGTGAAACATTTTTTGTGCATCTGTCTTTGTTTTAGGTCACACGTATATCATGTGAAAAAATGATTTGCAAATGCAAGGACTCATGATGTACTGTCCTTGGCAAATGTAATTTCAAAGATTTCTCTTAGAAAAATCACGTATCTGAAACTTGCCTTTGACCCTAGACACAAATTTATCACTGCTGTTATTAACCTGAATTGAAGGGCTCAGTGACAGGAGACTAAGACTTGCAGAAAGGCTATACATAAGCATAAAATATTCATCAGATGAAATCTCACTGAACGATCAGTTCTAAGATGTGGGCAACCAACTTGTTGACAAGGTAGTAGTAGTCTTCCTGTCCTAGAGAGCCGAAAAACTGTGTATAATTTGATATAGCAGGCGCTGACAAGGCCTTTTCTGTTAGTATTACGTGAGGATTTCTGAAAGCTACCAAAGGCAGGACAATCGCCAACGTATACACCGTGCACAATAAGGGGCTCTGTAAGTGTAAGGCACCACTCCGTTCTCCAACACCCAACACCCCGTGCCCTACCATTCTTTCCGCCATTGTTCATCGCCCAGGTGTTTTGTTTTCAAGTTACCCGAGCAGAATACTTCGCACACATGAGTGCGGAAATACCAAACGGACAAGACGCCGGAGAGGTCTGTCCGGTCCTCCACGCCTCCCCGCGCAAGTTAAATCTTGCAAGGGCCTCACAATGTCTGTGTACACTTTACCGTTCGGCGAACAATGCGAGAGGTGCGGCTCAAACAGTCACTGTAGCATTGTACGGAGTGTACTAACCGCCTCCTTATCCACTACACAACAAAACCTGTACACGATCTTCAAGTCAAACATTGGTATACATTATCCTGTTGAATGGAGGGGAAAGTAGTAATTCTTCCACCACCGTTTTAAGTTCTTTGTTGAGCGAGTGGACTTTAAATACCGGACACAATTGAAACTAAGAGAGCCTTAGCCTCAAGGCAGAATCTGAGTGGAATTCCAACTTCTATTTTGTGGTCGAGAAATTTTCTGATGAATCGTGTTCCAAATGTATGATAAACGACCTCAAACATTGCACGATACTCCAACTGCCTCATAATAGCAGTAAATCGACCTCAAGTCCGGTAGTATAAAAACTGTGTAAAAGCACTTGAGTTGCCTGATGCACCACTTTGGGCTCGCGCGCCTATCCTGCCAATCAAGTATGGCATTTGTCGTTGTAATCCAATTAAACACTGGATTACGTAGTGATCTACTGTATCGTATACGTATTACGTTGTCACAATAATGCTGGAACACACAACTGGCTTCCTGGCTACCGAACATAAACGTATATGGGTTTACTATCATTAATCAAACTTATGCGTATAACAGTTACAGCTCATTATTGTGATAATCATCACCGTGATAGCCAGGGGACGATTGTTTCTGAACAGCCAACTGTCAGACAAGAAGTATAATTGTTTGACGCGTTTGCGACGTATTAATTGGTTGGTACTCTCTAACTTTCTTGCCAAAGTTTGGCGCAAAAAAAGATATGAACGCGTGCTGAAATCGATACTGATGAAACAACGTACTGTAGTTTATAATTAGAACAGGGATGCAATTAGTGTGACTATAGCTTCTGATAGCCGGGTCTGCCGATGGAATAACTAGGGTATCTTGATAGTAACAGGTCGACTTTTGTACAATGTCATTGTCTATGGCAAAGTCGTGAGCTGTATACAAAAATGTACCTTGAAATGCTTATTACTTACGTATTGAGAGAAGTCTCTGCAAAACTCCGATGTCTGCTGTGGAGCAATTCCAGAGCCGGTGTTTGAACTGGTGTTGACATTCCTGGATGCCGAGGTTCGCTCCTTCCCGTACCTTGGTCGTCGCACGTGGAAACTTCTCGCACATGATCCGCTGCCTCCTGACTGGCCACGGCACCGCCCCGCAGTACCGTCGGGCCTCCCCTGTAGACCACCTGATGGCGTTGGAGCCACCTCTGGCGCCGGGCTTGCCTATCAGCCTGGGAGACGAGAAGGGAGCGGAGATGTTGGTAGGTCTAGCGGTATACGTCATATTGAGCTGCAGGGCCCACGGCACCAGCCTACATCAAGGGGAGGGAGAGGAGCAGGAAGGAGAAAAGCAGAGAAGATGGTGAATGTCTGGGTGGTACACGCGCTGGGCTGCTGATCATCGCTGCCACCTCTCCCACTCCTCAACTACAACGTCAACCTAACCGGGTGCTGCTTTTACAGAATAAACGGGATGTTATCGTTCTCAATGGAAAAGGGAAGGGTTTATTCCTATGGTGAAGGGCGTTCTTCATCAACAGTTTATTTCCTTCTTTTTACATTTGCCTTCAAGAACTTACAATAGGAAGTTTCTGTTGCTGTGTACAAATCAGAAACATCGTTGTTTGAAGGGTCAGGATTTGTACCATTTTCAATGGAGACAGGTTAACTTATCCAGGCGCGTCCGGATTACAGTGTGCGCTTCACTACACCTGTGTCCGAGCGGTGTCTGGACGCCGCCGTCTGGGGAACGTTTGGGCCAAGATCGCCTTTTGTCCGCGTTGTGTTTGGGTATTTACACACGAGCTCTCAACTGTGTATGAGGATCCAGGTGTTTCTGTGGAAACTTTCGCCTGGTATGTATCCGCAGTGTGCGCACAGGCCGTGCGTTTACACCGAGGACAAGTGGCCATTATCGCACAACAATGAGTGAAATACTTCGGGCAATGACTTTGAATTGAAACCACTTGCACGCAAAACAATTGCGTTGTAAACAGCTTCATAATTTCTTAAGACTTATAGAGACTTATAGAACGAGGTGATTGCGAGAGCAGATGTGGAAGTGTGTTGTCGGTTTGTATCACACTTGCGTCCCTGTCTCACAGGAAAAGCAAGGAGTTCAGAACAGGACACGGAGCACACGGCGGTGCACTTAGTATCAAATTTAGTAGCCGTCTCTTTGATTTGCTGTGCCTTATCAATTACTGCGGCGTGTCAAGGATGCGTGCCGGTGGCAAAACATACACATCCACCAGATCCTCTCTCACAAAGCTACTGGATACATGTCATTACGCCGTGTCAATCGGCATTTAAAGTGGCGAGTTTGTTTCCTGCACAGTTGAACACACAGATATGCAATCGCTGCGCTCAGTCTCAACAGAATATCGCCTGATCCCCACCCCTTCCCCTGTTTATTATCGTTCGTTTCATGCGGTAGAAATTTAAGGTACCATGTAGCTATAGTTCAAACCAGCGTTTCTTTCCGTCTTCGCCACAGACGCACATGCCATGGCTGCTGGCCCACTTACCTCTTCAAACCAAACGTATTGTGGGCACAAGCCGCTGAGTTAGAGATCTCAATGTAGAGAGTTGGTAGTAGTAACGTTTATCATACACTGGCCCAAATATTTGGCCGATTTCTATGACGAAGCTGCGGTAAGAGGCTGTGCGAATCCGTGATGTATTGTTGCTATTTGGGATTTCTTACGGTACTTGGGCGTCGAGAGCTTCCCCACGTGGGCAGGGAATGTTACCAACTCATCTCTTCCACTTGTGAGAATCTCATCATCGAACGCCACGATATGCAATATGTTCTTTTAAAAACATTAATGAGGAAACAAAAGAAAAAAGTTAAAAAGTTGTGCCCTTAAAAACGCTATCTGGAACTATTGGTAGGGATTAGCCGTAAATATAGACAGCAGATGCAGATTGACAAAGGACAGGGAATGGAAAATTGGTTGTATTTGGCGCTGTTTGTACACAAGCCCGGATTTAGTTGCCGCTCTCTCGACAGACCTTTACTTAAAAACGGTCCGACTGGCGACATTCAAACGCGAGCTGTTCTGGATAAGGCACACCAGCAGGCCTGGCTCGCTCTCACATAAACACATGATCTAGCATAACAGAACGCTCCAGAAAGCTGACAAGCAACTGACTACTTACCACCACAGTCCGTCCGCTGGAACCACGGCCGACAACAGCAGGCTGAGGAGGAGAACGTTTATCCACCAGGATCCCTGCATGCTGGGTGTCTCAGACGTAGTTGACGAGATATGCACTAAGTCTTGTCCGCGCGCGTTACAAACAAAAGCTCAGACCGCCTGTTCGACAAAGGCAATGTCGTGTCCGTCGCGAAAAGAAAAGCCCGGTAGTATGACCAACATCCCCGATCCCGAAGTCACATTGAAGTTCTGTAACGGTTCTGTGAATCCTTCTTCACAACGCAGTATGTAACAGTCCGTTGACGCAGCCCTAAAGCCCAGACCAGCCCGATTGCTTTCACCCAGCGCGTTGGAGCGGGATTACCTCAGAGATGACACACATGTTGTACGAAAATGTCTCCTCCGTGACGTGAGTAACACGCGCAGACCTGCCTCATGTCCGCCTTTGTTTTGCCCCAATCCCCGGTCTCAACTTCTGTGAGATACTTTCCTTTGGAGATCTCTCTCTCGCATGATTGGACTAATCATATAAATAAAGAGGCAGTGATGCGGAGAGCGGCATACAACTCACTAATGACATGTCAAAAATTTGATTAGAAGGATAAACACCCCGCCATGGGCTGAAAGGGTGCCAGTGATCCGCTCAGCTACGTAGTGGAGGTATCGTGACATCCACACAACAACGACCCGGGGCGACCCGCGGATTTACGGAGATCATGTGCCCTCATCTGGATCGGCCTTCCCCGCAGCGTGGGAAATTCATGTCGACCTTTTCACTTGTAGAGTAGTGCCTGTTCGTCTCCCTACTTGACCCTTCAGTTGTTCGTGTAGGGTTTCCACGCGCCGGGCGACAGGCCGGCAACAATATGATGCATACGGCTTCTCCCTCTGGTGCTGCACCATGTACGGGGCTGTTCTGTTTCTGTAAGCCGAATGTTCTCAAACTTAAAACAAAAAACAAAAAAAACTTGTCAACAAGTTTCTAAAAAAAATTACCACGCGTCGTATTGCAAGTAAACGATGATACGTCCAATATAGGAACTACCACTGAATGTTCTTACCCAGATCGAAATACAGCTTTCAACAGGTCCCAGCGATTTCGATGACATACCGATCTTATCAGACAGGGGGCGTACCAGTAGATATTGAAAATTGAATATCTGGTATTATTGCAGTCTGAGGTATCACCCTTTTTTCTGTAAACGTCTGACTTTGAAATGTCTGCTGTAGTTGAGGCCACACTGCGCACCGGACTGAGGCGAAACTGAGGCGAAGGCGTGAAAAAAAACACACCAGGAAAGTTATAAAAATACTTAACACTTTTCAGAACATGAACAAAACAATACATCATTTACTAACTTTCTTTCAGGAGGCAGTAGAAGAAACTAACTTTTACTTTAAAATAGGTCCGCGCGTTCGCATCGATTCTAGGGTGTCCAGAGGATGTCATCCATAATTTCATAAAAGCAAGTCAGTGTGACCTTATCCAAGCAAGCTTCTTTTTTCTTCATCTCGCTGCGGTACAAGAACGCCACTATTACTCAGCGGAATAACGTAGAACTGCACAAAGGTGTTAACTTCGTCATGTGGATGCTGATTGGTTCAATAAAAGATATGGTACTGAGTAGCAAATAAATCCAACAACTGGACAGTCAGACGTTTCAGACAGCATCCCCTGTCCAATCGACAGTGGCCGTGAATGAGTAAAAAATGGAACAAGTAGAACTAGTATTAGAACTGGTGTGTAAGTAACATATGTAAAAGAATATTTAGTTACTATGTGAAAAAACTCTGCCATCAAGTAGCTCCTGCCAAACCCAAGGTTGTTTTCATTGTTTATTTGGTATAATATATTATGTACCTGGATGTCTATTGTCTAACCTTCATATTAGGCATTTTGAAAGCTACATTATCCAAGTGAAAACCATTTATTCACACTATCCTGTCCATGGTGCTGAAAACTATTCATTTATAAACTATCCTGTCCATGATGCTGAAAACTATTCATTTATAAACTATCCTGTCCATGATGCTGAAAACTATTCATTTATTAACTATCCTGTCCATGGTGCTGAAAACTATTCATTTATTAACTATCCTGTCCATGGTGCTGAAAACTATTCATTTATAAACTATCCTGTCCATGATGCTGAAAACTATTCATTTACATACTATCCTGTCCATGGTGCTGAATACTATTCATTTACATACAATCCTGTCCATGGTGCTGAATACTATTCATTTACATACTATCCTGTCCATGGTGCTGAAAACTATTCATTTATAAACTATCCTGTCCATGGTGCTGAAAACTATTCATTTACATACTATCCTGTCCATGATGCTGAAAACTATTCATTTATAAACTATCCTGTCCATGGTGCTGAATACTATTCATTTATAAACTATCCTGTCCATGATGCTGAAAACTATTCATTTACATACTATCCTGTCCATGATGCTGAAAACTATTCATTTACATACTATCCTGTCCATGGTGCTGAATACTATTCATTTACATACTATCCTGTCCATGGTGCTGAAAACTATTCATTTACAAACTATCCTGTCCATGATGCTGAAAACTATTCATTTATAAACTATCCTGTCCATGGTGCTGAAAACTATTCATTTACAAACTATCCTGTCCATGATGCTGAAAACTATTCATTTTTAAACTATCCTGTCTATGGTGCTGAAAACTATTCATTTACATACTATCCTGTCCATGATGCTGAAAACTATTCATTTATAAACTATCCTGTCCATGATGCTGAAAACTATTCATTTACATACTATCCTGTCCATGATGCTGAAAACTATTCATTTACATACTATCCTGTCCATGATGCTGAAAACTATTCATTTACATACTATCCTGTCCATGGTGCTGAAAACTATTCATTTATAAACTATCCTGTCCATGATGCTGAAAACTATTCATTTACATACTATCCTGTCCATGATGCTGAAAACTATTCATTTATAAACTATCCTGTCCATGATGCTGAATACTATTCATTTACATAATATCCTGTCCATGATGCTGAAAACTATTCATTTACATACTATCCTGTCCATGATGCTGAAAACTATTCATTTATAAACTATCCTGTCCATGGTGCTGAAAACTATTCATTTACATACTATCCTGTCCATGGTGCTGAAAACTATTCACTCATAACAGCTAACAGTTCTTGTGATGCAACTTCATTGCTGCCAGGTACATGTATATACATGTGTTGTATGTATGTGTCTCACGATGCTGCAACCAAAATGTGTGGACACAAAATCCAATCATCAACTATGACAAATGAGTTTCCATGCAATTTAATCTTTATTGCCATCTTACAAACAACCAAGGACAAAAATGAGTCAGACATATGTTTTTTTAGCAGAACAAAAACAGATCCCATTACTACAATCTCAAGGTGACACCAACCTTTGTACAAAATGATCCCGTGTGATCGATCACTGCATTTCGTCATGCAAAATCTTGTGATCTATGTGATAAAAAGATTTCTCCTACATCATGGTGCACACTTTTGTGAAACAAAACTAGGTATGTTGGTGAATGTAGTTCAACCAAACCCCATAAAAATTCACCCAGCAGATGTGAGGAACTTTCAGAGCGGTTACACCCCTATGTTTCGACACCCCTATGTTCCGACACCCCTATGTTCCGACACCCCTATGTTCTGACACCCTTATGTTATGACAACTCAACCTATGTTCCAACAACCCTAACCCTACTCCTATGTCGAGACATAGACTGTCGGAAAATACAGCTGTCCCCTTCAGAGCATATTGATCCCGAATCCATGTCATTTTTTAACATAAAATTTCTGCACCTACACCAATCAGTTATTGTTATTACCAACCTCTATTTTCAATTATGCAGCCAAAAAAAATTCAGTGAGGAGATCATCAGTAAACTGATTTCCCATAAGACATTTGACAACAAAAGACATCATTCTGGCTCGTGACCCTTGGCTTTGCTTCCAATATTGTGCACCTGTAGCATGGGAAAATCCTTAATTTAAACATGTTATGAACACATAGTCTTGCATATGTAGTGCAGGTGAACTATATTAGCAAACTCCATACATTCATGATCTATAATACAACTAAATTTGGGACAAAAATACTGCCGTATAAAACGGACTACTAGATCAATGCAACTTAATGCTGATTTCTTGTGTTCCCCTCTATAGCTTCTCACCACATCTGTACAGAACAATGATGAAATGTTTAGCCTCTAACGTTAGATGTCTACTTGGTATCAGATTGTGACAAACACAAACATCAGAAGAGAGGACAACTATAAATATCTGTTCCTGTGCCATGATGAAGACTATAAATTATACTTGCACATCAACACACAATGTTGACAAACATATTTGTGTCCACTGCACATCCTTGGATACAAACGAGATATTCAGTTATCCCCATTTTTCCCATGAATGGTTAATTCTGGACATTTTGTTCCTTCTGTATGTTACAACATTCTTAGCACACTCTTACAACACTGTAGCCATTGCCTATTTCCTTCATGCATAATATGTATTAATTAAACAATCACACAATGTCACCTACAGCAGAAAAATCAAACTTCTCTCCAACCAGGCCAAGATCTAGATGCCTGCGCCAAGCTGTATCATTCCTAGTAAGGACACTTGAATACATGTACAAAGTACAGTGTGTATGGCTGAAAGAATACACATGTATGACATGGTACAGCAGGCTAGTGTGCAGCTGGGGTGGAAGTCTATAGTTACAGTACATCCCCATGGTTTCTGTCATACTGATAGGCTAGGTTTATGGTGATCAACTTAATAAGTACTCAACAGGAAATGACTCTAATAAAGATGTATTCAGTGAAAGCTGATGCATGTCACTAGGATGTTCTACATGTAGTTGAGGAAGCATTAATTTTATACTATGTAGAACTAATAACACCGTTACCACCTGCATGATTGGCTTGTATGCATTTTACGTGGAGTCGAGCTGCCACAGCACTGAATGTTCTGAAGTGAGAAACAGGCTACTGACACGTACCATACTTGTCTGCTTGTTATGTAAGAGTGCAGGATGTACAATGCTACACTAAGTCACCTTTACAGATAAATCTATGCGACACATACTCAAGACCACAAAAACTAAATTGATAATAGCACATGTTCTTCACAAAAAATATGGACAGCCATTCCTAACATTTACAATGATGCTAATTTCGTAAATACTCATAGGTTGCTCCAGATGGGTTAAGCCTACATGCAGGGTACCTAAGGATTGTAGTACACGGAGGACTGACCTAAGTTGATTAATACAATCAGTTTCTTTGACCTTTGTTGTACATGCACTACACAACACACCTCAGTAATGCAGATGGTTACAAAACATGGAGTCTAGACAATGTCCACCACCATGACATAGGAGTGAACAAACAGAATGTCTGCCAGCTCCATCTTGCAGTGAACACATCATGACAGCAAGGTTTCTGATTGAGAAACAATCCATGAAGAAGGAAGATATGGAACTTAGACATAACATTTAACTGCTGTGCAGTTTTCATTTCATAGTACCTAAAGTAGGGAGGCCAGTATACCTTTTCATTGATCCTTTTAAACTGTTGTTTCTACAGTTCCTAATTCACCACAGCTATTGGGAGATTTGAGAATGGTATTCTACAGCATTTCCCTTCCTGCAATCACAACTATTTCATTCTTTTTCAGGGATAGGACTTAGTATAACATGAAAACCATTTCTCTGTCAGGTTTACATGCTTTACAAGTATCTTCATGAAATAATAAGTTTTAATTGTTTACAATGTGTAATGCATAACACACATTACTTTGAATACATGCATGCATTACAAATCTGACATATTTTGGACATGTACCGATTGTTTTAGCTGTGGATGTTTGGGTCTTCCAATTGATATTCTCGAAACACGTACGTACATGTATCAAGAACCTCTTGTTAATTGGTGTGCTGCTGTGGTGATCTGGTCAGACCTGGTTGGTGGAAGTGCACATGGTGGTATGTATAGGAATTGCTGTTAATGATGCACATGTCACAACTCCTGTTGTGTGCACAGGTTATGGTGGTGGTGTATCATCATGGTTGGGTGCTTGGATTCTTTACTCACACATGGACAGCATGGGAGCCAACATGTGATTTGTTGAGGTAAAAAATATATTGACCTGATTCCCTAGTGAGCTGTTATGCTGTTAGTTCTGGTATATTATCTTGCAATTTGGCCAACAGTATGCCATGAGCCCCTGACATGGAAACAGGATCGTCTGTTTGAAGCCTCTTGACGGTTTGATGTTCCAAAACCTGTGCCGAAGGCTGTCCTCCCTGCCTCGGTGTTTACCCTTGCCTTGCTGCTGTTTGCTCTGGTTTGGTCATGATACCCAGCGGCAGCCTCCTGACCCACACCTGACGTTTCAGGATCGGATTACGTCTGTAGGTTGTAGGATCAGCTCATGCCTGTTGTCAGCAACAACGTGTTGCTACTCTTTCGAGCTTTCTCTGTGCATTTTGGCACAAAACTGGTTACCCCGTGCTGTGTTCTGTCCTCCTCAATACTGACACATTTGGGTCTTATAACAGTGTCAGTGGGTTATCCTCCATCTTTACCTGTGGCCCCCCTACATTCTGGAACAACCTCTCTTTCAGTACTCAACCCTGTATGGCGGACATTTTTGCCATACGCAACAGACACACATCACTGCTGCCTTCACAGGGAAGGAACGGTTTCTCCCCTATGGAAAGTTGTTTTACTAAAAGGCAAAGAAACAGCCTACGATCAGTGAATGGTACAAGAACTTACAAGACTCTTTCATACTTCAAAGATATGTTCAGTGCAATGTCTGACCATAGGTCTTACATCTTCTCAGGCCCTGCTTGGCATTGTCATACACATGGGAACTACCTGCTTGTTTACACCTTAATTCCTTACATTCCAGCTTGACAGTATCTTTAAAGCTACACATTTTTTTAAAGTTCCCTGACCAAAGCAGGTATCATCATCCCTTCTGAACAATTCTTTAAGGCATGAAAGCTCTGTTATTAGCCAATAGGAAAGGGTTTAACATCATGTGGTTCTGGTCATTGCTCTGACAGTCACATGGTCCACTGTGATGTAACATTGGTTGTTTTTGGCTGTGGGTATGTCCATGCCCATGCTGTGTGGGCGGTGACACCCCTCCTCTAGCCAGCACACCTCCCCCTCATCTCAGGAGGTTTCCTCTCTTTCCTGCTCCTCTGCTAACTCCTAGGAGAAACACAACAGTTTCAGAGAAAGTCTACAGACAGAGCTACATGTACTATCCCTGTCTTTTAAACTATACAGTCTCCATAGTTATATGTACCAGTCTCCTATGGTCGAACCCAGGTGGGATTTATAGTAATTGTCATACCCTAGTGCAGTTACGTACCAGTACTATCAACATATACACTCTAAACATGTGAAGATCAGAATGACACATAGGTTGTGACTAGCCTTCATTAGACACACCTCAATACTGGGAGAATCCTGCATGTTGGTATGCCCTGTCCCCCTGGTAAGTGGAGTCTTGTGACAAGACAGCATCTGCCTGGGACTTGAACTCATCACCCAGGTAGCTATCCTGTTAACGTAACACAACAGAGGTACCATGAGTTGCCATTAGAATAAACAACCAGTCTGGATTCTTTTTTTTTTCAGCAAATTTATCACTATACCATTTCAGCAGTTTCACACCATACATTAAGCTGAACAAGAAAACTATTATTCACAACGTTTGTAACCCCCCACGGTGCCCATCTGAATAGTTTGAAAAAAAATCCTCAGAATATGATCCTTTTTTTAAATCTCAACATCAAGAAGGAAGTGCTCAGTATCTCATCAACTTAAAGGTGATTCCTTAGAGTAATGATAGTGTATCTCATTAACACCAAATAAAGCAATCAGTGTGGGGTCGTGTGGCGCAACGACAGAGTACTCGACTCGGAACCAAGAGGTCCCGGGTTCGAGTCCTGACATGCCATCGACCTTGTGCCCTTGGGAAAGGCACTTTACACGACTTTCCTCACTTGACTCAGGTGTAAATGAGTATTATGTATTAGGTGTGCACACTACCAGCATACTTGCTGCCTTGTGCACACTTTGTATTGTCATGTTACAATTCTGAACAAACAAACAAAAAGAAGCAATCTGCCAATGAAGAGACACTAATAAGAATACCCATGTTACCTGGGAGAGTTCAGGCTGGGACAGGCCTGGCTGGGACAAGCCAGATTGACCCATCTGGGACGGTTGGGACATGGACAGGTGACCCTGGGTCAGGGGACCCTGGGAGAAGGGCTGGGAGGCATCCTGGGGAAAAAAAGAGGTTTTACACTCAGACATACATATTGTCAACGTACTGTCTGCTCATTAGCTGGTGTGTTACGCCGAAGGGCGGTTATACCGGCTATACAGATACAGATTCTGACAGCAATGATGCACCAAAATGGAAAGTATGGTCTGTGTAAATAAGTGATAGTGTGGTTACAGTGCCATGTGATGTGTAAAAATGTAATACCGGTAGTACCACAAGTTTGATGGACCGTTACTTCCGTCGTAACCCAGGAACTGATTCAAGATAACTGTACCTCAATGAGTTATACAAGATATTATTATTATTGTAAATATTTAAATTCATAAACCGAAAGTGTTCAACCTGTCGTTGTAGACATGATTAACGTATGAGAACTTATTAATGACCCTTGCTTACTACGAATGATTTATGTTTATTGATAACTCTACTACGAATGATTTATGTTATTGTAAACAAGCATCGAAATTCAGCCTTGTACGCCAGGGCTGCCAGTTATGCTGTTGTTGATACAAATAAACCAATAAACAAACAAACATATGTGAAGTTACTAACCTGGCTGGACTGACTCTGCATGGAGTTGTAGCTGTTGTACGTGTTCTTCTGTTGACGCTGACCACGCCCACCCTTCCTGTTAGGCCCACGATTTATAGGTGGCCTCCCTGGAAAAAAATGTATCAGGTACACTGTAGCCCTGTGTATGTCTACATATCCAACATTTAATCCTTTCTTAATGAAGCCTGATGCACATACCAAATATCAGAGCAAACCATTGACAGCTTTCTGCTGTTCAACCACAAAGAAAACCACGCTACCGAAGCCGTTTTGCAAGAATCATAGAATGATTCAAATTAGTCCGAACAAATACAGCTTCATAACATTGCAAATGCCATGATGTTCTTTTCCAGGACTGTATCTTTGTTCTCGAGCTTGATCATGCGCCAGTACTAACATACCTGGGATACCCTGCCCATAGTAAGGTCCTGGTGGGTGAGCTGGAGGCATGAACATCCCCACAGGAATGGGTAACGCCATGCCTGCTGCCTGGGAGTGTTCACTGCTGATCATACTCATCTGGTCGTGTGGTCGGTAGTAGTCGTTACTGCCATACCCCGGACCTGGGAAGGTTACACACAGACATTTGTCACACACAGACATTTATGTATATTGCATTCACTGGCTGAAGAACAACTACAAGATCCCACTGAGTCGTACCGAACGACATACACAGTCTTTTATTCCCTGAGCTCTCCGAATCATGGAACAGCAACAGTTGTAAATTGAGTTTCCTCTACTTCTATGTTAACTCGCACTTGTGTACAAATGTATATTTATATAACTTATTATAAGCACAATATTTTAAAGATGATTGCATTATACTATCAATCTGTTTAATCAATTCAAATGTTTTTAAACAGATGTACACTGTAAATTACAATGCAATTCAGGACGTACTCCTGCTATGTTGTTTTAATAAATAAAGTTTCAAAGTTTCAAAGAAAGTTGTTCGTGACCAAGAGAAGAATATTGACCTGACATTACTAATTCTGCACAGGTACATTGTACATGTGTACTGTGGACATGGCTGCTTGACGTTGTGCCAGAGGGAAAATGTTGAAAGGAAGGTAGGAAGGGTCGGTATCAGGATGAATTACAGTATTAATTACAACAACAAACCATCACAAGACTGAATTTATTACAACAACAACTACAACAACGACAACAAGAAAAAAAACGTGAGAAGACTGACCTCCGTTGAAGGCCCCAGACCTGTCATATGCCCCCCCGGGGATGAGCGCTTCTCGAGCGTCCCACATGGTGGTGGACATGAAACGCCCTCCTGGGTTGGTCGGGTTCACCAGCTTGCGGGGCTTGCTGAACTGAACCATGCTCTCCTTCAAGTTGTTCAGGGGGCCTACAAAACAAGAAAGCTTTTTAAAAAGCTGGCCATAGGCCACCAAAATGGGAATAGCTGGTTGGGTGGCATGGGTGTGCACAATTACTGACTTGCTCACCTTGTAGCAATGCTAAAAAGAGTGAATTGAAAGACCTGAAAAATAGACAGTGTTGCTTCCCTTTGC
Organism: Branchiostoma floridae x Branchiostoma japonicum; assembly: GCA_013266295.2. Taxonomy (NCBI): domain Eukaryota; kingdom Metazoa; phylum Chordata; class Leptocardii; order Amphioxiformes; family Branchiostomatidae; genus Branchiostoma; species Branchiostoma floridae x Branchiostoma japonicum. The sequence continues at coordinate 23,316,730 of CM023823.1, forward strand.
TTCCCACGGATGGATCGCGTTCCTAAATGACGTGGACGTCAGAATTGTCCAATTGCCCCGAAATTGCCGAAACGTAATTTGAATTGTCCCGAGCTGAATTTAGCGTCATTTTGACATCGGGACATTGTTAATTGCGAGGCCTGGCTTGGCATTGCGTAACGTGCGGTTAGACATTGCACAACCTCTGTCGACCCATCCACCAACGCCCATCCACCAACGTGATTCCGGGCACTATACCATAGGCCGCATGGCGCGGCCTATGGTAAAAAGCACAGGACAATTAAGAATTGGTGATGGCACGTAGCCATAGAGGTAATGATACAGCACAGCACAGGCAGGAATGTTCTACCTGGGAGCAAACCTGACTGGTTTGTACAATAAGACACTGGGAATCTGTAATAACAAAACAAATTAACCGAGTACTTAAGCTAGGTGTTAGCGAAGCACTTTGCGCTGAATCTAGATGTTACTGGTTCACTATGCACTGAAGCTAGGTGCTACCAAGGAGGTTATAAATCCCTGATTTGTAGCCACCTTGGTGATACCAGCTTACAGTGTACTGAAACTGGATGTCACTAGTACTGGTTCACTGTATACTACAGCTAGATGTTTCTGGTTCACTGTGCACTGAAGCTAGGTTTTGTCGATCCACTGTTTACAGATGCTAGCTACTAGTTCACTTTGTTCTGAAGCTACATGTATGTGTTACTTTATGTTCATGTTGTTTCTGTATTTGCATTTAATGTTTTTAATAAAAAAATTAAAAATTAAAAATTAAAAAATTAAAAAAACGTCCACAAATGCCATATGTAACAACAGCACATACCCTCTACCAGCACCTTCTGCTCCTTGTAATCCACCAGCAGGTTGTTCCACAGAGGTTGCTACAGGGACAAAATGTATACAAATTTCCAGTGGATACATTGACAATAACCTGTATTAAGAGAACATTAGAAGAAAAGCTACTTGTATCTAACCACTGATTTCATTTATTTATTTCCGTCATTTTTATACAGGGTAGCCCATTAAGTGCATTGCACTTCTTTTCAATGGGGCCCTGTTTTACACAACAAAACACAACAGTCACATACAAACAGTAAGATGGACAAAGATGGCCACCAATGGGATATATATAAAGCTAGTACCTGCATCACTGAAAAAACAACACTAATGGGCATATGAGACCAATCTAATAAAGGCAAATTAAGAGGGCACCAGTAATAAGTGACATTCTCTACAATCAACTTCTAAATCTGGATGTTCATGTAGTTTCATGCATTACAAATTATGATCAATGTTGTTTCAGAATTCCTTACCTTGGACAAGACTTTTGGGTTCCCAACAATGATGATGCCATACCTGAAATCACATACGAAAAAGTTTACTTGAAGAAGACATTGTGTTCATGATCCCCAGCTGTAAATTGTGAATAAATATTTTTTGACAATCTGTATCAAAAGATCACTGAGCTGCTCCTTTTACGTGACTACTCCTGTTCTAACCTTTATTTATTTATTAATTTATTAGACTTTCCAATGCAACGACAAGTAGCATGGAGGAGAGACAAAACAGGTGCATAATTGCACCTCTGCCAGTTGTCTCTCCACATACAAAATACATACTAAATCAGTAATGATACAATAATTGACAATTCAACTGACAACATACTATAACATATTAAGATATATAACAATATAGTGACAACTATAGGGCAGTTATCGCGGCCTTGTGGCCATACAGGTCATACATGCAGCATCGGTGTCATAGATCGCATTAAACCTGTTATGTAAATGTATCATCAACTGTCTTTTGAAGGTCTTCAAGTGTTGTGGCTGAGAGACATTTACCTTGCTCTTGTAAGAGCGACGTTGAGTCGGCGGGGGTCGTTCAGGAAGCCGATGCCCTGATGCTCGTTGGCTCTCACACAGGACAGGATGATGAAGTCCTTTTCTCGCCCCTGGAATGCATCCACACTCGCCACCTCCACTTCCTGGGGACAAAAGTCATCAACTATCACTAGTGCTGTGTACCGGTTCGCTGGACTCAGTTCCGGACTGTAAAAATGTTTAGGTTCAAGTCCAAAAAAACCTGAATTGCGGGATCCAGTTCCGGACTTGGTTGGAAAAAAAAACCGTGTCTCATACCCCTTTTCGTTCCGAACCACATAAAACCTTCCATAGATCACAAAATCTGTGCTGCAAAATGAAGACAACACTGCCATTGGCTATTGTCAAGTGTCAGCCTCCATGTTATGTGGCCAAAGTTTCGTCCAGACAACATTGCAAGGTTGCCAACATGCAATTTTGTATATACCGTGGGTTTAGGTCCGGACTTACAAGTCCGGAATTGAACCTAAACCTCTGGACTTGAATCCGGACCTGAACCTAAACGTGGGTTTAGGTACACAGCACTACCTATCACTGCTGATAGTAACACACATGCACTATCTAGGTTTGCTGACACACAAGTATCACTTCCCTCTGTGATCTTCACACTTCTCAATGGAAAATCCAGTAAAATTAGTCTCAACAGCCTCCAGTTTAATTCCGGACTTCCAGTTTAATTACGGACAACCTCCCATATCTCAGCAACCTTAAACCCAGATGGGCTAATATCACAAACCATAGATAAAAATGATGTAAGAAATATGTAGCAGCTATTCGCAACCCCCCGGGGGTTCGTCCAATTATGCATAATTATGCGTAATTATGCGTAATTATGCATAATTATGCATAATTATGCATAATTATGTGTAATTATACATAATGCTTTGAGGGTTATGCATAATTATGCATAACTATGCATAATGCTCAAGGCTTATGCATAAATATGCATAATGCTCATGGGTTATGCATAATATGGACAATTATGCATAACTGAAGAACTATTATGCATAAGCCTTGAGCATTATGCATAATTATGCATAACCCCTCAAAGCATTATGCATAATTATGCATAATTATGCATAATTGGACGAACCCCCAGGGGGTTGCGAATAGCTGCTACATATTTCTTACATCATTTTTATCTATGGTTTGTGATATTAGCCCATCTGGGTTTAAGGTTGCTGAGATATTGGAAGTTGTCCGGAATTAAACTGGAAGTCCGGAATTAAACTGCAGGCTGTTTCTCTAGTTCAGGGCTACCTCCAACTCTAAACTTTTGTCCTCTCAGTTTGATGGAGCGAAGAGAAAATTTTAACCTCTTATCATTTTGTAATGCGTTTTGTGGGGCAAATTTCATATGGCTGCATCCTAACTTTGTCCGATACACTCTCCTCCACAACTGACAACCTGATTGGCTATACAGCGTGCGAAATACTAGGTTGCCCAGTTGCACCGTGCAACCATATTTTGCTTGGTGCAACCTATTCCTACACCAGGTAGCTCAGTGCACTACCTAAATTTTGTGGTAAGGATGTCCCTTTCTTCCATTGGGAACTGTTTATTGAGATGTTCCCATGGAAGCGCTCATAACTGCAGGTAAGGGGGAACAGCTCTGTGTCAGAAATGTATAAATACACATTGCATTCTAACAAAGTTAATCATAATGTAGAAGAGTTTAAATTCGGGGCAACCTGGGATTTTGATGGGTAACCTAGCTTTCATCTTACGTTACCACTGGGCAACCTGGCTCAAAAAAGTATTTCGTACACTGCTATAAGGAAGAAGGAACTAACCATATACAGCTTGGTGTGGAGCTGCCCGCCAAACTGCATGTACTGCACCACAAATGCCCTTTGACCTTCGTATGGTGTGATGATACCAATCTGATCTGGCTTGACCCCTGCCCGCAGGAACTTGGTGGTGATCTTTTCAACATTGGAGGCCTCAGTCCTGCAGAGGGTGAGGAAGACAAGGACAGGGTTACTTGGTTTCAAAAGTAGTTGAGTAATTAAAGAAATGAGTGAGTGAGTGAGTGAGTGAGTGAGTGAGTGAGTGAGTGAGTGAGTCAGTCAGTGAGTCAGTGAGTCAGTGAGTCAGTGAGTCAGTGAGTGAGTGAGTGAGTGAGTGAGTGAGTGAGTGAGTGAGTGAGTGAGTGAGTCAGTCAGTCAGTCAGTCAGTCAGTCAGTCAGTCAGTCAGTCAGTCAGTCAGTCAGTCAGTCAGTCAGTCAGTCAGTCAGTTAGTCAGTTACTGGAGTCAGTCAGTCAGTCAGTCAGTCAGTCAGTTACTGGAGTCCCTAGCAGCACACACTCACCTGTTGAGGTAGGATGTTCCTGAGCTGGCAATTTCCTCTTGTCCACTGGTGGCATAGAAGAACATGGGCTTATCGGGCTGTGGCCAGGGAAAGTCCAACCCCTTCTTGGTGCGTTCAGCTGCAGGGTAAAGAACAAGACTGGCCTGTATCAAAGACTGTACACTTCATCTAGAAATGGTGTTTCCTTTAAATTTTTAGATAAGAGCCAAACCACATTGTCATTCTCAGCATGCCCAGAATTTATTATTATCAAAAAGCATAAGTTGCTTTAGAAAAACAACATTTACAAATTGCTTAACTGTTAATGCTGCCTTCTAAACCCTCCAATTCTATGCTTTTTGCTCCTTGGGAAAAATTGTTCTTCCTGGTTTCACTACTCTATCGCCCGTCCTTGCAGCATATTCCTTGCAATGACTTACCAGCAGTCACCCCGTTCTGCAGTGAACCTTCATAGAAAATGTTGGAAGGGAAGGCGCTGAGAGCAGGGTGCATGCGGTACTGCACCTGCAGCCTGATTGGTCGAATACCGAGGACAACCAGCCGTTCAAACAGGGACTGCGACAGCCCTGCCCGCGCCGCCTTTTTGCACATCACCACAGGGCCCAGCTGGCAATGATCACCTACAAGGATCAGCTGGAAAATTTCAAAATGTCATCATTAGACATGTAAACCATTCACAGCCTTCCAAAGTATCATCATTGAGTTCCTCAAAAGAGATATCTTTCTCTCAATCATTATCAAACAACCTGAGAGAAAAAAATGTTGTAAGCTGTACAATGTAATGCAGCGAAGTAACAATAACTGACAAGCTAGAAATGAATGAGCTGTAAATGTTGTGGATAAGTTTCAGCATATGTGCTGCCAACATTGACTTACGTGGGGTCATGTGGCGCAGCGGTAGCGCGTTCGGCTCAGGCCCAAGAGGTCCCGGGTTCAATCCCCACCCATGTCACCATGTCACCGATCTTGTGCCCTTGGGAAAGGCACTTTACACGACTTTCCTCACTTCACTCAGGTGTAAATGAGTACCTAGCTTCGGTTAGGGACGTCCCTCAGATAGGACGTTAAATGGAGGTCCCGTGTTTGGGGAGAGCCACACCCCATGCACGTTAAAGAACCCACCATACTTATCGAAAAGAGTAGGGGTCCTTTCCGGTGTGAGTGGTTCAAACCTTACAGTCTTATGGCCGCACCTGGGGTCGTATTGAGGTCACCTGAGTTAGCGCCAAATGGCAGCCGCTCCAGATCCTTGCGATTTAGCCCCACCACCATTGTAAGCTCCTCACAATTCAGCCCTTGGCTGCAAGGAGAGAGTAACCCGGCCCACCAATAACAATAACATAACATTAATGCTGTGGTACCTGCTTGCAGCCCAGGATGATGGGCACCATGCACTCCGGCTCCGTGGCCTGGGTGCTTTCGTCCACCAGGACTGTGCGGAACTGGAACTTCTGCAGACGGGGGTCGCCCGCTCCCACACAGGTGCAGCAGATCACGTCTGCGTGCTGAGACAACACAACACCTGTCAGTGTTCTCAACTATAGCTAATGTACAGGTACTAACAACAATGTTACTGTAAACCGGCAAAATATGCAACACAAGACATTTCAGGGCTAAAAATACATGTACTTATTTCTGTTTTTGTGCAATACGTGATTCATAATACTGTTATACATTGTACATTGTTAATATTTTTCCTGTAATCTAAAGAATTCCAAATTGCAGACTGCAGGTGGCTATTTTCAGCTCTAAAGACTGCATTAAGTCCTGACTTGCCGTTCCTGTGCGTGATGAAGGATTTGAACACACCTGTAGGAGTTCACGTTCTGCGTTTCGCTTCAGCGTCCGGTACCGTTTCTCGTCAGCTGATGATAGCTCCCCAGTCTCATCCTTCAGCTGCTGCAGCTTCTGCAGTTCAGGTAGGCTATAGGGGTCAGAAGGGAAAATATATCACGACGTGTTGTCAACAAATAACATGGTTTCAAATTTATTTTTACACCACGAGTTTTGTTAACATCAAGGAAAGTAGATTTATTCATATTTTAAGTACAATTATTGAAATTCTTACAGTTTTCATAATGCAATAGGCAACAAAATGAAAAAAATTCCATCCCCCAAATTCTTTTGACTACAGATTCCTTGCTGCTAGGTCTGAGGCCAATAGGAGGGATTTGCATGGAAAAAATGTAATTTAATCCATACCATTAAAAGAAAAACTTCACTGCATGCCTTCCCTAAAATCATATCCTCTAAGACAAGAACTCTACAAAAGCAGCCAATCAGGGCTTCATCCAAATTGAATAAACTTAAGGTACAAACAAACAAACGAGTACATGTTCAGTCCTGACCTCTCCATGTTGCGGATCTGATTGTGGAGTGCGAGGAATGACACTGGGGAGTCGATCGCCTCTCTGCTCTTGGCACACAGACGCACGACCTTTAACCCCGTCCTGTGGATCTTCTCGGTCAGCTGATCCACGGCTATGTTGCTGGGGGCACAGACCAGGATCTGGCCATTGTTCTGCTTGGCCAGGTGGTACACGATGGAGGCTGACGTCACTGTCTTTCCTGTACCAGGAGGACCCTGCACAAGAACTCAGCATGTCACTCTCGAATAATTCTTCCTAACATGTCCAAAACTACAGTAGTTCTTACTTGCAGTAACACAATAAACAAGTAAGGGACTGTACGATATTTAGCGGGGGGGGAGGGCCGGTCGTCCAGGGGTAGGGTTAAAAAATTTTACCTAGGCCCTCCCCCCCAGGTCAAAAAAATTTTCCTAGGCCCTCCCCCCCGGCTAAAATTTTTTTCCTAGGCCCTCCCCCCGGCGTGAATTATCTAAAGGAAATTTCGTACGGGGAGGGGGCATATTTTCGAGCGCCGAAGGCGCGAGCGCTCGCACCGCACGGACAAGGCAAGCGCGCCGAAGGCGCGAGCCGTCGCGCCGCACGAACCAGGCACGAAGCTAGGGGGGTTGGGGGGGCATGCTCCCCCCGGAAAATTTTGAAATCTTAACCCTCTAAAACGCTATTTCCTGCATTTTAAGGGGTAAATTTTGCTGGTACACCGAGCTAAGTTTATTCCTCTTTTTCGGGCTATATTTCGTCCACGATCTTCTTCCACGTGCTATTTACACAACCGGGAAAACAATATTGTCAGGTTGCTTTCAATTTACTTTGGAAGGACATTCAGAAAGGCAAATGAATGTTGTGACAGTCCTTGGTTTATCAAAATACCTTGTTTAATGCGTCCACCGTGATCCACGCCGAGAAGTTCGAGCCGAACGTGGGGCGGGACCTTTATCGACGACGCATATACGATTTTAAACAAGAAAAAACTACCGTTGTGCGGCTGGAAAGGGTGCGTTTATGCCGCGAAAATTAATTAAATGTTCTCTTCAGAAGAGGCTTGGCTGCATTTTTATCGATATCGTTACGAAAGCCGCTACGAAACGCGAGTTAGTTTGGTCGTATCGTCGAATTTCGGCTTCGCGCCCGGCTCGACTACCAGCTTTCCAAGGCAGGGGGTTGTGGGAGATTTGGGCGAATCCACTACAATTATAGGGATGCGTACTTTTTAAACGTAACATTCTGCCGATTCCACAGGCCGGCAAATCACTACGGTACATGTGAGATCACGTTTTTGAAATTATCAAAACGTCGGAAAGATTTATGGATCTTGGAATTTTTTTTTTCCTAGGCCCTCCCCCCAGGTAAAATATTTTTTCCTAGGCCCTCCCCCCAGCTCAAAATTTTTTACCTAGGCCCTCCCCCCTCTGACGACCGGCCCTCCCCCCCCGCTAAATATCGTACAGTCCCTAACAATTATACATGATTATTAAGAAAAAATTCCACGTTTACATAGTCTTCCATAAGTTACCTGAATGAGGCTAAGAGGCCTCTGCAGTACAGTTTTGACAGCGTAGACTTGTGAATGGTTGAGTTCAGGCAACCCTGGAGCTGAGAAACGCTTGGGCAGCTGAGTTTTCATCACCACATCCTCCACCTCGTGACCCAGGAGCTTGTGGTAGATGTACCCTGACACCGACGTCTCATCTACTGCAAATGTCTTCATGGCAGCCTGCATTCTGTAGTGTAAAAGACATCGAAAATTGAAAGGTAGTGTCAAGATGTTAGTACAGTATCAACTTTCAATTTTTTGAAAAGATTTTTGATTATCCTTAAACCCGGGGATTCAGATACCTGGTATCGGCCCAGCACTGTCTAACCGGTAAAATAGAACATAGATTCAAAATATAGGTGATTTTTCAATGTTTTCTTCATGACACTGAAAAATATTGGGGGTTATGTGGAGACAAATACTTCAGACACCTCTCTGACAAAACACGGCCTGACGTGTTTCCTCAGTCGTGAGATATCAGCGATGTTTCAGGAGCACCACTGAAGGGTACTTTCCGTCAGTTCAAATCTCCCACTTTGGCCTGGCCAATGAGCGGGCTTCTTATATTATATAGATTCCCCCGGGGTTTAACCAAATGAATCAAACCTTGAAACGACAACTGAGTAAACTGAGTAGACACAACACCTGTCAAACGAGGTTGACTTCCAGACAAAGTCAATGGCAAAGTTGTGGGTCAGATCGACAGGTGCTCCGGCATTGCTGCGCAGCTCAATACACACATCTTCTGTGTAGTTATCTGGAACCTACAGGACATAACATACAATGTAAGCAATACAGCAAGATCTATTTGAAGCACAGATCAACAGAACTAGATTTAAAAAATATCCAACAAAGCCAGCATGTCGGCAGAACGTACTGCACCTGCGCGAAACCCGTAATGTATTGTGCATAGCACTTTGGCAGAACATCTCATATAAGGTTGTATTTGAGCATATAAGGTTGACAGCCTGTCTGTAGTTTTCAGATGTTGTATAGGAAAACATATCGTCTGCAACAGGCAAAATTTTGATGCAACGTTGACCAAACATCCAACGAAAAACGTGAAAAATCGGGGTTTTGCGCAGGTGCAATCCGTTCTGCCGACGTGCTAACAAAGCCCATACTTACTGTACTTCAGCAAACAGAAGGACGAAACAGCACTTGGGGTCTTGAATGGGTAGCTAACTAGTTCAATCAGAATCAATTTTGTATTTTAAATTTGAATGCTCTTATGGTTCAATAGAACTGTGCTGCCAAAAAGTACGCAGGAACCTGACTTCTGTAAATCTCAAAATATTCAGTGTTTTTAGGTTTGTGGTTTTCGCAGTGAGAGGTCATCACACCTGCAAATATTTGCTGTCTTTCATAATCTCTATTAGGCCACAGCAAGTAATTTTTATGGATGACATCAGCGCGCGCATTGACTTTCACCTGATTTTGGGGGGAAAAAACAAGAAATTTTTTGCCCTCTTACGGGGTCAACATGCCAAAAATAAACGTAAACGTCTACCGGTTCAGAAACCATCAGGGATCCCTCAAACTTGACGCAAGTTCAATGGCAAGTGTTGACTCCAAGGTGTTGCATATGAATACCCAGTGTAGTAGCTGCATGCCCATGATGGTATGGCAAGCTCTTTTCTACAACTGTCCTAGTTAATCAAGATGTATACACATCTACAAGGCCAGGTAATACTGTTGAATACAGGAATAAAAGACTTGTTGGTTGTGATATCATGTTTTGTCGCCCCAATTCTTGTTTAACAAGGTTTATGATCTCAAAATTTGAAGATGTAGGAATCTTGTTTTTTTGGCCCGCCTTGTTTTTTTTCCGCCCTATCGCATTAATTTTGGAGTCTGCGGAGGATGTCATCCATAAAATTTACTTGCTGTGGCCTTATTACTAGTGCTGCAAAAGATGGCACAAACACTTCATCATCACCTTGCCACGTACCTTGACGACATGTCCAACCTCCTTCCACTTTGGCCCCAGTTCTCCTTCATACCTGATGCGCAGCTCGTCTCCAGGCATCAGGCGCATGTCGCTGTCAGTCTTGGGCATGGTGAAGTATGCCAGCCGCTTCTTGTTCAGACCCAAGTCCCAGCGGACTGTTATGTTGGAGTGGGTCTAAAGAAAGATAAAACAGAAACACTCAGGTCAATAAGGATGAAATTAAGGATGGAAGGATGAAAACCTGTTGACCATATCACAATGATATGGATTGATTTCATCAGAAGAAACCTGTACCACTTCTAGGCATGATAAAAATTATAAAATCCTCATGTATGGTCAAGCTTTCTCTAGGATGTTTTTCTGTTTGAAACCAAACTTTTTCATGTTTTATCAAGAAACTGCACCATCCTGTACCTAGTGCTGTGTACCTAAACCCACGTTTAGGTTCAGGTCTGGATTCAAGTCCAGAGGTTTAGGTTCAGTACCCACGGTATGTACAAAATTGCACGTTGGCAACCTTACAATGTTGTCTGGGCAAAACTGTGGCCACATAACATGGAGGCCGACACTTGACAATGCCCAATGGCAATGTTTTCTTCATTTTGCAACACAGATTTTGTGATCTATTGAAGGTTTTATGTGGTTCGGAACGAAAAGAGGTATGTGACATGGTCTTTTTTTCCAACCAAGTCCGGAACTAGTTCCCGCCATTCAGGTTTTTTTGGACTTGAACCTGAATGTTTTTACAAGTCCGGAACTGAGTCCAGCGAACCGGTACACAGCACTACCTGTACCTGAGACTCCTTCAGCTTCCTGTCATAGTCAGCCTCTAGTTTGACCAGAGGACCCAGGATGTTCTGGTACTGGTAGGCATCCTCGTATCGCAGCAGCACGGCCTGGGGTTCCTCATCCACACCAGGCTTCTCCAGGTCCTCCAGGGTGGCATTAGGGTTTTCCTGTAAGGCACGCAAGTAAAGACGGCAGACTCATTATATCAGAAAGGGTGGAGAGGAAAAAACCTGTATATGACTGTCTCTTGTCACGTGATAATCAACACCAAGTCACGTGACAAGAGAACTCCGGTTCGAGACCTGACTTCACTGGGCTGATGAAGAGACAGTGTTACGTCTCGAAAGCTCCCCAGAGCAATAAAATTCGTTGTGTGTATGGTTTAATAATTTGTCAAGGAAATAACCTGCATTTGTTGGCAAATGTTGCTAGTTCTGCTAGACTTCTTACCTTCCAGATTTCCTCCAGCTTGTTGATCTGTTGTGCCGTGATCTGGCGAGCCCGTAGCTGCTCATGTTCCGAGGGCACCTTGACCAGCCATGGTAGGAAGCAGCGGTCCTGGATGAGGGGCTGCCACTGAGTCTGGTCCCAGTTCATGTCCTTCAGGTTGGACTGGGTTGCACATGGTTGCCTGTGGTCGGGGGCAATACAGATGAATTCATTGTCATGATCATCCAGTAAGCCGGTCATAGAAACAAGCCTTTCACAAAACCATGTCATTCAGTACCAGTCTGCACTGAAACCTTCCAACACACAAATTTTGCTTCATTGCAAATGTGAAACCAACTACAAAGTCAGCAGAAAAATGTCGTGACTTGTGCTTGTTGAAACGGTACTTACCGACACAGAAGCACCACGACTGAGTCGGCCTTGGCGGGAATAAAGCCCAGGAGGAAGACGTTCCTGCAGCCACAGTTGTAACACTCCAGCACCGTCTCTCCCAGCGCACCGTCCTTGTGCAAAGTCACCTCCTTGTGCTTGGCCCTCACCAGGTGGTTGATGATGTGGCTAAAACATAATCATACATAATAATTCAACTTGATGAAACTTTCATTTGATTCAACTTAGTAGACAGATCACCTATACTTCCAACAAAATATTTAGTTTAATAACATGGATCATTTTAGGCAACACAGCTGATGTTTTCTTTTCTGCAATGTACTCCCATCTTCTGTCCCATTTGTTTGGCCAAGACTAAAAATACTAGCTAGTGCAGGGAAAATTGGAGATGTGCATGTAATTTGAATGGACTATACTAGAGTTTGTACCTGAACCTAAATTACATCAGCCCAGGTAAGGGGTACATAAATGTACATGTATGTGCATTTTTGTGAACTGCTGATTGTTAGCGCCTGTGAAATTCTAAATATAGAAGTGAAATGGTCTCGTTACAGTTTCCACTTTGATCCATGCTTCAAAAAGAAAACCTAATTTTCCAGCAGATTGGTGCAGGTAAGATTTGTCTGCTGCTGGAAAAGCCTATTTGGAGCCATCCGTGATTGGCCCTACCTGCCAGATGTGTTTCCACGGCCGTTACAGAACCATTTCTTGCACATCCCGCACATCACCACACAGTTGGGGTCGTGGATACCACAGAACCTGCAGAAGGAAAGCACAATCAACATAACATCACCTGCTTAGGCCACACCAATTTTATTTGTTGCTTCTCTGATTTTTTCAGAAAAAATATGAAGCGACAGGGCGAAAAAAAAATAAAAATAAAAACAGGCCTGGGCATCCTATTATAGCCCCAAATGCTAGAACAGGTGCCATGAAGTCAACACAAAAGACTAGGTTAAAATTCAAACAATCAATTTTGAACTTTAATCAAACCACTGCATCGGCAGATGTAACAATTGTAACAATTAGGAAGAAAATGACTTTCTTCAACTGTTGGAGGCAAAATATGAGCATTTTTGAGTTGATTCAGAACCAGAATTTTTGTTGTTGTTTTTTTGCAAATCAGAAAAAAATGAAGAGGCGAATCCGAGAAGCAACCAATTAAATTGGTGTGGCCTTAATATAACATAAATCAAGTAGCTGGAGAAATTCTCTTAAGAGGGCTGTTAGGAGACAAGCATGGGTACTGGGAGAGACAGTGCTTGAGTGTTACAACTGTGGATGATGGAATGTCTTCCTCTTTTGCTTTTTTTCTTTAGAGAATATTTCCAGTTCCTTGATTTATTTTGTATTATACTGTTATGCAAGAGAAGCCTTATTCATTATCCAATATTACATCGTGTTCAAGATACATGTGAGTATATGTAGTTGTACATTAGTGACTGCAACAGACATTAGGTTTCCCAGAAAGTACTATTTTAATTTTCAGCCAGCTAACATTTAAAAATGATGCATATGTCATTAAGATGTATAGGGAGCTCACAAAATCTTCCATAACTGAACAAAATTGATACATTGTTTCCAGCTCATATTTTGACATTTGACATTTGGGGAGTCAGACATATGAAAACTGAACTTGCAAACAGAATACAAATTGGCAATGGTACAATGGAACATTCTGTACATTAAGTACATGTAGGATTTTACAATAACTGCTCTTGAATATTGCTGTTACTGTGACAATAGAAAAAGAAAACAAAAAAACTAATCATTTCCAGTTTTTATCAAAACCTACCAACATACATTGTACCAAATAGCCACAACTTCTCAAGTTAGGCTGTTCACAGACACACAGACAGACACAAACACCTGAAAACATACTAGTAACCTTCTTGGCAAAGGCAAAGAAAATTGTTGGAGCAAATATGTGTTCCAGAATAGTGTGTGACTTACTTGCAGGCATGATTTGGCAGGTCCTTGGTGTAGTAAGTGTCCTCCTCTTCTTCTTCCTCAAAGTTGAGTTCCCCCATAGCCTGAGTGGCAGCCCCGATCCCATCATCCAGACCATTCTGCAGGGAGGCATCTTGTCCATTCACCTACAGCAGTGTACGAAATACTTTTTTGAGCCAGGTTGCCCATTGTTAGAATGCAATGTGCATTTATACATTTCAGTTGTTTCCCCTTACCTGAAGTCATCCATGGAGTTCTTCCATGGAAACTTCTTAACAGTTCCCAATGGAAGAAAGGGGCATCCTTGGCAGTGTACTGAGCTACCTGGATGTAGAAATAGGTTGCACCAAGCAAAATATGGTTGCACGGTGCAACTGGGCAACCTAGTATTTCGCACGCTGCCTACAGGAAAGTCAGCACTCACATTCAAAGCCTTCCTCCACATGTACAGATTTTTTTTCATTTTCTTTATTTACCAGATAGGCTGTGAGAGACATACAGCCAGGTTTGCTCAGCTAGCCAATGGATATCACAAAGGGCTAGCCTTGGGGATGGGAACAATACACAAGATATTAACGAAACATAACAATTAATCTACTGTAACTACTAACAAAGGTCAGATATGTCATTTTACTGAGAGAGGTCAGGGTCAACAGTATTCATATAGAAGTGATGACTGGAGTTGATTTATAGGTGGTGGTGGTGGTGGTAGTAGTGGGTCAGGGCAGACGTTAGCAGGTAATGAGTCCCAGGGTGATATCATATTTAAGATATGTACATTGTCACATTTTGCTGAATCAGACACTGAAACATATCGCATCTCATGGTTTTCAAGAAGCTCTCACATGGAGAACTCACTTTTAGCAAAGCAATTTTTATGTTCAACACATGTACATGACGTCCATCATATCATCATATTCTTGGAAGATCAGCCACTTTTAAGAAAACAACCCGTGTGTCTAGATGCTCTCCATGAAGCATTCTGTGTTCCCCTCTAGAGATTCCCATCCTTAAAATAGTTGCTCTAACTCTCCCAGAATCACATGCCACACTGATTTATATCCATTTTTTCCACTTCAATGCTCCATTATCAACTTGATGTGGCACTTATATAAGAAGAAAGCTTGTATAGCTTAACACAACATTTTACCAAAATTTTACCAAAAGGGCGATCCTCTTTACCCAATAAGGGTAACATACCGTTTACCCCATTCTGATTCAAATAAGGAATCAATGGCGCAGGTTAAAAGTAGTCTGAAATAAATTGTTGATCCGATCCTCTCTTTGGCAATTGGATAACTAGAATTACTGGAGTACTCCTTTTCCTCTGGTATCATTCCTCACCCTTACATCGTACCTCACCCAGCTCACCATTACCCTGATGAGGCCACCTGCTATATGGGAACCCAAGGCCTTTGGGAGGTACTGCTGACATTATAATGGTCTGATTCCTGGATCCTCCATTCTTTAGAACAATTAGGTTGACAGTAATTTATGTGCCTGTATGAAGAAATCCTAACTGAGGATACATGTAAATGTATTTACCTACAAACTTAGCTGTTTTAGCTGATGTGTTATGCTAAAGGATAGTCAGACTGCTTGCACAATGCACTAATTAGCAGGAGCCTCATCTTTCCTATCAACTGTTATATATCTGAGCAATGTGTATGAAACAAATGTATTTTGTAGGAACAGATTATGCCTAAAGCGACCATTCCAATATCCTTTCACTAACACCCTAGAGACATAGACTTGTACTTTTCATATATTTCATGTCATCAAATATCTGTAGGATTTACAGAGGGAGAATAAAGATGAGAAATACTATTCTGCCAATTTCCCTAGTACCAGAGTAGCATACTTTTAAAGTTGTCACCCTATGTTCTGTAAGTTGGGTTATTACTAAAACATTTGCAATTTTATCATTTCCAAAATCTGTTTTTTGGGGCACATCTTCTGTATCTGTATTTATATCTTTATTTTTTTTTTTTTTTTGCTTCCAGTTCCACATTGTAGATGTCCTTTATTTGGTCATTTTCCCTAGATAGAAAGAGGACATCTTTACTAATTAGTAATCTTTGCAATTTTTTTTGGCATAGTAAAGAGTGGCACTGTACATATGGCAGTGAGACATGCATGCATAAATCGAACATCATAATCATAATTTCAGTTTTTCGTGTGACATATAATGCTGCCATGATTTGTTTTGATACATAATTTCAGGATAAAAAATGGACAATGAGTTGGATAGAGCAGTCGAAAATAAGTGTTCCTGCTTGTACTTCTATTTTGACCAAATAAATGTGATTTAACATGTCAGAAATATGGGCTACATTGAAATGACTTCTTGACAGCCAGGGATGCAATCTCCAGATCACATTACAATGTACCCAGCATCACAAGTCCCCGATTAATGGCCTGTCTGACATGTACAAATGTCTGGATGTTAAGTATTACAGACAGACCATAAAGCTATGACAAGATCCACCATTAGTTATGCACTGATTTGCAATGTAGATATTGTTAGATACGCAGCCTGGAGAAAACTACACGTATATGTAGACACAAGGCTAATCTAATTTGCTTGATGACAAGTCCAGGCCACTGATAAAGACAGGGCTTGTAATGATGTCATTGAGACGTTGTGGCTAAGAGCATCTCTGTTACCAACATGACCATAACTAAAGCTTTACATCCATACTTACAGTCATTTTTTCAGACTGTAGATTGTATGGCATGGACAACGCTAGATTGTATGCGAAGATTTGGTAATAAAGTGCTCACCTTCCTGGCCATGGTCAGCCTGAGCCATCACTGAGCTCCCATCAGCAGGTTATACAATAAGGCCTGAGGAGGCCCCCCGCAAAAATGATGGAATTCCCCAGACCTCAACATTGCCAATTCAACTCCTGTTAGCACTCCGCTGCCCTTACAGCAAGACACATGAATCATGCCACTGTCTTCGGCAGGGCAAGGGATCTGAGACAGCCTACATTTGTATACACAGTGTAGATTGTAGAATTAAGCTGGGTTAGCCTATGTGTTGACTAGGGGGCCAAATCCACTTGTGAAAAGACTTCTTCAAGGAATAACAGCTATCTAGGAGTGGAATTTGCAAGCAAATGCATTGCATTTCCCTCCCCAGCAATGACCCTTGTGTAAAAATTGACCATTCAGATACAAATATGTACCGATTTTTAACTGATTTGCAAAGAAGCCAAAAATACGTATTTTTATTTTTCCTTCGAACTATTCCATGTTTGATAGGGGAAAGGGGTCAAAATGGACCTTACTAATAAACAGTGTCTTGACCAAACAAGATCAAACAAGATAGCTAGATAACTCAAGAATTTTTAATGGGTTTTTATGAAACTTACATAGGAATGCAAATCAGTTACACCTAATAATGCAAATTAAGGCTTCATTTGAATACAGTCTGTAATAATCATTCCATTAAATCGAGAACAAATACATGTACCTATATCTACATAATCATGATACACATGATTGTAACTTAAGTAATGTTGAACATCATTTGATGCACATCATGCAAATCATTATGTCATCTGCATAATCCATGTACTAACAAGGTAGAAAAGCAACTATGCCTTAGTGTTACATGATGGGAATCTTATCAACTTAATTATGTTGCAGCTTTTTTTCAGGCAATACTGCAAAAGTTGTCATAAATTTTGCCTGCAATCTGGAAAAATTTCTACAAATACCCAAGCACCACTTCCTACCTTCTACAACCCCAACCTATATAATATTATAATATAGTAGTGACAAATATTACTACACAGCTTTGTAACTTTGTACCTTGAATGATCCATGTTTGCTTAGAAGCATCCATCTAACCAACTTGCTTGCTGATGAGTCACTATGACAAGAATCATGAACCACAAATCTCTAAAAGCTACCAACACACTCTTTCATAAGCTGCCACATAGATGGACTTAGGGGTGGGTACCGGTTCAGAAAATTCAGGTCCAGGTCCGGATCAGGTTCAGAGGATCAGGTCCAGGTCCGGACCTGAACCTGATTATTGTAGTACAGTAGTACAAAACAAGTATGGATTTTTATTCCGGTCCAAAAAACCGGTCCACCGACGTTTCGGTTTTTTCGAACCGGACCGATACTATTTTTTCGGTCCGTACCGGTTCACCTGGACCGGTACGCAGCCCTATAGATGGTATAATGCATACATTTAGGAACAACCCTTATGAAAGTTTTATGTAATGGGCAGATCTGTTGATTCTGGCATGGGAACTTTTAACCTTTGACAGTTCCACCTGTGTATTCAGGAGATGACCATTTGTTTACAGATTCAAAGCAGAGGTGGCAGCCATGCAGTCTTTAGAGGATACCTGTACATGTAGTACCCCACACCCCCACCCAGCTACACCAGGAAAATCCAGTGTCAATGAATCAGCCGGTTGCAGTTGACAAAACTTGTTTTTTCCCCTATGTACTGTGCCAATGACACGCTTCAGCGGCCACGGCTGAGAGTAACCTTTTCCAACATAGCTTGTGCTGCCCAACCCCTCTCAGTAACAGTATGTGACAGTCGCTTTCCCAACAAGTTTGTGGTCATAGACCTATAACTCAAGGGAAACTATAAAAAGAAAAAAGAAAATGAGCTTATATCAAGAGGCAACTACGCAACGTGAGGCACTGTCGAACCTCACAACGACATGAAAAGACCTGAAAAAAACATACATTGTAGTATGTACAGCGGACATGCATGGCATTCCTACCAATCATCTGCTCAAAGCCGGAAACAATCAAATATCAGCTGATAAACGTTTGCGTGAATTCGCCACATTTTAGAAAGGCCTGATTCCCGTGTTTTAAAACCGTATCCTTGCTGCCTAACCCGGTAACCATTTCAGAATTGGTTGCCAAATGCCTACAGTACTTCGGTGTGCTATGAGCAATTGCCTATGTACATGTAGTTGCACAGAATCAACAAGATCACAGATTTCACACTTCCTGGAAGTATTTACAGTTTTTGGCGACGTCTCAGGGAGGAGCCTAATGGTACAGTATTGTGTGCAATTCGCAAGAATTCTAGGAATCGTACAGGCATTTTGTCCACAGGAATGGAATGTCCACAGGCATGTCTCTGACCCACATCTATGCCCACGTTCCTGGAAACCTTTGGGACCCTGCTTTGGGAAGACCTCTCTGCCCCGGATGCCCTACTTTCTGTGACCCAGAGGCTCGTTCACTATACACTTAGGGGAGGAGTGTACTGTATCTGTATAGGTACCAAGTCTTCCTCAAAATCATGAAATGATGGCAGGGCCGCAGTGCCATGCAAACAATAACTCTAACAGCAACCACCGTCGCCATGGCAATGTATGTTTTCATTGCCAGTCTTGTTGTGAATTTATTGGCACAACCAAAGAAATGGTCTGATGTACTTTCAACAGACTAAGGACAGAAACCTTGCAGGCTGAGAACTTGTGACAAGCCCAAAGTGGGTATACTCCCAGTAACTGTGTGGGTGGACTCACTTCCTCCCAGTCTGTGGGGAGACTATTTACTATTTAGACTGCTAACTTGACCTTACAATATATAAGATCTGTAGTTACAAGCAAACACACACAAACACACCCATAACAATACCTCCATTGCTGATTAGGCCCTAAGGACAAAGGCTTGCAGACCGTCCTGATTGTACTGTAAATGCAGTGGTGTATTATTTTCATGGATTTCGTGATGACCTCACACTGCGAAATCAGAACACCACATGTGTTCATGGGCGGAAGCCTACATGGCAGAGAACTAAGAACAAAGGACAACTTCACGCAGTTCAGCTGCAGGACTTCTAGGTTTAAGAATAGTGTCTTACCTTTTATTGTCGACTTACTGAATCAATCATGATGAATTTTAATGTGTATCATGCCCAAATTCAGCCATGTAAGGCTGCAATGGTATGTTTTGTAAATAAACCAGTCTATGTGTGCTTTTGTAAGTCTACTGTACTACAGAATTTTTTCAAATGCGAACTTCAAACACTGCGAAAAACTCATTTTCCCTCTTATCGTGAAATAAAACCACGTGACAGTGAAAGTTTCTGAATTTACAGCAATGCTAAGACTGCTATCAACATTTAATGAGGGCCTGCATGGGGGGGTCCCGACAACGCTCTACGCTAAATTTTGAGAGCCGGCTACGTATTACGCTGAATTCAGGAAATCTCTCGATTACGTTCTACGGTAAATTCCGGGGCACTACAACGCATTACGTAGAATTTAAACGGCGAATTACGCTCTACGGAAAATGCGCCGATTACGCTCTACATTGAATTAGAGCGGTCCGTCTACGCTCTATGTAAAATTAAAACGGCCGATAAGACTCTACGGAAAAGGGCATGCCTTTAATATATACGTATACTGTTTCCTCCCAAGAAGTTGAAGAACAACCTCTGACAATTTGGAACAACCAACCACATGAGGTTACAGAATATATAATAAGAGGATGTCACAGCCAGGGTACATCAAAATCTGCAGCTCGACTTACTGAACACCAAAGCAACGCCCTTCCGCCTACACGCGTAATGTACTGCCATATAGGAGAGTTGTTCAGCACCTCACCACAACCGGAACTGTGCAAGATTTTGTCTAGATGCAACGTGCGTGAACGTGTGGTCTAGTTATACAACACGTCTTGCTTTTAATCGTTCTCCGATGCCATGAAGAAATAGACAATGACCTAGAGAAGACATCATTCATTTTCATACCTGACTGTGAAGGTTTTGGTGCTCCAACTGACTTGCCTGACTCTGCGTTTGAGTCTGGGAGGGGAGGGTGAAGTCCGTGAAGTCGAACTCGGTCCCTTGCGTGTCCGCTCCCATAAGCAGGTCGTTCTCCTCGGTTTCTAGGAAAGTTAGCGACTGAGAACTCGGCCCATACGCCTCGACGCTGCTCATTTTCGTGTCTCTTATATTTCTACTTATATACAGAAAGCGTTACTTTGTGCAGATATTTACAAAACGTCTAAATTTCTGGAAATACACGAGGAAATATCGAAAAGAACTAAACGAAACCGTCACAGATTCCACGACACTCGCACCATTTTAACACAAATTGATGATGCAATAGAAAATGGGGTAAGGGGAGACACTTTCGAGGGGGGAGTAACATTTTATGAATACAATAATAAGAGAAGAAAATATGTTTTATCTAGATTACAAAATAACAATACAAAATATCAGTCGACACATTTGAGTCTTGAGGGATATCTTGGTCATTTCTTTCTCTAATCGTATCCAATCTAAATGGTCCCTCCCCTATTATGAAAAGTGTACTGCCCTGTAACGTCATCAGAAATGGTGCACAATCCGGTCACTGGGGCAGGTAAGCGCTCGTGGACATCTTTCTTTGGATAGTTTATAGCGAAATTTTACTGTTTTTCGTGAAATATAAAGTCAATATCTAATCTATCACTCTTCTCTAACATGAAGAAGAAGAGATGGTCCTTCAAAGAATTCCATAAATTTTGTTTAAATGTATTTATTCCTCATTTTTACGAACTTGGTTGATGAGATGAGACTAGAGCATCATGACAGCTTCGAATTCCCTCCCGAAATTTTCGTCGGTGGGAAGAAATGTGCTGTCTCAAATTATGATGTAAATATGAAATGATAATCTGCACGACTTCATTCAATGAGACATAAAATAGACAGGGCTCGAAATGCCCTTCAACAATTTGTAGAGAAAGTATACAGAAGCAGAAAAAGGTTCCTAACAACTTGTAAACAACTTGCAAGTATTGATGGGCTAAATGAAATTATACAGACGGCTGGATATTATAAATGAATCACATGCTGCAGAAATATTGCAGTGTACGAAATACTTTTTTGAGCCAGGTTACCCAGTGGCAACCTAGGATGAAAACTAGGTTGCCCATCAAAATTCCAGGTTGCCCTGAATTTAAACTCTTCTACATTATGATTAACTTTGTTAGAATGCAATGTGAATTTATACATTTCTGACACAGAGTTGTTTCCCCTTACTTGAAGTGATGAGCTCTTCCACGGGAACTTCTCAGTAAACAGTTCCCAATGGAAGAAGGGGGCATCCTTACCACAAAATTAAGGTAGTGCACTGGGCTACCTGGGTGTAGAAATAGGTTGCACCAAGCAAAATATGGTTGCACAGCGCAACTGGGCAACCTAGTATTTCGTACGCTGACACCCCTACACTAGCCGCAATGCCAGCATTAGCAATCGGTCTCCATGCAAATTGATAAGCCTCTCGTAAAATCCGTCTGATTATTTAAAAAAAACTATTTTTGAAAATGATAAATCAATAATTAATAGCTCCTGAAATCCTCATTGTGTAGATTAGATAGCTTTATTTTATTCATGTATTATTATGTTCTTAATTTAAAGATTTATCAGTTATGCCATTACAGCACTGTGTACACTGCTGTTTTCAGAGATTTGGGCCCTCAAAATTTCCGGTGAAGAGTGTTGGTCAAGATCAGTTGTCGGGATGTACAGCAATATCCAAGCTCCGCCATTTCCATACAATCCCCTCGTCCTCCAAGCCATGCATGCACAGTTGTCACGCCCGCCACCGACGCCAAGGGAACTCATCGCACTGGAGCTGAACATGAGGCACCAAAAGTGAGTATACAATTTGCAAGTTATAATTTGATGCTCATTCATTTTCAGCCCTGTCATTGCTGTGTGGATCAAATTCTGAGGATGCAGAGGACAAGGGTTTGAGCCACGCTCAGGAACAATTGTGTGGGGTTGGATTTGTCCATTCTTACTTAGACTTAGTTCCTCCCGTGCATAGCACATTGGGCAGCAAGTTTCCTCCACTCTGTTCGGTCTTTGGCCAGAGTCTCAGCATCTGCCAGTGACATCCCTCTACTTTCCAGGTCTTTTTTGAGAGTGCGTCGCCATGTCAGTTTGGGTCTCCCTCTTTTCCTCTTGCCTTCTGGTTTCCAGAACATAGATGTCTTGGCATGGCGGTCTGAGGTCATTCTGAGGACATGACCAGCATCCTTGTCATGTCCTCAGACAAGTATGCTGGTTTGTCCATTCAGATGTCCCATATAGCAGATGTGACCTTCAATATGTACATATTTGCATGTGTAACTTGTCATATTCATTCTTATGTTCCAGAGGAATGCAAATAACAGGGATGACAACATGTCCTCTCAGAGGAATAAAGTAAGTTTCTTTTTAGATGACTTTTTCTCTGTTCTGCTGTTTATCAGTTCACTTGATTCCAGTACAGCCAGACAGCTGACTGTAAGACCCCGTGATGCGTGTTGAGCTCGATTCGGGTAAACCACATTCCTCACATCTGGTCCACGTGCCACACGTTCCTTCTAAACCGTGCCCGAGAACGATTCGCCTAAACTACATTCATTGTTGTTTGATGAAAACACGCAAGGTGGCGTCTTGCCAATGTTAGAGGTTAGGGGTGAAAGTGCATCATGCCCTAGAAGTTGTCGTGTTTTTTTAATGGATAATCGCTTGCAACCGGCTCAGAGGAGTACGAAGGAGACGCAGGCTACGGGTGTCCCTTGTAAGTATTCGTTGCCGACGCCGCCACTTGTTATTTGCGGACCCCGAGGTCAATGACCGGGTTGATATGCAAAGTAAACCTTATGAAAGCGCTTCGGCGCGTTCAGACGCAAATCGCGATCCAGTCAAGGCGGTTTGAAACCACATCCAGATGTGGTTTGGGATCGAGACGCTTTCAATGCGATTCGGAGCGTTCAGATGGAGCCTCATGAATCCAGAATCCGGCCAAACCACATCGAAAGCGCTTTCAGCGCATCCGTATGAACGGGGCCTAAGTTTTCCTCAATAATCCTCATTTTTGTTTCTTGCAGACGTAGACATGAAGTGGAGACTATGGACCCCAAGAGGCAGTGTTTCCAGGCTCCTCAGCTGCAGAACAACAACCTCCAGTTCCATGCACTCCCTCAGCACCACCTTCTCCTCCAAAATGTCATCAACAGACAAGTGACCAATCAGAACCCTATGCATAATGCTACAACCTTAATCAATCCACAGCTTCTTTACAACAGGCTGCATGTTCCTGAAGCACCAAGCAGTCAGCTACCATCGTACAATGGTGTGAATGTAAACGAGCAGCCAGTATCAACTGCACAGGCAGTGACTCTCAATAACAACAGGCCGATCGCCAGTAGAAAGCGACTAAATGCTGTCAGCACGCCACCAAAGAATCACAAAGCTGCCAAGCAAATGAAAGTTGATGTCACGGATAAAACCTCAGGAAACTGCCATGATGGCAATGTCAGGGGCAATATTAATCAGAGAGCAGTTTCCAACCTGCAGCTTCCACTTATTCCAGAACCAGACAATATTCCTGACCTGAAACAGCTGGACAAGGTAATCTACTTTTCATTTCCATGTAAATAATCTCATCTGCTTCATACGTTGTATACATTCTTGTTCCTGTTTAGTTGCATTACTTATAATTGATAATCAAGACATCTATTTCTCGGTCTTTAGTTGTCACTTCAGATGTTGGAGCGGTACCAGTCCCACAGACAATCTTCCTATGATCTGCAGAGGAAAGTTCGTCTCCAAGATGCTCTCACAGACATCATACAAGGAGTCATTCCACGTGAGTACTGATATTGGGAGGATAGGACTTCAGTCTGGTCTGTAGTTGCTATTAACAAGATTACTCCCATTTAGTACTTCCACTGTGAAATTCATATGGAAGCACTAGCTGTTGTCAATTATGGAAGTAAACAATCAATTAAGAGTACATGTGCATTTCTGTCCTTCTCAGATTCCTCGCTCTACCTTGTTGGGTCATCATTGAATGGGTTTGGAAGTCATGACAGTGATGCAGACATGTGCCTCATCCTGGCCAACAGGAGATACGTAAGTACAGAACATTGTCTTTTCATTCCTAAAATGTACAGAAAGGATCAAGTTCTTCTTCTTACCTGCCAACATTTTAGTAGTTTTTCTGCTACCTTCCTCAGGGCAATACTGACTAGCTAGATGGTGCTGCAGTGAGAATAATGTGGTCCCAAATGTGGTCAAGTTTGTATCCCTGTATCTTTAACCTGACAGAAATTACCTTTTTTTTTTTACAGATTAACCAGAGGGGAGAGGCTCGAGAGATCCTAGCTGTTGTGAACAAAGCTCTCCGGATCTGTCGTAAGCCAGAGTTCTTTTGCTTTGCACAAAGAAAAGTCACCAATAATTCATCCAAGAAAAATTTATTTTAGTAGTAGTAGTAGTAGTAGTAAGCCTTTATTTAAACTCGAAAGCTTGTTCGGTACAACATAAGACCGCTTTTCAACAAGGTCGAGGATGAGGGCGGGGTCACGGATTACAAACAAACAAAAAGTTATAATCAAATAAATAGTAAATCATCAGTCCATTTTCAGTCCAAGTGCCTTATCACATTCCTAAAAGTTCCCAATGACTGGGCCGATCGAACTTGTGGTGGTAAGGAGTTCCACACAGTCGCCCCCAAGTACCTCAGTGACCGCCTATACACCTCCAGTTGGGGCCTCGGTATGATAAGGTTGTCTGATGTGCTCTGCCTGGTGGATCTGGTGGCTTCATCTCTGTACCGGATGAAAACCGTACTATTAGTAATGACTTCATGATTATTTGTTCAACAATTTGTGTGAGCCATTGACAATGGATCCAAGTTTCTCATTGTTATTTTTGATATTGACAGCCTTCATTCAGCGACCCCAGTTAATCCGAGCCAAGGTCCCCATACTCAAGTTCAAGGACTCTGTCAGGTTTGTAATCATCTGCTCTGTTATTTGATACATTTCTTGACATCCTCTTGCAATCAGATACTCTATGGGTATGGTTCAGAAGGCTTGGCTAAGTATGTGTTTGTATATGTACTTTTCTGGATTGTTCTGCTAGAAATGTTAATCTGTTTTAGCTTTATTAATGCAAGCACACAACAGTCTACCAAAGTTCATATCTTAGAAATGTAAAATTTTGATGGACGACTTCATGATTTGACTTGAATTACCCAAAATTGTTGTAAAAATAATTCTTAGCCAGTGATGCTTGCCACGTGAGGACTCATATATCTCCAGTGCTGTTTTGTATACCCCTAACAGGGGTCGATATAGATTTTGGGGCCAACTTGCACTGGTGCAGATGAAAAAAAAAATACTTGCACCAGAAGAAAAATGGTTGCACCCCCCAAAAATAAAACGAACACAACCAAAAGACAATTTAATTCATGGATTCTGGTTTTGTCCCTTTCCAGTTCTTTATTGGGTATTTCTACAGGTAGTAACAGCGGATAAAGCAAACTTGCACCGCGGTGCATACCGGCAAAAAATTAGTTGCACGACACCAAATTTACTTGCACCAAGTTGTACACAGAGGGGTATTTCGACCCCTGCCTAAGCTGTGTTGAAGTAAACAGTCTAATCATTGTTTGTTTCTCCCCTTCAGTGGTGTGGAGTGCGACGTCAATATCAACAACCTGACAGGTGTCAGAAACACCTTCCTCCTCCAGGCATATTCTCGATGTAAGGTCAACTACTCAGAGTCATGATTGTTGTGGCTGCAGCGTGCGAAATACTAGGTTGCCCAGTTGCACCGTGCAACCATATTTTGCTTGGTGCAACCTATTTCTACACCCAGGTAGCTCAGTGCACTACCAAAATTTTGTGGTAAGGATGACCCTTTCTTCCATTGGGAACTGTTTGTATTGAGAAGTTCCCATGGAAGAGCTCATCACTTCAGGTAAGGGGGAACAACTCTGTGTCAGAAATGTATAAATACACATTGCATTCTAACAAAGTTGATCATAATGTAGAAGAGTTTAAATTCGGGGCAACCTGGAATTTTGATGGGCAACCTAGCTTTCATCCTACGTTGGCACTGGGCAACCTGGCTCAAAAAAGTATTTCGTACACTGGGCTGTGAAAAATGTTCTCTGTTGCTTTTGGGGGACTGTTGAAGGATGATGTAAAACTGAGGGTTATTTATCCTGACTGTATTTATACATGTATGAACAGTATGAACATGTACAAATACTTTTTTTTTGTAGCTTTTGATCAGGGCTACACCTGGTACAGGGTTTTGGAGTACATAGCATTGTTGCTACACATTAGGTTATATATAAGTAGATGCATGGATTTGCCTGGTAGTGCTTGGTTCCACTCTCATTCGGCAAAGTGGTTCCAAAGACTAAAAGTGTTTTAAGAAGGCCAGCATGGGGGGGTCCCGACAACGCTCTACGCTAAATTCTGAGAGCCGGCTACGTATTACGCTGAATTCAAGAAGCCTCCCCCATTATGCTTTACGATAAATTCCGGGTAGCTACAACGCATTACGTGAAATAAAATGTCGAATTACGCTCTACGCAAAATGCACCGATTACGCTCTACTTGAATTAGAGCGGTCCGTCTACGCTCTACGTAGAATAAAAACGACCGATTACGCTCTACGGAAAAGAGCATGCGGGCCCCCTTTTAAAGAATGGTTGGTGTGTTGTGCCTGCAGTGGACTGGAGAGTACGACCCCTGGTGTTCCTGGTGAAACTCTGGGCTGGTGCACAGGGGATCAACGATGCCAGCCAAAGTACACTGTCTTCCTACTCTCTTACACTCATGACTCTGCACTACCTGCAAGGTGGGTACAACTCCGGTATTGTTTGTTTGTTTGTTTTTATTTATTTTACCAGGGGGAACATATCGCCTGAGGGCGCTTTTCAATGTGCCCTGGGGGGAAAACCCCAAACAAAAGCACTTACATCAGAATACAACAAAAGTAACAAATAAATTTATGCAAATTACTAATTGATACAAAACCAAAGTAACTTAAATAACATACATGATACATAAATCATACTACACTTGAAAATAAACAAACTTGATAATAATACTAATAAAGCACTGAAAACAAACTACTAGTAATTAAATATGGCAAGTAATGTAAGTAATATTGATAAAGGAACGGAGTTTGCATATCAATGTAAATGAACAAAAAAGCAAAGTTAACAACATATCATAACGTTGTAATTATGTGAGCTCTCATGGAAAACTTGAAAGAATACAAATTGTTTTTGAGTGTTTTACTTTCGTGAAATAAAGAATCAAGGTTAAAATTGTTCCTTGATTGTTTGATACGGTGACTGAGTCTACATGAATTATGGACATGTTGAAGTTATTGGCCATCTTTTATCAATGATTTAATTCTATAACTTAACTGATATTCTTTTCTCCTGCAGTGGGCTGTTCTGCACCTATCATTCCGTCCATACAGAGGGATTACCCAGTCAGTACTTTAACAGTTTCCTTGATATTTCATTCTGCATACTAAAATTGTTTTTGTTATACATGTATTAATTCAGTTCTGAAGCACACTTTTAAGAGAAATGATCATGATATATGGCAATACTGCAGTATGGAACACATTGTATTTCTCACTGCATGTAAATCTACACAGAACATGTTTCAGATGTAAACACAGCTACCTTAGCTGTAAAAGATTGATCATGAGTGATGCCTAAGTTTCCTATATCAGTGTACGAAATACTTTTTTGAGGCAGGTTGCCCAGTGGCAACCTAGGATGAAAGCTAGGTTGCCCATCAAAATTCCAGGTTGCCCCAAATTCAAACTCTTCTACATTTCTGACACAGAATTGTTTCCCCTTACCTCAAGTGGTGAGCTCTTCCATGGGAACTTCTCAATAAACAGTTCCAAATGGAAGAAAGGGGCATCCTTACACAAAATTTAGGTAGTGCACTGAGCTACCTGGGTGTAGAAATAGGTTGCACCAAGCAAAATATGGTTGCACGGTGCAACTGGGCAACCTAGTATTTCGCACGCTGTATATTCAATTACCTCTACAAGAACCCAACAGAGGGAGAGGGGTAGAATCTTGAATATTGTTGACATGTGACATGTTGGCTTGTGTAGGACCTGTTTGCCCTGCACCTGACAGTGGATCAGCTGGAAGCCAACGTGAGCCGGGTTCCCCCGTACAAAACCGCCAACACACAGTCACCAGCAGAACTGCTCAAGGGAATGCTGAACTACTACACAAATGTGTTTGAGTAAGTTGGTTGCTTGTTGGCAGTCTGTAATTAATGGTCAGGTGCAAATGTAGTACATGTTGTATTTTTAGCACTTTCTTGGGGGGGTAGCCTTTTGTTGTATTAAACACATACAGTTATCGAATAAAGAGACTCTTTCTACACAACCAAGTGTTTTATTCAGCCGACGTTTCGGTGACCGTCTGTCACCTTCCTCAGGGCAATTCTGACTGGTTCACATTGCACTGCAGCATAGGTGTTGCTGCTGTAGATGCGTTCCCAAACGTATTTACATATCTACAAGTACATATGTACACATGCATCTACAGCAGCGACACCTATGCTGCAGTGCAATGTGAACCAGTCAGAATTGCCCTGAGGAAGGTGACAGACGGTCACCGAAACGTCGGCTGAATAAAACACTTGGTTGTGTAGAAAGAGTCTCTTTATTCAGTGACTTACCAACCTGATGAAACTATTCACGGACATACAGTTATCTCTTGTTTCCTCCACCTTAGCATCCTGAAAGTTGTTATCCTTTGCTATTAGTATTAACTGAGTGGTACAAATGTATTAATAAATGCCCATGAACCTGATGTTGACAGTTTTGAGGAGGAAGTCATCTCTGTGAGGCTGGGCACCAAGCTGAGGAAAAGTGGCCTGCAGGATGACAGGGAGTGGAGGGAAAAATTCATCTCCATTGAAGGTTTGAGTTGACAATTAGTTTTAAAGATTTTGATAAAAAGAGACTCCTTATGAACTGCATAATATTTGTATGTAAACATACAAAATTTATCCAGCAGAAACTTGAGGTTCAATTTGATCATCATTTTCCTGCAAAGAAGTTTGAAATTTGTAGTTATGTCCCACAGTTTTAAGAGCAAGTATTTTTCATTGTATGTAAAATCATCCTGTAATGCCGTATGATGACTCTTGAATCTGTTCACATGTAGAGCCATTTGACCAGTCCAACACAGCTAGGGCAGTGTATCAATACCCCAAGTTTGAGCTGATCAAGAAGGCCTTCAGTAAGGTATGACACTGTAATTAGTGAGTTTAAGTTATGATATAACAATGTCAACAAAACCTCTTACTTTTATACATATGAAAGTTGGTCTAGGTAAGGTAAGATACTGGTTGGTATGAACATTTTGTCTCTATAGTGGACACTGAATATGTTCCCATTTTTGTCTTTCATAGGGCTACAAGATTCTTCAAACAACAGACAACCTAGATGACCTACTGTGCAAGTGTGATCCATGACCTTTACACTTTTGACCTCTGCACTTCAATCCATGACTTTGTTGAGTCTTGAAGGGAAATGCTTCCTTTCTTGACTCTTTATTTATCTTCAAAGTAACTGATATCAAAACAAAGACATTTGTCACTTGGTAAACCTTGAAGACAGGAGATGCCTTGTGCTGCTATATGTTTGGAATTTGAAGAAAGGATTGTTGTTGAAGATTTCCAATATTGGTGGTTGTCTCTACCCCTGCTAAAAGTGTTCAAAATGGACGTGTTGCCAAACTCAATTAATGTTTTAAAATACCTGAACTGTGACATATTGGTGCTAATGGTTTAAACAGTTACCAGTTCTAGTATATATGAAAAGCATTCCACATTCTTCAAGTCCTGTTTGCTCTGCCAAATGAGGATTTCAATTGAATTCCAAGCCGTTCAGTTTGTTGGTTGGTTCAAGTCTCAAAAGTGGAAAACATTTCTAAGTCTAAGAAAAATCAGGACAAAATTTTAAATAAACAGAAAGACAAGCAGCAGAATTACCTCCACAAAGATACCTTTAAATAGGTCTTTGGACTTGGCTATATGTGTCTCCCAAAAAGTTAAAAGGCAAGAACTCTTCTGAAGAAAGGAACTGTTTAGCATCATTAACTTGATCCCAAGCAGTGACTAGAAAAGCTTCCCAAACATATTACCTTTGGAGATCTTTCAAAGCTAAGTTAAGTCCATTGTGGCAAGGCATTCTCCTTGAACCTGTTTAGTTTAGCTTTTGTATTATATGTTGCATCAAGATTGACTTATTCTGGTACATCTTGGTGATTTTAATGACTGTGAAGCCAAAGATTAAAGATGCTCCAACAAAGTGGAACTTGAATGGCATTTACTGTTGTTAATATGTTATTTATTTTAAGAACTATTAAAGATCATACAAAACCTTAAATGTGCTCTTTGATCTGCTGTTGGCTTGGCTGTGTACATGTAAGTGGTCAGATAGAAATTCATGAACACTGCATTCCAAAGATTGAGTCAGGTGTAATTAGTGGATGAATGGTTGAGACAAAACTGGAAACAGTATGCCATTTTCCTCTGTATGACAGACTTTCTCTTCTTACTGAAACATTCTCATCTTTGCACCCATATCAAGTACACATGTATTGCAACAGTGCTGTGCACATCGAGAGTGGAGGGATAGTTTTCAGAATGGAGTCCAAGAAAGGGAGTTATCCACAGTCTGTTAGTAATATCCTAATGGAAGATGAAAGGACGTGGACAAATAGTAACATGTTTCATCTTTTCTCATGACAGCGAATGGTTTTGTGCAGAATAAAAGGCTATTGTGAGGTGCCGTGGAAAAAGTCATAGTAAGGCAAAACGGATATTATTAACCATTGCTACCATTGTTTGATAGTTGGTTCCTCATAGACATTTACTCTTTATCTTATTGTAGAGATACTAAAAAAAAAAGTTTCGACTTCCATAGAACTGTGATGTTTGTATATTTCTGTTGCATTCCACTTAGAAAAGTACATACTAACATAGATTCATTACATCTTCAATGATTCCCTTCTATTGATTCAGAATATCTCTGAATGTTCTGTCTGCCTCTTTAGTTCCTGTATAGAGTTGGTCAGCTCTGAGCCCATGACTTCCAGGTCTTCACATTTCTGTTTCAGTTCAGTCTTGGTTTTCTCCAGTCTAGTGTTAAGCTCTAGGAAAGTTCTGGCTTGTTCGTAGCACCCGTCCACATCATCCTGCAAGTCCTGCTGGGAGATTTGTGATGGTTTCTTGACTTGGCCAGATGACTGCTCCTCAAAGGAGTCGCTCATGATGCCATGTTTTTCAGGATCTGTAAGTAAGATTTATGGATATTGTACATTTTGAACAAGTAAAAAATCAAATCCATATATCAAGCATTGATGAGAATGATAAAGAATACCATCAAAATTTCATACATTGTACCATGTACGATTGTTGAGCAATAAAGTTCATTCATTCATACAAAGGCTCAAGAGGAAGAGTAACCCTTGTAGCAAAGCATACATGATGCCAGGACCATCCTTCGTTCTTTTAACCTCCTTGTACAATAGTAACGTTACACACTCCTACCTGGCTTGAACAACTCTACTCTACTCTAAAATAAACACACGCACACAATCACATAACGTTACACAATCAAATCTTCGTTAACGTTATCTTCTAGGTAAATGTAATACTAGCAAGGTTATCATTCAAGCAAATCTACAGAAAATGTGTTTGATTAAACCAAGGAGGTTCTTGATTAAACTTAGGTAAACGATTTACCAGTGCTCGTTGCCGTAGCCAGTCCCTGTATGTTGAAGCTGATGTTCCTGCCTTGATGATCACGTCTTCTGAAATACGTGAAAGCCACGTCATCTTCGGGGGCGTTGTTGACGTCCTCTAGGATATCTGCCGCAGTCGGCGGCTCCGGTCGGGTGGGAAGGGTGACTTTTTTCTTCCCTCTCCCAAGCATCGCGTTCATGGCTGCTACCACTAGTACCAGGTGTGCCAACGGTCTTCGGTGTGAAACACTCTGGGTGTGAAAGAAACCAAGAAGGTTTGACCTTTTGGACGAAACCAAATACTGTAGGGGCCCCTCTCAAAACGTATTCGGTTTTCCCAGGATAAAAAAAGACATTATCGTTGAAGTTATTCATTTTACGGAAGTTACACTTATTACAGTAGGTCTTTGTAATTTTTGACAGAAAAGTTGATATGCGATAGAACATTTTGACATCTGTTTTTTTAACATCTCCACAGTTTCTAACAATGCACCCTTCCGGTGACCTTTAACCTAAAATGTCGCTGTGAAAAACCTCTCTGCAACATCTTTTCCACACTTATTCACGCCTCACACAACATTAGGGACACTTTTATTGATTTCAGTAACCTCTACATGATCGCTAGCTGTGTTTTTTCTGCTTCCACTGTACGGTTGGGGTGCAGGTGCAGTTTGTTGAGAGGAACGTCGTGGTTCTTTTGGCCACGACAGCGACAAACAACATCACAGCCGCCCTGTCTGATCCCACCAGCCCGAACCTGCGCAGTGAGCCGATCTGCCGCCACCATGGCTGCAGCAGCCCGCGCCCCGGCCAGGATTGGGGACCCCGTCACCGACATAGACACTCCCGCGCTGGTTGTAGACCTGGAGAAGCTCCAAACGAACCTAAAGATCATGCCACAAAGCATGTCTAGTTTCGGGAGCGTGGCAGTCCGCCCACACGCGAAGGCACACAAGTGTGCTACCCTTGCTCTGCTGCAGGTGCGCATGCCTTACACCAGGCTTTGCCGTGATGTTGGAAGTTTCACTGATTTGTCAGCTGAAGAGGAGTTTGTCCCCCGCAATTTTTCCTGAATATCTTTTGAATTGTCAGCAATTTTTACCCATCATGTGTTTTTTAATAAAGTGATATCTTCATTTTTTATTTAAAGATTCGCTGACGTACATGTATGCACTCTTTTCTTTTGTTTCATTAGTACATATTAACCTTAGATCTATAAAAGTTATGTTGAAATTAGATTGCTGTCAGAACACATTTTCATGACACTTAACCTTGACGACATTATACAAAGGTAATAGTTATAACATTAATTTGTCCATGAACTAACTAGTAATTGAAAATACCACCACATTGTCCTGATGACATCAAGACTGGTCGCATAAGCATTTCTACACGTACATGATACGGGTAGATAGTGTAAGGCAGCTCTGTAAGGACGTATCTGCCAGGACTGAAGGTTGTTGTATAATGACTTGCCTCAGGTGTCCCATGGTGCTGTGGGTATGTGTGCTCAGACACTGACAGAGGCAGAGGCCATGGTGTATGGAGGGGTGCAGGATGTTCTTGTTTCCAATCAGGTAAGATTTTGTGTCAAATCTTCATTAATGGTAGCATTATTACTAAAAACCATTTGGGTTTTTAATGACATAACTAGTATACAATGTCTGTGTATGTTGATGTCTCCTTAGGCCTCCATTTTACAATGTACTGATGTTTTAAATTTCTAAATTTCCCTGCACAGATAATCGGTCACTCAAAGCTGCTGAGACTTGCCACCCTTGCTCGCCATGCAAAGATGTCTGTGTGTGTTGACAATGAAGAAAACATCCGGGAGTTGTCAAGTGTTGCAAAGGACCTGAACGTGACCATCGGAGCTGTAGTGGAGGTCAATGTCGGCCAGGACAGGTGTGGTGGAAATCTTTTTTATCCGTAATTGGCGACGCCTCATGGGCGAGCCAAATGGTACAGTATTGTGTGTGATTTGCAAGAATTCTAGGAATTGTACAGGCATTTTGTCCACAGGAATGGAATGTCCACAGGCATGTGACCCACATCTATGCCCACATTCCTGGAAATTAAACCTTTGGGAAGACCTCAGCTCCCTGCCGGGAATGCCCTACTTTCTGTGACCCCGGGGCTCGTTCACTATACAATTAGGGGAGGTATGCACTGTATCTGTATAGGTACCAAGTCTTCCTCAAAATCATGAAATGATGGCAGGGCTGCAGTGCCATGCAAACAATAACCCAAACAGCAACCACCGTCGCCATGGCAATGTATGTTTTCATTGCCAGTCTTGTTTTTTGTTTTTTTTACTAAAACTTTATTCGACAAAACAACAGAAATGAACAAATGCAACAGTAAAATAAGAGTACACACACACTAAATTACATATTACATACTACCCATATTTGAAAGTCATTATAATTTACAGCTCCCGGATTTGTGTTATAGAGCCTTTAATTAATGGAATAAAGGATAATTTCAACAAATGGCCTCTAAGTCTGATTCATACATCTGGAATTAGATTGCCAATGAGGATTGAAAAGCCTCACCCATTGTCCCCACTTTCTATTGATTGATATCCATAATCAATAATTACTTTGTCCTATGATTAGAAGAAACTGCAAGTGGGAAAGTCATAACTATTAATTGTCATCAATTTTGGCATAAAGCTCTCTCCAGTCCTTTTATTCCCCAGTTCAGTAATTACTGCTATGCAGACCCAAAACAACAGCGTAGCTAGCAATTTCCAGGTGTTTGTGACACATGTTGTTAGTAACTATTGTCATCTCTATGTTACTTTAATATGTCTGTTGAAGATGTGGAGTAGACCCAGGTCCTGAGGTCCCCAGGTTGGCCAAACTTGTCCAGGAGTTGCCCAACCTGACTTTTGCTGGCGTCCAGTGTTACCAAGGGTAAGAGCGTGGCTACTGAAGTAAACAGAATTTAAGGTTCAAAAGTCTTTAAAAAACTGAAAATAAACTTTTCCTGCCCTGACCAGATTAGTATGTCCATGAAAACGTAGTAATCTCGATTAGGATAGAGAATAGGATTTACAGTCATGGTACAATCAGATTTTTGGGCAAAGAATTTTCGAGTGGATGGAACCTAGGCGGCCACTCAACATTAAACCCTCATGTTTTTCAAGGTAAATTTTGCAATTCCTTTTTAACCATTGTAGATTAGGATTTACACTTACAGTTCTGCCTAGAGTATGCTTGATATCTCTTGTCATATATTGCCTTCACGGCCTAATCTGTGTAGTAGTGATCTGTGGAGTACAGTCCAGTTTGCTGCCAATGTATCACTGCAGGAAAGCTGAAATTTTGCACATTGTTCCTCTCCTTAGTTTGAACCAGCACGTACGGAAGGCTTCTGATAGACAAGCTGCTACGGACATTGTGGTTGAAAAGTCCAAGCTTGCGCTGAAGGTTGGGATAGAATCTTATATTTACTTAAAATCCCTGGTGCAGAATGACATTCTAGACCTACTTGTACTGTTACTGTTAGTGGAATCATTCCTCAGCTGACCTGGTGCTGAATCATGTTTTAGACTTAGTGTTGACTCTGTCCCTGGTGCTGAATGACATTCTAGACCTACTATTACCCCTGTCCCTGGTGCTGAATGACATTCTAGACCTACTATTACCTCTGTCCCTGGTGCTGAATGACCTTTAGATTTACTGTTGACTCTGTCTGTGGTGCTGAATGACATTCTTGACCAAGCATTACACATGTCTCTGGTGCTGAATGGTGGTTGAAATTACTGTTGACTCTATCCCTACTCCTAAATAACATTCTAGACCCACTGTTGTGCCTCCCCTGATTTTTAGGCATATACGTCATGCACAGGTGAATATCATTTAGACCAATAACTGCTATAATCATGTAGTATGTAAAGCATATGTGGTGGACATGCGTGATGAAGTACCAAATTAATTGTATATACATGTACATGGATCTAACAGTGTTGTAACTTGTAGGCCCTAGAAGATGCAGGGATAAAGTGTGACTATGTGACAGGTGGGGGGACAGGAACATACCTGTATGAGGCAGCAAGTGGAGGTGGGTCTCTTCTTTTTTTCTTCATGGAATTTTCTAGTTGTTGACAGTCAATCAATTTTCATAATTAGTTACTTATATTTGCTACAACCAGTGGAATATAAGAAAAAGACTGTTACAGTACCCAAGGATGACATGGTGCTGCCTTTTCTTGTTTCAATAAATAGTGTTCACTGAAGTCCAGCCCGGGTCCTATGTGTTCATGGATGCAGACTATGGGAGGAACTTTGGTGAGGATGGCCAGCCAGTTCACCAGTTCCACCAGAGCCTGTATGTCCTGGCTACTGTACAGAGTGTTACAGTGAGTAGAATTTTACTGTTGTCAAATGCATGTTTTCTAATAGGAAGCAAAAATGCACAATTATAATGTGGTGTAGTTGGCCAGGTTAGCAAAGAAATCATCAATCAAAAATTAAACATCAACATCCATGTTTACTATATCTTTTGAAATATTCACTGTATCTTTATGTTCACAATTTTTGTGGTCACTTCTTCACCGCAAATTCAATGCACCTGCAAACTGATGCCAGCATTTCCATTTTGTAGCTATTTTTTTTAAACGGCAAACTGCAAGACACTGTGAACTTTTTATTTTCACTTCCTCACAAAATTGAGGTGTTCCAAACTTGAACAAGTGTACAATATTTTTTAAACATATTCTACCTTGTCCCCAGGCTGGAAGCCGTGCAGTGGTGGATGCTGGGATGAAGGCAGTCAGCCTTGACTCAGGTGAACCACTGGTAAGTTTTCACTCCAGGAGTACTGGTGACAATAAGGTTGAATGAAATTCTGTTGAATTGTAACTGAAAGCTTTGTGATGCTTTTTTTTACATCTTATTTAATGTTTTCTTGAAGGTTTATCCCACTGGAGATGTGATCTACAACTGCGGGGGAGATGAACATGGGATTTTAAAGCCTCCTTCTAATTACAAGGTGGAGTAACACTGACTATTTACTTAAATTTCCTTAGATACATTTTAATAGCAAGATATTCCCATTTAGGTTTGGAAAAACATTGGAACTTTTCTCTGTCTGTTCTCTAAAGTGTACCTTTAATTAGTGGTTGCTGATTTGGCACAGTTATGCTGAGATGAATTTATCCATTGTTCAGTTTTCTGGAATTATTTTGGGTGCTTTAGGTACATGTATGTTCTTTTGCAGTTTTACAGTTTTAACCCAGAGAAAGGTGGTCCACACCAAGATAATGCCTACATCACAGTGTGAAAGTTTTTATTGCCAACTGGATGTTTTCTACATTGTTACATCAATTCTTTCTTTTGCCTCAGGTGGGTGACAAAGTATGGCTGATCCCAGGGCACTGTGACCCTACTGTCAACCTCTACGATTGGATGGTCGGGGTCAGGAATAACAAGGTTGAGGCTCTCTGGCCAATCACAGGCCGTGGTCCTGGTATCTGATGGAAAGAAGAGCAACCTTCTGCATCGGCATGCACACTAAGCTAGTGTGTCACAAATGGACAAAGAAAAACTTTTGATGATCCAGCTTTACATAATCAACCTACTGAAGGATTACATAAAATGTTGACTGACAGCAAGGTGTCAGAAATTTTGTGTTTAACATTTGAGGTGCTTCTGGATATCCATCCAATTTCAAATGGAAGGTGACATGTTCCCTCCCCATTGATGGTCCCCAGATTGTGGGTGTTAGTGGGGTTCAGGTTAGCAGCCTCAAATTGAGCCCCCAAAAAACCAAGACAGAAAAGCCTCAACTCTGCCTTGATAGGTACAGAGAATCTTCCACTGATAATAACTGCCAGTTTTGAGAATGGCATTGTTCGTTCATGACTTTGTTGTGTAATAAAGTTGGTTTGTCATTTCAATTTCATTCATATTTTGGGGCCTGTGATGTTTAGGTATTGCCAAAATTCTGAAGGTCATTTGGGTATTGGGCGGTCACCTGCAAGGAAATGACCAATGATTTGAGGTTTGTTGTAGAGGTTTGGTGTACACAGTGATAAAAGGCCGAAGTTTCGGTTGATTAATTGGTTGATTGGTTGATTGATTGATTGATTGATTGATTGATTGATTGATTGATATTTTTCTGTAAGTTATTTGCTCCATGTTTCAGCAAACTCTAGCAAAAAAAACTATTCCGGGTAAGATACGCCAAAAATAGTTACTCAAGCAACTGGATATGATTTTGGAAACGGTCAGACGTTTCAGGTAGCATCCACTACCTTTCGTCAGTGACACTAAAGGACTGCAGGAGAATTGCTGGTTTATAAGCACAAACCATTGATTGATATGCAAATAAGTAAAGACAATTTTTTGTGAAAGGCCAAAAGGAAACAAAAGTCAAGACCATTCTCCTGCAGTCCTTTAGTGTCACTGACGAAAGGTAGTGGATGCTACCTGAAACGTCTGACCGTTTCCAAAATCATATCCAGTTGCTTGAGTAACTATTTTTGGCGTATCTTATCACCTGGATGTCTAACCTTCACCGACGTATTCCGGGTAAGGACACTAGCGTTGCCAGTACAACGTAATGCCCCAC
Source organism: Branchiostoma floridae x Branchiostoma japonicum (assembly GCA_013266295.2). Classification (NCBI taxonomy): domain Eukaryota; kingdom Metazoa; phylum Chordata; class Leptocardii; order Amphioxiformes; family Branchiostomatidae; genus Branchiostoma; species Branchiostoma floridae x Branchiostoma japonicum. The sequence continues at coordinate 23,355,518 of CM023823.1, forward strand.
ACGAAAGGATACAATAGTATGCCACACACGACCGTTTCATCCACTGATTTTATGAACGAGAAAGCTGAAATAAAACGGAATTATGTCCACCGTCCTATATCACAACAGACTTAATGGCAACAGATCTGTGTCTGCATGCGTCTTTATTCTAAGCAGCAGACAATAAAACGAGGGTTCTCAAATTGGAGGGGGATTAATGTTTGAATAACCTGCACGTAAAACTTTTTATCTCCGTCCAAATAGATTTTCAGAACAGTTCATCATTCTTACGTTTGCATCGCTCACTAAATTAGTAGTAAAATACTAAATTATCATACAAAATGTACATCAAAATTTCCACCACTTATTCCCCATTCCCTAACATAACTTCGTCATTTGCAAATCCAAAAGTACTGAGATTTCCTTGGACCAAATTCCGAACAGTCCCGTCTATTCCTTGTCTTTAACTATCAAGCAGTAGAGTAAGATTTATTGGTCAATTTTGCTGAGACGTATTCCGCCCCACGCCTTGAAGTGACCTCCGTTCAGCAGGTGCCCCCGGGAGTGCGGCTTCCCCTCCAAGGACGCCCGGAACGGAGCACTTCTGACCAACCGTACAGCACGGGTGTTTATTACAATCCGCTCGTTTACGTAGCATGTTATTGCAAGCTGTTCCCATGGCGTTTCAGATTCATTGCAATTCGGTCTGTCTCATTTCAATTACTATTTGTGCAACGTTATATGGACCTGATCATCCTTCTATCAAATCTACGTGGAATGAGTATGCAAGGAGCATCCTTGGTATGTGTATGTATTTATTCCTTGGTATGTGTATGTATTTATTCATTCGCACATACATATTAAAAACAAACTTTGCAAAACATAATATACCAGAAACAAATAAACAGCAAATATGTATCAGCCTTAAAACAAACAAGTCTCTCAATAACAATTTATCATTTGGAAATATAAGCTGATAATTGGTATCAGATCACATTACTAAATGAAAAACAAGTAATAATCAGTTTTGGTATGTTATCCAGTTGCAATAGATAACATAAGAGTTTTAACTTGTGTTTTTTTCCCATAAATCTTGCTAAACGTCCATGTACTAATCAAGTACGTTCCATTGCACAAAATTCACGTCTGATGACCATGTGACATTTTGTTTTCTTCCAAGACGTATGATTTCAGAAAACGAAATATCATCACAGCAACTGAATTGGAGAAAGCCACTAGCAAGGCGGTAGGGGGTGTTTCTTATGCCGTGTCTTATAGTGCTTATCATGTTAATGTACCTGTGATATATGTGGCAAGAATAGATTGTATAAAATGTAATAACGGTATCAGAGAAGAAACATTCCAACACCCAGCTGTTACATTGAGACGCCCTTGGCATTGCATGTCCATACCTTCATTCATACCCAGTCGTAGTGAAGATAGTGAAAGTGAAAGTGATCTCGAACCAGTTTAGCTCATTCAGTGATCACTGAAGAGCTATTCTTCCACTGGCCGTGACAGAGAAGACAGACACTATGTACAGTATTTACAGGTTCATTGTACCGGGGAAATTCCCCTAGCTCTTTTCGACAAGTACAATGAACAGTGGACCACGGTCCTAAGGACTGCAACCCTCTCCAGTAGCGTGCATGTCGGGTGAGCGACAACAGCCGGGATTCGAACTCCCAACCTCTTAGTCCAGAGGCAGGGTCGCTAACCACGCTACTACTAAGATAGCCATTCGAAGTGAAGATATTAGTAACGTATATATGAAACTAGAGGTCAACGATCTCATGCCTTCGTCAAAGGATGTTATCGTTATATAAAAGGTAAAAGTGATATATTAGTCCCCCTAAATATGGAAGTTGGATCGTGAAACTACCCCTGCCGATGCAGTCTGCAATCGTGCATTGGGCAAGAGGATATACATGTAAGGCAACAGGATATACATGTAAGGCAACACCGCCTGCAGCTGCATGGGCTGCTTAATGACTATCCCCTCTGGGACTTTCTCCCTCTGGGACAGCCTGTAGCCCATGTGTCACAAGGAAGGTTGTGACACATGGAAGGTAACTGAATTATAGAATTGCTTCATTAATTATGCAAATTACATCATCATTTGCATACTGGTCATCTAATTATGTCAAGCATCACTTACCCTACCTATGCCCCAAATATCAGGATGATCCGTCGACCGGTTATTGAGTTATCCTACTTTAAACATTTTCATACAAATGCTCCTGCAGTTCCAGAGCAAGCCGCTAGGGGGCCCAAACTTATGTCACTTCTTCCCGAGCACAAGACCTATCTACCATCCAAAAATCATGACCCTACCTCCTCCAGATCACCATATTTCAAAACCGGAAGTACCGCTGCAGTACCATAACGAGCCGCCAGGGGGCCCATATTCCTATCACTTCTAGACCTCATCAAGACCTACCCACCTACCAAATATGAAGACAATCCATTTAAGCCTTCTCGAGTTATACTGTTGACAGACTCACGCACACACGAACGCCCATGAAAACATACCCTTCTTGACGAAGGCAACTACAACATAACCTGTGCTTTTGTCGCCGTCTTGGAAGTTTTGCAACAAGTGACATACAAAGGGAGACTTCCCGGCACTAGTGACGCGGTCTCCGTGAGTGGATGATGTTTTGACAGGCAGTGATGATATAAATGGTTTATTCGCAAATTCATACAGAGCTAAAACAACATTGCAGCCTAATAATACAATGTAAAAAGGCTGAATTACGCAGTTTCAGGGAATACACAACTGTACAAAATATCATCAATATTTACAAACCTAACCAAAGCTGAATAACAAGAATATGTACAAACAGTAGTAGGGTGGTTACACAATAGGGTATAAGTTACAAAACACTGTTCAGGAGTTTTGACAAGTACGGAATGGCACTGTTCCTGTACCTGTCAGATCTTATAAAAGGTATGCTAAGCTGGAACTGTATGATGCGAAGGTTGCCAACAAACACGGGTCACGGATTTACAAGCATTGCTGTTAACAGACTGACAACGTGCCATACATTGTAGAAAAACACTGTGTTAAGTGTTTCATTTTTAAGCACAACTTACGACTATTAGCAGGTTGTAGGTTAGATGTTGTCCTAGATTGTAGTGTGGGCTAGCGACTCCCCACGCCCTTCATTATGAAACCAAATTGTCCACATTTTACAGCACACTAGATCTTCTCCCTTTAGAGAGCTCTAATAGCTTTTTTTAATTGCAATGACAATATCTAATCAAAGGCCGGTTGTGTTTGTTTGTTTGTTTGTTTGTTTGTTTGTTTGTTTGTTTGTTTGTTTGTTTGTTTATTCAGGAACCTCCATCAGTGTACAATGTCATACATGAATACACTATTCTTCTCTTAAATATAAAATACATCATGACAACTACATATATCATACACTATACATAACACTACAACTAAATGTATATACATTCATATCTAACTGACTGGTTGTGATGTAAGGGTATTGTACACGTTTTGATATTGATATAAAACGGTGGTTGTGGAATACAACATATTTTTATACGATTCCTCAGAGCATTTGCCCGTATTCAGCGAGTTTTCATACGGTTTGGTATATATTTCTCCTTATTGGAAAATTACAGCGACCCTTTGGAGCGTGTGGGTATGACCAGTTGAATAAGCTGGGTCTCAGAACGCGCCCAGTACAGCATGCTAAATGCGCCGCACTTCTTATTGGACTGGACGTTTAGAAGACCTTACACCGAGCTGGCCGATCAATAACAATCACGACCGGGGTGATAGGTCTGAGAACCAGGACCAGATTACTGCACGGACGAGGGGTTAAGTATCAGTGGGCGTCCTAAACCCTCTTGACGTGTATTACCGCTCCAAATTACCGTGAATGGCAAGGGACAATAACTGGCCCCATTTGAAATCTTTAAGTCCGCCATTTGTTATTACTGTTCGATCAAATGCCAAACCCTGTTATAAGCATTTTACGCGCGCCGTAAGGTGATTACGAGGCTGGGTGGCTAATTCCTGCCATACTGTTGTCCAATCCCAATCAATGTGCCGATAACACAGTGTAACCTACTTTTCATATACTGGCAGGTTTACGTCGACAGGCGGTTTAATGTAAGTAAAATGCCACCATGTTGTAAATACACGGTCCCCAATCAAAGGGCGATGATCCGAAAAAGGTATCGGTCCGATCCAATATATCCCAAATGGACGGTTCCCTGACTTGATGACTAGGTTGAAATGGGTGCTGATTTGAACTGATTCAGCTGTTAGGTGTTGACTGTTAAAACTATTTAGTAACCTTGGCCGTGTACCAAACTCAACAAGCTGTCTACTCCCACAATTCTGTTAATGGCTCACTGCTGGGAACTAAGTTTGCCACATTCATTGCACGATTTGCCTCGCTAGCTACCAACAATGTCGCCTGTCAATGCCAATGGTGTCGTCACCGATAGTGCTTTTAGTTTCTTTCTTTTCATTTGTTTCCTGGCTGTCTGGCTGATTGGTTGTTGGTTGGTTAGTTAGTTAGTTAGTTAGTTAGTCAGTTTTTAGTCAGTTTTTTAGTCGGTTGTTTGCTTGTTCAGTTGGTTGGGTTATTTTATCGCTTGGTTGTCTATGACCTCAGGAAGCTCTGCATTGATATTTGCGGCCAAAAATTATGGTATACAACAAATCCTTTTTTTCGGCTGCGAAGCTGAGCTACATACCAGTGCTGAAATACTGGTGCTAAACTTTTAAGTTAAAATGCTATAAGACTGACGCTCCAGTAGAAGTGCCAAGACGTACTGATACATAGATATAGACACGTTAGGAAGTTACTTGTTTAAATCAAAACCATAAAAAAAGCCGCTCATCCTGATCAGGGCGATGATACTACCAGAGTATTGAGAATATAGACACGTTAGGAAGCTACTTGTTTAAATCAAAGCCATAAAAAAGCTGCTTATCCTGATTACGGCGATGATACTACCAGAGTATTGAGTTTCTCATCGAGCTGGCAAGCCCACTTACTGGCGCGGGCTTTGATTTGGCCAAAGCTTTCCAGATTGAGGGACTTAGTTCATGGCATCTTAATGCACAAGGATGGGTGATAGGCCTAAGAAAGTAAGTAAGTAAGTTGCACATGGAGTGCTTGCAGGCCAGCGCCGGTGGGTCTTAGTCATTCCATACCCATCTCCATCCTTTGTGGCATCAGTAAATTTACGGAGGCAGAAGTACAGGAACAGCTTCAAAAGTACTTACTGAAGAACCACCTCATTTCAGTTGGCAGTTTGGATTGAAACCTCAGTACAGCACAGCTGATATACTGACCACCATCACGGTCTCGGCAGTGGTCCAATGCTCTGAACAAAGCCCATGAATTGCACCTTACGGGCGCTTTTGAGAAGAAGTAGCATGATGGGATCAAACCTCATCAGCAATAGGGTCTCTGGCAAGTCACCGCCATGAATTTTGAGCTACCTCTGCAACCTATCATTGTGATTCCTGCTGGGGATTTGAATGAAGATGGCATAGAAAGATAGTGCATGTGTTCCCGTTTCACTGTTTTTATTTCAAGCTGGGTGAGCAAAGGGGCTACAGACGGTGTGCTCTGTGAGGGGGCCGGGAGGAAAGAGGAGAATCAATATCTACAACATGATGGAGAGCTACATGATGGTATAGAGCTAAACTGTCACAAGAAGAGGAGCTGCTCTGCTATTTCAGTTAAATGTACGACATGGGTGGGTGCATGCTTATTATGGTTTCTTGATATCATATGACAAACATCAGAAAACATTATTCCTTAGTTCGACAGACAATTAAGGTCATCAAATTGAGTCTTCTACATAGAAATAGTCAGATACATTGTATGGACGACCGTAATGTTGTATACATTTGTACCTTGAAGTTATGTGGAAGAACGAACTTTGGTTGTAAATGAGATTTAGTGGCAGTGCCAGAATGTGGTACACCACCATTACATTGACTATGCCTGGCGGTATCTTGCATGTTGAGCATACATCTAGCTCTACATTCCACTAATCCTACTGGCGCCCACATGCAGCACTGTAAAACATCAGCCCCATCTTTTAACACTCGCACGGCCACGCTAACGGTACTGACGGGATCGTCCGACAGCAGTCAACACCGGTGACATGAACGGCAATTTTAGCGAGGATGGAGAGAAATTACAGGGGATCAAAGGTTTTGTCCATTCTGTCCAGATAAAATTGAAGATGAATTTCACTTTGTTATAGAATGCACTAGATATAATGTTTTACGTAATAAGCTATTCACATTTCTAGAATCAAGTACAACAGATTTCAAAAGACTTGATGTTAGAGACAGATTTGAATATATCTTTACATGCAATAACTCCTACAATGTAGAAATAGGCAAATATATAAAAGATTGCTTTGTTATTAGAAAAAATACCGAAACCCATGATTAGCCACACTCGATTGTTATACTATATTAGGTTTTATTCTATACTTTTCTGTACTTCGTCCAATATATAGTTGTTGCCATACTTTGTACCGTGTACAATTGTCGTGCAATAAAGTTTTCTATGTATTGATGACTTTCTTTTGACACATGAATAAGACCAGTGTAGACTCAAAACACCTGTTTTGCGTTAAAAGGAAAAAAAATTCAAAAGTCTTATAACTAGGCGTAAACGTTGGTTGAAAATGCCAACAGCAAGCCATAGGCAACAAGTAGAAAATATACAAGACATCGATGTGGGCCTGAAAATAAAGATGTGTTAACATATGTTTGCTCAAAATACAGGAAAAACAAAAATAACAGTTCAAACAATATCGACTCGTGAAAACAACATATATGCATGTCTCCTGTTTTTCTACAGGGGAGGGGGTAAATATAATTCATGATTGTAGGATTATTCCATGCACAGGTAGTTTCTCGTGGAATCATGTTTTACTGTCTACTTTATTCAAACATGACCGTCAAGCTTGGAAAGTTCTATGCAGAACCTTCCTTTCGTAATTACGTTCCACTGATAATTCGACGGTGAAACATTAAAAATTGTCTTTTAGCTAATGTCTAATTTTCACAAGGGAGCAGTTGCTAGATTTTCTGCCATGCGTCTTGACATAAAGGTAAGATCTTGTCGCATTTTAGAATTTCTCGGGTTATTGTTTACAGATCACAAAAAGCTGTCGTCCCATTCTTCTGCAATCCACATATTATGTGAGCAATCAATTCTGCTTGTTTACCATGCAGCATGGTAAACAAGCAGAATTGATAACAGTGACAAGCTAAGAGAGATGTCTAACACTAACCTCGCACCACATACACGGTGCTGTCTTCTGCATGTACAGCATAGCAATGCACAACAAATATCATCTCTACCGACAACGTGAGGAAAATCCGTACAGATCTGAAATGTCTTCAGTAGTCTCCCGGAAATGTTTGATAAAACCACGTGGTGGAGCATCCTTCTAGAATATGTTAGCTTTATGCCGGAATCCACTGAGATCAAGCCCAATGGGTAGATGTGACTTCCTGGGCGTTCTGATAACCTTTCTTCTGGGAAAAAGAGAGTGAAGGGGCACGGGTGAGGGTGGCTGTTTCAGGTAGCCGCGCTGTGGATTCATGTCCGTCGGCTTGGGCAGGTATCTGAGATTCGGACAAGAATTCGATAGGATCTTATCAAAGTCCGCGAACCTGCTTTTAAATCCATCGAACTGGTGTCCTGGTGACCCACATGAAGGATCTAACACAATCACTGGGGCCCGTATCGTTGCACCGTCTCTGTTTTCAAGCAGCGCCGTTATTCCGCATAGCATTATAAAGATGCCCCCGCCGATTAGGAGAGGTCCGACCAGCCGAAATTGGGGAGGGTAATTTATTCCTCGTAGAAAGTATTCATCGTACACGTTATCTGGGTAGCTATAGCCTGCTTGGAAAAGCGCATCTTGTATTCCGCGAATCTGATTGAAATCCGTTGATTCCTGCGTCTTTTGCGTGATGTTGTTGATCATGAGAAATTCAACTTCAAGGAAGTCATAACTGACCATAGACATCACTGTCCCAGCTCCAAATACTAACAGTCCCAGCAGTATCCAAGCTGTGGGAAAGGAACAGATCTTAACTGTACCTTTGTGAATGATAACGGTCCTTGGTCGTCTTTGTTTTCGCCGCCTGGCCCGTGCACGTGCCTCGCGAAGCTTCCGTCGCCTCTCCCTCGCCAGGCGTGTCCCCGCTAGAGCACCGCGGGCTGCGAACATCCTTCCTAACTGCTCGGGCTCTTTCTGCAATTTGCATCGTCCGGGACACGGCTATTTGCGCGTCTCTAAGGGAATAGCAACGTGGGAGAACTCATTCGCTTCTGCCTCGCATACGTCTCAGTTGGCAGGATCGCGTTGATGAGCCCGAAACCCTCCTTAATTCTTGAATGATTGGTTCATCTGTATTAGGAGACATTAAGGCTGACACGTTTCTGACACGCATCCTCTTTGGACACGACAGCATTATCCATCACCGCAAGTCCCTGAATAAACAACACATGACTTACACGCGTTTGCTCTTCATCTTTCATGACATCTGCGGATCGCACAGGTTAGAATGCGCTATAGACTGCACTTGGCCAGGAGTAGGCCGATTCAAAACTATTAAGGGACTCTTCAATTCACAAGGCTATCAAAGTTAATGACCGAGGGACAAATCAAGCCGAGGAGGCTATCAAGTTAATGAGATTACAAAATTATGTGGGCGTCACTCACACAGCAGGAAAAATAGCTCACCCAACGAGTCTACGAGCTCTAAAGCGCATTTTTTATTTATTTATTCACATATGTTTAATGAGTATTGGGCAGAAAGCACAGGTGCTTATATGACGCCTTCTACTCAAAAACACTAATATAAAAACAAGAGTAAAACATAATAACAAAATACATACATAATTACAAAGTGGGTCAAGTAGAATGAGTACAAACAAGACAAGTTGGATATCTATCAATTACGAGAATCTACCTGTACAGTGAATAAAGGTTTGAACTATGTCGAAGATATTACAGTTTTGTGAATGTGAGAGTAACGTGGATCCTCGTAGCAGTAAAGAACATAAGGTACTGTCATTGAGATGCTGTAGCTCTACTATATTGGAAAGAGATGATAACAAAGTACTTCTATAACTGGCATAAAGATTACAATGTAGGAAAGCGCATTATCGGCAGCAGTACGGCCGGTGTCCCCTCGAGCACTGCGCGGTTTTTAGGAATCGGCCGATGTTCGCAGCGCACGGCACCGAGTCCCGTCAGGAGGTGACAGGGTAGATTTTCAGGTGACTCTCTGGCGATTTTGAAATTCCGTGACCTTCTGGCGATCAACAGATTCGGCCGAAGATCGTTGGCAGTGTGACGCGCCGGCTTTAGTACAGGTTGTTCCAAGGCATTATTTTGAAATCATGACGAATGAGTAGCATAATGCGGTATCCACGCACATGACCTTCAGTCTTGATAACCAAGTAGGTACTTCAGCAGGGTACTGTCCGTTACACTGGTACCGGCGAAGCGCACAGCGCCTCTTTCAATGTTCTATCGGAAAACTTCAGTAAATGTTCCCCCATTGGCACTTCATTAATGGTGGTTATTTACAGACTGACGGCGTGTCGGAATGGGCACTTGAAGAGTTACGGTTCAATGAAGTCTAGGTACACACAAAAATGACCACTGACGCACCGATGACGTCACGTGACGTAGAGAAACATGGCACATTTGGGGCGCGCTAGCACGTCGGCAGAACGTACTGTACCTGCGCGAAACCTGTAATGTATTGTGCATAGCACTTTGGCAGAACGTCATATATAAGGTTGTACTAGAGCATATAAGGTTGACAGCCTGTCTGTAGTTTTCAGATGTTGTATAGGAAAAGATATCGTCTGCAACGGGCAAAATTTTGATGCAACGTTGACCAAAAATCCAGCGAAAATCCAGGTTTTGCGCAGGCGCAGTACGTTCTGCCGGCGTGCTAATGAAGTCTAGTTATACACAAAAATGACCACTGACGCACTGATGACGTCACGTGACGTAGAGAAAAGATGACACATTTGGGGCGCCGCGCTGGATGACGAATTTCTGAGCGACGCGGGAGTTCCTTTTCAGGACATTGAGCTCACATGGCTAAGATCTACCTATCTTTGCAATCTATGGTTACAGATTTTATATAATCTTTTATTGATTGGCCAGGGGCAATTGGAAAATTAATAAATCTGTATTGGAAACCTAATGATGATGATTAGAAATCCTGCTGACACATCCATTGGTCATTCGGCAGCCAGTCAATATGGAACTCTGGGGTACATACTTATACAACACTTAGTGTTATATTCCCGTAAAGGAAACATTGGTCTGCAGTCTGCACTGATATACACTATTTGACAAATCGGTATCCACATCACGAAGTTGACACCTTTAGGTGCACTTCTACTTCATTCCGCTGAGTACTAGCGGCGTCCTTATACCGCAGCCAGTTGGATAAAAACCTTGAATATAGCCACACCGACTTGCTTTTAACCTATATGGATGACACACTCTGGACACACCAAATTTTTTTTTATTCAGAAATTGTAACATGACAATATAAAGTGTGCACTAGGCAGCATGTATGCTGATACCGTGCACACCTAACACATGATACTCATTTACACCTGAGTCAAGTGAGGAAAGTCGTGCAAAGTGCCTTTCCCAAGGGCACAAGGTCGGTGGCATGTCAGGACTCGAACCCGGGACCTCTTGGTTCCGAGTCGAGTACTCTGTCGTTGCGCCACACGACTCCACAAAATCACACCAAAATTAAAACGAGCGGACGAAAAAAAAGATGAGGCAAATTTCTTACTAACTGATGACGAATGTTACAAAATAGTTGAACACACAGTACATGGTATAGTGCTCGCGAGCATGAACAATAAACCCTTTATCTTATCTTTCATCAGGTAGGTTACCTTGTTTCAGAAACTATGCACCTAGTTTTAAGAAATCATCTTTTTTTTCTCTTTTTTCCTTTTTGCGCTCGCTCGCATCACTTTTGTTTTGTCCAGAGGATGTTATCCATAAATTATTACGGCATATCATTTGTATAAAGAGGGCGGGTAATCCAAGACCAGGGGTGCCAAAGAATTCATACGAAGTTTATGGAATTCACACGAATTTTACGGAAGTCATACGAATTTTACAGAATACATACGATCCATTATTTGGAAACATACGAATTTTACGGAATACATACGATCCAGTACGGGAAACATATGAATTTTACGGAATACATACGATCCAGTACGCGGAAACATACGAATTTTACGGAATACATACGATCTATTACGCGGAAACATACGAACCTTACTAATTTGGTGATCCCGGCGCAGGTCACCAAATTAGTAAGGTTCGTATGTTTCCCGTACTGGATCGTATGTATTCCGTAAAATTCGTATGTTTCCAAATAATGGATCGTATGTATTCTGTAAAATTCGTATGAATTCCGTAAAATTCGTGTGAATTCCATAAACTTCGTATGAATTCTTTGGCACCCCTGAAGACTCTATAATTGAAGCATGTAAGTTATGGGGTCGTGGAGCTCCAGTTTGATTCTCCTCGAGGTCACATGTGCTGAATTCCCCACTAGGCGAAGTGGAGCGTAAACCCTTTAGGCCTGCCGGCAAACTTTATGCAAATTGTGTTGTCCTTTGAAAATAGAGACCTCGGAAATGAATGGCGGTGACTGTTCACGGACCACTGCTTTGGGGCAAGAGGGGAGTTCGCTGTTACGTGGTAAAGGGTACGTCAACGCGATGTCTGTGCAACTAACAGTGGAAAACTGATTCTTAGTCCTTACTTCCTCGTTGCGTAGGCAAAGCGACTGGTAGAGAGTTAAGTTTTTGTCATGGTAGAATTTGTAAGCTAAAGAAGTAGATCGTGGACCTGTATGTCTTTGAGTATTTGTGCGCGATCAAGGGCAGAAACTATTGAGTTTGAGTTTGAGCAGATGTGAGCTCTGATATTTTGGGGAATTTGGAGTTTGATTGTTGTCATTACCACCTCCACTGAAACAGTTTTGTGTCTGATCAGTTATTCTTGTTATTGGTTAGGATCATTCAATAAATTAAGAAAGGATTTTTATGATTTTTTGTGTATTGGTACCTTAGATAGAGGTAAGTATTGGTACATATAGGTTAGTTTGAATCACAACTTCATTGTTTACATACGCCAGTCGTGTAAAATAATAAGGTTTCCTACTATGAAGTATGTATGTTAAATTAGGTTTCACCTTTGTTAGCTATGTGTCATATGAATTATGACCTCATGTGCATACCTTGTGAGAACCCATTGCGATTTCGTGTTAGAGGATGAGAATCTCCGAATTCTCGTACAACATATGATATTGCTTGATTTTTCAAACATTAGAATGTCTACAAAAATAGAATGATAGAAGGGTACTGTAAACGATAATTTCGACAGTGTTACGTCTCGAAAGCTCCCCAGAGCAATAAAACTTGTTGTGTGTATGGTTTAATATTTTGTCAAGATAATTTCGTTGTTGTACACATCAAGAAGGTCCTTTGACGAATCATTTTACATTACGTATTTCTAATATTGGCTGTATGTGAAGCCATTTAATCATGCTGGCGGAATCTCGTGAGACTAAAAGGTGATTAGAAATGAATTGAACCTCCTTTCTTAAGCCTACCAAAACCGAACACAACAGTTCCTATTGAAGCCGCCATCGCGTGTACCTGCATATTAATTGACGCAGAAAACAAAGCTAAGCCACACAAAGTCTCTCCCGGGGCCTCGCAGCTGACAAGAAGGCTAAACAGAGTCACAACCCACTGCGCAGAGGCGTTCCTCATTTTCTTCCTCAAAATGGCGGCACTCTGTGGGACTAGTTGGTAAAGGCCACGTACGGAAACTGCGGACGTGGACAGATTTACAGGAACAGGGTACTTTCGTTTTCACGTAGGAGCGAACACAGCAGGAAGGATTCTGTATTTCCTACTTCTGTATCTCCAGTCAGGTAAGGCAGAGTTCTTCTTAAATGTCTTCTTGATCAACTCCCGGTGACATTAAAAGGGATTATCACAGCTTTGTGGGAACATTAACATTGAAGTAGTTTTTACGTCCTTGATGAGGTAAAGATGGTCACAGTCAGTCCGATTGACGCAAGGAAGTGTTTCATATTAATTAGGTAGTGTTGGTTGCGGTTAACTGCCTGAAAATTCTGCCCAGTGAGCGCCCAGAAAATAGATTTTACTAATGTTTGCTCGCTAATGTGTGGTTGGTGTGTGTGGTTTGCTGGATGTGTGTATGGCTGTGTGGGTATGTGTGATCGATGTGGTGTGTGTCGGTATGGTTGTGTACGTTACGTTATGTGTATAGGTGTAGATGTGAGCTTTTGTAGGTGGTGTGTACGTGTAGGGTGTGTAGGTGGTGTGTGGGTGGTATGTGTGTAGTGCTATTTGTGATTGTGTACGTGTGGAACACATGGAATTGTATGTATTTGTCTGATATGTAGGTTTGAGGGAGCGGCTGATGTAATGCGTAGCCCTCCTAACTGAGAATCCCTGAAAGGCTTAACGGGCCGAAATAGGTTTACTGGAAACAATGAGGTTGAAGGGAGACCTACCTGCTGGAAATGATCCTCCGTGGGAAAACGTGTAACAGAAATGCTAAACATTCCTACAATAGACTAAAGGCCTGTTGTATGAATACATAAGACTTGTATGATTATATAAGACTTTGTGCTTCATTTGAATTTGATACATATGTGGTATCATCCAGCACTAAGATGAGACGCAGCGCGACAAAAACAGTGAAAATCGTGAATACTGCATACATTTTAGATCTTACTTTCCCCTTAACGTTACACTATCAGCGGTCCTACGTACAGCTGGGTCGCTCTGCTCTGTACGTGTAGCCTACATGTCATTGCACTAGAATTCAGCCGCCAGTTGAAAAATGCCTGAAAAGCACAACAACGGCATGTTGTCAAAATGTTTTTAAACAATAAAATACAAATTCCTCACAACAAAGTAGTCCCTTAGCAAGACAGGCTCTCCATTTTCAGCGATCTGTGCTTTGGTCAAAATTCCGTTTTACGGCTGGAACTGAGCTTTCTTCCATAATGTAGGTGTGTATTGGTCAAATAATTTTGTTTATGATAATAGCGTATGTAACATAGTAGCGATGGATAGTCTAAAGGAATACGTTATACAAATTAGGATGCCATTTGCATAGTCAATGATAAAATGCTATTAGTTTATTCCTCCAAACTGTGACATGCCTCATTTCTATAGCGATGGATAGTGTAATGTTCTTGTTGTGCAAAGGCGTCATGTACCTTACTAGAAAGGAGTTAGTAGAAATCCATCATGTTACATGTCAAAGATGTCCTTTAGTAAACGATGGCCTCTGTACAATTTAAGCAAGCGTAAGCAGGCTAGTATATCCAGATTAGCTGTTTTATAAAGAAATTGATCACCCAACATTATGAATCGACAGAGGTATGGGGTCTCAGGGCTCTAATTTGTTTTGGCCCTTGGTTTCATAATGACATGTCTACTATGACAGACACCGGTACAATGCTTGTTGACAACTTTGAAGGGCAAATATATGGCAAGAGTAGGGTTTATCGTAGAATAAGCCAAGTAGAATGTGAAGTGATTAAATTTGACCATGGCCAGCAATTTGACTTTCCTTGATGCACTGAAATTTAAAAAAAAAACGCAACAACATGTACTAAGAACATTTCGTGTCAAGTTTAACAAAATACACAGACAAATCAACTTCTTCCTTTGAGTCACCTAACAGCCAACGATGATAGAAAACATTCAGGACTTTTCTTATTTATCCTCTTCATGAAGGCAATGAATTAGTCTCTACCAGACTAACTGCGCGGGCTATATTAGGGAGATATTTGCTAGGGGAGTCTGGCCGCCTTGAGGTTGACTGGCTTCGCAGGGGGGAAACTAACCCTCCCGCGGACCGACTCTACTGGCCAGTTATTCCCTTCTTTTGCCGAATTCTACGATCCGTACCCCCGTAGGAAGGCCTGGTGGAGGCTAGCAATGAATTCCAACGCACCTATTACTACTGAAGAACATTTGCCCCTGGGAGAAGCGGATGCTGCATAATTCATGAGACTGCCCGATGTAAATAATTGCAACCTTCCGTGCCAGAAAGGTTGATGGATGTTTTAAGGTATGCACCTTGGTAGGCCCGGAGTGTTTGTCGTGGTTGTTAGGCGAGTGTTACACGAAAGGGCACGAACTATGGAATGTCACTGAGACAGATAGAGTGTTTTATAAAGATCATAAGATTTGAGTCTTCCAGTTGGCTACTCTGTGTCGTTGCTGCCTATTCACTCTGCTTAGAAAAGGGCCGCAGTCGTAAATTAAGGTAAGACCAGCTCAATAAATATAAATTTTTCCGTCCGGGGACAGGCGGAGGCAATCCTACTGTAATCGCGAATGTATGTGCGTGGACATAAAAAAAACGGTATTTGCGGTTGTATAAATTACTTCGAATTTATAGCCTCATGGTAGCCCATTTGGTTCCCTTAATATTTGAATAACTGGAAAAGATAGAAATACGTAGGCTGCGAGTATGTGCCTGTATGCATGATTTGGCATCAGGAGTAGATGATACAGATTTTGAGCTCCATAGCGTTTTCTTTCTGCTGCTTCAATTTTCTATCATCTTTCTGAAACGTCATAGACTGCACCCCATAGCAGATTAACTTCTGACGCACCTGACTTTGAACCATTTGTCGCTTTTGAAATACTTGAATTGAATAACAAGCGGAAGAGTTGTATTTCTTCAAAGAATCGTTTGACTTTTGTCAACATCAAGTTCATAGCGGGAGGTAGCCGCTCCCCCGCCCCTCCCTGAGTCATCGAACAAGATAATTGAAGTAGGCACGCTTCTCGGAAGTCTCATTTAAATCGTGTGGAGGGTAGGTATTGATTGCCTCCGTTTGTGTAACCTTACGTGCCGTGCTGACAGTAGACAGAGTCATTCAACCTTTTCATAAGTATTGGATGTCGCCTTGGTTTATTTACACTACGCTTGGTCTCCATAGATTCGTGAAAGTGATACTGGGGTCGGACAAGCGGAGAGTGGTACAGCCGCAACCAGACCCACACTTGAACGGGCCTCCAGGACTGACGACTTCACAGTAAAATCAGGAAGTTCCTTGTGAAGCAACAAAACTTCCTTGTGAACCAGATCAAGACGTTGGACATCAGCAGCCCAGCATCACTGCTGTTGGAGTTACCATGGCGGGGAACGGGTGTATCAAGTGCTGGTTCATCTTCGTCAACTCCCTCTTCCTGGTGAGTGACCTCATTCTACGAGCTTACTATCAGTGGCAGTTAGTTTTTATGAGGCTCAACGACCACAAATTTCAGGTCATACCTTTCCAAAGGATTCCACAGACACTAGAAGAAGGATCTAGACACGTAGTTTAGAACAGGAGCTGGGGAAATTGTTCCGTAATTCCGTCTTTCTGACCAAATGTTTCACTTTTGGAGCATCGTTGTAAAACGAGACAATCGTGCTTTATGCCGTAGTGGTTGGCAACAAGGAAAGTATTTGAATCATCATGACAAGATGTCTGAGGAACATGTTTGCCCCTTCCTGGACTGCATCAACAGCAACAAACGAATGTATTCCATCACCTTATATTAACATTTAACGCGCACCGTGTATGGGGGAGCCTCTGGCGTCAAACCTCTGCAGGTTACAGAACCCAACACACTTTGAAAAGATTAGCTGTGACCCAGAATGCTCGGTCAAATTCTTGCGGGGACATTACAGGCTCATGATCATGCCCGAATGTTCTGTCACTTGATGAACTATGGCTACTTTATACATTACACAATTACTCTGATACATTTCTCTCCCTAGCTTGTCCATCAACCATACATATTGACAACCACAAATTTGTCAGTCGATGTCAACTGAATACTTATATGCAATACCAAGAACGTCCTTGGCAATACCTTGAATCACGCATGAAACACAGTCAGAAACAAACTCAAACACCTAAAAAGACTGTCGTGTGTCAAGTCACGGTTACAACGTTGTCTATCACAGTGGTTTGGGGACATTTTACATGTAATAAAGATATTTGTGTTCATGTTCCTTTTGTGAATGAGGGTTAAAAGTGTATGTATCATACATGTCGATCAGCCATTTTGTTCGATCATTTTGGTGTGCAGTATTATTGGTGTTTAGTTTGTACATTTCTGTACAATATTGTAATGACCGTCTCGACAACAAAGCAAAACCTCTAAGAGCACATGGAGAAGTTGAAGATTGATGATTTTCCTGATGAAAGCTTTCCCATGTCCAATATTCCCACCCTAGTTTCCGTGGTAGGACAACAATGTCTACGCACGCACATTCGCGTGATGTATTTTACTACTTGTGGCGTCATAGTAGAATGGCGAGGGAAAAACACGACAGAAGAAAAACAGACAGCCAACAAACACTTCACGACACTTTTATCCACCCCTGGCGTCACACTACCAATGTACAGTACACGTACGGGTATTTTATGACAGTGTTTCCGTCTCGCTATATTCTCGAGCTACGTTAAGCAGACCACTCGCTATTTTTCCGATTATATATGATTCATCGTATTTTAAAAGTGCTGAACTTAGCAATATGATTCATGTTTTAAATCCTCTATTGATAGCTGTTTTTTAATATTGTGATTGATTTTAAAGATGTCAGATGTAAATTAGCATGATACTTCAGACTCAACTGTGTTAGTCTGCCTTTTTGCTAATAAAAGTCATTATCACATCATAGTAGTGAAACGAAATGACGAGGCAACAATGTTTCGTACTTGTGTCTCCGTTAGGCTATCGGCGTTGCTGTGCTCGGAATAGGGATCTGGATCCTGGTGGACAAGACGACTTCCATCCCAGGAGCGGACACCATTGTTGGCTACTTCAGGGCAAATGCCGTACGTAAAACTCAGTAATGATTCCCTGACCTTGCTCTGATGTACTGTTAGTGGCGACGTCGACATTAACGACGTGGAAACTTTCGATTCCTGTAATAGGGAACCATAACATTTCCTCATTAACTATGTGCTCATATGTATTGGTATGAATACTTACCGTGGGGTCGTGTGGCGCAACGACAGAGTACTCGACTCGGAACCAAGAGGTCCCGGGTTCGAGTCCTGACATGCCACCGACCTTGTGCCGTTGGGAAAGGCACTTAACACGACTTTCCTCACTTGACTCAGGTGTAAATGAGTATCATGTGTTAGGTGTGCACGCTATCAGCATACTTGCTGCCTAGTGCACACTTTGTGTTGTCATGTTACAATTTCTAAATAAATAAATGAATACTTATGTAGACATGCTACATCAATTTTATGAAAAGATTAATCTAGCGGTAAATGTAAAGAAAATATACACTGTCTGAAAAATGCTGGATGACATGTTGTGTGATAAGGCGCCTGTAGAACTTGGTCGATGGAGGGTTGACTTTCACAAATGTCACTTACCAGGCGAAAGTGAAAGTGAATTAAAGTGATCTTGGACCAGTTTAAGTTTATTCTTCCACTGGTCGTGACAGAGAAGACAGACGCTATGTACAGTATTTACAGGTTCATTGTACCGGGGAAATTTCCCTAGCTCTTTTCGACAAGCACAATGAACCAACAGTGGACCACGGCTTAACGTCCCGTCCTAAGGACTGCGACCCTCTCCAGTAGCGTGCATGCCGGGTGAGCGACAACAGCCGGGATTCGAACTCCCAACCTCTTAGTCCAGAGGCAGGGTCGCTAACCACTGGACTACGCACGCTACTGTAGGCAAAAGACGATTGATGCATTGTAAGAACCGAGCAAAGTATCATCCAGTGCAAAACTATTCTGCTTCTATCTAATCGTGTTTCTTCTGGAGGATCTCTGCTTTGAGCTTTTGTTGTTGTCGTAAGTGCAAATGGTCAGTAATGTCTTAATAACAGGCAATATCGAAACACTGACATGCATGTTCATGTGATGACATATTTTCCACAGATCCTGACGTACATCTCCATGGCACTGGGCGGTCTCATGTTTCTGGTCGGTAAGTGCAGAGTCATTCCCTCTCAATGGTTTGTAAGATACGCTTTCTGTGAAAAACAACAGGAGTGTCAAGAAAAATTTGTTCAAATGGCAGTACAAAAATGTACCTACAGAAATAATGTCTAGCTAGCGTTTGCTAGATGCGCCTTTCTTTGATCTCTGCTTTTTCTAATGTAAGTGTGCGCGTGACATGAAACATGCATGTACCAAATGCGTCATGTTATCGCCCCAAGGGCCCTTTCAAAACCGTGTCGGTACGTGTACCCCGGTACAATAACAAACAAATAAACTGAATGTTTTTACGCAGGTCTGATTGGCACCATCGGTGGATGTAAGGACAGCACGTGCCTTCTCAAACTGGTTAGTGTCTCGATATGTCCTGCAGTAATAGGCATTTGAACACATGTCATAGGTTACAGTGAGGTAGGAGTGTCTTCACATCGTTGATCAAGTCAAACAGCGTCGACATCATGACCCGTGATTTCACCATGTTATACTGGTTGCAAAGCATCTCCAACCCGCTAGGTTTACATTATGTTTCACCAATGACTGTGATAGATTGAAGATTTTGTTTGGGTGGATTATAGTTCATTGAAAAGTGCATCCATTTCCTTTACCATATATGTGCACGATATACGGCGTGTATGCGTAAATTATCGCTCGACTGATGATGTAAAGGTCCGCGGTTGGGTTCGGGAGGTTTCAGTTCCATGTTGTTGTCCAATATTAGCTCTGCAGTCTGTCCGGGGCTATATGATGTTCCAGTTTCAAAGGTTCCCGAATGAAATCATGGGTTGTTTTTCTTTGAGATTCTGTGGTGCCAAAGAAAATAAATTTTAAAAAAGCTCTTGACTGATGTTCTCAGTCGATCTTAGTGAAAAAAGTGAATGATTGATTTATCATGCAACACTCAATAGAGCAACATGTGTCCTTCTTGTTTCCCTCCTAGTTCTTGTCGATTGCCATCCTGCTCTTCCTCGTCCAGATCGCCATTGTTCTCATCCTAGCGGTGCCCCAGATTCTGGCACTGGTGAGTACATGCTTTTAATCACGCGAGGTATGACTGGTCAATTGAGTATGGCTAATGACATGTTGTTTATTGAGATACAGAAAAAATTAAGGACATTTCTAGGTCTACATGAGCATCAGAAAACGAAAAACTGAAACGTTGGACAACACACGCACTGTCAATGCCCGTGGCACTACAAGACTAAATCTATTTTAAACCTGTGCACTGAACACTGTATTATATACTTTGGTAACAGTAACCGGCTCTCCTGTTTGTATCTTCATCCGATTTCTCTCTTCCCTGTACAATGAGACAAAGCATTCCGACACATGACCCGGTCCTAAACGAACTGATCTCTTTGTTCCATGCGATCTTTTGTGTTGTGTAGTATGTAAGTATCAGCTCCGTTTCTCTTTCAAAGGGTATCCAACTAGCTGGTCGCAGTTCTTTCTCAGATGTTTTGCCCCAGAGATCATTATCTTTATATGTCAATCACATGATACTTTAGGACTTGGGCGATATTTAAAAAAAACGTGGGCTAATTGCTGTGATTTTTTCTCCCTCGACAGCTACTTCCCTACTTCAAGGTGGGCTGGCTTCTCCCAGCAAACGAACCAACGAGAAATCTCATCCAACATCAGGTAACAGCTTTCATCTTTAAATTAAAGATGTCAATCAGGTTCACATGGTTAACTGACATATATAATTGAGTCAGTATGGAACACCCATGTGTGAGTAATACATAGAGAACTTGAGGCAGTCCATAAAATAGTGGGATTTTTACTCAGCCCATAAATGAGTGGATTTGAGGATGTCTCCACAGGAAAGATAACAATCTAGGTAACAAACGTACCACCGTTGATTGTTGCTGGAACCAGTTCTAGCCCCAGTTCATGTTTTAGTTTTGCAGCCAGATTATTGTTTCGGTTTTGCCATAGATGTTTTAATTGTTCCACCAAAAGAGAAAAAAAAAAAACTAACACCTCTACAATAATCATCCCAAAGATAACGCTAGCTTCGTGTGAATAAATGAATAAATCAATTTCAATGGCTTTAATTTATGGGACCATCAAATATTTCCCCCTGTCTTTAATGTAGCTAACCATTGAAGAAAGGTTGCAAGAGGTAGGAATGGTCAGATTGGTTCCTAAAATTTAAGACGTCGTTTTGTCGTACACAGCTGCAATGCTGCGGATTCGACGATTCCACGGAGTACTCTTCTATCCCTGCTTCCTGCCTCAACACCACGGCCGCTACTGCCGCAACTACCGCGGCCGCTCCTGCCACAACCGCCGCTGCGGCAACCGGCGCTACACCCGCCACTACTGCAGCCGCGGGCGGAACCAACGCCCCGGGGACGCAGGGACCCTCGAGCTCTGTATACCCTGTAAGTGAATCTGTAACGGTCTTTACAAGACTATCCCGTCCTCACTGGCGTATCAATATGCTCACATTTCAAATAGACTTCATGACCTCAATGGCACAAGTAAAATCAATTGAGTTTGATTCAACTTTTCATGGAGAAATTTGTAACGTTATGTATGGTGTATTTTAGTCTCTTCGTTAAAAGATACACGGGCAACTGTCTAGTGGTAAACAAATTATGCTTGGCAGTACATCACACACCACTAACAGTTTTTATTCTATGCGCTATTTTGTAGGATGGATGCTACAGCAAACTGAGCGCCTGGTTCCACTCCATCGCCATGTACTTCTACATAGCGGCGGGAGTCCTGCTCGCTCTGGAGGTACGTTTGACAGTGATGGAGGTAATGGGTAAGGCGGGAGAGGCATTGTGGGGAAGGAAAGGATAATGAAATCTTAGAAGAAAGCACTACAGAATGTTTTCAGGGGTAGTGTAGGAGGGATGACAGGGTACAAAGAAAATAAGTTGCAAGAAGTGTCGAATTGCTGAAACGCAGTGAAGTTCGACGGGGCAGAATGATGTCTACGTTAAAATGTTTCAAGCATTCTTTTCGATTGATTCCTTCAGCCATTTCGCGTCTTTACGAATACAAAATTCTGTCATCTTTCCTTTGTAGCTGTGGCAGATGATCTCCGTCTGCTGCCTGAACAGCGCTATAAACAACGAGCGGAAGGTGGGCGACACTCCCATGCAGATGTACCCGCCCCCAGGACGCACCAGTGAGTAGTAGGGTGAAGAACATTTGGTCTAAATATGCACGGAGGTTACATTCGAACTCCTAGATGTATCACTGCATAGCGAAATCGGTCAAACTACCTCGGGAGTGTGTGATCCCTTTGCGTTTGTTGGGAGAAGGGTCGGTCTTATCGTCTCATCTGAGTAGACCTAAGTCGTCACATATATCCCATTTCTTTGGAGTTCAAACGTCGGATTGCTGCCCTACCATGGCGTTATGATTGATTGCATTGACTTTGTCATGAATGGGAGAATTTCATTGGCATCTCTCATATGTTTTCATATGTATCTCTTACTTTTCAGGACCAAATTATAACCGCCCGATGTATTAGACAGCTACAGCTACAGCACAGCTACACCTACAGCTACAGCACACAGAGCAAACATACTGAACATCATTCCTGATGTAAGAAGGACACCATAGCTAGACCGCTTTGTTGATGATATTGCTGAAGGCGTTTGAAAGCATACCGCTGCCTATTTACCATGAGACACATACGGTCCACCTTTGATAACAGTGTAAAATATCATACCGTAAAATGAAAGGTAAAGAGCGCCAGCTTCGTGCTCATTCAGACGTCTGCAACAGTGTACTTTTTTCTTATGAGAGTTAATGGCAAACTTGTATTAAATAAATGGGTTGGTAAAGGGAAACAGGGTGCATTGAAACGCCATTATCTAGAACCATTTAAATGATCTTGTAGAAATTACATCCGAATCAGTCACTCGCATAATTTATTACATATATACAAATACCAGGTCTATCTCGGTATCCGATACTTTAGGTAAAGATGGCTTGTGTAGTATATACCTGATTGATGTTGCATAAAAGACTTTTTCTCAAGAGAGAAAAGAATACAGGCTTTGTGACTGCTGATACATTATATGCTTGCCATGTCGTAAAGCTTTCATATTTCGAAGTTTAGCTTGTAGCTGATTGATTGAAGAAAATTGCGCCTTGATTATAAAGATGCGAAAGAATGTTACATAATGATGTTTTCTCTTAATGAAATGACTTCGGCAGATCTGCATATGCATATGTTGTCTGTACATACCATAGCAAAAGATTTTATAAGCACAAATGTATATAAGAGGCATTTAAGTATATCGACGCTTTATTTCTTGTGGACATACAGTTTGTGTGTGTGTCGCCACTTTGAGATGGCGCTTTTGTAAACTGTGTGTAATACCAGCTGGTATTCCCGTTGTGACCAAGTTGTCTTGTGGTTGCTGGAACCATCCTACCGTGACAGGTACAATTATGTATGACCATAATATCTTGCTACATTAATGTAGATCACGATTGTCCTGTGATTGTTGTATAATTGCTACATTTTGCCATGTGAAGCTTGCGCATGAATGTCTTGTGTTCAAATACATGGATTGAAATTCAATAACATTGTTATGACTATTCATGTATTGTGACCATTCATGAGATAGCTTTCCATCCCAGATTGACAATTTAGCTCTGACGGTTGAGAAATATTATAATTGATTCTGGGATTCTAGGGTATACAATGATATAAATCAGAGGCGTTCTCAAAGAAATAGTTCTACCGTGATAAATCAACATATTACACATGACAGACCGTCTGAGAACAGACCGTCTCAGTGCCATGTACAAAGTACAAATTTAACATTGACCTTGACTGGAGCGGAGTACAGCCAAAGGTAACTTGATAGCACAGTCTGACGATAGAATGTGATCACATCGTGTTGGGAATATTTGTCTGGAGTGGGGTGCACCGATCAGCATCCCCTTCCGCCGTTTCAGTGTCTGTTTCAGCGTTTCCGCTGATTGGTCATTGCCTGGATTACATTGTTGTCTGGAAAACGCACCGATGTCCACTTTCATTTGGACAGCATCGAATGACAGTGCAACAGCGGTTTGGTACGGAGATCGCCCTGGCGTGTGGTGCACCCGGTGGGGCGTAGAAGGTACAACATGGTTTCCATTATATTGGATGGCTTTATTATCCTTTGTGTGTAAATTACTAGATGTACGTATATATACACATATCTGCGTGCGTGTGTGCATGTGCGTGCGAGCGTGCGTGCGTGTGTGTGTGTGTGTGTGACAAAGGAGGTTTTAGGAAGAAACCTCATTGGTGTGACTGACCACCCGGCGATTGTCTGCATGTTGTCTGAGTGGCCGTGTTATATCATCAATACCGGAATAGAGAATCAGACATCCCATATATGAAAATATGTGCACTCCGGGAAGTGCCAGTCACTCAAACATGTTAGGGTCGCTTTTCATACAGCAGTAGTCGGAAAAGTTGTTACAAGACAATCAGACAAAGCTACCAAAATAACAATTCTGAGGCTTAGCCACGGTTCACGAGTGTTATTACGGAATCGATGCACTTCTCGTCAGTCAGTTGAGTGTTAAATTGCATTTCTAAACAAGAATTCAGAGACCTCATATCTCCATGAAATATAGTTTCCTCAACACAAATAACATGTATTTGATGAGAAAGTCCAATCCTTTGACAATATTTCATTTCAACATGTTATCATTAATTATGCAAATGTCCTGAAAATTAACATAATATATGCATGGCGTTGTAAACTTTTAACTAACTTACACATGTCACAAGTATGAAATTCCCATCCTTTACCACTAAGGAATCACAGAAGTTTCAGATTAATTATGCAAATGAGGTCCATATTTGCATAATTGGTATCTGTTGATATTCTACCTGCGATAGACTATACACATTACATGTGTGAAAGTCCTATTATGTAAAACACTGGAATTACAGAATTTCCTAATTAATTATGCAAATTAAGTCCTCATTTGCATAATTTGCATCTAATTATGTACATCTCCGTGTAAGCTACCTACTTGCCAAAAACCATGATAATACGTTGCTCCTTTCTGGACTTATCTGCTCTAAAAGATTTCCCCACCCACCCCCCTGCAGTTCCAGAACAAGCTGCTAGGGGGACCAAACCCACACCACTTATTCCTGACAGGAAAAGCTATCTGCCACCAAAAAATCAAGACCATAGCTTGTTCAGGACAAAAGATACAAAAACCGGAAGTTCTGCTGCAGTACCAAGGTCAGCCACCAGGAGGCCCAGATTTGACCTTGACCTTTGTCGTCCTAAGACCTACCTACATACCAAATATCATCACCATCCATAAAGGCGTTCTTAAGTTATGCTCACCAGTAAGTGGCGGAAACACACACAGACAGACACACACACAGACACACAGACAGACAGACCCAAAACAATATCTCCATTTTTCATGGAGATAACTACTACTAGCAGTGCCATGGAACGCCATTTGTCGTAAGTACACTTTCCTCAGACGAGCTGTCCTAACATTGAACCACCATGATGACATTTCGTCAGACTGGACAAGGAAATTTCCACGGCAGATGCTCTGCTGAACTTCACTCCCTTGTACCCCCACTCCGAACATTCTCTGCAAGAACACGCCTTGCCACCTCAACAGCAGAAAATCACCCTTTCTTCCTCAATACTCCATCACTCAAGAGAAAATTCCATGCCGACAGTTTCTTCCCCAGAACCACTTTACTGTGGAACAAGCTTCCCCGTGAATGTTTCCCCACTAGGTACGACCTTCAACGGTTTAAATCTAGGGTGAACAAACATCTGACCACGCAGTCCTCACAGTAATCCAAAACATGCAAGTGGCTCTCACGAGCCTTGTCTTGAGGTGAAAACTGAAGTAGATAAAAAAAATAAAAATAAAAATATACTTGACACTGACCAGGCCGATAACGTTACAGGCTTCCGGGAGCTTCTGACCCATAACCGTGACGGCACGTTTTCGGAACGCCACGTATTTTCGAAGGGCCTGGCGTCAAAGATAGTGTATCACTATAACGTGAGGAAGGCCAATGATTCGGTCAAAAAATTAAGCATTGGATCAGAGATTTAAACTTTAACCACTCGTAACGTATCCTGTATGCCAAGAAATAAACAAATTCGCAAACCCCGAAAACACATCAACCTCTTGGGTGAAGGTTTTTTAAAAAAACTAGCAAAAGCACTTCGACAGCGCTATGTTTGCTCCCAACACATGCTTAACGATGTTAAACATGATAAGTTTGTGCAATCACACTCACCGCCGCTGGCCGTCACGTGAAAATGACGAAACTTTCGGAGACGTATTGTGAGTGCCACTGTTTGTACTAAATTTATCTTCCAGCTAATCAGAATTTCAAACACTGCATTGCCATGGGTATCTGATAGGTAAGAAAGCAAGGTTTGATACTCGTGCGTCCAGAAGGGGTCAAAATGTGTGGAATTTTGTGCGAAATGATGTTTGCAGATAGCTTGTTATGGTTTTCCTGAGTTTATTTCGTCATGTTGCTCGATGGAAGTATATTTCAATACTTTAGGTAAATGATAAGCATGAATGGTACATGGTCCTGTACGTTAACTGGTAACTTTGCGTTACTTAGTAACGTAAATGTTACAGTGGTGATATCATGTCTAACTGCTTGAATTATCGCCAGTGGATTAATGATTTACTAACTTTGTCTC
Source organism: Branchiostoma floridae x Branchiostoma japonicum (assembly GCA_013266295.2). Classification (NCBI taxonomy): domain Eukaryota; kingdom Metazoa; phylum Chordata; class Leptocardii; order Amphioxiformes; family Branchiostomatidae; genus Branchiostoma; species Branchiostoma floridae x Branchiostoma japonicum. The sequence goes on from CM023823.1 coordinate 23,382,287, forward strand.
TGTTTACGTTTCAGTGGTTGCTCAGAACCAAGTCTATGCGATTGGACAGAGCTAAGTGTACGACAAGAACTTAGATAAGCCCCAGGGTGTGAGAATGGGAGATCATGTAAAGGACGTCTCGCATTGGGTCTCGCTTCTTGGCAAGGAGCAGAAAACATCCAGTGTTGATAGCAGGAAGTTGAATACCAGGTCGGACGTGTCCGGGGACGGCTCACCTGCCAAAACACATAACAAGGCGCTATCATGTGACGTGTCTGTAACACTTGGGAACAGACGACCAACTCCCGACCAGGGCGAAGAAGGGCGCGGCCTGCACAGCTATCGCAGCCCGAGTTTTACACAGCAGATAAGGCGTTACGATTCGGACACGGAGAATACACCAGACATTACAAGGCCACCAGGAGCAGCGGAATGGGGACAGACAACTAAATACGCGGATCTGCACCAGACCACTTCGAGGGCAGGTAGTACGGGTATAAAAGTCCCTTTGCCTAAAAAATCAACTGCCGCTACGGTAGATTGGTTGGAAGACTTGACGTTGTCGTTGAAAAAGGAAAACGGGACTTCCATGGAAAAAGGAAGTGTGCCTTTCCAGACGCAAAATATGTCTGACCAAAAAAACATTACCGAGATCCCGCACGTGAATTGTCAGGTTGCTACGACAGGTGAAAGTAAACGTACTTTGGAAGAGACTATGGACGACAAACAGCAGGGGGAAAGAACAAACGTCGCCCAAAATGTACCCGAGGTCATTTTGGCGTTCACAGAGTTTAAGGAAAGGGGGGCACGATTGGAAAAAAAGCTGCGGTGGCTTCGACAAGAAATTGTGAGTATTGTTCTTGTATACATGTATGTATACATGATATACGTGTGTGTGTTTCCATTTCTTCAACCGATTGTTGTAATGTACTTGATTGTTCATGTACTTGTACCTCATAACAGTAAGCCAGGTGTTTGGTGTTTAAAGTCATGAACAACGGAACCCAGTAGTACCTCTTCATAGTGCTGTCGTAATGCTTTTAGAACTTGTGGCGTGGCACTGTATCTAGTTTCCATTATTCAAAATATCCCCCTTTGCTCCCAAAGGCTTTGAAAGCCTTGGCAACTAAATTGCAGAGCGGTAGTTTGGCACAGTCCCTTGACCGACTCTCCAAATATTTACACGGCAATAATTCCTGGGTTGTCGTAAAAGTTGAGGCGGATGCTGTAGTGTTTGGATCAGGTGGAGCAAAGTAAACTAGTTGTCCAATATGTATGTTTTAAATCATTTTCTTTGAAGCTGTCAAGTGACGGTATGTACTCCTGATATGCGCTAAAAGGCAGCTGTGTAAAGGTTAAAAGCACTTAGACGTGGATGGTCAATAAAGTGTGACATGGGTCAGGTTTTCGCAGTATTGAGTGGTTCTCGGCCTTCGGGCATGCAGTCCGGCGAGCATGACTAAACTAAGTTTAACATGTGCTGTTCTTCAGTATGATAGTTTACACTTTATCCGGGCATAGGAATGTATGCGAGCTTCTCTGTCATGTTTTATGGACGGAAGCAGTGTATGTCGTCCCTACATCAGATGATTGACCATAAAGTATGGAAATTGTCTGAAATACGCATATACACGCGCGAGTATCATGTAGTTGCCACCTTTAGCATTACATTTCTGACCAGAGTCAAAGACATGCACCCCGAGCATTGTGTGCATTGTGGATATGAGTACCCGGAGAACGCCGTTGATGTCATTCTCATAACCAACTACAGTAATCAACACAACCTCCATCTTCAACTAACGTAGACTATGCGGCAATGATTTTCAGGTTTTGTTTCTTGTTACTGTCTTCCAGATGGACCTGAAAGAACAAGACCAGTCGCTTATGAGGCAGTTCTTGGACTTGCGCAGTAGTATTCACCAACTGATTGAAGAAAGGTGTGGTAGCTGACTTGTCTAAAGTCTTTTGGTGTAAAATATAGAACATAGAACAAAGCAAAGTGAAAGAAAGGCCGGGGGGACGAAAAGCATTGCCTTCTATCTACTAGCTTTTGAGCCTCATGCTATCACTGCCAGTATATCGACCAAATGGTATGGATGAATGAATAAATGGTTTATTGACACACTGATAGTTGACCGTCATTCTTCGGCAATGACATCACGTTAACGGGGTCTATAGGTACGGTGTGTCCTTCTTTGGTTTAGACTGTATTGAGGTTTATTGAGGAAAACTCTCCTTTAGCTGCCCACCCGAGGGTGACAGCTATTCTTCCAGGAGAGTACATGAACATAACAATACATCAATATACAATTACATATACATTACATCAATATACAATTACATATCAATATACAATTACATATACATTACATAGTTATTAAAAGAAACAAATGTGTAACATCGTATGTGCTTTTACTTATTAATGTCCCTCATGTGTTTTAGTAGGCCTTGTTTGAACTTCTCATGTGATGACACTGTGAGCAGTATAAGCGTTATATAATATCTTACGAAATCAGAAGACGATTGAAATGTGTCATTGAAATTGCCCAGAATGGGTTGAATAAGATCATATATGTGTGACTTAACAGTTCGTCTTTTCCTCAGCTTAAAGGTTCCGAAGAACTCTGCGTCCCTCCTGTCCCTGTCCTCTCAGCCGGACCTGCGGGAGAGCTGCCTGTCATTGGACGAAGCGTACGGTTCCTCCTCACCCGGTAGGTCCATCGTCGTTTGCGACACTGAGCAGCCTCCAAATATTGAAGTAAAATGTGATGTTGTTCATTTCCATAAATCTTGCATCCACTAACTTTTAAGGAGAGCAATGGTCATTTGGGTAGATGATAGATGTTGAACAAAAATGGGACACCAACAAGTTGTGATGAAAGCAACAATATTTACCAGCTTGAAGTTGCCAAATTTTGCATGATTCCTAAGGTTTTAAAATATTTCGTCCTGCAGTATGGCCCAATCTAAGTAACGAGGAGGACTACCTGCCACCCTTTTTCCCCCTTTTTTTTCCTTTTTTATTAAAAACATTAATGCTAATACAGAGTCATCTAGCTGTCGTATACAGTACAGAGTAAACCAGTAACACCTAGCTACAGTACATAGTGAACCAGTTACACCTTTTTTTTTCTGCAGTATGGCCCAATCTAAGTAACGAGGAGGACTACCTGCCACCGTACCGGCCCCGGTCAGCTACAGGTCCGAGCGCCCTGGGGTGGACACCGCCCTTGTCGCGCCTCAGGCTCAGCAGGGAGGAGAGTGTGGAGCGAGAATCCTTCTTCTAGCCGTGCCACATGCCTGCCAGGGTTGTCTTGGTTTTTGCTATTGATGAACGTTATATGGGACTGTTTGTCAGGTTTACAAACACCACCACGTCAACAAAGTTCTGACGGCTTGGCACCAAATGAAGAGAAGACTTATTGGTACGCCCTGGGGGCCACTCAGCTATCGTCCCTGGCAACATTTGATTGAACCGGATTGAACGCCGTAGGTGGATAATAAAAGAGGAGAAAATGTAAACAAGTGCTTTTGGATTAATCTGTCTTTAATACCATTCACATTCAAGACCATATATTATGGCGTTACGGGGCGCGTGGCCATGGGAACAAGACAGTTGACAAGTAAGAGCTACTTCTACCTAGTGCTGTGTACCGGTTTGCTGGACTTAGACTAAGACCCTGTTCATACCAGACTTTTAAAAACCGGTTGAAACCGCTAAATAATTAGCGGGGGAAAACCCGGCTAAAACCCCTAGCGTTCACACCAGACTTACAAAAATGTATAAAACCGGTTTTTCAAAAACCCTGTCCGGCGAATATCCAGTTAATCAGCCACTGCAGTTTAATGTAAACCTTGTCCTTGGCCTTCTTGTATGCAGTCTTCAGATTCTTGATCTTGCTGCGGCACTGCAGACATCGAACGGTTTGATTTCTACTAGGCTATCCAAAGATGAACTTGTAAAATACATTTTCAAAAATAATCGTTCGTGTCCCGGCATTTATTTCCTGAAATACGGCGCTGAATTTACACCACAATGTGCGACGCACCGCCTGCTGACGTGCGTGCCATGAGGTCATATGAGGTCATATGCAAATATTGCATAACGTGACCGCGATACGCGCCTCCGATTGGTTGATGATTTCAGCCAGCGGTGTCGGCGGCAAGTCACAAGCGAGACGACACGCGTGTAAACAAAATTTTCTTTGTTTAAAAATACGCGCCAAAATGCTGTTTCCGCGAACACAGAACGATTTTCTAGTGAAGAAATGTATAATTCAAAGAATCTTTGGGGAAAATATATATTTCTTTGCGGATTTATGGAGTCTTTTGCGTAATTTTGACGCCCAAATCAACCCGGAAGTTTACGTGCCGAGCCGGCAGCGTGGGTTTGAATTCACGTAGTTTTACCGATCAAAACAAGATTTTTCTCGGGGGAAAACCTGAATAAAGTGCGCACCCGGACTTTGGCTTTGACCCGAAGCCCCTACTTGAGAGTTGAAATGTCAAAAAAGTGCGTCCTTTAATAGAAGAAATACGCAAAAACCGGTTTAATAAACCCTTAGCGTTCAGACCAGGTTTTTCGGTGGAAAAACCCTTCAAAAACCCCTGAAAAACCACCTCCCGAGGTGGTTTTTGAAAATCGGATTTAAACCCCTAAAAAACCGGTTAATTTGCGTTCACACCAGGTTAAATAAAAACCGGTTTTTGAAAAACCGGTTGAAACCGCTAAATATAAGTCTGGTATGAACGGGGTGTTAGACTAGTTCTGGACTTGTAAAAACGTTTAGGTTCAAGTCCAAAAAAACCTAAATGGCAGGAACCAGTTCCGGACTTGGTTGGGAAAAAACATGTCACATACCCCTTTTCGTTCCGAACCACATAAAACCTTCCATAGATCGCAAAATCTGTGCTGCAAAATGAAGAAAACATTGCCATCGGGCATTGTCAAGTGTCTGCCTCCATGTTATGTGGCCACAGTTTCGCCCAGACAACATTGCAAGGTTGCCAACATGCAATTTTGTATATACCGTGGGCTAACCGTGGGTTTAGGTCCGAACTTACAAGTCCAAAACTGAACCTAAACCTCTGGACTTGAATCCGGACCTGAACCTAAACGTGGGTTTAGGTACACACTTAACACAGCACTACTTCTACCTATTAGCTACTTCTGAGGCAGACTTATTCGGACCATTATGTATAACTTTGTGTGTGCAAATTGTACTATTGTTGCAATGGTTTTGGGAGCTGTCAATGTATTGGTTCTTTGTTGCAATTAATTTTTTCCTGTCAACCTACTTTTTTTTCCATGTCTCCAGGCATCGCAGTTAGCAGCAATGGCAACAATTGTTGAAATGGCATGAAAGATCAATCACAATCAATTGTGGCTATACATGTGATTTATTACATTTTCCTTGTGCTATTACCTCTTAGTAAATACAAATGACACATCACCAATGAACAATACTAAACTATATACAAATATATATCATATACATCTACAACTGTAACAATAAAGCAAATGTACACAAAACCACCAAATACTTTATCCCATCTCTTATAAATACACATCAATATAAATATCATAAACCAAAATTATCTTTACCAATGTAATATATATATTATCAATATCATTAACCAAAAACTTAACCAAAAACTAAGGTAAGCTAAACATACTGCATGTAAACAGTCTTAACTATAACCTTAAATAACAATTCATAATTTGGACCTTACAACCCAAACTTTCTTCCTGCTTGGTCTTGAGCAAAAACCAAATATACCGGGTAGCAGCACCATAGAATTACTATCAAGCTCCATGTGTGAATAAGACTTATACATGTATCTTTTATGCATTCTCCTTGTAGTTGTGTCTGAAGAGAAATTGTATATGCACAGGAGTCTGATGCAATGTTAACCAGACATCCATCAGATAACGTGATGACTATTTCTTAAAAACTACAAGACCACAACTCCTTGACATGCCCGATAACAGGTCACATACCAGTCCCGGGTTAAATGGTGTCTAGTGTTGTTGTTATCAGCTGACTTTGTCAACAATTATTGATAGATAAAAACGTAAAGAAAGAATCATTGTTAACAGGAAGGCATTTTTCATGTTTGTTGGAATGTTTTGTCCACCAACTAATGTTAAACTTCACATCAGGGCAAGAAAAGGGCTCCAAGATGTTTCTTGTAATGTCTGTTTATACAAATTCAGTCTTCCCACTGGACCTCCCCTGTCTTGTAAAGAGTGGGTGGACAACATAATGCTGGATCAGTGCATCCATCTTGACCTGGTTCTTACTGTATGTTGATAACAGAATTCCTGCAGTCACAAGCAGCGCTGACCAAACATATCTGGGGAAACAAAGAAATAACCAGAATGCTTAGTGTACCTTTTAATAAAAGATGGAGAGGTATCTGATTAGCCTACATATCACATTTTACATTTCAGTGGAGTTTGGGAATCAAGAAAAGGTAATATATATATAACAAATAATTAACATTTAATAAAACAAATAAAACAATGATCCTCAGCATTATACACTTTGTACACAAACTTATGCCCATGCTGAATGTGGTTTACAGTTTGACATTCTAAAGGATATCAGAGTAATAATCAGCCTAAGTGTGCTTTGTACTTACTGCATAGTGAATGGCTTGGTGAAGAAGATGAAGCTCAGGATGATGGTAACTGCCTTTCGACAAGTTGTTACTGGCAGAAAAAAACAATACAGAGAAATTTCAACATTGAATTAATATAAATTACAGATCAATACACCACCTGGGCTTAGGGTGGCCGAGGGGACTGTGTGTAGGCGCTGCTAATTTGTCTGATGACAATCATATCCCAATTGTTGTTACATTTTTGTATCAATGACAAGCCTGTTCATTTCTCTGCATACCTGTTACAGCTAGCAAAGCTCCAAATGACTTCACCAGGGTGAGCACAAAATTGATCCCCACGTAGCCTGTAAGTGACAGAGCTGCTGCTAGCCCATAGGTGTAGCTTGGGTACTGGAGGGTGCAAGACAACAAAACAGGTCACATTAGGTCAGGCACTCTGTACAGTATTTCAAATCAAATCAGGGGGCAAAACAAAACAGGTCAAATCAGGTCAGGCACTCTGTACAGTATTTCAAATCAAATCAGTTCCAAAATGTCAAAGTCTGTGGCAAAGCATAACATACTACATGTTGCCAATCTGTAATGTAAGACATGAAGTTGCTTTAAACTGTGATAGATGTACTGACAAACGGTACAAGTGACCACCTCTACATAAGGACCACATGGCCAATGACAATGTGACCACTTTTTGGTGGTCCCTTGTAGTTGTAGATAATTTTTCCCATCGACACAAGCATTAAGAATCCTGTCTATAGTGAACACCTGTCCACATAGATCAGATTCTATTGGTTCTGAGTGGTCATCTTGGGCAGTTTTTACCTGTGCACAGAAGCGGATTGGCTCCAGGAGTTCTCCTGACAGCAGCAGTCCCACCAAGATATAAACAAACCCTACACTATAGGAGTACAGCACCTGCAGGGAAACAATAACAATAATCATGCACAGTCTGATGCTGACAGCAGTATTCCGATCAACAGCACTCAGTGAATGAGGGTAAGGTGTGCCAAGCATCAATCTAGAACATTTATTGGTTGTTGCTAAAGAGAAGACAAAACAGAGCAAAAACTAGCCTGGGTACCATCCGGATTTTTGCTGCGCAACGCTCGATTTTTTCGAGCGTTGCGCAGCGAAAATCCGGATGGTACCCAGGCTAAGCAAAAACAGGATTTTTTCCATCTCCCTATAGGACACAAAAACACATTAAAAAAACATCTGGTATCTGATAGTTCTGACAGCTCATAATGGATGTTTACGCACCACCTCGGTGTTGGTTGCACTGTGTGCCTTCATGGTCTTTTCCTGCACGTTCCCAATTACTGCATCAGCCACCAGTGCTAGGGAGATCAGCACCACACCTGCAGTGGTGACAAATAGACATTCACCAACTTGAATCAAACCAGCAGAAATCATTCTTGTAACTCCTGTCATATATCGTAGCTGTATGTGTACATAGACCTGTACTAACTGTAATCCATTTTGTCTATATACTGACCATGGGTGTCAAAATTGGGCTGCACCTCCACATCAGCCAGAGTGAAGAAAATCAAGCCGAATGTCATGCAGAGACAGGCTGTCACGTCAATCATTCCATACCTTTTACCTGCAAAAAAAAATGTATCCAAATTGTGATTCATAATACCTCAAGTTTTGTCAGTCTGGAAAATTGTTTATATTCTTATCTACGATCTTAAAGATCTCTACAATGGTTGCAGGTGGGTATTCAATCTCTGACCGATACACCAAAAATCAGTCAAAAAGTCCATCCAGAATATTAATTTTGTACCTTGTATGAGCACCCCTCCAATCATGACAGGTATGAGTTTGCAGCATTTAAAAATGACTTGGGTAGGGTAGTTCAGATAACCCACTGCAGAGTTGGACAGGCCCATGGTAGCCACTGTCAGAAAGGCCAGACCACAGTAGGTTTTCATGGGAATTCTGTAAAAATAAAATAAAGTATAATAGGAGGGATAAATTCCAAGCAACTTGAAAGATTTCAAATTATGCAATTCACAGACATGGATAATGACACCATACACAATTTATATTGAAAGGTATTGACATCTTAGCACAAAGTATCTCGGTATATATAGAACCAATATACCGGTAAAGTCAATGGTCTACTGTTGCCAGAAAAATGCTGAAGTGCATCTACTGTACGTAGCTGTCATAAAACGTCAGGAGCAAAATGTCTTTACCTTCTTGTCTTGTCTGCCTTGAACTGCAGCTCTCCAGCACCAAGGACAGAGTAGAGGGCAAACTGCACCAGTGTGAGGTACCAACCAAAGGGCTTAAATCCCTCCAGCCTAAAGATCAGCTCCTGTCAAATTGGAATAAGCAAAAATAATGTAATTACAAATTAACTACAAGTGGTAATGTTTAACATTGTTAAATACAAGTGCATTGTATTACCAACAAAAAAAGTAAAAGCAACAGTCATATCTCTGTTTTACTTTATCACTGGCAAGCTTGTTTACTAAATTTTTTCACAATACCCTGTTTACTCATGACAGTGACAGCCTTTGAACAAATGGTGAGAAAGAGGGCTGGCTTTATAAAAGCCACCATTAATCAGATTAGACACTACAGATAACGTTACTTACCAATACATAACCATACATGAGATAGAAGAAGAAGACTCCGCCCACACAGACCAAGAACTGCCCCGGTCTTGGCAAGCCACTCAGGGATACTCCAAGGACTCGGATTTCGTCAGGCTGCTTTTCTCCAACTGGCTTCACAGAGATGTAACTTTCTCCCTCTTGGATGGTTATGGATACGTTTCTCCCATTATTGAGGTTTGCAAAATCAGGATCACCTTGTTTTGTCGTAGTATCTGACATGTTTGCCATGTTTACAATGCTGGTATTTCTTGACTTGATCATCAGAATCTTTTAAGTTGCAGACACCTGACTTCAATTGCAGGGTAATATTACTAACTGACAAAATAATTTACAGTAATTGACAATGAGAGTAGTCAAGTGTAATAAAGTCCAGTATATCCAGACTATCAGACGTCAGTCTTGACAAATATAGATAACCTAACAATTTGTAAATACACCAGCATGATTAGCACATTTATGATATCTCCTATAAATATTTGCTCTGATTTGACAAGCTCCTTACATTATCTCCAAGTAGAATGTAAACACAAATATTTCAGAAGGCCTTGTTTTAGAGCTGTCATAAATAAATGTCTAGCTATATATCGCCACGTTCTGCAGCTGTTGCATATTTTCAGCTCCTGTACGTGCCAGGTGTCTGCCACGTGTCGGTTTCTGATAAAATCTTCATCCACTCTCCTACAATATAATTTTGATGTCACCTTACATGTACAGTTATACAGGGGAGCTGCTACACGTAAGCATTACTCGACATTGAAGACACAGCCGTACACAGTGGTAGATTTCCCTGAGTTAAAGTTCCATGTAACTTGTTATCGTAAACACGCAGGTGACATGTAATGTTACATGTAACAGCTATTTATACCTCCCGGAAGTTGAAACACAGCGTCTAAAATTGTGCGCCACGTGTTTGTTGCTCCTTCGGTTTCCTCCTTTTATAACACCATCCTCTTGTGTTGAACATATCCCCGTCCCTGGCTGCTTACGTCATATATTACCGTTCAGGATGCCGAAAACATGGGTTGTTTCCAGTTGTACGAACAGCTGTCCGGCTACTTCCCACTAGCAGGGACTAACTGATGGATCATCTGGGGGGGAAGCCTAGTGCAATTTTTTCGTTAATGTTAGATTAACGTTAGATAATTAATGAAATTCCCTTAATTTTTTTACAGTATAATTTTATCTAACATACTATTTGTGCAACTTTGTTTTCTTTTTGTTCTTATTATACTATAGTAATATTTTTACATACTGACTCCCCTGCAATCATTTGTGGTTCATTCTAACCATTGAAAACCGGTTGTGGAATGTTCCATTTCTGGTTTCATGTTATTGAATTGTCTGTCTACAACCGTTACTTTGATATGATGCCAATATTCTTTGACACTATAAACGAAACGTATACTATTTGAGGCATGTGGTTAGGATTGCCAAAATGAATCGATGACATAATTAGCTTTCAGCAAAATAAGATGCTTCTCACCCCTCTGCTGCAAAATGATACATTCCATTCTCCAAAATGGCGGCCACTGTGTTTGATTTTTCCGCAACGAGGAAAGCCTTTGAGGTAAGATTTTGGATCTAACAGGACAGATATGAACTACATAACTGTGTCAGAAACACTTCATGTATTAAGGAGGTGGTAAATAAGTCTTAATTTCCCCCCTATGCTCAACGTCGTTGGTGGGAGAGGTGAGGCTTTGTGTAGCTGGCGTGGGGAGGGCCGAAAAAACGTAACGTTACCCTCGTGCAGCTGATGCGTTCCGCATACAAAATATATATCAGCAGATTTTGGATCTGCTTGGTTCTTTCCTGGCAATGCAAATATGGTTGTTTTGTGGCTCAGACAATCGTAGGATGCCTTGTCACCAGTCCTCAAACAAAAGCCTGGAAGATGATGATTTTCTGATGTGTATTCTGTGATGTGACAGTTTGTTTTGCTCTGCTGACAGGCTGAGATCCATGAGGCAGAGAGAATAAACAGCATGTCATTGCTACAGGAAAAGTTCATGAAGCTCTCTGGCAGGTAAGGTCAACCTATTGTAAATCTACAGTTCTCACTGGAAAAAAAGCAAACTAGAGTACCTCTAGCGCTCAACCCAAATTATACCATGTGTTGGGCTATTTTGTACATAGAGCATACAACACGGTGTATTCCGTATTGCCCGAGGTGTCGGCCCGACCGCGAGTCGGATCGCCCGAAGGCCGGAGGGCGATCCGACTCGCGGGAGGGCCGAGACCGAGGGTGATGCGGAATACACCGTGTAGTATGCTATTTATATCATACCCACCATAGAAAACAGGTCGTTCAAGGCGAAATGAGCGAAAATTTGGTGTCCCTAAACAAAAAAACTTCAGGAACATCCATTCCAACGTCCGAATCCTGTATTCGAATTTTCGAAAGCGGCGCACACGGTTGGGCCGAAACGCGTTCGAATCGTTCTATGGAAGCCCGTTTTATACACCCGGTCGTATGGGAGAATACAACACGGCCGGGAGCACTGTTTCGCCGCCCGGGTATGATATAAATGTCCTTATGAATTGACTAATTTTGACGTATGAACTGTCCACAGTAGACTGATAGACTGGGTTTGTGGAAAGCCTGGGGCTCATTTTTCTTCTTCCAGCATTTCAATCAAACACCTTTTCCATTGAAGAAAGAAAGAAATATGATATTAAAAGTACTGTATCAAAGAAGGAGAAATGATTATCAATAATATGATTACTAAAGGTGTTTTGATCATTCTTTCACAGTGAGACAGAGAAGAAGAGCACCCTGGACCAGGCCTTCAGGGATGTTCTAAAGGACCACATTGTGAGTATTCTTTTTTTTTCTTTTTTTTTTTAATGGTGTCGCTCAGTGCAAGGCCAATTATTTTTGGCCACTTCTAGGCATAGAGCTAGAGGTACGTATGCAGTGTTCGAAATACCCACTAGCACACTAGCAATTGCTACCTGATTTTCTTGTGCGCTAGTTGCTCCCTGACTCAGGTAGCGCACCAGGCAATGTGTAAATATGTACCGTTGAGCTCAAAGGTGCACACTGTGCTACCTGGTTCAAAAAAGTATTTCGAACACTGGTATGTGAGTATAATGAGGTTGAGTCAGGAGATGGTGGTGGACCTTTGTTTTGAAGCTTTGTGGATTGTAGTCGGACGGGAAGCATGTGTTTGGAAGAGAGTTCCATAATTTAGCAGTCCGGGGAAAGAAGCTGTTGTTGTAGAATGACTTGGAAACAGGTAAGTTAACGGTGTATTAATGAGAACTGGATGAGAACCTAGTGGCACGCTGAAAGGTTCTAAGCGGCAGAACAAGGAGTGCAAGTTCTCCTAAACATGGACTGTGAAAGTATCTGTAGAAGAGGGTTAGGGATGCGACGTTGCGTCTGTGTGAGAGGGAATCCAGCTTTGCGGCCAGAGAATGGCCGATGACAACACAAACTCTCCTTTGAATCCCTTAACATCAGACCTTTTGAACATGTGCAACTGTGAAGCGGGGAGCAAAAACACCTCTTGCCCTTACCTTACCATATTCCTTTTGTTGGCAGGTAAAAGAGAGCGGTTGTGATGTGTACTTATCAGTCATCAGCCTTGCTGTGGACTGTGCAAAGGAAGGTATGATTTTTTTTTTTCAGCAATTAATCTTACAGATGCAGTGTACGAAATAATTTTTTGAGCCAGGTTGCCCAGTGGCAACCTAGGATGAAAGCTAGGTTGCCCATCAATATTCCAGGTTGCCCGCAATTTAAACTCTTCTACGTCATAATTAACTTTCTTAGAGTGCAATGTGAATTTATACATTTCTGACTAAGAGTTGTTTCCCTCTACTTTACTAAGAAGTTCCCATGGAAGAGCGCATCACTTTAATAGTTCTCAAGAGAAGAAAGTGGCATCCTTACCACAAAATTTAGGTAGTGCACTGAGCTACCTGGGTGTAGAAATAGGTTGCATCCAGCAAAATATGGTTGCACGGTGCAACTGGGCAACCTAGTATTTCGCACGCTGAGATGTCAGTTTTTTTAAATGTTCTCCATATTCCAAGATCTTTTGTTCCATATTAGGAATGCAAGAGAATAAAATACATAACAGAATAGCCAATAGAGCAAAATGTAAATGGAATAGAATAGAATGAAGTAGTACATGTAGTGTAGACTTATGAAAATATTTTTTCCAGTGATATGATGATTTATCTTACCAGTAGTAACACACAAGATCTACAAGTACTTAGTACTAGTAGAGGCTCGCTACATGACATCTGTAACAATAGGTAGACTGAACTTTCTGTTCTAAACTTGTTAGGTCTATGTCTTGGAATGATACCATTCCTTATGCTGGATGACGTCTTCTCCTCCGTGACCCTTGACGTGTGTGAAAGGGTCTTCAAGTTTGTGGAGGATGGAGTGTCAACATGGAAAAAGGTAGAGTTGGAATTTCAGACTTGCCAAACTTTCCTCAGTGATAGTTTGACTTGAAATGTAAACAAGTTTTAAAGTTATTGTGAATTTGATTCTGTCAATAACACGTGTGGTGAATTGACGATGAAGAAAAATTAACAACACCCAGCCATCATTGCTTAAAATGCAGACTTGTCATACATGTTCATGAAATGTGTGTTGTCTTATATGATGTTTGTAATGTGTTGTGACAAAAGTTCTATGCAACCTCTACAATAAAAAGTGGGACAATTTTAGTTCTAAAGGATATGTACTAGTATGTACATGCATGTTGCTATCAGAGATATACTTTCTTGTTGTCTATAACATTGTTCCTCCCTTTCTTCCCTCAGGAACCCTATTACACAGGTGGAAAGAACTATTTGCTCAGAATGTGTAATGGTAAGTCTGAAATGTTTTATCTGTAGAAATTCTGTTTCTATATGGCTGAATTCATTAGTAGTACTATAGATTATAGATTAACAATAGATTACTGCATGAAAAAGTACTAGTAGTCAGAAACTAAAATGTACTTTTCCTGCACCTGATACACACATTGATCGGGTAAAGAAGTGTTTGCATGTTAACGTATAAAAGACAGGTTTTGAAAAAGATATGATTCATATAGAAAACGGTTACAAACAAAAGTTTGTTTGTTGTTTTTTTGTCTCAGATCTGCTGCGCCGACTGTCAAGGTCACAAAATACAGTGTTCTGTGGCCGCATCCAACTGTTCCTGGCACGCCTTTTTCCACTGGAAGAAAAATCAGGTGTGTCTTCACTGAGGGGATACATGTAGTAGGGCATTATCTATATCTGATATATATGGGATGTTGCTATCAATATATATGGGATGTTGCTATCAATAGTATCATTCTGAAGTGTCCATTGACAGTCTATCTTAAATGGTTAAAAGTCCTGTTAATTTCTCTTTCTATGGGGGGTATGGAACATTAAAAGGGCAGTGTTAAAGATTCTGACACAGTATCAACTTTCCAGGCCTGAACCTGCAAAGCCACTTTAACCTGGAGAATGTGACCTCGTATAACCTGAAGGGAGATGACAGCACCATGAGGTCTGAGGACAGGGACCGGGATGAGAGTATGGAGATGGAGGAGGGAGAGATGTCTGATTCTCATAGCAGGTCAGACACAGATCCTCTAGGGTAATAATAGACTTTCCTGCAGCATCGTGTGGCCTGTGTGGCATTGTGTGGCCTTGTGGTTAGTGTGGTTGACTCAGAATCCAGAGGTTCTGGGTTCAAATCCCCAGCAGATTCCAATGTTATGCCCTTGGGAAAGGCCTCCTTTGAAGAGGAAAATGAGTAACTACCTTTTGCTAGGATGTGTTAAACTTTAAGAACCCAACACACTTATCAATTAGAGTAGGGTTCCATCCATAGAACATGAACTCCAGGTACATACCGGTGCAATAGCTCAATTGGTAGAGTGCTCGCTTTGTAACCGGGAGGTCGTGAGTTCAAACCCCGGCCGGGTCATACCAAAAACTTTTAAAATGGTACACATTTCTTTCTCCACTTAGCACTCAGCATATATGAGAAAGAGTTTGGGAAGGTCAAACACACAGCACTGCCAGCGGACTAGCCCCCTGCTGTAGTGCCTTGCACAACTGTGTGTCGCCCAAGGGCTACAGAAATGGAGATGGGCACTAATACCCTACGCTGTGCAAAGAGTATGGGACCTTCTTCCGTTTACATATCTATCTGGCAAAGGTGTAAGTGGTGTTTTAGAAATATGTGTGAGAAATACCAAAGATTGTGGATCCGTGCGCAATTACTTTATTTAAACATTTTATACCATTGTACTGATTTCTAAATTATTTTCCTCTTTCACAGCTTTACACCAATTGACTACAACCTGTACAGAAAGTTCTGGTCCATCCAAGACTTCTTTCGTAACCCTAACCAGTGTTACAAGAAGGACTTATGGAAGAGTTTTGCCAGCGTGAGTTGATTTTACTATGTCAAAATGCTGTATCTTTGTTTACGGTGCACACACCAATTCTTCCGCGACAGGGGTCCGTGGTAGTGCGCGGTAAAAAAGTGACGACAGGATTTCGAGGGTTCAGGTTTGAGTTCACATTTCTCATAATCTGCTGCGAAATGGCATTAACTGCTAAGATGGCTGAAAAGTATAAGAAGTGGTGTGTTTTGGGTGAAATTTGCTTTCGGATCCGAGGCTTACTTCCGGGTATCCCTCCGCCTTGAATGTGGCGCGGCGATTTGACCCAGATTTACGTTTCATGTGTTCTGTGGGTGCTATTGCTATGCCTCGCGCGACAAGGTATTGCGAAAATCTCAGTGTTAGGATTTCCTTTACACTTTTCCTGCTTATACACAAGGTTTTTCTCTTTCCGACAATATCAGTCGTTTGGGTAGCTAAATTATGGGTGATGGGTTTAATTCCAAGTGAAATTGGCCAATTTTTTGCATGATTTTTCATTAAAATTTATCAAAATTTGAAAGGTTAAAGAAAGTGAAATTCTGTTGTTCTTGTAGCTAGAGAGATATCCTTCATTTCCATACACAGTGTTTTTCTTAAGAATTATTTCCTGAAAAAGACGGTCGCTAGACTTGAGGGCGTGCAGAATCGAATTGAGTCCCAAAATAAACTGGGGTGTGCCCCCTTTACAGTGTACATTTACCAAGCACTTAAAGGAAAGCTCTAGATACCTATCATATATTCATTGTCCAAAAGTAAATTTCTTGAACTTATTACTATTATATTGTTCAGTCTGCCAGTAAGGTTACTTATGGATTTTATATCATACCCGGGCGGCGATACAGTGCTCCCGACCGTGTTGTATTTTACTGTACGACCGGGCGTATAAACCGGGCTTCCATAGAATGATTCAAACGCATTTCGCCCCAACCGTGTGCGCCGCTTTCGAAAATTCGAATACAGGATTCGGATGTTGGAATTGATGTTGTTGCAGTTTTGTTGTTTAGGGACACCAAATTTTCGCTCATTTCGCATTGAAAGACCTGTTTTCTAGAGTGGGTATGATATAAATAGAATACAACACGGTGTATTCCGCATTGCCCAAGGTATCGGCCCGACCGCGACATTTTTTCTATGCCATTTATTTATATGACATTTGTGTGAAACAGAAGATGTTATTTGAATTGGTATTGATATTGATATATTGATATATATATTGATATATCTGTGTGAATTATTTATTTGTCTGTAGAACTCTGATGAGGTGCTGAAGTGTTTTGAGAGTCACAAGCTGGATGATGTCCAGGCTTCCAAGAAGAAAAAGGAAATGCTTGCAGGGGATGGTGGCAATGTGTACTTCGCTAAGTACCTCACCAGTGAAAAGGTAAGAACATCTACAACAAAGAAGAGAAGCATTAGAGCTATGTCCATACCTTTGAGTTATTATATATTCTTATTATATTGTTTCATGTACTTACTGATTGATTAATTTACTAAATTGTTATATTTTCATTTGTTAGTAGCCATACCCACTGATTTTGTTTGGTTCACGAATTGTTTCTTCACTTGTTAAACCTGATCATTTTGTTTGTATGACTGTTTTTGCTTATTTCTTTGTTTAATTGATTAATTATTTTGTTTCACTTACGACTATGATAGTTTAATGGGGGGGATCCTAAATAAGCCTTTATGGCTTTTTCTCCAACCCTTGCATGTTTATTTGTTTCTAGTACAGTATGTTTTACAAATTTTTTTTATTTTTTTATATGTATGTGCGAATAAATAAAGACAAAAAGCCACAAGACAGTTGACTTTTTAAACCATATCTGATACAGACACAAAGACTGCTGGTATGGTTGTGATAAGTGTCCTACTGTGTCAGTTTGTCTGTTTGCTTTAGAATACAAAACAAAGTGTAACAAAGATGTAAAGAATACCATACATCAGTATGTAGATAATGCAGTTCAGTAGGTAATGCATGTAGTTCAGTAGATAATGCAGCTGGAAACATCAATGTTGGAAGTTAACATTGTTACTCATTTCTGTTTTAGCTTCTAGATCTTCAGCTTGCTGACAGTAACTTCAGGAGATATGTGCTGGTACAATTTCTCATCCTGTTCCAGTACCTCAATGCACAGGTCAAATTCAAAGCGTAAGTATAAACTGCTTTTTTTAAGAAAAGTACAAATAATTGGAAGATTTTGGTGCATGTTTTAGTACAGGACAGGATGTAACCAGAATGAAGGAAGGGAGTTTTTTTACTTGGTCAGACTTTGGTATAGACTAATGATATGTCTTTTTCCACCATTATTGTATGCAGACCTAATCTGGTAGTGACTGATGAGCAGGCACTCTGGATAAAAAATGCTACAGACATGGTTTACAAGGTATGTACATACTTGCTCCTGTTTTATCACTTGACTTTAAAGCATGATGTTCAACATTGATAACTCTAAAGCTTTTAGGAAAGAGACTTGGTTAGTGACAGGCTCTCTTTTTTGTTTTATATTTGCGTAAAAGTCTTTTACAATGTAGTACTGTAAATTGGGGGCCACATGGCAGCTTTCTTGGGAACTGCAGGGGCATCTTTGTTAAAAACTTGTTGGTAATGTTATCGTGCTCTACAGTTGCTGCGAGAGACCCCACCTGATGGAGACCAGTTTGCCAAGATGGTGCAGCACACCCTGGAGCGGGAGGAGAACTGGATCACCTGGAAGAACAAAGGATGTCCTACTTATGACAGGGAGAGGTTAGGGACATTGCTACATCTAAGGAATTGACTTGGCCTGAACACTATGCATCTATGTAGGCTTTAGCCCTGATTTTTGATGAATGTACCTGTGTGTTCCACACCATTCTCAAACTAAAAGTGAGGGCAACTGCTTTTGTTAATGCTCCAGAAAATGAAGAACTTCATGATAACTATTTTATGACAATTACATCCAATATAAAGTATCACAGACTGTTTGAAAATTATCATGTTGTGCAAACAATGAAAATTGTACATGTAAGTTGCTTGTACTTGTGAACAATCCTAAAAGCTGAGACAAGCAATATCAATGTTGTTTTTGTTAGTATTTTGGACATGTATGAGAAATACAAAATACAATGTTTGTTGCAGGCCAAAGACTGAGACCCCGCTAAAGAAGTTCCGTAAGAGAGCTATGGGTGAGGACATCAAAGAAGCTGAGGACAGTAAGAGGGTGAACATGGGCAGTGCAGAGTTAACCAGGCTGTGGAACCTGTGTCCTGATAACATGGAGGCATGCAGTAATGCTGACAGGTACATGGAACTAGAAAGGGTACATTTACAAGCAAAGGCTGGATATTTCCTTCCCAATCTTTTCTTTAAAAAATTACGTCTGTACAAAATTGGCTGGTCAACCAGAAAATGGATAATAATGGTACTTTGGGCTCATATTAAAGGTAACTGATATGGACGTTGGTATGAGGATGGCTTGGGGATATACCGGGTAGACTCGGGTCTTCAGATTTTTTTGCTGCAGGCTTTTAGAATAATTTTAGGTGGGTTACTTGGCTATGTTTCCTGAGGATTTCTTGTTTTCTTTGTATGCAGTATGCTGTTGAAAATTTGTCTATAAGTTAAACCCCTATGTCCAACATTGAATGCTGCTACAGAGAGTTCCTTCCTACACTGGAGGAGTTTTTTGAGGAAGCCATTGAGCAGTCTGATCCTGAGGCTATGGTGGAGGATGAGTACAAGTTAGTTTTCATATCAATATTATTTTTTCCCTTTCATATAGGGTGTTATATGTTTGTTTGTATCTGAAAAAGAATTCAGTTTGAAACTCTGGTGCCCACATTATTATCCCATGTAGTTTTATTGAATATGCTACATGGACAGTTTGCAATTTGGTAATTCTTTGCAACTAAGCCCACTTTTGTGCCAATTTACTGCCAAACCATTTTGTACTTACTCAGTGCTCGAAATACTTTTGTTATGGTACGTGCAAAATTGCACGTTGGCAAAAATTTTGGGTGCAATTTGAAAAATTTACGTGCAAAATTATATTTCGTCCGCGTCGCACAATAGTTTTCGCACGTCTTGCCATATTTGGTAAATCGGCTACGTAATGCTTTCGTGTCACATGACTTCACCCGGGGACGAGAGCAGAGCTCGTTCCCAGGATGTTCATTTAGGAAAACAATAATGTCAATATGGCTGCCGTTCGCCCAGCGCGATGCCGACACAGCATGAAACTTTGGAGATACGGAGTGCAAACATGATATATCCGTATTTTCTAGGTGCAAAATTGCACATTCAAAATATTTTTACGTGCAAATCTTGAAAATCGCGTGCATTTTGCACATTGCACCTGGGTATTTCGACCTCTGTTACTGTATATGTAACTTAGATAAAGATGTATTTGAATGTTTTAATAAGATTTGTAATAAGTATTCATGTTGATCTTTTCTTTGTTATAGAGTTGTCAACAATCCAAACTTTGGTTTTAGAGGTAAGTTTTACACCATAAATTTTAATCATTGTGCAGTACATGTGCTATGCTGCCACATCCATAACACAAAACTATGTGCTTTTTAAAGCCTTAATGATGAACAAGATTAAAGAGCTTTGACCTAGTCATCATGACCTAGTAACTTGTAAAAGATGGCAAATATAGTTGGCAAACATTATGCTATCCTTGCCTTGATTATTATGTTACAGTATCAGAAAGACATTTTCAGTGATACCTGGTATCACTTAACATTACCATGCCATGGAATAAAGAGACTCTTTCTACACAACCAAGTGTTTTATTCAGCCGACGTTTCGGCGACCGTCTGTCACCTTCCTCAGGGCAATTCTGACTGGTTCACATTGCACTGCAGCATAGTGACAGACGGTCACCGAAACGTCGGCTGAATAAAACACTTGGTTGTGTAGAAAGAGTCTCTTTATTCAGTGACTTACCAACCTGATGAAACTATTCACGGATTACCATGCCTTGTCTGGTAGTTACCAAATATGACTTTGTTGTCACTTGTGCTGATAGAATTGACAGAAGTGAGTGTTGTGAAGATGTTCACAATATGGTATGTCGTTCCCTGCCTCCCAGCACTAAGACTCCTGGCATGCCGCAGTCCCCACTTCTTCCAGCCCACCAACAACCAGTTCAAGACCCTTCCTTCATACCTGGAAAACATCCTCAGCAAGCTGGCTAAAGAACTACCGGTAGGGTGCTGAGATCTTTACGCTCCAATTTTTTAAAAGCGTACCGTGGAATAAAACTAAAAGACCACGTGTAGGACTCCTGCCTGGATATTCTTCAACTGATAACCTAAAAATTTGGCTGACAAGTATAAAGATTATGTACTTATTAGGCTCAAATGGATATCAATAATTTTGGACTTTTGTTGTTTTGTTAGTAATGTAACTTGTTATTACATATTTGCCATTTATCTTATCATAGCAAGACATTGGATCTACTGAAGGGCTGACTTAAAATTACTGGTATGTTTTATTTTTCCAGTCCCCTTCAGAAGAGCTGAAGACAGACACAGACATGGCTGAGAATGAAGAGCTATTGGATGAGAAGAAACCAGACAGTAAGTGCCGCTATACATCCTGTTTACTGCCTCTACATGTTGTTGAATGGCCTAGAGCAAATGTACATTTGTAAATACTGCTTACAGGTAGTGTTGATTCCAAGTGATGAACTATAATCCCTGTGCCAGCTATGGCTGAACTTGGCACCTCCTGACTGCATACAATGTTACACTTAGCTAGAAGAATTTATAATCACATGGGTCAAGTATTCAGTATTACGTACATTTAATGCATGTGATTAGTTATTTTCCAGGTATCAAGTTATAGAAATGTCTTTCGCTTTGCTTGGTATGTGCAGTTTGCTAAGAACAGAAACTTTCTCTTTCAGGTCCTCAAGGCCCCCCGCCTTTAACACAGGAGCACATTGATATTTTAGCAGAGAAGCTCGGTGCTGACTGGAAAAAGTTGGCACCACATTTAGACTTCAAGGTGTGTATGATTGCACACAGCACATACATGCTTAGTCCAATGGTGTAGTTTAAGATGGCCTTGGTAGTATCAGTGTCCTGTCATTTGTTTGTCAGTAATCAGTACACTTACATATAGATGTTTTAGCTTCATCAACAGTTACTGATGTGTATAAGTTTGTTTACATCTGATTTGACAATGTTAAATGTTCATATATGTAAAACTACAGCTTCTTGTAATCCTATAATAATGATTTCCCAGGGAGCTGAGATCACTGCAATAGAAGGAGACAGCAATGAGATGAACACCCAGGCCACCCAGCTGCTGGTGACATGGCAGGACAACGAGGGGCCACGCGCTACAGTTGACATCGTCATGGCCGCCCTGGAGAAGGCTGGGATGCAGGAGATCTCTGATGCTGTGTTTGGGGAGGTGGAAGAGGCTTCAGCATCGCCCGTCGTATAGGCCTCATATGAAACTTTGAAACTTTATTGCACAATCAAACTTGCAGTCCTTACTGGACTGATTTGCATTGATTTTACATTGAAACACTGCCTTATAAACAACATGGATGATTAACTATAAACAGCATTAAAACAACATATTATTCACGATTATTAAGATCTGTCAATAACGAACATATACAAAGAGGTTTGCATGCATCACAAGGATGACAGTGTTCTTGGGATAAAGGAGTTCTGTACAACTTTGTCAACTTTGTCAAATTTCAGACCACTCTTTGTTGTGATGATGAGCACATTAGATTTCTACCATACAAATTTTGCTATTGTCTTCTCACAAACTTGATACAAGGAAATATGTACCTTCAGGATTTTGCCATCTGATTCTTGTATTTTTTTGCTGTAACATCTTGTTTGACATTTGCATACATGACAGTCTACAAGTACATGTACAAGGTAGCATACCTTTGGTACAAGGACCTTAAATTTTTCCTTTAGTAATAAAGATAATAATAGTATGAAAGTGACATAAGAATAAAGACTATGTTAATTGTTATGGTTTGAATAAAACTGCAAGGTGCTGTTGACTCATCCAGTATAGCAGTTATGATTTTGTCTACCATACAACATGCAACATCTTAAACACAATCTTGTATTGAGTAAGGCCTGCTGTGATCCTCTGTTTTTCTGAGTAGCTGTACAGTTGATGATCTATCATTGTTTCAGCCCTCCTCATGAAGCTGAAATAAAATGGGTACTTTATGTGGATTTTGTTCTTTAATATCTTGTGGATGATCACATGTACTCGATTTTGACAAACGGTAAAAAGAGCCATATACTTCAGGTCCTCACAAGGGACGGGGGACCCCAAAGACTGTCTGCACTTTTTGATCCACTGCTGACTGACCCATGATCTATCTGCATAAAGTGACATCATGGAACCAGTGGATTCCTCATTCCTTGACAATGATTGGTGCTGTTCAATCCGAAATTTGGGTGAGTCCAATTTCTTGTGTTAGAAATTATAGTTTAATTCTGCTACAGAATGAATTCTACCGACACAAATGAAATTTTAAGGTACATTTGTAGTCCTTTGTTGCAGTCTCAGACCACAAAGCAGATTTCTTATCTGTACATAATCAGATGCAAATTAGATCAAAGATAATCAAGTGCATGTGTCATGAGGACCTGACATCAACAAACACATTGTAGTTAGAAGTTTGTCATGGAGAGAAGGCATGAGCCTGTATTAAATATCTGCCAGACTTTGACCAAGCACACCATGTCATCCTGTTCCCAACCAACTAACACAAGTTGAAACATTTATCAGTTCTTCCTCGGGTCATGGTGCCAAAAGCTTAACCCACGAAAAAAAATCATCCCGACAATATACAGTTTCTGTCATGTTTACAAGAGAGGACACGAACACCTGAAGTTCCAAAGACAATCGCTATGGGGCCCAGCTAATCGTTTCTTCATTAGATCAAGACCCTAAAATATCATTAAAACCCATCCACTGCTTCTTGGGTAATCCTATTCCTTCAGAATAACACCCCAGAAGCACGCGCAAACGACGCCAAAACATAAACTCTGGCGGAGGTTTAAAAAAAGCGGAACTGAAAAAGCAGCGTCAACATGACACATGTATGTGCAATCTAATAGTCTCTTGTGTCTCCCAGGCAGTGGTTCGACCTGGTCCGCCAGTTTCCTGCCCCAAGGCCATATCAAGATATGCATTGACAAGCAGCCGGCATTGTTTGGCCACACAAAGCAAAAACATGGGCTCTTCCTCGGGGTTTTAGAGCTAATCACGCGATCTATTCATCGTACCCTCTGCAACGGAGAAGCCACATTTGAAGCCTCCTGTGTCGTTTAGGACGACCTTAAGGGTCATCGGAGAGTAACATCACAGCGCATGTGCCACACCTAACACCTGCACTGTCTGGTCCCAGGACGATATGTGTTCATCTCCTGTGTTCTAGGACTAATAAGTATTTCAGTTTTATCCTGTGGCAAGGCAGGGTATTGTGCTGGTGAGATCCCTCTTGCTTGCTGTAGTGACAACATGCTAAGGTAAGCCGTGATGTTTTTGTCAGGTAACAACAGTAGGTGACAATGGGGCTTCCTCTGACAGGATGCGCCCCTCCCCTTTAGTCACAACTCGTCAAAACTTACGTCTAGCCGTCGGAGTTTGTATAGCCGGTTGTGAGAAAAATATTGTTCAAATTGTCCGTTTGCCATTCAAAAAAGGTCCTATGCTCTTTTGATATACCGAGTTTTGTACCCTTTCTTTTGTTATGCACAATATATCCGCAGCTGTTCTTGTAAACCTACCTTAAGTGCCGATGAGAAGGGAATATAAGGTTTCCTTTGTCAGCACGCGCAGTGGTTAATAGTTTGTACGCGGGACGTCTAATTGTAGCCCTGTAGTGTGTAACAAAAACCTTGCGGGCTCTCAGAAGCGAATTTGTAACGAATTTATTTAGCACGCCAACCACAAAAGCCAACTTTACGACGCAACAATACGGAATTAACACGTTAAGTAAGATGACTCCCGCAGTGTCTATCTATGGTGTGGTAAACTGTTGATCTTCCCATGCTGTGACTGGTGCACAAGGTAGCTGATTTCAGCTGAATTCGTCTAAAAATCTTCACAATATAAAGCGAATATGGTACAGGCCAGCAGTGCTCTTCAAAATAACAAATTAGGCAGAGATACGATAAGTCCAGCAGCCTGGAAATAGTAATTAGTGCTATTAGAACAGTTGTCTGGGAAGACAAAGCTGTCGCCAATCCCTGATTGCTTCTCATTAGAATCTTCAGATTTTGATCTTGTAAGGAACATGCATACGTTTATCTATGGATGACATGTTACAATTTTACAGCGATGATGCAAATATATAACATCTACGAAGAAATTCAATCTGGTTCGACTATTGAAGTTATCTTTTGTTTTGTTTTCTTTTGGTCAGAACGCAAATTACGGCATTACACAAATATCACGAAATCTGCCCCGTACGTACTGTATATGTTCGAAATGGTATCAGGTTAGAAATCCACGATAGCTCTGTGGGCGTCATACCGAATTCTGTTATACTGTTTGCCGATCTGCAATTTTTTTTCACAAAAATGCTGCCCGACATTTAAGTTAAGTTGCCGGTGGTAGACTCTGTATAACTCTGACAACCGACGCGATTTAAAAAAAAATCAATTCCCTCGTCAGCCAGGGTCACCATGTGCAACAGATGTCAGAATCGATGTACATGCATAATTTAGGAGGAGAGGAAAAAGGACTTGTGACTATAAATACATTACCCCATACATATTACATTACGGTTTAAGATTGAGTCAGTCCAGAAATATTTCGATGACAATGACGGGATGTCCGCAGGCGTGTATCCGGGGTGGTTATGTCGGCATTACGGGTCATCAGTCTGACCTTCTGTATCTGTATTTATATAGCCGGTATAACCGCCCTTCGGCGTAACACACCAGCTTCGCAGGCACGCGGCGCGGCGGCAGCTGGCTACATTACACCGAACGACCTGTTACACCTAACCTTTGAACGTCTAACTCTAGACATTGTTTAAAGCTATCTATTGACGATGCCCCTACTGTACTTGGTGGCAGCGAGTTCCACTCTACGATTGTTCTAGGAAAAAATGAGTTTTTGAACACCTCAATCCTTGGTTGATAGGTCTGGTACTTGAAGGCATGACTATTTCTTGTTCTCTTCTGAGCTGGTATAAGGTACTTGGTAGTTGGTACATCCACCAGTTTATTAGTCATTTTGTACATCATGCATAGTCTGGACATTTTTCGCCCTGGGCATATCATCACTCATATTTGTCCGCTTGGTTTACTAGGTGCCATATGTTTAGAAATTATGCATACAAAAATACTAAATGGTTGTTTTAATTCCCATAAATTTGTTTTCTGAATCTTAAAATTAGGAATTTTGATCTTATTGCGGAAGCAATTATTATGTTTACTACTAGTTTCTGTACCATCTGCTACTATGTTGTTACTGTTCGATGCCCCAATCCTTGAAGACAGTTGTCAATCTGACGTATGTATTATCAATAAACGCCATCATCGTCATATGATATGACGTGTGCTTAAAACATTACGTCTTGAACATATAGATATAAAAGAGGGGTTAAGCTTGATCACACCAGACAGAGCACATCGGGCAACCTTATCATACCGAGGCCCCAACTGGAGGTGTATAGGCGGTCACTGAGGTACTCGGGGGCGACTGTGTGGAACTCCTAGCTTGCCACCACAAGTGCGATCGGCCCAGTCATTGGGAACTTTTAGGAATATGATAAGGCACTTGGACTGATAATGGATTGATGATTCACTAGTTATTTCATTATACCTTTTTGTTTGTTTTGTAATCCGTGACCCCGCCCTCACCCTCGACCTTGTTGAAAAGCGGTCATATGTTGTACCGAACAAGCTTTCGAGTTTAGATAAAGGCTTACTACTACTACTACATTTCATTCTGATAACATCACACACACAAACATGCATGGCACAACAGTCTCTGTAGGTTCCTCTTTCCGGACATCAACATTCCCACCACCTGAAACTGCAAACGTTTTCTTTCCATTTCCTTCTAAAAATATGGAGGTCACGCTTTCACTAGCTTTGGTTTAATTCTCGTTTGCAAGTAGCACTTGGCCAATGAACTGTTGATTCCCCATGTAGTTTTCTTGTTAAATGCAAGTTACAAGCGCGTGAGACTTCCATGCTGTCGCGGTATTAAAGGTTTTCCAAGGGAAGAAACATTGTCATTTTTTTTTTCAGCCCGAAGCTATCTGCAACAGAAATATATACATGACAATATTGCGCGTATATGTTGGTTCAGACACAACCGACTGCGGTTTCGATGCAAGCGGCTTGGGGTGTAAGATCAAACTTGTCCTACCTTTCTTTTGTCAACAACTACCCTAATACCAAAATCATGAAACTGATTTTTTTTGTACAGTTCAAGCCCTTGACCTCAGTGAAAAGCGGCCGTTAGGCCAAATGTTAGTTTATCAATGATAAATAAAGGCACAACAACATCTGCGTAAGTTACACGGTTTCCAATCACTAAACCGGAAAACTGATTCTGTGCTGTCGGTTTCGCAGTACTTTTTTCATTCGCAACTAAATACGGTCTTGATACAATGTTTGCAACTTTTCGTACTTTACAGCAAAAGAGAACCTGGCTCCGGTCACTTGGGTATATTGTTGTGCCTTCTCGTGTTGGTAGCGTTGGCGAAAAGTGGTGAGTAGAATTCCTCTACAACATGTAATTAACTGACCATGTAACGTTACAACAAGAAGAAAGGCTCCGTTCACAATATTGAGAAATTTTCACATTACATTTACAATCGCTAGTTGTTGTTTATTTGTTTGTGTGTGTGTGTTTCTGGTTTCTATCATATACCATATTACTTTTCAAACAGAAAGCCAATACGTGTGAAAATCTTGACTACAGACACGTCCAGAAAGGTGCAAGGTGTGCCGGCCATGTATTATGTATTAGTTAAAGGATGGGCGGAGCGAGTTTATGTGGATTTGGTACAGCCCCGCCCTCCCGAGGATTTTGTTGGCATCCCGAGGGCGGAGCCCGAGGGGTGCCAACAAAATCCGAGGGGGGTGCGGGGCTGTACCAAATCCACATATACGAGCAATTCGCCCATTCTTTAACTGACTTAGAACATGGCCATATTTCCGAAGCAAAAGAAACGCATTTTACACAATTTACACAATCATGTTTTTTTTAAAACTATGTATCTCCAAGATTTGTTTTCCTAGAAACCTGACTGTCAACATGACAGTTTGTAGTACATCCTTTTGTCATTCATGAATTGCAGCTGAGGCACTTTTCACAGCCTTGTGTAAAATATGCATAGCAGTTGCTTTCTTGTCAAGGTTTACAACACCCTGGTTTACAACAAGCTCCTGGCCCCACAATGCCTTCTGTTTTGGGGTTGAAAAATTCTGGGTTGCCTGTTGAGACAGCAGATCTCGACCTGATCTCTAACGAGTCGGTTGTGGCGTCTTTCGGAGACCAAGTTCTTGAATATGTGGGCATTTCAACAGCCCAACCGTTAGTGTACAAGCTGGAGCCGGTGGATGATGCAGTCTTTTGGAGCATTTTTCTTGGCATTTCTGCCGGCCTGATCCCAGGCATGCCTGTTCCTGCCAGACAGACCTGTCGATGTCCCTATCCCACCGCCCTGCAGGAGCATGTTGGTGCATTCTTTTCATGTCTATGCTGTTTTTTTAAAGTGTTGATCATGTTAGATCCGCTGGCTAAACTTTGCTTTGTTTTGATGTATTTTGTAGTTTCTTCATTACAGTTTTCTGTTTGCATTATATATGAAGCTGTTGTAAGAAACTCGTGATCACCACTCTGTTTCGCACTTTATTGCCCTGGGAATTTCCTTGTTTATCGCTTTGAATAAAGATGTCCAGGACATTGATTAATTTGCTTTTTTTTATGTTGTTAATCCTTTTATTTGCATGTGAATGGTAGGCGTCTCCGACTTAGTCAATTTATTCGTTGGTTAGTACATGGGCGTCTCCCAGTTAAACTAATTTATTCGTTAGTTAGTACACCCCTGTCCCTTTGGGGACCACACTATGTGGATTTAGTCACAAGAAATGCAGGCTCCTGATTGGCTGAGGAAAGGTGGCCATGTTCTAATTTCCGAATGTAACATGTATTAGAATTTAGAAGTGTTGAAAAAATCGCAATGAAAGGACAGAAAACAACAGATTTTAAACCTGTTTCAAAACGAATTCAAAAAGCTAAAGCTGTTCATTCGCCGTTTACAGATCAAGAATGCTCCGCTCCAACGTGCGCCGACTGTCTTCGCCAAGGTCCGACGTGCGGGTGGTGTGCAGAGGAGGTAAGTCTTCAGAACTCGTATGTCGGTACCGGTAGGAGATCTTCCAGCTTAACGACTAGTTTTGTAGCAAACCGACTCATTTCTACCTTTCCGGGCTTAAATCATAACCTTACACATTGTCACAAAGAATACATATTGTGGCCAAAAGCTGAATTGTTGACATTCCCGAACCGTTTCGATCGTCTGCGTTTCTAGATAACAAGCCCTCTTTGTGCAGAATTTATTCAATTTTCAAAGTTGATTTTCTGGCCATTTTATTGAAAAAAATAATAGGCATCCACCCATCTCCTCGCATGGAAAGTTTACACTGTACTACGTACCGCAAATCTCTAGAGTTTGTGAATGGGTGGTTTTTCGCACCATGTACAGGAAAGTCGGTGAAGAGACAGGTTTTCACCACCTTGGACAGGATAATTTGTGAATGAACTGTTTTCAGCACCATGGACAGGATAGGTCACGAATGGATTTTTTTGACACGGTAGACAGGACACTTCGTAAATGAGTGGTTTTCGTCAACATGTGCAAGATAGGTCATGAATGAATCATGGTATGGTTTTCAGTACCATGGACAAGATCATGAGCAATGCATCAGCTGGTAAAGGTTCCGTCAACGTTTTAAGCGTCTTATTGGTGTACAAGTTTTAGACAAAATATCAAACCACGTGTAATGCATAACCACACTAACCAAATCAAACTTTGTTGATCTAAAAGAGATGTCTACTATTTTTCATTTTAAAAATTATCAAAAATGATGCGTAGATCCGTCTCTTTGATACCATTCTCTAGTCTCTACCAGACTAACTGCGCGGGCTATAATAGGGAGATATTTGCAAGGGGAGTCTGGCCGCCTTGAGGTTGGCTGGCCGCGCTTCGGAGGGGGGAAACTAACCCTCCCGCGGACCGACTCTATTGGCCAGCTATTCCCTTCTTTTGCCGAATTCTACGATTTGTACCCCCGTAGGAAGGCCTGGTGGAGGCTAACATTGTCCACCATCTTTCAGGGTTACCAAGGGTCACGGTGTGACCTCATCACTACACATAAGAAGAACGCCTGCCTGTCAACCAAGATACAGAACCCAACCACGGACGGACCAACAAATACCAAGGCAACAGAATTTTGGGACTTTAATTTTTTTTGTAGAAGTTAACTTATGTTATGTACATGTACTTTTGTAGAAGTTAACTTATGTTATGTACATGTACTTTGACTGGAAGTAAAAACGAAACAGCATATGATAGGATTTGGTCACTGTAACTTGACACAAATCATTGTAACACTGTAATTTTTCTATAAAGTTTATTCTGTCTTTTCTCAGGATCTGCCCCTTAGCTCAACAGCGCAAAGTGGAGACATTATCCAGGTCAGGCCACAGGAGGTCGGCCTAAAAATGAGGAAAGGTACATCTAACATTGCTGCATTTATTTGGACAAAACTGCAGGCTGCAATATCTTTTCTAATTTCTATTTGCTGGACTACCTCAAAACTATATTTTCCATTATGTATACATGTATGTCATTATCTACCTCTAAATTACATATTGATTATGTCATTATGTTACAATAGATATGACCATGCATGGATTATGTTCCCAGCCTGGCTAAGTCATACTATCCTCTTTTACCCCACCAGGTGATACTCTTAAGCTGACCATGCAGGTTCGGCAGGTAGAAGACTACCCCCTGGACCTATACTACCTCATGGATATGTCATACAGTATGAAAGATGATGTTACCAAACTGGTCGACATTAACTCAGTTCTAAGTAAGTGCTCCTGAGCTTGTATTATAGAACATAATGTTACAGTTGACTTTGAAGGGCTCTGACATGACTGATGTTCAGGCCAGATTATCATGCCCTGATATCATATCGAACACAGTACACAAATAACACCAAAGATATGCTCCTTTTGTGATTGTCCATATCTTTTCTTTTTGTAGGTGATGATGCTGTTGAGCCATGTGCTCAATATAATAATTAAGGTTTGCTTTAAATTTATTTTATTTTACCGACAGTTCGTGAGATGAAACGTCTGACAAACAACTTTCGTGTTGGCCTGGGCATATTCTTAGACAAGACTGTGCTGCCAATGGTGAATACCAACAAGGATCGGTAAGGCATAACTTCAGCATTGAAATGATCTTACATTTAATTTAGTAAGATAGTTAACGTTATATCTATTTTTTTAATGCTGAAAGGAAAAGTAGGGCTTCAATTAATAGGGTATCCCTCACATGACCTATCTCCATCATTATCTCTTGCCACCAGCCTACAAGACCCCTGTCCCAACCCAGGTACACAGTGTGCACCTGTTTTCGGCTTTCGCCATCTTCTGGACCTGACAGATGATGCAGACGCCTTGAGAAGAACACTGCCAAACCCTCAAGACGTTTCTGCTAATAGGGACATCACCGAGGGAGGCCTTGAGGCCCTTCTGCAGGTTGCCATATGCAAAGTAAGTTAACTTTAAGTAAGTCACCAATCTTTAGAGATTGTCATGCACTTCAGTGTACTTCTGAAACTAGGATGTAACATTCACAAGCAAATGCAGATATTTCTCTTGATGATGATATTTAACATTCACGTTATGCCTGTTTTTTGTCTGCTTTCTCCCAGGAAAAGATTGGATGGCGTGACAAGGCCACCAAAATGGTACTGTATGCCTCTGATGAGGGTTTCAAAATGGCAGGTGATGGGAGACTGGCTGCCATTTTGCCCCCCAATGATGGCATGTGCCATTTGAGTTCAGTAAATCGAGAGTACACAGAGCTGAACAACCAGGTGATTGAATTGTTCCCATGTATAAGACAATTGTCAATGAGTAGTATTTTTTTAATTTTATTTTTTTATTGCATTTCAACAAAGGATACAAAACATATACAGAAAAAAAACATAGTTAACGAAAGAATAAAGACATAATGCACGGATCCATAAATAATAACATAACGGTGGAAAATAACTTAACTAAAAAGTACATGTATGTAATGTCTAACATAAAGAAAAGCAGAGAACAAATGGTATGTAAAAATAACAGAATAGCAATGTCAAAACAAAATTGATAATGACAGAATCAATGCCAAAACAAGGGTACTTAATCAATATCAACTGAAACATGATAAAAGGAAATATCAAAAACAGAACTAAATATGACAAAAAGTGACAAATGAGTAGTATTAATAAAAGGTACAAATTTATTGCTATCACTGTTATGTAACTTTTCCTCTCTGTAAAAAATATGTTGAACATTTCCATCCAGGTGCAATTTGTCTGACCCTAATGACTGTGGGATGGACAGCAAAAGGACATGACAATTCAGCATATTGCATGGGCAGAGATATCGTATCTTCTCACTCAGTTTTCACTCTGCAAAAATTGATGATAATTCTTCTTTCCCACAGGACTATCCATCAGTGGGACAACTTGTCAGGGTTTTAAGGGAACAGAAGATTCAACCCATATTTGCTGTTACTGAGTTTCAGGCAAAAAATCAGCTCAAGGTGTACAAGGTAAGACTGGTGGCTTTCTCAGTGGATATGATGTAGTCATAATGGCCCTTTCTATGGTCCCTTAAAGGGGGGCAAAACTAAATTTTTTTTAGTCCACTGCAGTATAATAAATATACCACAAAGTACAATTCGTACTTGTTTTACATTAGTCCATGACAGATTAGCGTTGTTACACCATTTCAAACTCGCACCTTTAATCTAATTTAATCACTGAGGTCTCACGTCCTTTGACCCTTGTGACGTCAGGCCGCAGCCACCACGCATCTCACAGCACTAAGTATCCTGCGGCCTGACGTCACAAGGGTCAAAGGACGTGAGACCTCAGTGATTAAATTAGATTAAAGGTGCGAGTTTGAAATGGTGTAACAACGCTAATCTGTCATGGACTAATGTAAAACAAGTACGAATTGTACTTTGTGGTATATTTATTATACTGCAGTGGACTAAAAAAAATTTAGTTTTGCCCCCCTTTAAGTGGTCACTTAACTTAAGTTATATTATTATGATAATTTTGCCATTTTAAGTAATGCTTTACATTCATCCAAATACTCCAGGCATTGAATATGTATCCTTAGTAAAATGATTAATATACATTTGTACAATCATAATTTTCAGTTTTGCTAAACCTTGTCAAGTTAAGTTGCTCAAACAAAACAAACATTTTGTGCATTTTCAACGAAAATCAGAAGGAAGGTAAAAGTGTCATCTCCTTTAACATAAGATTTTCCATCTGCCATATGCCACTTTGAAAATCCATTTAACATCTTTTTCATGATCCAAAATATTCACCAGCTGAGAAAGCATTCTGGTAAAGACAGTCAAGATGGAGGTACATGTATTGCCTAAGAACTTACAACTTTCTCTACTGTACCTCCTTTAGCAACTCTCAAACCAGTTCGACAGTGCACGCTCAGCAGAACTAGCTGATGACTCATCCAATATTGTGGACCTGGTTACAAATGCATATAAGGTGAGATCACTTTTCTAGATATGCTTGAAGTATGCTTGCTTTTATACCAAATTATTGTAGGTGTAACATTAGATTATAACTTTGAAAGGCAACATCTCAATGTAAAATTCTAAATAGCCAAGACATCAACATTGCAAACATAATGAAAATTAATCCATAGATACATGAACCTTAAGTCCATTAACATTAGTGGCTACACTTACATGTACATCTGCCACTTGGAAAAACAGTGTGTTTAAGACATCTCTTATCATAAGCACCATCCCCCAGGTATGCATTGTTCAAATGTGCTGGGGTGCGTTATACTGGGAGATTGTGCATTGGAGATTTTTTTTTTCATGCTTTTTTTCAGGGAAGTGCCTATATGCGATCTGACAGAATTATGTTTACTTACATGTAGTAATTACATGCAGCAACAACAGCAAAAAAATATAACCTCCTTCCAGTTGTTGGAGTTTACTTATTTACTGATGTCTGAAATGTCAAATGAAGCACTAAAAATCATTAACGTTAAATGTCCTTTTTGCTCCACCAATGTAGGAATTAAGGTCGGAAGTGAAGCTACAGCCAGTCAACCTTCCACCAGAAGTTGATGTCACTATAGTGCCTAATTGTCCAAGTGGGACCAACGAGGGGGAAAACTCATGCATAGGCCTTCAAGTTGGAGACACAGTAAGACCATATTCCAATGAATTTACCCGCAAAATTGTAGAAAGGACTGTTGAAAACAAATTGCCAGCTTCTTCATGCAGATAAAGTTAGTCACAGGCCAGCACAGTCATTCCTTTACATCCATCACACCAAAACTACATTTTTTCAGGCGGACTTTGCCATCGACGTGAAAGTCAAAGACTGTCCAAAACAGGGCCAAAGCAACCTTGCCACATTTAGTCTTGACCCAGTGGGCTTGGTGATGAACTCAAGGTCAACCTGGAATTCCTCTGTAGCTGTGAGTGTGAAACATCAGCGGTGAGTACATTATTTGTTGCACAGACACAGCTAATTCTGATGGAAGGGAGTCTCATCTAATTAACATAGTGGATAACACACACCAGTCCTGTACTAAATTCAGTGTCCATTTATTGATTGCTTGAGTGATGTATTTAGTACATGTACGTACAATGTATAACGGTAATAAAATAGGTATTGTATAGAGATTTAGGCCCACTCACTTTGCTTAGAAATTGCCAAGATTTACCCAACCAATCAACATGCAGCCTTTTCATCTATGGTTGAATGATAACATTCATACCGGTGTGACTTTTTATAGAATGACCACTCTGGAGATGTCGGCGTAGCAAGAATCTTTATTTTTTTCAAATCCGTCCATGCGAAGTTATATAAATCGAAGTTTATCTCCAGAGTGGTCATTCTATAAAAAGTCACACCCATTCATACTTCACCTTCAGGTGCAGGCAAGCCCCAAATGTTCCTCTGGAAATGGCACCCTGCAGTGCGGCATCTGTGTTTGTGACCAGGGCAGGTATGTTCAGGTGTATGGTACATACATACATACATATCCGGGCTTTGATTATTCTGCTGTCGGCTTCCCTGACTCAGGGGTGGGCAGCAGTCGGCTAGCCAGGACTCCGTGGTGCACAGAAATACAAAATTACTGTGGGACCCATACAATTTAGTAAAGATAAATATTGCCTTGGGTTGATAAGTTGAAACTAATGGAGTGAAAAATGGAAAAGTAAATTCCTGCTTCTTGTTTTTTGCCTCCCCAGATATGGCTCAAAGTGTGAATGCAGTGCTGACTCGATAGAGGGTGCTATTGACGTGACCGCAAGTTGCAAGGCAAACAACAGCAACACCATGTGCTCCGGGCGGGGCGTGTGCATCTGTGGACAGTGCTCCTGCAGTGACAGGCCAGACCCTAATGAGGAGGTGTACGGACAATTCTGCGAGTGTGATAACTTCTCTTGTGACCGGTACCAAGGGATGGTTTGTGGAGGTAGGAATCTTGCAATATCATAATGCATTGTACATTGTACATGTTACTTGATACTTGATCACTATAGAGTTAGGCATTTTTAAATGTTCCTGCCTTCCTTAAGATGCACCTGTTACTGAATTAGACTGTTCCATTGTTTTATCAATAACCTTAGAATGGACAATTAGAATGAGATTGATCATTCCCAATGTCACTGGGTAATTAAGACTTGGCATTTAGGTGCTGCACTAAAAGAATCATTTTGACAGGTCCAGATCGAGGTACCTGTGAGTGTGGCACATGTCGCTGTAATGATGGCTGGAGTGGAAATGCCTGTCAGTGCTCCAAACGGGAGGACACATGTAAGGCGGCAGATGGGGTGAGTCCTCCGTGTCTGAAAAAAATTGTATCCTCAGTAGTGCACTATACTGGATTGGACGATCTCTTTGAAATTGGATGCATGTTTTCAGGGTGGCGTACAAATCTACCAACCTAAATCTGATGTATATATCAATCAGATTTTTAGGTTGGTAGATTTGTACTACATTTCATAGCTGTTTTAGATTTAAGCTCCAATTAATTCATTTGACATTTTATTGTCTCTTTTGTTTTATCCGGTAATGTAACCAATTTGATGTCTAAGTTCTCTGCAGTTTTAACAATTTGAATTAATTGTATAGGCCATCTGTGAGATTCAGTCATCATTACTGTATGACTGGGTTATTGTCAATTCAGACAATTACTGTCTGCAACATTCATGAATAAAAGTTTGACTTGATTTGATTTTGTCTACAGCGAATATGTAACGGCCAAGGCAAATGTGTCTGTGGGAAGTGCGAATGTTACAAGACCAGCCCATACTCTGGGCCAACCTGTGAAACTTGTCCGGTAAGTTTTCATCATGTTTTGCAAGATACGCAGTGTTACAGTACATGTATCTCTTTAATATGCCGCACACAGACGTACAAGGCCAGCTTTCTGCCTTATGCGTCGTGGCTGTGGAACCAACTGCCTCAGCCTGTGAAAGAGGCCCGTAGTGTTAGTGTCTTCAAGAACATGTGTAAGACCCACCTGCTCACTCAGCAGAAGCACCAGCTGACCCGGAGAAGTGGCCCCAGACACGAGAACATTCTGGCGGCTAGGAACCGCATGAACTGTGCCAAGTACTAGTTAATGGACTGATAGATACTAGGTTGATAATTTTATATTCTAATCTATGTCGATTTTAAATTGTAACTTTGATGAACTTTATGTAATGTATGTTTGTGTGTTTGTGTGTACATAATTTGTCTTGTGTGTGGGCCACAACACCAGCCCCCGCTGCCTGTGGCCCACGAGTATTGTATTGTCTTGCAATTCCAATAAATCAAATCAAATCAAATCAAATATGATGTCCTGGGTGAATTTCAGCCTCATTTATGATTTGCACATCATGGCAAAATTTTTGGTATAGTCTAGTAAGTTTGATATTAAAACACATTGTTACACTAACCACAACTTTGTTTTCCTGAACTTCAAGGCTTGCCCAGGACAGTGTGCACTGAACAAGGATTGTGTGCAGTGCCAGGTGTTCCAGTCAGGAGCACTGTCGCCACCAGAATGCCAACGGAGATGTAACTTTAATGCCACAGTAGTAGACACATTCCCTGGTACGTATCCATTTATTGATGGTACATAACGTTACCTGCATTAATAATTGCAATCACAATGTGCTTCTTTGTTTGTCAAACCATCAGTGCAGACCTTATATGAGAGGATTTTATTCCTGGTGTTTCAGAGAGCAGCCCAATCCCCCAAGAGACATGCCGTTTTATTGACGACGAGGATGGCTGCTTTTTCACCTTCAAGTACGGGAGGGGAAAAGACAACATGTTGGTGGTTACAGTACAGGGAGACAAAGGTGAGGCTTCTGGAATATTGTATTCATTCTATCTATTCATTACTTAAATTATTTCATTACAATATTGGTGGACTTCATAGAGCTTGGCAAATGCAATAAAAGGCAGGTGATCATAATTTTTTTCTTTGTATTTGATATCTTTTTACATGCATTAAACCCCTTAGTAAGTCAATTTGTGACTTGAAGACCAATTGTTATATTGATTTCAAACCTGATGTTTTCCAACATACCAACTGTTCCCTGTTTGCTTCCACCAGAATGTCCGCAAGGTGCTCCCATCCTTCCCATCGTGCTGGGCATCGTGGGGGGAATCGTTCTGATTGGGCTGATTCTTGTTATCATCTGGCGTGTGGCAATCCACATATATGACAAAAAAGCGTATATGGAGTTTGAGAAGGAAAGACAAAAAGTGCAATTCACTACAGTAAGTTCTTTTTTACATTCCTTTTATTTGTAACAGTATTCTTATGTTTAAGTATTTTTATTTTCATTGTACATTGATGCATTCAAGATGATGACACATACTAGTACTTTACATGCATCTATGTTGTAAAAATAAGTAATGATTGTGAAAGATGTCAACAAACTATCCTGGTATTGAACTTGAAATCTGGCATCTGTATCCTCTTTTTTTAAAACACCTATTTTATACCTCATGCTACTAGAATCAAAATGTTCTGTCTTTCTTGTAGATTGACTCTTAGAGTAAGCCTATTCTTAAGGACAACGGTTGTGATAACTTGTATCATTATTTTCATAGCATGACACAAGACAAAATAGTTTTTTATATTCCTTTGTCCTTCCTTTCCTACTTAAATCATTGTGCAAAAACACAGCTGCTGCTAAATTTGTTTCAAGTGAATTGTCCCTTCTTACATTCTTGCAGGATGTGAACCCTCTCTACGTAACCAACACCACCAAGTTCATCAACCCAACCTTCCACCAGGCACAACCTGCCCATGAGGACTTTGAGTGATGGGATGAACTTTTGTTAAGTGCCACCTAGTGACAAGAGTACAAAGTGTCAGATCACCTGTCTCCTTGCCATACTGATGTACATCCATTCTGTTGAACAATATTTTGAGATGGATTAGTATGAAAATGATGTGGATGAGATAGAAATAATGTTCTTTTTTTCTATTGTACCGCTCTGATTATTAGCATAAAGTAAACTTTATATCATATAACCAACCTGTTCTTGAGCACAATGACCATCCTTGTTTGCTCCTAGAATTTGTTTGCCTAATGCAAAAGTGCAGTACTTTGTTTTGTATGTAACATGAGAACAGAGTGACAGTGCCATCTGGTGAAGTGGTGCCATAAGCCCTGTGTTACTACCACAGTGACTGACTTCCTATGAGTGTGATATGGCAGGGTGATATGGGATGCTGCTTGTCAATTCAGCCTGTTCTGTCAGGACAAGGTTACCATTCAGGTTTGCCCTCTCTTCATATGGATATCAGAACAGGGCCAACTAACACTGTAAGAGAACACTTTTGTACTGAATCATAGAGTTGATAGAAGTAACAGCTGTATAGTACATAGGAGAACAAAGATTTAGATGTGTCTGTAAGATATGACAAGTAGCTGTTTCTGTTTTCTGCATTTTACACCAATTTAATTTTAGATTTGCTTTTATTGGATATACATGATTGTATGTAATATGTTATATGAAAATTGTATATCTTGACAGGAAGATATATTGTATAATGTTATCTCTCTCCTTGTTTAATAACGTTAGCATCATGTTTATCATCTAACTTATAAGTAGTGCTGTTGTTGTTGTTGCTGTTTTTTTTATAATTTTTTCACTATTTTAGTCTAATCAGAAGTCAATATTGAATAAATGATGAATAAATTAGAAGTTTTGGAACTGCATCAATTGATGTCATTTGTTGGCTTTAGCCTGACATATCATACAGATTTGACAGCCGTCAACAGGTATTCAGCACCAAGGACAGGGGCACCAGTCTTATAAATCAGATATTCAGGGATGAGTAACAGTTGTTCTTGAGTCATTTAGCACCAAGTTTTGCCTTCATTTCTCATGAAAAGCTTTATTCAGCCTACCACGCCAAACTAACTTTGTTGCTTCAGTGAAAGGCTTCCAAATAAACGAGCCTTGTAAAGTTACAAAACGCACAGTAAACACGGTTCAATAGAGACAGTGTACGGCTGAAATGCCTCAAACGGCGCTCTTGAGCTCTTTTAAACTCGTTCATGGGTTTCCTTGTTACGTAAATAAAAAAAATCATACAGCAGAGTGTAACTGACTATCAGTCTAAAAGGTAATAACGTTAGACTTTCCTGTACTCGATAACTACCGTCTTTACACCTAAGGGCTTGGTGCAGTTTCGTGGGCTTTTATTGATGCCGCTTTGGAGCGACGTAAATGTGTATCACAGTATAAACGATTTTACTACGCCCCAATGAGGCGCGTACGGAATTTTGCGAGAAGCTTTACTTGCAGTACTTAAGTCAACCGTAGTGTGTCTCTTTTGCGCACGGTGGGTCGCGCCAGATTCGACTACTTTGTGACTGCTTCACAACCTGAGGTAAGGTAACTACCATTGGTACACGCTCGCTAGAATCGAAGTGAAAACAGGCTAGAAGAGACCCGTGTCCCTATAGTCGATCAGGACACACTAGAAATCAATACTACTGCAATATCTAGACTATCCGTAAGATGTTTGTTTTTTTCGAACCGCGTCAACTGCACGCACATAACGTTACCACTATAACGTCATACCACTATGTCTCTATGCAAACACATTTTACATGGCTAGATGTCATATTATCAAACCGTTGAACAAAGCTACAACTTGGTGTTGGAACTTGGGAGTTATCTTCAACATACTATTTGGTCGTCACGAGAGGACGTTTTCCTATATATTTCTAACGTTACAGTGAAATAGCAAGTGTATTGCTTGCAAAATATTGCCGAAATATACTGATATGAACTGTTGAAAGTTAACCCACTACGTACATACATTCCCATCTTATACTAGTATTCGACAATCCACAGACTAACTTCATGAAGTCATGACTAAAAGTTTTGCCCGTGCGCTTAGGTTTTTGCTGTTTAATTGTGCGCCTATATTTTGCATGCATGCACTCAAACAACTACTCCTGCGTTTAACAGGGCTCCTTCTCAGGTAGTCTTCCAATACAATGAGATTCTATTCAATTTGACTACAGTCTCATTAGTCTATCACTCTCCTCTATAATTTGCAATAAATGTACTATTCTAGTCCAGGGCTTGTGTATCTATAAGTGGCCGGCGCCTTATACGATTGTTGGCAAGTTCGAGAAGCCGAGGAACTGGTCTGTAAAGCCTTGTCAATATTCTGGCCGGCTAGGGATTTCTGAAACCTGCTTTCCCCCTCCGACTAAATTATGAACACAAAGTTCGCATTTTCAGGTTCCAAAAACCACAATGAAAAGTTTAAAAGCGCAAACTTCTCAGCCCTTCGCCGCGTGTGACCCACATCCCACCTGTTTTGTTTCACCTGGGAAAACCCAGGAAACCAACAGCCAATCAGAGCGCGACATCCCGCTGTCCTGCTATTTACCCAAACATGGCGTCACAACGATCGTGTCGCTCCGCCACATTACACCCCGGAACTACTTTCTATTGAAACAACTACAATCAAATTATTAATATTCATCCATATGAAGCGATATTACACCTACAGTGAGTAGTAAATATTCGTATTTG
This sequence comes from Branchiostoma floridae x Branchiostoma japonicum, assembly GCA_013266295.2. NCBI lineage: Eukaryota > Metazoa > Chordata > Leptocardii > Amphioxiformes > Branchiostomatidae > Branchiostoma > Branchiostoma floridae x Branchiostoma japonicum. The sequence goes on from CM023823.1 coordinate 23,423,286, forward strand.
TAACCCGTAAGTAGTGAACTCTGGTATTTAGCCGTCAAAGAGGAGACTTTTTCAAGTTTAGGGAGGGCGCATTGATTTTGTTTACACCTTTTCACTCCGTTCGTCATGATGAATCTGGGAAGATGGGATTAACAACCTGAACTGAGCGGATTCAGCAGGATTTAGGGGCGAGAACACATTTTCACTTCTCCACAGCGTTCACACGATCAACAGGAAACTGATAAGACATTGAATGTTGCTGTAGGAGGAAAGGGGCGTCATTTCTTGTCGGTAAGTTGAGTTTTGTGCATGGTTACACTAACGTATTTATGTTGTCGTGACCCCTCCACTCCTGTTTGTTAGTGGCAACTTGTTGAAGGTCGATAATCAAAACAACAAAACTTAAAACACTTTGGGACGGAAGTCAGGGGACTGTCACTGGCAGTGTTTGTCGTTTGACCCGATATGTTGCTACAGACTCTACATACAGTTCGAAAAGCGATACAACACCGTGCAGCCATGTAAGCCGACTGTTTCCACGTTTTGTAGATCTGCTCAACAGACTGTTGCGTTGCATTTGTTTTGATATGCCGGAAATGGACAGGACCTTGTACTTACTTCCACCAAAAATGTCATAGAATTATGATGATGTCTTCCTTTATTTTACAAATTTATAGTGAATACTTGAAAATGATAACAGATTGCCACAAGACGTGTAAAAATTATTGTAATAAATAGAATATACATTAATTTGGTACAATCTGATAATGTTAACGAACGTTAGATGTTTGTTGATTGTCAAACTATTTTGTATATGATATGTAAATATATAACCTGTCACTTATGTTAGTAACTGTAGTAAACAATCAAAGTGACAATTCTTTTCTTAATCACCCCCCTCCCCCACAACAAACTTTTATCATTTAAGAGTAATGATGGCAGTTGAAACAACAAGAACAAGAGTGATTCATTATCGTAATTGAAACTTAAAAGTTAAAGCCCTTGCAAGTTTGTATCTAGGAAAGTTGTGTTTCCCATATGTAGTGAAAAAAAGGAACTTTCTCACTACAAAAGTACAGTGACTGGTCCTCTGCAATGGACTGAACATCCCTCAAGTCAAGGGAGACTGTCAGGCCAAACTTTGCAGTTAGGGGTTAAGATTCCGTCAAAAATTTAATTACTGTATATAATTATAGTTTAGGTTCTGTCTTGCAAATTATGTGTGATTGTTATTAATTGAGGAAATTGTGCTTATCTAGTCCACTAGTTATTTGCAAGGAAGGAAGGAAGGAAGGAAGTTGATTGACGCAAATCTATACTATAGTAGAAAGACCTGTTTGAAGGCTGTTGCATGCTTATACTAGCCTGGTTACCAAACGTATTTGTAGCTCCCGGGTCCTACATCCCCTCCGCAAAAAATACGGAGGGGATGTAGGACCCGGGAGCTAAAAATACGTTTGGTAACCAGGCTATGCTTATACAATGACCTTGCCCTACCCCGGATATGAACCGTATTATCCATGAACCAAATCTAATGGCACATGTATGATCATGGAGTTCCCCCCCATGGTATGATCCACCAGTGCTTGCTTTTCTTTGCTGACACGACTTAATAATAAGGTGTATTGTATATGACTCCATCCCTTGTTTATTTCTTCAGGCTGCCTCTGGTTTTGGAGACACATTGGACTGAAGACAAAGGGCGGGTATGCTGACTTCTCACCTTGGCTGGCCCTAGATATCTGGTGAGTGTTCTGGTATGATGGTGGACAGAGCAAGTCAGAGCTCTTGACTATACATGCATCACAGTACAGTGTTCGAAATACTTTTTTGAACCAGGTAGCACAGTGTGCACCTTTGAGTTCAGCGGTACATATTTTCAGTTTGCGTGGTGCACTACCTGAGTCAGGGAGCAACTAGCGCACAAGAAAATCAGGTTGCAATTGCTAGTGTGCTAGTGGGTATTTCGAACACTGCAGTAGTTGCACACTGCAATTTTATTAGTATAGTATAACAAAGGAACCAAGTACAATTGTATGTACTTAATAAGTTGAGTACATATATTAGTAAGGTTATTATGTAAGGTATATCCATAAAATTCTTTATACCCATATGTATACAAGTAATATAAAAATGCACTATATTCAGTAAAACTGCTGAGTAAAACTGCTGAACGGTCTCATTACCCTGGAAAGGGTACCGACTGACCCGGATCCAGGTGAATATCCAGGTGAATATAAGATTGCACTGTACTCAATAAAATTGCTACAGCTGTATTTAGTTAGGCCCCCTATCCTGGTAGCAGGGTAGGTATGAATGCTCTGCATTCTTTTGGTACGGTGACCAAAACCATTTTCTGACTTTAAAAGCTGATTCAAGTTGAAGAACAAAGTTAGCACGGCTCAGCCAAAATAAGGCATTTGTAATTGTAGAACTCACTGACCAGGTTAGGAAAATATGGATTAGGGTGGGAACATTTCAGTTTAGTCAGCTGTGTGACTTTGAAAAGTTGAAATACTTCAGTTTGAAGGAGTATGCAACAAAATTAAATTCTTGGACCTTTGAACCCCAAATCTTATTCAGTTAGTTATCTTACACACTGGCTTAAAATACTGAGTGCACAATCATGCACTTTTGTGCACCCAAAATTGGAATTGGAACTGTGCACCTTACATTTTTGACTGTGGGTGCACCAATGTACCAGTCCTAGATATTTTGTGTAGGGAACACCAATATACAACCTATTCTTTAAGTGTCAGAAAAACAATAAAACCTCTATTGTATTACTTGCTTAAAATCTTGAAGTTATCTACAGAAACTGTAATTAGGTTTTGCTGACATAGTAGTTTTATGTTGCACACCCTAATTTTTCCTCCGTACCTATAAATTTTTAGGTTAGCTGGACCCAAAAATGAATTGCAAGCCCTGCTTAAATGTACATACATATTCTGTTTTTGTGTGTATATGTATGTAACGTTATATGTGTGTACTGTAAGGTAATTAATATTTTTTTAATTTTGCACACCTCTTCAGCTTGATTTTTCATTCCAATATCACAATCTACTTGAAATGTACCAGAAAGGGATTGAACAAAGCTATTAGTTTTGTAGAAGATCGTGGTGCAAGTAAATGAGTGAGGTAACCAAAAGAGACAGCAAATTTTAATTACATATATCTATTACATATTTAATTACATATATCTATTACATATTGAGACAATCTTTTATTCCCACATCTATCATTAGATGACCAGCATTCTTTTTGATAAAAGCTATGAGATGTGGAAAAAGTAACTCAGGTACTTATATTTCATAATTACTACATACAAAATGTATAAATCTTCTGGTTAGTACAATCTACTGACTTCCTCTTTCTGACAAGCAGAAAATGCCATAGATTATTTATTGATGAGCCAAATCAGAGTAATGAAAAGCTGTGATTGTTATATTTATGCAAAGGTATTTGAGGTCAAAACATGAGTCATGCGAGCCACTAACAAAAGGCCTGACTTTGATGAATTATTCTGCATTGAACACAAGATTGGATGATGCCAAATAGCCCCATTGTGCATTGGGGCTGGGATATTAATGTTTGATTAAGTGTTTGTGTAAGAGTCTGTTCCCTGGTTTGATCTATGTGCCATTGGTCACGTAATAATGTCAGTAGAGGCACCTGCAGGTGGTTGCCCTTAAGACTTGTGATTATAACGTATTTGTTTTAGAGGATGAATATTCCAGGCCTATATTAGATGGACAACTTTGCTTGGTAGATCTTCTGTATAAAATGACACTTTGATCTTTTAAAATGTCAGTAGCCACATGACTTGCACAAAAAGTTATATACATGTATGTAAATTTAAGTTGTATAACCGCATTCATATATATTTAGAATGTCAATAGCCAAATGACTGGCACAAAATCTTCGCTAACAGCATTTATATATTTTGTGTTATGCCTGCAATATTACAAGCTGTCAGAAATTTTACCTGCAATTTGGAAATGCTTTGGTTGAAAGACATTGTAGGGGTGTGGCCCAAATCACAGCATAGTTGGTCCATATCATAGTGTAGTGGCCCCTATACGCTCATCATACTATGCGAGCTAGAACACTGTTTATAAGGGTTACTAAGTTTTTTTATATGATAATTTCAAGTTGATAGAAACCAAGTGAGAAAGATATCGGTATCCATGCTCTTGTCACACTTTTATTTACCAAGAAAGGGAAGTAAATAAACATACAAACAGCCAGACCCAAGCGCCGCCAATGCAAGTGACAAACAGAACACTTGAGAGCTGTTCAGCTGTGGACACCCTGAAGCGACCGCCTTTCACCACCACTCAAGCACAGCCTCTGGGGCTCAGCACCTTGTAAATTTACTCTGTCACCCAACAGTAACTTTGACCTACCTTAGGCCACACCAATTTAATTTGTTGGTTCTCGGATTCGCCGCTTCATTTTTTTCTGATTTGCAAAAAAAAAAAAAAAAATTCTGGTTCTGAATCAACTCAAGAATGCTCATATTTTGCCTCCAACAGTTCAAGAAAGACCTGTTACTCCTAGTTGTTACAGTTATTACATCTACCAATGCACTGGTTTGATTAAAAGTTCAAAATTCATTATTCAAATTTTAACCCAGTCTTTTGTGTTGACTTCATGGCACCAATTCTAGCATTTGGGGCTATAATAGGATGCCCAGGCCTGTTTTTATTTTTATTTTTTTTCGCCCTGTCGCTTCATATTTTTTCTGAAAAAATCCGAGAACCAACAAATTAAATTGGTGTGGCCTTACTATACAAACTGTGGTACTGTTTGTCTAATTAAGAACTTGTGAACATACCATAGGTCTATGACAGTATCCTCTCCAACATCTTCTTGTATGCAGAAATATTCCAGCACCAATTTGTCAAAGTCTATAGATACATTTAGTTTATGAGTATCTGAAATGACTGCTATATTATCACCTTGTGAAATGCTATATTGTGATTTCAGCTGTCACAAATTGGATTTCTACACGGCACAATGATGTCATCATGTCCTTTTATTGTCCCAGCATGTTACTAAGTGATAACCAGGTCCCTTTGATGTAACAGTCACAAGACCTTTAATTTGTGTTACTGGGTAATTAGTTACTACATGGTGTGAAGTCCAGTTACAATTATGTTTGCTTTCTTTGACTTTGACCCCTTTTATCCTTAAGGCTGTTGAGTATACAATATATACGTCCTGCCTAAGCCCAAACATTATTGAATTTAGGTTTAAAAACAGCCAAGGCCTATTCATGATGGCATGCAGGTAAAAATATTGATTTTCTGTTGCTACAGATAATATACATTAAGTATAAAATGCGTATGCAGTACATGTATTTTGTCCTAATTGTACGCATGCTGTTATAATTTTACTAAATAATATTTGGTATGTGGAAAGGTGAAACAAAGGACAAGTTCAATTATGGGCCCCCTACCTGCTTCCTATGGTACTACAGTGGAACTTCTGATTTTTTTTAAGTCTTTTTTTTTCTGGCCATGCTATATGGTCATGAGTTTTGGATTGCAGATAACCTCTGGACTTGGGAAGAAGTAGTGTAAGTTAGGACCTCTTAGCAACTTTTTTTGGAACTGCAGGGGCTTTTTTGTTGACATTAGAAAAGGAGAATTCAAGGAAGGGTGGATGGATCCTCATGATGTTGTAGGTAGCTTAGGTATAGATCAATATAGATAGATATCCATTATGCAAATGAGGATTTCACTTACATGATTAATGAGGGAAATTTATCAACAAGGGAATACTTTAATAGCTATCTCTGAAATAATAAGACTTTGAATACTTGTGACGTGTACTTTGAGCAAAGGAGATTATCAATGGATCTAGATTATGCAAATCAAGTCATTGCATGATTAGTGAGAGACCTTTATGGTATCTAAGTGGAAAATTATTGGAATTTCATATTTGTGCCATATCTAAGTTAGGTTGAGCTCGAAAATTGCAAAACTATACATATGACAAAAACTATACATATTGTTGACGAAGGTATGAGATGGTTGAAATACTTTAAGTTTGGGTCTATAACAGATCTGCTACTTAGTCTACACTACAGTATATTTCACCTGATATTGGTAGCAAAACAAAAAGGTCTTTGCTGTTCATCTCGTAAAACCGGGATTGGATACACTAAATCCTTTACAAATCCTATTGTATCGGTTGCTACAATAATATTATTACTGTCGCAAATTGTTTGCTCAGGTTTTATGTAATTTTTTTCATCAGAGCACAAATTGATCGTCGCCATTGTTACAGTTAAGATGCTCCTATGTTCAACCCATCATAATCATGATATGACTCATCATGAGTGGAGTTAAAGTGCATTGAAGTACCCATGAGTAGGATTTCCACAACAGCTTGTGATGAAACATGAACCTATGTTGTGGGAGACGTGGTGCTTGGTAACATCGAATCCGATACTCCGCAGAACTGATCAGCTTACAGCGAACAGGCAGTCCTTGTGAAAAAGCTAACTAAATTTGGATGCCGAATTGATGCCGAATTGCATACTTTACACGCATACCTTTCAAAATGAATGGGAACACACCAAGGGAAATTTTGCTGGGGGGAACTGCCCAGTTTAAATCCCCGTCATGGTGCCCTAAGGACTCTGAATGGTTACTGTTTGTGAGATATGTGGGGGATATTTATCGCTTGGGTGTTTGCTCAACTTGCCATGTTTCCAAAACATGCCAGGCTTTTTATTTTCCCTTTCTTACTCGTCCTGTCTCTGAAAGAGCAACAGCACTTTCCCCAGACCTTAGCGTTCCTCACAGAAGGTCCTGTTGAGTTGACTAATCAACATATAGGAGTTCTTGCCTTGGCATATACCTACATGTACTGCCAGTACATTTAGAGACTGTACGTGAATTGCTGCAATCATGGTGAATTGGAAGTTGCCGGTGCAACAGATGCTGCAGTGTTTGACCAACAGGCCTGGGTTCCTTAGTACGGAGCTGCGTACCACCTGCTGTACTGGAGTTGTGTCTTTCTTGCTGTTGGATCCAGGGCTGTTCATGGTTGCAGGATTTTCACTGCAACTTGCCTGATCCAGGGTATACTGACCGTTGGTTATTGAACATTTGCACCCCGAGACATACGACTCTACTAGTGCCGTTGTGTTACCAGTAAGTTAGCAACGCAGGCTTGTCCTACACAGGCCTGTAGCAGGTCGGCTGTACCCATGGTGAACCTCACTGTCAAAGGCCAGAAGATGCATTATGAGGAGGAGCTGCGGCAGATAATGGGTCGCCCATTTTACCTCCCCCCACTGCAGCCTGACAAAACAGGTACTTCTACAAAGTTCTTAGTGGTCAAGTCCTGGTTTGTTATGATTACAGGTAACAGTTTAGAGGTAAGCAAAGCGACATAGCAGCTATATAATTATCATCAATCTACATTTTCGTGAAAACATCTATTTGGGGATTGTATACTCAAAGGTGAACCCTCAAAAACACTTGATTATTTCTTTTCTGTTATTCATGACACACAAGCGTATTTGTCCTTCAGTCATGTAGGTTTAGAGGACTGCACCAGGACTCTGGGGCCAGAGCAGCCTAGTTAGATTTTTTAATGTGTAGCAGAAACCTGTTAAGTAGTTTTAAGTATCTTAAGACAAATTTGGAAAGTTTCTATATAATCCCTCCGCCTTTGGGAAGTCTCATTGCCATTGGTGTGTGTGCAAAAGCATAGCTTCAAGTGCTTGCTAAGAAGCCAGGTGTTTTCGTTAAGACCTGGTCTGAGTTGTCCTAAGTGGTACTTCTTGGAATACTAAACCGTGGGACTATGGTAACCCAACAGCCACATACAGGTGCTCTCGGCTGCAGTTGTTTCTGTTTTGTGACAAAATTCATGTCAGAAAATTGTGAGGAAAAAAATAGACAATTGTTCATGTTTATTACATCATCCAGGGACTCTCGGCACACAGATCAGTATTTATTTAATGTCTGGACTAGATGTCATCCACAGCCATACATGACTTATGCAATTGCTTTGTCCATGCAAGACTTGTTCATGCAAAGCCGTCAAAGGAGAGGTCATGTGTGAACAATATAATTATGAAGATAACATTTATGAGACACATAATCAATACAGGTTGCATTAGATAACATGTCTGTAGCCTAATTTGTCTGTGTTAGCCTAGTCGGTAATCAAATACTGTAAATCAGGTTATTCTTCATCTCTTACCTGTAGTTTTGTTGAGTCTAACTCTAATGTGGTAGAAGTACATTTTAACTCTTATAGTATATCATAATAACGCCATGTTAAAGCTTCCATGTCGTTTTCTATTCATCTGTATTCTCTGTTGTTATCACACTTGTGAGTCATGCAACACACATTTTCTCTTTTTGTTCTGATTTTCCTGGTTTACTTCTGAATCATTGTCATGTCTCAAACCTTTAATTTGTCATTTCATCGACATGGTTGTGCCATTTGTCCCCTTGTCTCTTCTTCCAGCTACCAAGCCCCAGTGCCCTGTTTGTGGGACTAGAAACTTCGAATTCCATGTCACAGACCAAACTAAGGAGAAAATAGTACTTCCGACTATCAACCCAAGTAAGTCAGCACAGACCTCGCCTGATGCCTTCAAAACTCCCTTTTCCTTTAACGAATACAAATTTGGTGCCAAAAGGCTACCTTTTAGCAAAAGATTTTAGTCTTACTTAGGATACATATAGTAGGTTACAACCAACTTGAAGCCATTTATTAAGTAAATGCTGTCATTCTACTTGTGATAATGTTGTCTCTGTCCTGTCACAACTTTTTTGTCATTTCAACAATCCGTCATAATTCCCTATTTTTCCCTTTCCATTATGTGATTGTCCTTGATGTTGTAGACAAACTCTAAGTGTCTCATACTTATTTTGATTAAAAGTCATAACCACCATTGAAACCAGATATCATAATAACTAGCAGCATTAGCTCACCCGTGTTTAAGCAGACACACAGTGATTATGATAAAGTATTAATTGAAACTGCCTGGTTTATAGCAAAGTGTTGAAATAATGAAAAAGGTGTTGAACTGTTGCAGTAAGTGCATATTAACTTAAAAGGTTCTTTGTACATAACCAATAACCATTACCTGCCAATGGCAATCTGCTGGTAAAATAAAAAGGCAAGCACTGGTTATTGGTTCAGTACTGTATTTGCAAAGAACCTGTAAGTTAATGCCCAGTGATTTACCAACATGATAAAACCTTCTTATGGTTAGACTGCTGTTAATAAAGCCACCAAAGCCTGAATGTAGTATTGAATGTTGTAAATGATGAGTAAACTATGACTAAACTATGATGCTATTTGGGCTTTGCTTACTTCAATATATGCATGTAACAACTGCTAAATGCCATCAAAAAATAGGACTTCCAGAACAAAGTCTTATAACTTTTGGAGTTCTATTTACATGATTGTAAGTTACCAGTAGTACTTATAAGGTTGTGACCAAGACTGACTGAGTGCTCAATGCTGTGTTTACAGGTTTTAAGATGGTGAAGAAGCCTGATGATATCGACGATGATCATGATGTGAGTGATGCTGATGAGAATGACGACAAGAAGGAAGACTCGGACTCGGATGATGAGAACTATAATGACAGTGACAATAATAACAATGACAGTGATAGTGATGATGACGATGACATCGTGCCAGATGACATCATTCCCAGAGGCACCATCTCCAGCATCTCCAGACTAAGTCTCAATGACAAACCAGGACTCCATGTTGATGATGATGGTGTGATTAGAGGGAGGATAGTCGATGATGATGACGATGACGATGATGATGAAGATCAAGACCAGGTATAACCACAGCTCTTTCCTACATTCCTTACCTAAAAATAGCTGGAATTATAACAAGGCTTGGAAGACTTTCTTGTATTACTATTAGTCACTGTTGCAACATTTTGATAACATGGTCTTATCACCTGGTGATCCTAATGAAGTATTTGCCTTTTGTGTGGATTTTGGTGGGCATCTTACTCAAGACTGCAGAAAGCTTATCAAAATTCTTAATTATTGTCCATATTTCTGAGAGCCAGAATGTTGAGCTTTTCTCGAATGTAATCTTATGATTACCCTTCTTTAGTATATAATATTTATAGTTAAGCCATGCATTATTTCTCTACAGGATGAAGAAGTGGATGGAGAAGGCTATGGAGAGTTGGAAGATGCTGGGGAGGCTGAGGGGGAGGGAGATGGGGAGGAGGAGGAGGGAGAAGGGGAAGGAGGGGCCAGCGGTGCAGATGAAGTGGAAGAAAAAGTAGAAATCCAACCAATCATAGTCAAAAAGAAGAAGAAAAAGAAGAAAAGGTAAGTTATGTTATGGTATTTAGTAACTTTAGTGAGGAATCTATACCGTGTAGTTAGAGCAGTTCAGGATATGTATTTATAGGTAGGAAATTGTGTAACTTCATTGTATGGACAATTATTTAGCACTATAGGCAAGTACAGCAGCTTTTTTGCCGAGAAATGTCAGAACCAGCAACTAATCTTGTGTGACTCCTCCATCAAATTTATACAATTTCATGTTGAATTTGAAAAAATGCCCAACTAAGAACTTTCCATCATGATAGCAGCAGGTTGTGAGCAACAGGTAGAATTTTTATATTTTTTGTTATATAATAAAAGCATGGTAAAGTTCCATATGATTGTGTTATTTTAAGGGGTACAGGGATCCTATGTTATGATTGAGCACAGACAGGAAGGTAACAGAATCTCACTGACCCTGACAGTCTAGCTACGAGGTCATGGGTTAAGCACGCTGGTCAGCGGTAAGCGTAGGTTTCCTTCATTGTCCATGGTCCAGAGGGAACATCTTAGGTTACATGTGTAGGTAGGCAACAACAATAGATGTTACCTGATCTTGTGCCATGTACACCGCAATATTTATGGTTAAACATGTTTGCCTGGTGACTCAACCTACACCTGCCTGGCCGAGGTTCAACATAACAAATTTAGAAATTAAACATGAAGAAAAAAATGGATTACAAAGTTTGCAATGTGATAGAGGATTATTTCAATTTACTGACATCTTTATAAAGTTACTTGGTCACAATTTTGATGATGATTCAAATATCCAATACATAATCAAAACCTCTTCAGCTATTGTAAAATATTGTGTTGCAGATTTGAAATATTTTTCCATGCCTTTTTTTATGCTATTAAGTTAAGCTATCAAAGTACATTCAGGGCTTAAAATACGAAAACACAATCTGCAGATCGCAGAAAAGAACATGTAACAGGTTTTAAAAATCCAGTCAAGTCCCAGTCTGCATACGTTGGCCTTGCAACTCAGTTTGGAACCCAAAACTACTGAATCAGAATGATAGTTTTGTATTCTGATTAATATTTATAACATCAAACAAATATTGATTATAGCATACCATTGCTTGTTTGTTTATTTATTTGATTTTGTTTCTCCTGTATTTTCTACCCTCAGGTGGATCGGCATAAGTACTGTCAACTGTAAATATGAAAGTGGTAAGTAAATGTTTTCTCCCGCTCCAGATATTGGAAGCCTACTTACAGTTATACTAAGTTAGACATTCTTTATACACCTGGTCCAGCAATACTTGAACTTAGTAGAATGAATATTATTGAATATTCATTGCAGACCTTATCATACTATATGTGTTAACAAAAGACTGTCGTTATGCGTTGTGCAGTAAGAAGAGTGGCCAGGCGGTTTGGGATACGCGAGGTCGGGGAGGACGAGGACTGGTCGCTTTACTGGACAGACTACTCTGTATCACTGGAGAGAGTCATGGAGATGAAGAGATTCCAGGTGAGCAGTGTGCGAAATACTAGGTTGCCCAGTTCCACTGTGCAACCATATTTTGCTTGGTGCAACCTATTTCTACACCCAGGTAGCCCAGTGCACTACCTAAATTAGTGGTAAGGATGCCCCTTTCTTCCATTGCGAACTGTTTATTGAGAAATTCCCATGGAAGAGCTCATCACTTCAGGTAAGGGGAAACAACTCTGTGTCAGAAATGTATAAATACACATTGCATTCTAATGAAGTTAATCATAAGAGTTTAAATTTGGGGCAACCTGGAATTTTGATGGGCAACCTAGCTTTCATCCAAGGTTGCCACTGGACAACCTGGCTCAAAAAAGTATTTCGTACACTGGTGAGTTACAAAACCATGAGTCATCATGATCAGATCTCTCTCAGACCGTGTTATTTATGTTGCTGAAGTCTGCTGGTTTGCAAGTTTTAGATTCTAACAATCTACAATTTGCTCAGTTCAGACTCTTGAAAGCACAAGCAAAAATAACGCCCTTTGTGGATGACTGTCTTTTTTGGCGACGTCTCAGGAAGGAGCCTAATGGTACAGTATTGTGTGCAATTCGTAAGAATTCTAGGAATCGTACAGGCATTTTGTCCACAGGAATGGAATGTCCACAGGCATGTGACCCACATCTATGCCCACATTCCTGGAAATTAAACCTTTGGGAAGACCTCAGCTCCCTGCCAGGAATGCCCTACTTTCTGTGACCCCGGGGCTCGTTCACTATACACTTAGGGGAGGTGTGCACTGTATCTGTATAGGTACCTAGTCTTTCTCAAAATTATGAAATGATGGCAGGGCCGCAGTGCCATGCAAACAATAACCCAAACAGTAACCACTGTCGCCATGGCAATGTATGTTTTCATTGCCAGTCTTGTTGTTATTTTCAAGACCTACATTGTACATGTGAGTTTAACCACTGTAACGTTTGCTTTCTTTTTCCAGAAAATAAACCACTTTCCAGGCATGAGTGAGATCTGCAGGAAGGATCTGCTGGCTAGAAACATGAACAGACTATACAAGCTGTTTCCCAAGGAGTACAGTGTCTTCCCCAAGTCTTGGTGTATGCCTGCAGAGTAGGTCTTCACTTATTACATGGCATTGTGTATTAAACTTTTATACTGAGGGAAATGTGGTAGACATTACAAGAATGTTTTTTTTGACGTTTCTTTATCGTGCTTGTAAGTTGTGTCATATAGACCAACACCTCGGCAGAGATTGTTACTCTTTCATTTAATGATCAAATGATGTGCAATTAAGTGTGGAGGTACATATAGCTTTGGAAACTATACTCAGACTTTTCATTTCATTGTTTTGTTCGGTCACCATTTTGAAATATTTTTTTGGTTTGTGATGTATTTAGGGCTCTGTGCCACAAGGATATAACTGTACAGGACATGTATGATTCTGCCAAGTTCAAGTGTGTTTCTGCTTGTCTATAGCACATGGTGACCTTTCTTTTACCTTCTAGCTATGGGGACTTCCAGGCCTACTGCCGACAGAAGAAAAACAAGACGTTTATCTGCAAGCCGGATTCGGGCTGCCAAGGGCGTGGCATCTTCCTGTCCAAGAACGCCAAGGACATCAAGCCCGGCGATCACATGACCTGTCAAGTCTACATCAGCAAGGTCTGTACCATGGAGATAAAAACTGCAGTGCAGGGCAGACGTCACAGTTGTATTGCGCAGTAGAGGGCCAAAAATGGGAACACGATTGTAGTGGCTAGCTAAATTCTTTGAAACTCTTTTTTTCTCTTAAAAATTTTGGTCCAGTTTTGGGACTTTTGGGCTAGGAGGGGCAGGTAGGGTCTAAACTTTCCTACTTTGGTCAAGTTTTCTTGATTTCACCAGTTTAGTGGGTGTAATGAGAGACCTGAGTGATGAGGTCTTGCCTGCCCAGAGCGGATGGATACATGAGAAAATTAGGTCAGAAATAGGGTTTGTTTACTGTTGTCAGCTGTTGTTGGAGTTTGAGCTGGTCAACCCCCTGTTTTCTTTCTATATTTGGGAGGCAGACCCTTGTGGCTTTCTGGTGCAGAAGAATTTTTGAGATTGAAATGTGGGAAAGTACTTTTATAAGTTCTTCTTTTAGTGCATTTAACTATAGGTTTCTATAGGCACAATAAACTGTACTGTCTGCCCTGTTTGTCAAGAGTGATGATGATGATGAAGGGTATCATTTGTAGTACTTGTGAGATTTCATAGTCATACAATGTGTCTCATTCTAGAATAATAGTTATTATGGTTGTTTCCAGAGCACATAACATCTGAATTGAAATGTTTTCTATTGTATTTGAATTATTTTCCCTGCAGCCTTTCCTCATCGACAGCTTCAAGTTTGACCTGAGGATCTACGTTCTAGTCACATCATGCGACCCCCTCAGAGTGTATGTGTTTCGTGATGGGCTTGGAAGATTCGCTACAAAAACCTACACAGAACCTAGCAACCATAACCTGGTGAGTTGTTTCTTCTTTCTCTTCTTTTCTGACAATTATCAATAGGTCCATCTCCATTTTACTTAAAAGCCCCTTAACACTTTGGCACACTGGATTTTTGCCCAGAGTTAATTTGTGGTAGTTACAATTATCTGGGAAATGTAATCAGAAGTCAGCGTTTGGAAGAAGCTAACCTCTGACCTTTCTAATGATCCTCTCCAGGACCAAGTTTGCATGCATTTGACAAACTATGCAATAAACAAGCACAGCGACGACTTCATCCGGGATGACGAGTGCGGCAGCAAACGAAGGATCACGACCATCAACGAGTGGCTGGAGGAACACTGTTACGATGTACAGAAGATGTGGGACGACATCGATGATGTCATCATCAAGACGCTCATCTCAGCACACCCGATCCTGAAGCACAATTATCGCACCTGCTTCCCCAACCACATCAAGGGGTCTGCCTGCTTCGAGATCCTGGGCTTTGATATCATCTTGGACAGGAAACTGAAACCATGGCTTCTCGAGGTAAGTTTACTTGCTCTTAAATGTCCATATATTCAGACCTGTGCCTTCCATAATGTACACCTACAAGCTCAGCACAGAAATTAAGATAGAAATGCTGTCACAGAAATTAAGCTTGCTTCAATTGTCTGTTTCAGGATATTTTGTAGTGGTCTGTTGTGTCTGATAACTAAGGCATGTTGTTTTGCAACTTAAATAGACACATCATCAAGTAATCCTTCCTTGTTACTCCTGCAGGTGAACCACTCTCCCAGCTTCCACACAGATGCTCCACTTGACAAGGAGATTAAGGAGGCCCTCCTGTATGACACACTGAACATGCTAAACCTCACAGCCTTTGACAGGAGGCGATGCATAGAGGAGGACCGCCGGCGCGTCAAAGAAAGGCTGTTGAAAAAGGGAAGAGGAAGGTAAGTGTTTTGGCAGAGCTGTGTGTATATCAACGGTTCTTGTTGTCAGTGGTACGTGTATTCTGAGAATGTATCTTCCAGTTTTCTTCTTTTACATCTTGAGGTTGTGGATTTCATTCTGGAAAAGACCTTAGGAAATTCTTATTTTCCAAAAAAAACATTGTCTGTGCTTAGGTCACGTATTGGTGCTTTATTTTAGGGTGGAGGAGTCGCCTGAGACAAGGGCTATAATCCAGGACCAGATCCAGAGATACGAGGACAGCCACCTGAATGGCTTCAGGAGGATCTATCCCTGTAACAACATGGAGAAATACGAGAAGTTCTTTGAGCACAGCGGGTCACTTTTCCAAGAGACGTCAGCCTCCAGGGCCAGGCAAGAGGCAGCAAGGTAACATACATGTCTGTACTGTTCGTGAACAGTCAAGGATTACTGTTAGAAAATCCGACAACTCAAAGAAAGTTTACTCATCAGTGTAATGTTGTAGCCAAAACAATGAAATAGAAATTCTATTAGAATACATAAAATTTTAAAAGATGCAATTATAATTACTATTGCCATCAGCTTTCTCATAAGCTGTTAACTGCATGCAGCTTGCTATAGTTTTGTACTATTTGTGTGTGTTTTTGTACATGTCTTTATGAAATGCTTTTATGTTCTTGCCTACAAAGCGGACATCCTTGTGTACGGCTTCTCAGGCAAGTGTAGAAATATGCAAGCTGTTTCTTCCTGTCATAAGACTGTCAAAGCTTTTGCATACATGTACTTGATATCAAAGAGTCCTATACTGTGGTGAGTCTGCTTCCGTCATTTAATGCCTTGTGGAGCAACTGCACTCTAAAGCAATGTCTCCCCAAAACACACAGTCAGATAACTACGCTATAAGTATCACTAAGTAAATCCTGTCACTTCATTTTAAATCCACAGGCAACAAAGGGAAGAAATCAGACAGAAACAGGAAAAGATGGATGCTCTGCTGAAAAAGCCCAACAAGAAGCCGGAGGAGAAGAAGGGGCCAGATGGAATGAGACCAGAGAGTCCAAAGAATGAAGTGAAGAAGAAACAGGTCATCAGGAGACCGCTAACCAGGAAATTGACACATAGGGAACAGGTGAGCTTAATGCATGATTGCTATTGTAGCAACTTGGGCCTACAACATCAGCTAATGATACTATGGCCTCACAGTCAATATCAATTGGGCACTCCTGATTGTTCAGTCCCATCTGGCTATATCTACAGTACATGTATATAATGGATGTAATGGAAATCTTCTCTCATTGCTCCCATCAAAATTCCAGGTTGCCCCAAATTTAAACTCTTCTACATTATGATTAACTTTGTTAGAATGCAATGTGCATTTATACATTTCTGACACAGAGTTGTTTCCCCTTACCTGAAGTGATGAGCTCTTCCATGGGAACTTCTCAATAAACAGTTCCCAATGGCATCCTCACCACAAAATTTAGGTAGTGCACTCGGCTACCTGGGTGCAGAAATAGGTTGCACCAAGCAAAATATGGTTGCACGGTGCAACTGGGCAACCTAGTATTTCGCACGCTGAGGTGTAACCAAAAGTGGGTTGAAATTGCACAGTGGCAGACCCATCATATTTGGGACGCTGTTCTCTGAAAATTTCTATCCTGTCTTGAAAGATGTGACAACCTGTTCCTTAGGTTTATCTCAAAACGCTCTTGAAGGACAACACCAAGCCCAAGCTGTCAACTGACCCAGAGGTGGCACAGTTGGAACCACAGATGCAGGAGCCACAGCCTGTTCATTCAGTAGTATGTCTTAGGTTTATCCCTCCCCCTCCCCATGCATGTACCAAACTAACTGGAAGCTTGGTGATTTCAGCTTTCTACCTGCATGCTGTTCTCATGGGGTTATAATTTTATTCTAATCTAAAATGAAAATGAAGTATGCTCACTTAAGGATTATTCCATTGAAATGTTCATGGAACAGTCAGAAGAATTTTTGATGGACCTCCCCTGTCTTTAAATGGTTCTCCCCATCCTAGCCCATTTCTAAGAATCTCCCTGACTGTCCCCCTGAACAGAATAGCCCTAACATGGTGATCTCAAACTATAAAAAGATCCAATCAAAACATTGCATGAAATAATAGCATGTTTATTCCACATTTAGATCAACACAGCTAATTCTTAGAATCATAAGTCAATTCTTAGGATGACATGGTTGATAAGGAAATTTCACAAAATGCAGCACTGAATCAAAATGAAATATACTGAAAGGTATACACTCCTTTGTGATATTTAAAGAAAATTTCTGCCTAACAACGAATCATCTAGGAATTAAGCATCTTTCATATTGGTGCAAATCTACCAATGCAAACAAAAAAATTAAACAAGCTGCTTATAATGATATCTATCTACTTGTCAACGCAAACAAGCCAATACTTCATTCAGCAGATCATAGCTCAAGCTCATCATCTGTTTTATCATGAAAAATAATAACAGAGGATCCAAATTTGTTGTGTAACCTTCCTTATCACAGATGTGATGAGGAGAATCTTTGTCAGTGGTCTCAACTCATAATGACCCTTCCCTCCTTTCCCCCTCCCTCCCTCAGGTGGTACTACAGAAGAACCTGGCCAAAGAGCCAGAGCCGCTGGACACCCGCGTGCCTCTGGACATCACGGAGGAGGAGGAGCTGGAGCGGATCAGCGGGATGCTGCAGCGGGACAACCTGGTGCGTGGCCTGGGGGTGGTGGAGCACGTGTACAGACTCCTGCACTGCACCCCCGGCACCACGGGCTACCTGAAGACAGCAGCAGAGAGGCAGTATAATGTAAGTAAGGTACGACTGTGTGGTCACGAAAGTGAAGTTTGCTTATAAACCAAAGCTGAAGTCGGTTCGTTGTGCAATTCTGGTTATTAGAGAATGGCTTTTTGGTCACACTATATAATTCATCCCCATGACCCATCTTCAAAGTAGCTACGCCTGTTGTTAAAAACAAAAGACCTGAAGTAGAATGATGAAATGAGTACTGTTTCTGACTGGAAGGTATATGTGTAAGGGATCAAGAGTGTTGCTAGGGCTGTTTTATTTTGACAGAACTTTGTGGTTTTCCCCTCACAGAGTCAAAAAGCAGGTGGTTTTGCTGTAGCTAGATTTCTGCAGGATGTCATTAAGCAATCCTGTCTGAAGAGTCAGTTTGGGTCTAACCCGGCTGTGGAGGCATGTGTGGAGTCCGTAGTCAAGTCAGCCATGGATCGACAACAGGGTAGACAGAGCCTAGAACAGGACATAAACAAGCTGTGTGTTGTCAAGAAGGCAGAGATGACACCACAGACAGGGTCCAGGTGCCCCAGTGTCTTAGGTCGAAAGTCTCAGAATCAGAATAGGACGGCTTCCTCCCAGTCTGTGCAGCAATCTGACAGTCAGGTACATGATAGGTACACTCTGGAGCAGGACATACAGTTATGTCAGAACCATAGGTAGAGACAGGGCAGACTATGCATCGTACTGTATCAAAACTGTGCCAAATGGACAGCACAGGTAATGCTGTAATATATATAAAATGGTAGTTTGATTGTGGCTGCACTAGATAGATAACTCATGGACTTCAAAAGACTGTCAAGCAAGCATTTTGCATGTAAAGCTTGTAAAACTAGAAGAGGTAGTTCATCAAAAGGAATGAAGTTTGTTGGCTTCTTTTTGATGGGTTCTTTTTGGGACTGTTTTCAGACGGACTCCTTGGACCATCGGCTGAACCATGAAACGCAGGGTGTACCAGGAGGGGACCTCAGTAAGACAAACCTGTCACAGAACAATCAAAGTCAATCAGGAGCTGTTCAGCCAGGAATGCCCTCCACTGTACGGGGAACCACCACCATGAATGGCACGATGACGCTCAGCCAGTGGCCACAAACCAGAGCAGCTGGAGGCAGGACATTGGGGCAAGTCGTGAGCAGCGGGGTCCACAGCAATATTCCTCCGTCACAATCCTCGTCACTGCTAGCTAGGACTCGATACGTCCCCAGAAAGGGTTATTATGCTAGCAGAAACTCTGTCACTACAACTGTTGTACCTGAACATGAATGGAAGCACATATCAAGTCTGATGGAGTCAGAAAGTACCACGGCCACTAGCATGGCCCCTCGGACAACACTTGCCATGAGGGCGGTGAACACAGGGGGCCAGAAATGGAGCAGCAGTGACAGTGCTGTTAGTGTTTCCAGTGGGAGAAGAATTGTTAGCGCCACAGGGCAGAGAGAAGGTGGGTACCAGTGCCACTATTGTTGGACATGCCAATTTTTCTAACTTATTGTTCTTTGGATGCTGTTGTGGAAGACAATAACCATCAGGCTTTAAAATTTAAGACTAGACATTTTCTACGTTAAGATGGCTTGTAACTTTCACTTGTATGTTCAGGATTGGCAACATATGTTACGATCAACTTTTGTTTCATGGCAAATGGTCTGCTCCAAAGTTTTGTGTCCATATGCAGTGAGCGTCTGTGCTAGTGTGAACACATCTAACCCAGCTGTTGTTGTTGATTGATGCCTGTCTTTATGTGCCTGATTGCAGGTGGTACTTCAGCCAGCAGGTTAAAGCTGGGTGCGTCCTTGGTACCCTACAACTCCCAGTCCCTGGGAACGACGCCCCCTAGCACTGGGTACCACTCTTCAGGCTCCTCGGGAGGCCTGTACACCTTCCCTAACCTCATGAAGGTCAGCCCCAACCAGGCATCAGTCAATCTGTCCGTGGTGTCTGGTCCTGCACCTGTGGCTCACCGACCAGAACTGGTCCCAGCGGTGGGAGGGAGAGAAAAGGATTCGCCGGGGGGAGGCACTCCTAATCGACAGGGAGGGGAGGTGGGGTTCCTCAGGTATGTACCCATTATGTGCTGCACCCTATTCAAGATTTTTTTTCCAACTCTGCACGCACACTCTCTGTTTTTCTATGTTGCTTGTCTTGTGGATGTGCTGATAGACAGTACCGGTATCTTACCTGCCCTGTGTCTGCATGCCTTGCCAGCATGATTACGCTTGATTCTGTTTGTTTGTTTGCATGCTGTCTGTGGATATATGTCTGTTCAGACAAAGGAGCCTTTTGATGGTGAGTTGATGTCTGCCGTCTCACTTGATCTCAACCTTTCCTGGAGTCCTTGAAGTAGTATCACTTCTTTAACGTGATTTGTTTATTTACAGATCTACAAGATCTCAGAGAATACGAGGAGCAACAAACAACTTAAGAATAAAGGTAAGCTGTGAGAGACATGTTTATTTATATTATGTCTTCTTTAAGACAGCAGACATCCCTCCAGAGAGTGCTAGGATAATAGCCCTATCATTTGTATTGATTTTCTTTTCTTTACATGTGGATGGTATCAAAATGAAACTACAATTCAGTACATATAACTTTGCTGATTGCAGAACTCAATGTTCTTTCATATTATTTCTTTCAGCAACTTGAGATGAGGGAAAACCATGCTGTTGTCCTGAGCTGACACAGGTCCAAAACTTCAAGTTCAAGGCCCAAAAAGACTGCTTTCCAGTGAAATTGTATCCAGTGAAATGTGACTGACCTAAGTCCTCAAAAATAAAAGAGAGACCCATCCGTCCAAGGTGTTACTTCTTAAAGAATAAAATGTGAAAATGAGTTAGACAATGTGAGACTAGAATTTCACCTGCTATATAGTGTGAGGAAGAACTATTATGATAAATATTGATGTGTGTTTGTTCAATATTTCTACACATGTACACCATTGTTACAAGTTTTGGTCACTCCAAGGTCAGATTTAGATGTGCCAAACAGAACAAAATGAAATCAAAGCTGTAAAGCTGGACCAGTAAGAGAGATGTGATTAGGGGCCAATCAACAATTATCACATCATTTTACCCAATGATGTTCCTTTACAATATAAAAATGTTTGTTTTGTAAGGTTGGAAATCACACGTACAATCCTAGCCATAGATTTGGAGTGATTTTTATCAGGCAAACGCCTTTACTTAAGCTATATTTCACATTCTTTTTATTCCAGCAATGTTTATTAATGCTTGGTCTTTTGGCTTGTGCAAGTGCATAAACTCTTTTCATAGCAATGCCTCAAATTTGTACATACTATTAGCCTTTTCAGCGTTGCATTTTATGGCTAACATGTTTTCCTTGTGAATGTACAGCCATATATATGGTTCCTAACTTATATTTTGATACTGATCTGTGTGTATAATTTCAATTGTCAAAGAAGAGAGAAACAAATATTTTATACAATTAAGTATTGTAAATTTTGAGTTTATGCTATCTTTTATGTTCTATCTGGACGTTCTGAATGCTGTCTTAACCCCACTCTAGAACAGACGAGGGTAGAAGCTTGTACAATTGCAATAATTTCCTGGTATTACTCCTTTTTACTCTGAAACAACTTCTTCAGAAATCTACATCAAACATTAGATTAAGCCATGATATTGCATATGGTTTGGGTGCAAAGATGTGGAAAAATGTACATTGCCCAATGGTATGATCTGAATGCTGCTATCTATTATGTCGTGCCTTTTCCTCCTATTTGTCCTGTTGCAAGTAAAGATATGACTTGTAAATATTTTTAATGTGTGTCAAAATAGGCTCTCACATTCTGCTAGAGCACATTTTCCTGAACAGTTTAGAGACAGACGCCAATGTGCAGAAGTGTTTTGCTATGTAGGTATGGGAAACAGGAAAGTCATGTATGGACTTGTGTTTTCGACACATTCTGCCTCGATTCCACACTCTGCTATAGTGTGAAAGGTGAGCTAGTTCAATACAGAGCTGTCAAACAGATTTTGGCCAGATGTATAGATTCTGTACCTGTCGTGTTGTCATTACAGCAATAAAGCTGTATTTTTACTGTAATAGTAGAAATGCTTTGTTGTGTTTTTGTTTCTTTTAGCCTCAGCTAATAGTTTTAGTGCCAAGAGCTGACTCATCCTGTCATCTATAGTACATGTATACTGATAGTGTAAGTAATTCAGATGTTTCTTAAATTCCCAAAGATATCACAATGCATGTAGAGAAGAATCTGTGGTAACAATAAAAGGCAGTAAGGGATGGCAGACTTCACCCCTTTACCCATATTGCTTTGCGACATACACTGTAGGTCAGCAACAAAATGAGAAATATTGCTTGGTGATTCAAGGTTAAGCAGAATAATATTGTAAAAGCGCAAAATCTCGTAGGACCAAGGAGGTTAAGGTTGATTTGGTTAAGGCAGAATACTTGTCTAGTAATTGTCTCGAAAAAATACAAAATCTAGCAAATATCGTTTAAACAATGATCTACAATGCCTACCGCACCCACCCGAGTCTTCAGCGACGGTCTCACAGCGACACCTATCACATTGTTTGAATATTGCAAACAGGTGTCAGTGGGCAGGTATTGCAAGCAAACCGTTCTTCAGCTGCTATTCTTTCAGATGTTCTTGATAAGGAGAACACGGATACGTATCGTACAGTCTCATCAAGCACTTTTAAAGAAAATCATTTGCTCAAATTACTTTGAAGAGATACCGTAAGAAAGCAACCAACTTACCTCCACAACTGGACAGGGTTTATCTCCAAAACTGTTACTTGTTTGACTTTTAAAGTGACGGACATGCTGCTGATATATTATAAATTCCAATGAAATGTGGTTGTTTGTGATTATTTTCACACGAACCATGGATCTATCATATCAAATTAATATGCACGAACTGAAGAAGATCGTAAACCATCAAAAGTCTCTACCAGACCTCTTCTGGCGAACTGAAAAAAAAATGTAGAAATTGGGCAAAATAGGTGGAATATTTAATCAGAGGGTTTGGCCGGTTATTGGACTACATATTTGTCCGCCAGCTGCAAATTGTAATTTTATTGCTGGTCAGTTTCTACTATTTTCACAGCAACTCACGGAGTCTGGTTAAACGTTTAATATAGCTCTTGATCCATCACATGTTCCTCGGGTATGAAATGTATGCGTTTCTTCTCGACGTCGCTAGGAGACGCACCACTTTTCTACCGCGCCTGACCGTTGACCTTCTGGCTGCGCGTGCGTACAAGGGAATGTCAGTTTGAACTGGCGAATCGGTGGAACGACGAAATTGGTAAGTTTTGGGGCCTTTTCTGCCATACCTTAGAGCTAATATTGCTTTTTTTAGGTCTATAGGTTGCCTCTGGAAGTTAATTTTGTAAATCTATCTAATTTTCATAGTAAATACTACTCCAAAACGCAGTGCGCCTTTGGCGCGAATCTATCATGAGAAAATTTATCCGTTGCAAAGCTCGGACCGTGCGCTCTATGAGTCACGTCCTGTCAAAGAATTATTTCTGGATTTTACAACGCACATGGTAACGTCTTAATCTCTGTCGACACGGTGCTCAAAACATAATTTGACGTTTCCGAGCGAATCTGAATTTTACCTGAATCTGGTGCAATATGACATGACCCAACTGTCGCACCACCCATATACAGTACGCAGGCATTTCTGTGAACAGTAGAATCAGTATACAGTCAAAATAATTGTATGTACGATTGTACGTAGTTCATCAATGATATTTTCCAGAACGGTACATAATCAAAACCTTACGGGAGTATTTTTTGTAGCTTTTAAGGTTGATTTTTGGCGATTTTATGTTAATCACGCACTATTAAAGCCCATGGGAGCCATTTTCTCTCCATTTTCATGAGCAGTTTTGCCGTTGTTAGGGTGATGTAAAATTCCATCTAGGTGCTTTTAAAAAGCCCAAGACTCCAGTTTTTACAACCACTTCAAGTATAAGGGAGTCGGTGATCTTTTCGAAATACTTTTCTTAGGTTAGGTTACTTGTAGTGAGCATTCCTAGGCCAAAAGCTATGTTGCACGTCAACATCAATTATTCAATTAACATACATGTGTCCATGAAATATACACCATCAATTCTCCTGTTTTTGAGAATTCCCTCATCAAAAAATCATAGTTTCAGTTCTGGATTCCTACAGCCAGGTAGTTATTAAACTATAGGTTGATTGTCCTGTCACAACGTCACTGTGAACATGGCAACTAGATGGAAACTGGCACATGAAAAGCCAGAAAAGCAAATATTATATAATAGCTTGTAATGTATGTAATCACCATGATTAAGTATTGGTTTGCGTCACAAAGCTTTACAAAAGTTTTTTTTTCATAACCGTGGTGCCAGCTGCTAAACTGTCCAGACCCATCGGAAACACTAAGCGTTTCTCTTAAGAAAACATACAATTGAGGCCATATGTACAAGACACAGATGAGTGGATTGTTCATATGTAGTTTGTGTAATCACTAATCACATTGCCCGACTAGAAAATGATGAGGGAGTCAGAGGGACACATGTGAAAATTCCTGCTGCCTGACATCGCACACATTGCTACAGTGGGCTGCCATGACGTCACGTCATGGTGATGGTGTAGTTCCTGATAACATGGAGCAAGTGCACAGGGTGCGAAAATAACTTGGCATCCCAAAAAGTCCTCAGTGTCTGCTCATCGACATTCCGGACTAGTTGCCAGTGACATTGATCATTATCTCTCTTGGTATTGACCTTCTCAAGCACGTCTTTCCAACATTGCGCAAGTATCCCCCCCCTCCCACAGATATTTTTATTGGGACTTATGTAAGCATCCATAATTGATTATCCGTATCAGATCCTGATAAATGATGGCAATGGGATTACTAAAGTTTACCGTGTATTTGGGCAGTTATGCTTTAAGTGAAAAAAATGGGAACAGTTACTGGTGACTTTCTATCTCAACTACAATACTGGATGCCGACACAAGCGACTAGTACTGGGACACTGGGCTTGGCATCACTTTGAAGAATGACTCGACTGTTATTAGACAAGCTTCAACCTTATGTAGCAACACTGGTTCCGGTTCCCTTACTAAATGATGTAATGTCATATGGTATGCCAGGAAGTTTCTGGCATAAATCATAATATCATGTCCAAACTTTCTAGTGACTACATTCATTCATATTCTATAACTAGAGTTCCACAACCTCATGCCTTCATCAAATTCACTAAATCATTCAGATTTTCTTAAGTAACTGTTTATTTTGTCCAAGTACAAGTGATTTCATTGGACTTTTCCAACTTCCTGCTTCAAATTAATCTGTCAGTGCCCCCCTCCCCCATGTATCCAACAGCAGGTGTGAAACATCTAACAGCATTTCCATCTGTTACTGTTGAGCATATGCCCCCTTCTGAACCATAGGTCAGGTGTTAACAAATGGACTTCTACACAAACAATTTGTATGTCTGTATTCTATACAATGTTTTTTCCTCATTACAGCACAGGAATGACTTCTCCACTTACCCAACTGTCGGGGACAGTCCCCAGAAAATGACACTGTAAAACGTTTTTGAAAAGTGTCACTGGGAATTCTATTTCAAGTGAAGTAAAATAGTAGTATTTAATGATAGTAATAGAACAGTGAAGTTGTAGATCTATGATTTTTCTGTTTGCAATCACAGATCTTTCATCAGAGGCGTACGCTGACTTTAATTACAGATGACATGGACTGTCTTTTCAAGCACTTTGTAATGCCTTGTCTTTTCTCTGTGTGTATCCAGCTCAAAGATGGCGGTGAATGTGTATGCCACCAGCGCGTCGTCGGACAACCTGAGCCGGCATGAGATGATTGCGTGGGTGAACGACTGCCTTCAGCTCAAGTTAGCAAAGATTGAAGACCTTTGCACAGGTAGACCAACTGTTCATCTGAAGATGACCATGTGATAATGAAGCAAAGTTCAAAGTATGAAGGATTGTTTGAGTGTTATAGACCATGTCCTAGCTATATATAGAGCATACAACACGGTGTATTCCGTATTGCCCGAGGTATCGGCTCCGGGCGATCCGACTCGCGGGAGGGCTGAGACCGAGGGTGATGCGGAATACACCGTGTTGTATGCTATTTATATCATACCCACCTCAGAAAACACGTCTTTCAAGGCGAAATGAGCGAAAATTTGGTGTCCCTAAACAAAAAAACTGCTACAACATCCTTTCCAACGTCCGAAATCCTGTATTCGAATTTTCGAAAGGGGCGCACACGGTTGGGGCGAAGCGCGTTCGATTTGTTCTATGGAAGCCCGGTTTATACACCCGTGTTGTACGGGTGGATACAACACGGCCGGGAGCATTGTATCGCCGCCCGGGTATGATATAAAGTAGAGTTATTGATACATCAGCACTCTGCAAGCTTTGTCCTTCCGTCCCTGGACAGAATTTTGCCGTTTAGGATGGATAAAAATTTCAACCATTCTGTCCCCCTTGACAGACAAAAAGCGTCATTCACATTTTCATCATGTTGTTCACACACAGTGCCACAAAACTTTCATAACATGAAGAGGAAGCCATTTAAAATTATCAACTCAAAATGCAGGAAATAGCATTTCAGAGCGGCATGAAGTTAGAATTTCTTCCTTGGTTCCTAACTCCTTTGGTGATCAACATGGAGCTTTGCTCTGTCAAAGTGAGAGGATGGTAAAAAATGTACTCCCATCAGAATTTGTTGTCATACATGAAATATACTACATATGTCAAGGTATTGTTGACACTGTAATAACACTATCTCTCTACTACAGGTGCAGCATACTGCCAGTTCATGGACATGCTCTTTCCAGGTAACCTGATACATTCATTCCCAGAACCTTCATGACCAGTATTTGTGACTGAATGGGGTAGGAGCTAGTAAGCATCTAGAATCAAATATGACAGTAAAATAACATCTTTCCATGGATAATTCCTTTGTCCTTGAAGCAATCAAGGCAAACACAACATCCAGTCCCAAATAAAGGGCAGCAAAGGAGAAGGGAGAGAGGGGGGGAAATAGGTAGACTGATAGAGAGATCTAAAGAAACATTGTTAGGCCACACCAATTTTATTTGTTGCTTCTCGGATTTTTTCAGAAAAAATATGAAGCGACAGGGCGAAAAAAAAATAAAAATAAAAACAGGCCTGGGCATCCCATTATAGCCCCAAATGTTAGAATAGGTGCCATGAAGTCAACACAAAAGACTGGGTTAAAATTTAAACAATGAATTTTGAACTTTTAATCAAACCACTGCATTGGTAGATGTAACAATTGTAACAACTAGGAAGAAAAGGACTTTCTTAAACTGTTGGAGGCAAAATATGAGCATTTTTAGTTGATTCAGAACCAGAAATTTTTTATTTTTTTTGCAAATCAGGAAAAAATGAAGAGGCGAATCCGAGAAGCAACAAATTAAATTGGGGTGGCCTTAGTATGAATTGCAAATAGCATTTTAGCCAGTAGGGTAGAGAAGGAAGATGATTTTTATGAGGCCAGGTCATAAATTTTCTCCTTGGCTACTGTATGTTATGACTCAGTTGTAAGTGCATCCAGGACAGATGATAGCCTGATTAAATCGCTTTTACGGTTGGCCGGCCATCCAGTATCCAGCCGGCCCCCGAAGAGGGGCCACTAAAGCCCCGGACGGCGGAGTTTGCGTTACACAGACTAGGACAGATGACAAGGCTGTTGAATTTTTAATGTAGAAGTCTACATCCTGGTTGGTACCCAGGGGGAAAGAGCTAACATCAACTTATGTGTGGTCTTGTGTGAAATTATAACTTGGTCATTGTCACATGTATTGAGTGAGCAGTAATTGTTGGGTAGTATTGTAGTCAAACAAGTTGCCATCATTTGTATAAGAGAATCCAACAGGAAAACTAATAAAGGGGTGATTTGGCATAAGCACCATTTTACTTTTTTTTTTTAGTCGGAGCCATTTTCTTTAAAAATGCTGTGTGCTCTGGACCTCTTAGACCCCCCGTTAAGATTGGAATGGGCAGTTGTTGTTCCATCTGGGTTGTTTTCTACTAGTAAAGTTGGTAGCTGCTGGATATTTGTACAGTCAGACCTGTTTTTCAAATTCAGTTTATCCCACACATCCAAATTCTACTTCCAAGTATCCCTTCAAATGGTGATAGGTTTACTTAATGGTTATGAACTTTTCTTGCTACTTTTCTAGAAAATGATGTGCCTTTCTACCTAGTATGCACAATGTGTATAACACATCACTGCTGATGCACAGTACGAATTAGTCTAGTCCTGAACAGTTGCCATTTGCAGTGTACGAAATACTTTTTTTGCACCAGGTTGCCCAGTGGCAACCTAGGATGACAGCTAGGTTGCCCATCAAAATTCCAGGTTGCCCCAAATTTAAACTCTTCTACATTATGATTAACTTTGTTAGAATGCAATGTGCATTTATACATTTCTGACACAGAGGTGTTTCCCCTTACCTGAAGTGATGAGTTCTTCCATGGGAACTTCTCCATAAACAGTTCCCAATGGAAGAAAGGGGCATCCTTACCACAAAATTTAGGTAGTGCACTGGGCTACCTGGGTGTAGAAATAGATTGCACCAAGCAAAATATGGTTGCACGGTGCAACTGGGCAACCTAGTATTTCGCACACTGATGTACTCTAGTACCTGTGCTGTACATGATTTGTTGTTGCCATTCTACCTGGATCAGTTTGATGGCAACCTGGACTTACCTGAACATGATTTGTCATTGCCATTTAACCCCGGCCAGTTTGATGGCTATCTGTACATGATGTGTCATTTCCTGTCCATTCCAGGTTCAGTTACGATGAAGAAGGTGAAGTTTATTGCCAAGCTGGAACATGAGTACATCCAGAACTTCAAGCTCTTACAGGGATCTTTCAAGAAAAAGGGAGTGGACAAGGTATGCTGGCAATATTGGAGGACGGTTCTAAATGTATTGCATCATGTAGTATGCTTTAAGGTGTCGTAAAATTGTGCAAGAAAATTGTTCAAGATCATCATGAAAATCGTTACTTTATTCATATTCTTGTAGGGCTGAAAATATATTGCTACCGTTAGTGTGCTACCCAAGTAAAACAGTAAAATGTAATGTATTGCAGTGTTCGAAATAACCGTCTGCAGTCTGCAATTTGCAGATAGATTTTCAAAATTGCAGAAGAAAAAATCATACAATCTGCAATTTTGCAGAAGGAAAAAATAGGGTCCGGATTCAATAGTCTTCAATTTAGCAAAGTAGCAGCGCTGTGAATAGACTGAAAACCCGCGCCGCACGAACCTGGCGGCGTTTTCCAGCTGACTATAATGGTCCCATATAAGGAAATTTGGGGTCAAAGTTGAGCAATTCCGACCATTTTGCCATGTATTTTGCAATGATAAATTTATATGCTTCCAATACAGAGCCATAGTAGTTTGCTAAAAAATGGGATCATATCCTTTCAGTGGTGTCATGACATGATAGCAGGAAATGATAAATTTTCTGTACAGAAGGATCTATATAAATTCTAATATTGAAAAAGAGTGATATTTTGAAGAATTTTAGTAATGCTACAGATTTACAAAGCTATACATGATGTAAAAATAGGCATTATTGGTTTGAGAAGGTTGTAATATGGGGGCTTGTGTATTTGCAGAAAGTATTTCCAAATTGCAGGACGAAATTTTGACTCTTCTGCAATATTGCAGAGCACTGAAAAAAAGTATTTCGACCACTGTATTGTTTCTCTCTCCTGCCAAGATTATTCCAGTGGACAGACTTGTGAAGGGGAGATTCCAGGACAACTTTGAGTTTGTGCAGTGGTTCAAGAAGTTCTTTGATGCCAACTACGGTGGCCAGGAGTACGACCCCATGTGCGCTAGAGAAGGCGTGGAGATGGTAGGAAAGGATGACCCTGGCGCCAGAGTCAGCAAGCCCGCCAGGAAACCGGCGGTCGGAGCAGGTGGGCAGTCTCGCTTGGCTGCAGCAGGTGGGAAATATGTGATGTCCTGTGGGAGGGCACAGAGCTCAAGGTCACAGTGTCGGGTTTTTGTTTTGTTTTTTGTTTTTTTTTGTTTTTGTTCAGAAATTGTAACATGACAATACAAAGTGTGCACTAGGCAGCAAGTATGCTGGTAGCGTGCACACCTAACACATGATACTCATTTACACCTGAGTCAAGTGAGGAAAGTCGTGTAAAGTGCCTTTCCCAAGGGCTCAAGGTCGGTGGCATGTCGGGACTCGAACCCGGGACCTCTTGGTTCCGAGTCGAGTACTCTGTCGTTGCGCCACACGACCCCACCAACACCTCTATGTATGGAGGTGTTTTGAATTTCAGTGTGATTGTCTGTTTGCCTGTGTGTCCATAGTTATTTGAATACAGTACAGTCCTTCAGGTGAGGGGGGAATGGTGTGACTGCAGCCTGACAGAAAATGTAACAAAACCAGAAAGGGGGCTGATTTGAAAATGGTTTGGAAGAAAACAGGAGAGAGAAAAAAAGAAGATATACAGCAAAAATAACATAATCTCCACATACACTACATGTGCAGGCCATTACTAACCATATACGTGTATGTGTATGTGTACATGTAGTGTACTGTTGATCTTGAGCTCTGTAAGGGGGAGGGAGGCATCCAGTGATCCCTCAATGGGCACCAATCATCAACGTCCCCCACGGTATGGACATCACCAAAAAAACTCCCACCGAATCAACTCATCTTTTGATTCTTTTGAAATAGATGATTTCCCTTTTTTCAACCTTTGCCCATCTCTTAGGGAACAGTGGAGACTTTCTGTCATTATTTGTCTGTCTTTTGTTCTTCCTGTTGTGTTTGAATCTGTTTTTAAATTCAAGTAGAAGTCAGCAAATTCTACCTGCAACACTTCATGAAGTTAGTCCTATCAGCTCCAATCTGGACTTCTTTGATTTGCTCAATTACTCAACTGTAATCTCCTTTAGTATAACATTTTCTGTAGATTATTTTGCCAGAGCTTTTGGCCACAGCAATCTTGGTTAAAATGTTATCAGGTAAATGTGTCTTGCTGATTCTACTTGGATATTTGGTGAAATGTTTTATTACAATTGTTTGGCGGTGTTTACCTGTGGTGCACAAAAACACATTTACATGCCTCTTACATTGAGCTTTTCTCTCTTCATGAGACATGAGACTTGATAACACTAGATTACAATACAACAGGTGCTACATACAGTGCTCGAAATACTTTTTTTCAGGTACGTGCAAAATTGCACATTGGCAAAAATTTTAGGTGCAGTTTGAAAAATGTACGTGCACAATTATATTTCGTCCGTAATTTAGTCCTGCATCTTTAGGATTGCATCTGTTTTACACTCGCCACATGTCACAAACGCTCGAGTTCGCACTTCCCGAAATTAAAAACATTTTATACGGCACATAAAGAAAATTTACCAACAGTCTGAGCGCAATTTTTTATTTTGCATATTTGTTTCCTTGATTATCGTGCACGATATCTAAAATAAAAATAACGCACGGATACATAATGCCGACACAGCATGAAACTTCGGAGATACGCAGTGCAAACATGATATATCGGTATTTTCTAGGTGCAAAATTGCACATTCAAAATATTTTTACGTGCAAATCTTGAAAATCATGTGCATTTTGCACATTGCACCTGGGTATTTCGAGCTCTGTACATAGGTAACTATCACTCCTAGCACGTTCAAACTAGCCTCTCTCAAACTCTCCTCTGCTACTCCTGAAGGAAGAAGACCGTACGTACATGTACAACCAGGTGAGTATCCAGGTATGTTCTCTTCTGCCTCTCAGTTGCCTCTGATATCCATGTTATCCATCGACCTTGCTAGATCTCCTTAGAATACAGGATATTCTGACAGAAGCAGTGCCCTTGTGCACGAAACATGACTCACTGCCACAAAACCTCGCCCAAACTCCTCAAATTTGCCACACTCTAAACAAAACAAGATGCTTCCTCGTGGAAACATAGCCAGTCCAAGTCCATGTGGTTTTTGTGTGAGATCACTTCATTTCATGAACACCAGTGAAGGTACATGTGGAAGTGAAGCACAGTCTGATGGTTTGTTGTTTTTCCAAAAAGGTGAGCTGTGAATGTGATTGGTCAGCTAGATGCCTCGGAAACAAAGATTCATGATAGATCAAACCACCATCATTAAGTAATAGAGTTAGATGGTCATCACTAATGCTGCTGATCTGTAGTTTTGTTGTCACGTCTGTCTTGTTTTGTCTGTCTTTTTGTCACATCTTGTAACCTTTTGTAAATGTTGTCTTATCTGTTGCAAAATCTGTCATACACTGCTTTGTAACTCTGTCTCATCTAGTGAATTTTATCTGTTGCAATAAAAAAAAGAATCTTTGACTTTGCTAACACTGAAGGATAACGTAAATGCTGGTGTACCCATATACATGTATGTCTGTAAAAACTACCACTTAACATGCCCTCTCCTCTTCTTCTGTAGCATCTCGCACCAAGCCAGCACCACGGCCAGCAATGCATAAATCCCCCGCACAGCACAGTAGAATGGGTGGAGGGGACAATGTGCAGGTTGCAGAATTGAATCAACAGGTATGACATTCAGTACTGAATGAATTTGAATGAATAAATGAATTTTATTAACGTGTCATGCGACATTGTCGCACAGCCCATATGGGCTTATAAGACACCAAAACAGAAATTATATAGTTGTAACATAAATAGAAAGTAAACATAAATCCAAATCAAATGAAAGGTCATGCTGGAGGCATGAAATAAATAACTAAATACAACATTAAAGTGGTACATAAACGTCAGATCGAAAATACACAAAGTCAACTCAAAAGGTACATAAACTCACACTCACTATCCAGGATTTGATTATACTGCTGCTAAAGTCAACTCAAAAGTACACAAATTCAACACAAAAGTACATAAAGTCAACTCAAAAGTACACAAAGTCATCTCAAAAATTTCAACTCAAAGGCACATAACGCCAACTCAAAGGTACAACCAGTACTAGTGTACAAGGTGCATGTCATAATATGAGGAAATTAACGTGCAAAAGATCAAGAAATTGAGAATTAAAAAAGAACGTAGGCTACATGTATATTGCTGACATAACCAAAGTTAACATCTCTGGAACGGCATGTTTAATTGTGGAATAATCCCTGTACAATATGGTTGCTTGAATAAAGAGACTACACAACCAAGTGTTTTATTCAGCCGACGTTTCGGTGACCGTCTGTCACCTTCCTCAGGGCAATTCTGACTGGTTCACATTGCACTGCAGCATAGGTGTCGCTGCTGTAGATGCGTTCCCAACCGTATTTACATATCTACAAGACAGTACACAAGTTCTATATGTTTGTTATCCGCAACTGTTTTAACAACTATTTTGTATATATCCACTCCTCTACGTTTGGGACCGCATTGTAAATACAGTTCCCTAAACAGTGCATGTGTACTTGTAGATATGTAAATACGGTTGGGAACGCATCTACAGCAGCGACACCTATGCTGCAGTGCAATGTGAACCAGTCAGAATTGCCCTGAGGAAGGTGACAGACGGTCACCGAAACGTTGGCTGAATAAAACACTTGGTTGTGTAGAAAGAGTCTCTTTATTCAGTGACTTACTAACCTGATGAAACTATTCACGGATGTGGTTGCTTTCTCAGCTGATGGAGATCAGGATGACGGTGGAAGGGTTGGAGAAGGAGAGGGATTTCTACTTCGGCAAGCTGCGAGACATCGAGGTCCTCTGTCAGGAGCATGAGGCAGAGAACCACCCTGCCCTTTCCAAAATCATGGACGTGCTGTACGCAACAGAGGTAAGAAGGGTAAGACATGGCTGCAGTATCAAGTCTAAGAGTTTTTTAAATTTGTGCTGTAAAAGATTATTTGTGACATCCAGAAGATATCTAGGATATATTTGGTACAAGGTGATCATGGTAGTATACAAATGTAGTAGAAAGGCTTTAAGCATTTGAGTTTGGAAGCCTACCATACAACTTTCATTCCTTGGTGTGGTCGATCAAGATCATTGATCAATGAAGATACATGTAGATCATCTTCCAGATTGGAAATCTTGTACAGCTATGAAATTTTTCTCAGGATCGTAGATTTGCTTAATTTTGTGGTGTCTTGTTTTCCACAGGATGGCTTTGCAGCACCTGAGGATGATGGCATCGACGACCTTGGGGATGGTCAAGATGATGAATATTGAAAACTGCCTTGGCTTCAAACAGGACTTATAAACAACGCGGCACCTTGCTTCTTCATGTGATCAATTGCAATGCTTCATTTTCTGTACACTCTGAAGGACTTTAAGCACTCTTTTCTTGCAGTCTTATAAAGCCGGACTTTCCCTCATGTTCTTAAAAGCTTTGATACATATTTCTCTCTCTTCCACTGTCACCAGTTGTTTCTATGCAAAAATTTCAGTTCCATGCCTTGCTCTAGTAACTATTTTAAGCAAATAGTCACAATAATTCTAGCTTTGCTTACTGAATTCACAGCATTGAAATTGCACTGACACTGCTGTGTGCAATTGATGTGAGTCTTTGTTCTTCAACTTTTTAATGTTGGCTGAATTGTAAGTCATGTATTGCATTCCACTCTGCCGCCCCAAAGTTCTATAAAAACTGCTGGTCTATCTCCATCAAAGTCATTTTGTTTGAGTAACTCCCATTTTCTCAACTTTAGTGTACACATTATATACCCTTGTGCTGCATTGAAATTATATTTACATGTCTTTTACTTGTATATCATCTATTTGATATGGCAGCATCTTCAATTGACTAAGTTAAACCCACTGGCATTGCTATGTAGTATTTCATGAGTCTAGCTTTACTAGTACTTATTTCATAATAGGATATATCAGTACACCATTTCACAAAGGTTCATCATTGATCTTGCATGGAAAGCAATGAGTTTTCCAAGGAAAATGCAAAATGAATGTCACTTT
The DNA here is from genome assembly GCA_013266295.2 of Branchiostoma floridae x Branchiostoma japonicum. Classification (NCBI taxonomy): domain Eukaryota; kingdom Metazoa; phylum Chordata; class Leptocardii; order Amphioxiformes; family Branchiostomatidae; genus Branchiostoma; species Branchiostoma floridae x Branchiostoma japonicum. Next base: position 23,458,204 of record CM023823.1, read on the forward strand.
GTTCAAATTTTGATCTATGTTTCTTGAACTTGAAGTTTCTAAAACATAGAGAGTTTCAGGAGGCAATTCTTCTCAAAAAGATGCTAAGTTGAAGGGCTGTAACTTTGCCATGCTAGTATATAACATGTTTGTCATGCTTTGTAAGAACAAAACAAGGGATATCTGCTTTTTTCTAGATATGGGTCTGAATGAGGACTTACACAATCAGTCCTATGCTTGTTACATTGTTGTGGTGCACTTATTATGGATACTAGAAACTAGGTAGCCTAGAACCTCCTTGAGTCTAAATTGTTCCCAAGTTGAACATGTGAAAACTTTGCAATCAGATCTGAAAGGCAACTTTGTTTTAATTTTACTTGAAGGTGTATTGATAAGAGTCCTGTGTCACCTCTAAGGAGCCGTGGTTCTTCAGTGTTGTATATTTGAAAATTGAGATAAGCCCATTGCCAAGGGAAGCATTGTGAAAAGTAGTTACTAGTACATAGCTTCTTTTTTTTTTACTCTATAGAAGTGGAGGACAGGCCTTTGATTCTTAGCACAAAAAAAAGCCTTCACTTAGGCCCAATGGTACATTGAGGGTCAGCAGCCTTCAAAGGTTAAAATCTAAATTTGACTTCTGGCTTTAGTTTGAAAGTCCTAGTGAGAAATTTGGTTCACATCAAATTTACTTTTGGACAGACTACCTTGTCATATAAGCTGCATTGGTTGTAAACAGATGCTGTAACAACTGTGTGGTGATGACACATTCTTTTTGTAAATATTATGCTTCTTCACCATATTAGCACATTCTTTGTCATCAGATTCTGAATGTCAAAATGTGTGGAACTGTTGATTGAATTTTGAAACACACGTGCACACACACACACATACTAACATTTCTGTACCTGTCTTCAGTCTGTCTTGAGTTTTAATGTGATAATTTTTCTTGCTTTTCGTCTTCCACTTGTGTTCTGTGAACAAGCTATGTATGTTCAAGATGGGTGGATGTCAAACAAATACTTTAGATAGGATTGATCATCATTGTAATTGGGACTGTTTGAATTGTACATCATTGCTTGGTAATTTTGTACTGACGATTTACCATATAGTAATGTGACAACATGACCCTGTGTGGTAGGACCTTGATGGCTTTCAACTATACTGTACCTTATACAGTTTAATTGAGCATCCATTTCAATGTACAGGGTCACTTGAGTCCAATAGATAGGGACATGCAAACCAGGCCTTTCATTCTCAACATCCCAGCACATATTGCACTGTTGAAAAATGTTACTTCAGTGCAAAGTGACAAATATAAAGCAACAACAAAAGCCAGTTCCTCAAAGCGTTTGCAAAACTGCCATGCATACTGCCATCAGTACCTAATACTGTTACATAGTATGCTATTACCAGTATGCCAACATGGAAGGCAGGAAAAAAAGAACACATGAATCAGTAGTTGTGAACCAATCTCTTTACAGAATTACAGCTGCTCTCTGGAAACATACATGTACTTGTGGAATAAGACTTGTCCAAGGTAATTGCTTCAGCAGGTGGGAAGTTTTGAAGAGAGCACTGGATGGACTCTTCATGTACATGTATCTTAACCTTGGTTTGAAGTCAATAAATGCTATATATACCTACATTTAAATGTTGTACTCAGACGTGTTGTCTTTATTATATTCTATAGATGTTTGAAGTAGACCTGACTGTGGTAGGCATTTGTAGTGGAGAGGTGTCCAAAGTGTGTAGGGGGTTCCGGTGGAAACTTTTAGAAATTCTAAGTAACCCAAAGGAAACTTTTAGAAATTCTAAGTAACCTAAAGAAACAAAATTTTCAAAGGAACATTTCCAGCAAAAATGGACGCCTCCTAGGGGCGTTCCAGGGAGGCATACTAGGGTTGACCGGCCGGGCAAAAGAGGCTAGTGTAATTTACATGTTATCCATAATGATGTGACTACAATTACATATGCAAACTATGATTAAACTTCCATGTTTAGCCTTCCAACAGGACAGACTCTTACTTGTTTGTTTGACAGAGGTAACTAAGTGATCTATCTAGTATACTCTGATAAAAGGATGGTTTCATGCTATGCAGTACTAACATGTTTTGGTAGGAGGCGTAACAGCCTGGTAAGAACTGGTCCCTGTCCAAGTTATTGACAAATATACATTCAGTATAAGAATGGACCTGAAGAATGACAAGCATGTACATCTACTCTCACCAAACTGGCACACAGGCTAGGGTAGGTTTGCAAATGTAATCTAAATACAATACTTAACTTGTTTGCTACAAGTCACATAAAAACACAGGTACTTACAAAATACAATGTATCTTAACTGGGGACCTTATTCAAATATCAAGGGCACATTAAGACCTTGTAACAACCTAAAGCTGAGACTATCAAAAGCAACAGACTGAGACCTGTCAGTCATTGTCTGATTTACTAAAATGTGTCTGCAGTGGTGCAATGTTGTCATCATAATCCTTGTTGATGGCCAGTCTCAGCTCCTTGGCAGCATGTGTCAGCTGCAGGGCTGCATCTGGGTGGGCTGTTCCAGGCAGGAGGGTGCACTCCCTCTCCAACATGGCCGACATGCCTTCCAACAGGTCCACAAACCCAAATGACAAGGCAGCTTTTCTTAACCTGTTTAGTTCCTATGTTGAAGAAAGACATTACGTTACAGCTGTCTCTGTAGCTGGGTATATAGTATTGTGGTTATGATGATGGATATTATGGGCTTTAACATAAAAGGTCACTAATGCTAATTTTTACCAGCAAATATCTTTATGCGCAACTGACAGTCAATTCTGAAACTGAAGGAACTACATTATTTGCTACTACACTACATGTATATCCACAGAAGAATACATCTGATGCTTGGATTTCTAAAGAAAATATGAAAAACATGTTGCTTAGTGCTACCAAGGAGGTTTCAATCACCTTGGTGCTACATGTACGTTATGCACAACATTAAACATCTGGTTGGGCGGATCACACTGGAAATCAAAAATTTTACCATTTGATAAGATTCAACAAAAGATGTGATAGTGTCCATGTCTGGCGTCCATATTATAAACTTTAAACTTAAAGCTGCTGATACCTTATAGAAAGTCTGCTGCTTGTCAGGAAGTTTTCTTGCATTCCTTAATATTTTCTGCACGTCAGTCTGAAACGACAGTAAGGAAAATGTTTCCATAACGGTATTTGATATTGCTCCATCTCAGTCCTAATGTCGTAACTACAAAGTAAAATGGAATACTCATACATGTTTTTCCTCCTATTGCATCATATTCTTAAAAGCAAAATTGGAAACAAGGCATGGAACTGGTTGGGAGTATAGCCAACTACAGTCAATACCTGTAGCCCGCTGGGTTTGATCCAGACCGTAGTGTTCTGTGCGTAGCTCCGCTTGTCTGCATGGCGTACAGGATAGGGACTCATGGTGTCGTCTTCCCCATAAGGATTGTGGGGGCTGGAGGCCACAGGGCCGAGCTGACTGATTTTCCCCAGCCATGACACGGCATCTTCCCCTGGCTCCAGGACAGACAGCATCAGGTTGGACTTCTTCTTGCTGTCTGCCCAGGAGTACAGGAACCCGTACCAGCTCTCACTGGCATGGTGGAGGACAGGAAGGGAACACACATCAGTAAAGTAGTTTCATAACAAAAATGGCAAGATTTGGAGATGGTTGATTTCTCTCCCTACAGTTTTTTACCCAAGAATGGTTTGGGTAAAAATGATCTTTCTGACTTTTTCAGACAACAGATTCAACTTCTGATAGAGAGTTAAAGAATGGTGTGCTTGGTACATACATGTAGAGATTACTATATTCCTCCATGAGAATTTTTTTGTTCAGAAATTGTAACATGACAATACAAAGTCTGCACTAGGCAGCAAATATGCTGGTAGCGTGCACACCTAACACATAATACACATTTACACCTGAGTCAAGTGAGAAAAGTCGTGTAAAGTGCCTTTCCCAAGGGCACAAGGTCGGTGGCATGTCAGGACTCTAACCCGGGACCTCTTGGTTCCGAGTCGAGTACTCTGTCGTTGCGCCATACGACCCCATGAGAATTTTACTTGAAATCTGACTTGTTAACAATAGCCCTTTGAACGATTTCCTTAGCTTCACTTGCTACTTTATCCATTCATTAGAAGACGCATAAAATTTGAGGTTTAGCTGTCAAAATTGGAGTCACTCTAAAGGTACTTCAGAGTGACTACATTGTACAATCAGCAATCAAGTTAGTACAGCTACAGTACCTTTGTCAAATTAATGTTGCATGTCCTACAAAAATTCAATTTTCCCAACTGTTAGCTTACCCAAGTTGGACAAGGGCAACCATGCTCTCCACTTTTAAACTGCCATGAAGAAGGACACAGAAGGATGGAGCCTTCCCATCAAGCTCTGCAGTATCCCCATCTCCCTCTGCTGAAGCCCCGCCCCCACCTTCTGACACCTCTTTCTCTGTGAAAACATGTGTGATGTGGGAATGTAAAAGACATGGACATTACAATGGCACGGAACTAGACATGTGTACACCTTCCTTCTGATCATTAGGTCACCAATCTACAGTTAAATGAACTAAATGACAGTTCAAAATCAAAAATCAAATTTTGTTTGCAGCTGAGACTGGGATGTAGAGAGATAAAATTAGGCCTCAGTTCAGCCAACAGTGTTCTTCAATGTACAAAGCAGAAACAGCTGAATAAGAGTAAACATGTGGTTAGAGTTCTTGACTACACATGAAATGTGGGTCGCTATCAGGGCATTTATAGACTTATAACAACTTAGCATTCACGTACTACACTGCAAGTTCCTGACCTCTACCCCAAACTGCAGGATAGTAATCCTACGATTACCACGTAGCTGTCTTCCATCCATTCCACTGCAGATTTCACAGCTTATATAACGTCAATGCATTTACCAAACCCATGTCGTGCTAATCTTCTCTCCTTTCATGTAAGTAATTGTAGGATCTCCACAACCTGAGGCACAGGAGGTAGTCTTTGATGATGGTTGGGGCAGAGGATTGTCATTATGTCAATTTGAAATATAACTGCACCATAGAGTGATGCAAATTGCGAGATTGATGAACCAATTATTATATAGTGTTTTATAATACATAGCAACTGGGTCAATAGCTCCAGACTGATGTAAAATAGTCTCCATATTCATTGGGTTTACTAAATATTGTATGAATAGAGCTGCACCTTCTGAGGGGATATAATTCTCAAATACTGTATCGCTACTTTATTTATTATTTTTTTTATTTATGAAGATTTACCACATTGTGGAAGGATTGACATAACAGGTGACTATCACCTCTACATACAAGATGTCAAACCTGAGACCAGACTGTAAGGTTTGAACCACTCACACTGGGAAGGACCCCTACTCTTTTCGATAAGTATGGTGGGTTCTTTAACGTGCGTGGGCCGTGGGGTGTGGCTCTCCCCAAACACGGGACCTCCATTTAACGTCCTATCCGAGGGACGTCCCTAACTGAAGCTAGGTACTCATTTACACCTGAGTGAAGTGAGGAAAGTCGTGTAAAGTGCCTTTCCCAAGGGCACAAGATCGGTGACATGGGTGGGGATCGAACTCGGGACCTCTTGGCCCTGAGCCGAACACGCTACCGCTGCGCCACACGACCCCACTTGTAAACCTTATCACATGATGGCACACTTCACTATGGAACATATACCTGTTTTTGTCGGCTTTGGCAGAACAAGGTGTCTGGATATCACTGCTGGACTGGCTATGTCCTTAGAGTCCAAGAATCCAAGAATTTCCATCTCCTGTGACGGTTCTCGAACCACGGGGCCGGAGTCGTACGTTTTCTTGAACGTCTCCACGACAGGCACAGCCTGGACCTCTGAGCTCATGTGGCCACACTTCAACGTCCAAGTCACGGCTGGGAACTGGGTCTCAGCTAGTTTGCTGTACGCAAGGGGTAACAGTCAAATATCTACATTGACCACAATGGATAGGTACTATAATGTACATGTCAAGTAGGTATAAAAGTCCGAAACTCAGACAGATGCATTCAAAGTTTTACAATCCATCACATCTTGGTGAGATTCGTTCTTCTTTGTGTTCACCTAATATATTCAAGTTTATTGCAAGTTCTTGCCCGAAGGCTAATTGCAAGTTACAATCAATCAATCAATCATGGATAAAAGAACAGTGAAATAGAGTTAAAAAAAACAAAGGTAAATACAAAAGCGTTTAAACTACAAAGTAGGAGATAAATATCTAGTGCTATGTCTGAAGGGCTTGACTTCTCTTTTGTAGACCATGGAAGACGTAATGCCCCACCTTTTCTAAAATTTGTGGGTTATACAGTATACCTTTTTTTTAATAAAAACTTAAATTCCCAATTCTGCAGGTTCCTGCAATCTACGATGACTCTGCAGCCCCCCTGAACACTTCCCAACCCACTAGATCTTCCACACTTTCCCAACTACTTCTAGGGTAGGACGTCGGCAGAACGTACTGCGCCTGCGCGAAACCCGTAATGTATTATGCATAGCACTTCGGCAGAACGTCTCATATAAGGTCGAATTCGCGTATATAAGGGTGACATCCCGTCTGTAGTTTTTAAATGTTGTGTAGAAAAAATATGGTCTGCAACAGTCAAAATTCTGATGCAACGTTGACCAAAAATCCAGTGAAAATCCAGGTTTTGTGCAGGTGCAGTACGTTCTGCCGACGTGCCTTCTAGGGGACATGATGACGTCAGGTAAACTCTGGTTACACAAGACATCATCCTGCTCTCAGCCTTACTTAGTCATCTCCTTCCATTAGTCGGAGAGGGTCAAATATAAAGGAGGATTATCAGCTGGCCTGGAACGGGGCAAAGTAGTGTGGCGTCATATTGCTGCTAAGTCGTGCCATTCATTCGTAAGCTTTACAAATCAGCAGGGTTCTGAAATTCAACTAATCTGAAGAATTATGAGCATAGAGGGCTGGGGCAACTTACTTATATTTCAGAGGTAAAAGCATTTAGAGAGCTTGTTATGCTTCCTGGCACGACAGGGTTACCTTGGGAAAAGACAAGTATCTGTATACAAAACACATCATTGACAAGCAAAAGGGGTCTAGAAATCTGTTCTGAATATCATATGTGGTCTATGAACAGTGTCAGTGAAACCAGTATAAGTAATGGCAAACATACCCTTGGAACCCAATGCTAAGAAAATTGAGTACATATCAAATAACATGTTAAACTATGTACAGAATATTCCAAAACATAACTTAACTAAACTACATTTTTGTAAAAAGTACATTGTATTATGTTCACAAATAAAAAAAGTCTTCATTCTCACAGCATGTTGACAGGCAGAAGCTGGATACCACTGCTTTTTACTGTCTTTTGTCTACTGCATTAATCTATTAGACATACATGTGCTGGCAAAATCCTTAATTGATATTCATTATTCAAATTACATCATATTCAAGTTACATCATGATTCCTTCTGTATGATATTTCAGTTTTCTTCCATGCACACAATAGTGACCATTCACATTAAAGATGTCCCAGCTAAAAGACTACACCTGTTACCGGTAATATGCAAATCATGCAATAATTTCAATTATAGCTCCTATCCAGCCACGGTTGCTCAGTACTGTGTATGAATATTTCAGTTCTAGAATTCAGGTCAATAGCAGCATCAGTAAGTGTCTAGGATCCACAAAATGTATGGATTCATGTATGTGTGCTGGCACATGGCAGTACATGTGCATAGTTTATGAAAGGAATTTCAAGATTAGGCCAGAAGAATAAAGGCCTATGGGTACGTCATCCCATGTAATAAATGGACATGAAAAGAAATGGACACAAAAGCACAGGATGTTGAATATAATGTCCTTGAATGAACAAAGAGGCCAAATGCCAGTGCCTGCAGCAACTGGAGAAGTTGCTGAGGCCACAACAATTTAATTTCTTGGTTCTACAAAATAAATTCACCCACATCATATTTTTCTGATTCACATGTACCATTAAGTATATGAATCAACACAACATGCTCATATTTTTAGTCTTTCATTTATTTTTATTTTTATTTTTCATCAAAATCATCAAAGATGATGTTGACATGTGTTGATAAGGCATATTTTAAACTCATTACTAACCAACCACCTGTGGTCTAGACAGTAGGAGATTTTACCAAGTAGGTCCTCTTAAGGATTGATCCTCGTCTTAAAATAGAATAGATGACGCACAAAATTTGTATCTATAAAAATATTCTGAGACTATCAATCATTTATAAAAATTTTGTGCGTCATCCATTATCATGATAATTCTTAAGAATGGATGAAATGATGCACTTAATTATCATGTAATGACCTGCTTGATCAAATCTTCTACTGTCTAGACCACAGGTGGTCAGTAATGAGTTAAAAAGATGTCTTATTCTGCAGCACAGTCTTTTTCTGTCTCCTTCCGTATCTTGCAGAAGTTAAGGGCAGATTTCACCAGTTAAGATCCCATTCCCCAGACATTCCTGTGCTCTCTTCCAGAGACAGTTTGAACAGAAACATAATCTATGAAATCCCCCATTGTACATTGTAATTACTGGTACCCCTTTGTTCCTCAGTTCCAGCAGCCAGGAATTCACCAACAAAAACACAGAGATACAGTTTCCTAATCATTGGAATGGATAAAGTATTTTTCTAAGACAAGGTAGTAAGAAACAGCTAATCTATGGATTATAAGACAATGACAGAATCCAGGCACTGCCTAAGAGCAATTTTATGCATTGACTTTCCTCTAAACTGGGCTACATGTAACGTTACATGCCACTGTAGAATTCTTCTCACACACAAAAGATTCCTACCACACTTGCATACCATACTAATCCTTTGTCTGACACTTCTGTCAACAACCAGAACTATCCAAAAAGAAGCCATAGGCGACAATTCTATGTGAAATTTTATAATTTGCAGATTGGGAGGTGGTATTGGCAGGCGTTTATTAGTTTAGGGACTGATAATGGTTAATTGAATATGCCATAGAAATACAACGTACAGAACCATGACTTTTACGTGCGAACACATTTGACAATTTCTCCCCATTCATATACCATAACAAGTAAAATCGGCGATTTTGTACCTCCGGGTTTGTTGTAATTTCTTTTTGTATATGTTGTTTGTTATATATAGTTGATAGTGTTAATGAAAGGTGTGTCGGGTAATGGTTGGGCGTTGGCATTGTAACTGGTAGTAAATGCAAGAGTTTCTGATGTAGCATGGTGAGATATGGAACATAACTGTTGATCGGTTTGTGTTATTTTGTAGTGTGAGTAGCTTGTTATGTTATGCGTCCTTCATCAACGAACAAAATTTTCTTCTAACCTATACTTAATAACGTGACGGTCTAAACTATGCCTAATCCACTATAGCGATATTACTTATGTTAACAACATATGCGGTATCTGTCTTAAATTTGAAAAACTAGCTATAAACTTTAAAGGCCATATCGTTGTAAACCTTGTAACTGATGGCCACAAAACCTCCGTCTGACGGCGGTGTTATGTTACAGTTGTTGCTATAACTGGCAACGTCCGACTGACGCTAGACTGACTGCTAATTACATCTAAGCTGACTGACGGCTAATTACATCTAAGTTGACTGACGGCTAATTACATCTAAACTGACGATGTTGTGTATATAACAGTCTCATATGCCACTAAATGTAGGGTACATCAAAATATTATATTGACCGCGAAAACACCTACGGTAAATATTGATATACGTGCATCATCACTGGCATGCCTGCAGACGACGTATAAAATTACATGCCGATTGAACAAAGGGAACCGTGGGTTTTAGCTGCGAACACGGAAAACGGGTACCGCTCAAGTCAACTGCGATCACAACAGCAACGGTTAGCACAATTGCACACGGAAAACACCGGCCAACATAACCGCCTTCGGTAAAAATAAACACACGTGCACAAAAGTCAACTGCGCAACTGGCGGTCAGTCTAAAACCACGTCAACAATTTTAACACTTGCCGCTCAAGTCAACTGCTTAACAAAACAACATGATCACCACAGCAACGGTTAACACAGTTGCACACGGAAAACATTTATACTATATATTGTCGCAGTCTCCGCGCTCCCAACGGCACGCGCCCGTCATGACACGCTGCACCACCCGGGCGACAACATTTCATAGGGAATAGGAAAAATAGGGGTGTGTCTCAAATATGGTAATTACCGCAATATAAAAACCGCTACGGTAAAAACAAAGACATGTGCATCAACACGGACATAACGGCACACCACATGCCCAATTACATAGAAATAAAACGTACAGAACCATGACTTTTACGTGCGAACACATTTGACAATTTCTCACCTTTCATAAACCATTACGGTCCGCATCTGGTCTGCATTAAAAACCACACCGCACATCTGCCTGGAGGTTTCTTCCCCCCCCCCCGCTATTCAAAACGACGGGTTTTTCGCGGCCTGTCTCATATGCCACAAAATGTAGGGGTGCTTTTCAAATATTATATTGACCGCGAAAACACCTATCGGTATGGTAAATATAGATATACGTGCATCATCACTGGCATGCCTGCAGACGACGTATAAAATTACATGCCGATTGAGCAAAGGGAACCGTGTGTTTTAGCTGCGAACACGAAAAACCAGCTGACCACAATACTCCTGCAGGAGGTATACCTCCTTCACGGAGTAACAAAGTTTTGGTTCACTTAAAAGCCGTTATGGCATTGAGGAGCTTTAATTAGCCGTCTACATGGCAAACTGTGAGAACTCCACAATAACGTAACTCCCAAGCCAGTGTTACACCATCAGGGGCTGAAGGACATGTACATCTACTACTGATTACTTAGGGGGCTGGTTAGTAGGGCGGGCTGCTGAGGAGTGTAATTCTAATCAGGCTACCGGTATGTAACTCCAATGGCACCTTACTGTATTTCCAACTAGCAGTGTGGAAGATTCCTCCATTACAAACTATCTGCTACTTACCTGAAAAGAGCATGACAGGTTGTCATGTTGAGTTCCCCCTCTGGTAGGTACACCCCCCCTGCACCCCCATTGATGTCCACCAGCCTCTGTAACTGCCCCAACACCCCCTGCACCTCAGGGGGGGTGGCCAGGCAGACAAGGTGAAGTTTAGATGGGAAGGGGAAGGGGAGCGGGAACTCCTCCCCATCTGTAGACAGGTCATCATGGTGGTGATGGGAGCTGTAGAATCTCTCCAAGGACTCCTTCAAGGACCCCTTCCCCACCCCTGGGCTCCCATCAGTCACCAGCACTACCTGTGGGTACACAGAGGAGAGATAGAACATGTCTGGATCATTGAGCAATTTCTTTCTCAATTTCGAATTCTACAGACTTCACCCCCTTCATACATTTGTGGCCCACAAATTTACAGTATGACTGTTAGTAACAAGAACGTACAGGTATTTGCCATTAATGTATACAACAGACAATGGATTAGGCTAGGGGTATGATTCAATCAGGCTAGATTGTAGCGTAGCATGTGAGAGGTTTTAGCTATGAGAAATCCTAGTACACTTGGACCCAATTCACACGCTGGCAAAATTCTTGCGTACGAAAATTGCGTGCGCAAATTGCGTACGAAAATTGCGTACGTCTATTTTTTCCAGCATGTAAACCGGTCATTTTTTTCGTACGCAACTTTCGTACGCAATTTGCGTACGCGACCTCGAGGGCAGGCGTACGATCGCCCAGATCGCCCAGCGGGGTGTCTGCGTGCCTCCCCGCCTCCGTGTAAACGCGACTGATCGTACGCAACCCCTTTCCTTTCACAAATTCCATTATTTTCCGGCATTTGTGCCAGCCACGCCGTGTTTACATGTACTTGTTCATTTCTCCGCGTTTCATTTCGCTTTGCTTTCCCTGTTGTGTTTTGATTCTTTGCTTTGAGTTTAATGAGCTTGTTTGCTGTTGCCTGGGCATGTCGGAAGGGCGCAACAGCGCGAATTGGAGTATGGATTAACGACAGGATCAAAAGCAAAATAAAGACTGTTAGAAAGAAGGAGGTCTACGAGGACATTGCAAGAGGTATGAGAAATGGAGGCTAGATCCGAACTACAAAACTGGTCATCAAGAAGATGAGCGATCTCAAGTACGCCCAGCGCGGCAGGTCAAGTAGTGTGCCCGGCGCAGCGGGAGTCCCCGGCCTCTCCCTGTCAACGTGTAAAAAGAAACGATCGTACGCTCACGTGCGTACACAATTTTCGTACGCAAAAATTTTGCCAGCGTGTGAATTGGGTATAATACACCATCCATTAGCTTTTTAATTTGGATGGTCAGCAAAGTTTTAGTTGGGTGTGCAGACACACATATCAAACACTGGCCTTTAATTCTTTCAACTCTAAGGAAAAGTCAAAAATGAAATATAATACTCAAACAACTGAAAAAAGAATGCTATTTAGTTTCTTGAAAACTGATGAGGAATAAAAGTTGTATTCCCTGAGGCTGCCTTACACAAAAGCCTTGTGTGCAGACAAATGATCATCAATGAATAAGTAATGATCCCTAAAGCACAACCTTCGTGCACACCTAACAATGGGGAATATGGTTTCAATCAATTACTGTATATACAAATTACAATACCATTTGTTGCCATAAGGTCTCCTCTTCACTTGAAATGAAAAAAAGACAACTGGAGACTCAGCACTTGTATACTGACTGCTTAGTCTTGATTTTGGCTTGGATCTCAAAGGTAATACTAAAGGCAGAGCTAAAAGCAGATGCATTGTACACCAGGAGATGTAAGACAGCATTTTGGGCATATGACAAGAATATACTGTACATGGTATATAGTGTGGTGATAGCACCCATCAGGATATCATATATTCATACTCATGAACACATTTTCATATAGATGGAGAACAGATGAAACATGTTTAAACTTCCTTGACCCATCTTGGTTATTCAGAGGCTTTTAGTAATGTGCATGACTTATACATGACATCTTAGCAGCTATAACTCGTAAGATGACGTCATTCATGGCCTCGACCTATAATATAATATTAATCTATTATGGATAATTCTTGATGCATGTTCTGTTTGCTGTCCTTCTAATCATCAGGTAAGGTCTATTGTTCCTATTGGTTTGATATTGTGTTGCAAACATTTTGTCCAGTGACTCCTGCCTGTACGTTCTTCCTAAAACTGAATGCACATGTCTTAGGCCACACAAATTTTATTTGTTGCTTCTCAGATTTTTTCAGAAAAAATATGAAGCGACAGGGCGAAAAAATAAAAACAGGCCTGGGCATCCTCTTATAGCCCCAAATGTTAGAATAGGTGCCATGAAGTCAACACAAAAGACTGGGTTAAAATTTAAACAATGAATTTTGAACTTTTAATGAAACCACTGCATTGGTAGATGTAACAACTGTAACAACTAGGAAGAAAAGGACTTTCTTCAACTGTTGGAGGCAAAATATGAGCATTTTTGAGTAAATTTAGAACCAGAATTTTTTTTTTTTTTGCAAATCAGAAAAAATGAAGAGGCGAATCCGAGAAGCAACAAATTAAATTGGTGTGGCCTTATGAGGTCGTGTGCTCACCTGACAGGGCAGGCCCACTCCCCACTCATCCATCACTATTTGACTGACACCTGCCAGTCCTGTCTCAATACAAGTCTTGTCGTAGTCGTCCATCCTGTTCAACCCCTCCTTTAGTTCCTTATAATCCCTGGTGAAAGGTACGACCAGCTCCCAGAGGGAGGAGAAGGCGACCATGGCCGTAAACTCCAGCCTGTTGTGCGCTGCCAGGTAGTCCAGCAGGGTACTGACCCCCTGGATGGCCAGGTGTTTCCGCTGGAAGTCATTGTCTCCGGAGACGATTGGTCGCGTCATGGACAGCGACAGGTCCAGCAAGATGACCGTGGGCATGCTGCAGGACTTTCTGTCACAACCTCATGAAGACCTGTGGGGAAACAGAAAAAATATCACTGAAGAAAATGGAGGTGTTTCTAAAAAAAAAAAAACACTTTTTTTATTTTGTTCTGGGGAAGAAACAATTGTTTGGGAAACCAATTTGCTTTTAAAAAGTCCACAGTTGCAAAAAAAATCACCCAATGCTGGTACACATATTTCCTCTTGAAAATTTCTTCACTATTTTGCACTGCACTACTACCGATACCACCTACTTGAAAAAGCATCTTCATGCTTCAGCTCAATGCTTTATTTCAAGTACTCCTGCTCCTATTATGTTCTGACAGCTGTGCCTGTCAAGATCAGTGCCTATCTTCTGGGAATAGCTTCATCAGGTTGATAGGTCATGTAGGAGGATGGGAATTCTTTTTTATAAACAAGGTTTCCTACTTCGATGATGGCTAGACATTAGTCTCTACCAGACTAACTGCGCGGGCTACAATAGGGAGATATGTGCTAGGGGAGTCTGGCCGCCTTGAGGTTGACTGGCCGCGCTATTTCGGAGGGGGGAAACTAACCCTCCCGCGGACCGACTCTACTGGCTAGCTATTCCCTTCTTTTGCCGAATTCTACGATCCGTACCTCCGTAGGAAGGCCTGGTGGAGGCTAGCTAGACATTCAGGTACAACATTACGAACATTTCTTAGTTACTGATAAAAAATATCTGGGTGCTATCTGAAATGTCTGACTCTTCAAAGAATTTATCCAGTTGCTTGATTTATCTTGTATTACACAAGGTTTCTTACATTTTGGCAGCCAATGTGCTGCCTTCATCACAATCTCTATTCTCCTAGTGCCTATCTTTGGATGCCAACCTTTCCAGAAACAGGTCATCAAATAGTTGAGATGAGTCAGACTGCTTTAACAAATGCTAGTTATGTCCATTACAGACAAGACAAATCAGTTAACACCTCAGTAATGTAACAACTGACATTCAAATAACCTTCTCTATATATGAACTATTCATGTAACACAGGCTGAGCCCAACATAAATCTAATCCACTGTTGCAGGTTGTATAATGGAGGTTAATGTACTGGTATAAATTAATTCATTTATTTTTCAGGGACTCAATTCCGTGGTAGAAGGTGAAGGGAGGTTTTCATGGTGTTTTAAGTTTGCGGTTGAGACAATATGTGCTGTAGTACAGTAGTAATACATTGGAAACATATGTTCCAAGCATTATGACTTTGCAACTGGAGAACTCACCACAACAATAATTTAACCACTGAAAACATTTCAAGATTTACAGTATTGCATCTAGCTAAGCTAGAAAGCTTGATAATCTTTTCATCTCAGTGAAGAGACATTTCTGAGATCACCTGCTATACATGTATATATACATGTGTGTATATATATATATTTATATCATACCCGGGCGGCGATACAGTGCTCCCGGCTGTGTTGTATTCTCCTGTACGACCGGGCGTACATGTATAAACCGGGCTTCTATAGAACAATTCGAACGTGTTTCGCCCCAACCGTGTGCGCCGCTTTCGAAAATTCGAATACAGGATTCGGACGTTGGAATTGATGTTGTTGCAGTTTTTTGGTTTAGGGACACCAAATTTTCGCTCATTTCGCATTGAAAGACGTGTTTTCTAGGGTGGGTATGATATAAATAGCATACAACACGGTGTATTCCGCATCACCCTCGGTCTCGGCCCTCCCGCGAGTCGGATTCGGCCGTCGGGCGATCCGACTCGCGGTCGGGCCGATACCTCGGGCAATACGGAATACACTGTGTTGTATGCTCTATATATACATGTGTGTATATATATATATAGAGAGAGAGAGAGTTAATGGCACCCATTCATTGTCTTGCCTGCACACATGTGACAATGCTCCAACAATTAGCAACCAAAATGGCCAAATCCATATTGTGGTATAATAGCGTAGGTATAGCACATTGTTACAGTCCTAATTTAGATGTTTTGTGCAATTCTTCAAAAGGGTTAATTAGTGGTTTGGGACTCCCTTACCTTTCAATCATTTAATAGTAGATCTATACTTTGCAAACTTTAATCTATTTAACTGGGCCTTTAAAATTACCATTATTTGACTGCAATGTCTGGTAACTAAGTAATTTGGGCATATTCACAAGACATTAAGTAGTGCTTTTGTCAGGGTTCTAATTTCGTTCTACAATTGTTATCATCATAGCACCATTGATTGGTCCAAACATCATGCATTGACAGGCAGGTGCAGTCCAAGAAAATGAAATACATGTACATGTATGTCTCTTATTACACTAAATGGTTGTGCATGGGCAAAAAGCATGCACGAGCTAGTTACAGTGCCATTGAGGCACAGCTGTGAATGTGATGGTAAAAGCCATCATTGGCATGCGGTTTACGACTAGGGACGTCACATGCATGATGTCTTCTCCCAGTTGGACATCAGGGGACATTAAGACACTGAAGGTCACCCATTCATTACCTTGCCTGCGTATGTGGTTTACTTCTACTAGGGATGGCACATAATGTCTTCTCCCAGTTGGACATCAGGGGACATTAAAAAACAGTGAAGGTCGAAGTGACTCTCCTCGTGGGAGCTACAGGCCAAAGCCAAAATTCCCTATATTTGCTGAGCACTGCATACAGTACTACTGGTATATACACATACATGTAGTGTGGTATCGATTTTAGATAATTCTAATTAACAGATTCCAGCTTATGTTCCAGAGTAAGTCACTTTCATTGCAGTAGTAGATTATGTTTAAGTTTGTACAATGTACATGACTTTTTTGTAGATTATACTGACCTGATTAGAAAACAGATTACACAACGACTGATGAATTTGAGCATCCTTGCAATTAAATCCAAACATCAATCCAATGTGGTCACTAAGTGATGATGATTAGTTTCTGTGTGAGCTGAAAGATAAGTAGCCTGGCAGGATACTTGTTACTATGGTTACCAACTAAACAGGAACTAAACAGAAACAAAACAGTAACCCTATGGCATGATATGATGCACCACTAAAAACTGTTCAGAAACCATTGCCATTTTTTTTTAATACTCCATAGGTGGTAACAAACAATGCAGCAAATAAAAATCCTCATACAGCTACATGTATATATAAACCCAGTACATGGACCAGTGCAGGTTAGGTACAGGTAGACATCAGAAACACCTGCACAGCTCTAAGGCCCACTTTAGACTAGAAACGGTTTACTACTCCGAAACGCCTCGAAACGTTTCGCTACCCGAAACGGTTCGTCTTTAGACTACAGAGGCGGAATGTTTCGGTTTCACTGAAGGGTTTCAAAACCACGGTGGAGGTGGTTTCGAAACCGTTTCGCAAAAACCCATAAAATACCGTTTTGTTCGACTTTAGACTGGGAACAGTTAACCCATCGGAAACGTTTTTCCACCCCGAAACCCCCTAAGAGTTTCTAGTCTAAAGTCGGCCTAATTTTACCTCTGCATATGCAGGTGGCATTTTGAGCCCTGGATGTCCACCTATTACCACACTAAGGAGCAGCTGTTTGGGGCATATCATTTTCTTATCATTTTTATCACCATTTGTCTGGTGTATTTTCAACTGAAATTTTACAACTTTCACATCGCACAGTAACACAGTGAATCTTTGAAAACATCAAAATTTTGAATGGTAAACAGTGTACCCCATCTCTTAATAGCAGTCTCTGTTTGGTGTTTTGATAATGGTTGTTTATTGCTTATCGACAATGTGGCAAACCATCAGAAAAGAGTAGATAGTAGTAATCAGAAAAATGTACAGGATCAACAAAAATCGGTGGTATTAGAATTATACTTACCAAGAATTGCTATGGAAGCTGAATTTAAGGTGCCTCTTGGGGATGGATACATACACATACATAATATGGATAGACCTGGAATGTACATAAGTAGTTTGCCCACAGAAGTTAGCTGGTCAAAGAAATTTATAGGGACATATTGGCTGGCTCTTGCAGACTACTAGTATATCATGAAAGGTAGAAAGGTTCTTTGATGTCTACTAAATGGGTTTTTGACAAGCTCTAATAACTGCAGTTAGAGCTGTTATGCAGGCTGAAAAATACAAATATAAACGACCTGGGAAACCTAAGATTAGTGACATACCAGATGGATGAAGATCTACTGGTAGGAGTTTGCATATATTCTGTTTCTTGGACAGTAGACCAAGGGCTAGGCTATAAATTTTTGACAGGATAATCCTGTAAAAAAGTACAGGATTTGCATACATAGCATATAATAATCATTCATAAATGTCAATCTTCACTTAAGCTATCCACATACATTGTGTGCTAAAAGTCATGGTGATCAGTCAACCCATTCTTGAATTATTTCCCTTCATTGTCTCAAGCCAAATCAGCCCCTGCAGTTGCAAAAAAGCTGCTAGGGGGCCCAAACCTATGTCACTTTTTTGATGAGCCGAAGAGTTATCTACCTTTAAAAAGGGCCATAGCATGTCCACACATATATATCAAAACCAAACGTTATGCTGCAGTACCTTAGAAAGTCGCTAGGGGTCCCATGATCTAATCATTTCACTACACCTAACGGGGGGTGTCCTAATTCCGACCTACCCCTAATTCCGGACTAGTTGGAAAAATCATTGTTGCGGCGTTATGCATGGGTGCATGTGCCTATAAATACCTACAGGAATGGACAAAGTTTTTGTGTTGATAACGGTAAGCTCACAACGTTTTTCCAGTTCGGACGCACCGACAACAGACGAGTGAAAAATCTGTTTGAATTCAACGCTTCTTTGGGGGTTGACGAGCGAACTGCCATGACAGTTTAGATTTGAAACAGCCGCTTTGGAGCAAGTCGCGTAATGGTAAAAAGAGGACTTGTTTGGGACAAAAAAACAGTTGTAGATTGTTTTAGTAAATAAGTGTGTATCTTAAATAGCTCATCTCTCTCCACAGATCACCCTGTGTTTACTAGGTCGGAATTAGGGCACCCCTATGGCGATAGAACGTTCCACCGGCAACATGACCAAAAACCTGCCGTAAGTTTCGCGAACCATTACGCTTGGGTGTAAGGCGCCGCACTGAAGTGAAATACACAGCTGTGCAGCTGTAATCGTTGTTACCTTTGTCTGTCAATATTAAAGCTCATGTTGCGCGGATTTTTGGTGAGACAAACTATTACCAAATTTATGTGCGTTTGCTTGGAACATAGGTCGGAATTAGGACCCCTCCCGTTAATATACCAACATACCTTCTTGAGACTCGAGGTTATACTTTACAAACAACCACACACACAAACACATACACACACAGACCCGCCAAAATAACCTTCTTGGCGAAGGAATTTATAGTTGGCCAAAATTTTTCTTTCCCCCCTTTCATCAAGAAAACACATGTCACGTAAGAAATTTTCCTGAGAAACTCACTGACCCAAACCCAAAACTGTAGACATGCCGACACGCCTCCCTCACCCCTGTAGGAAATATCACAGAGAAAGCATAATCAACAGCCTACAAACTAGTTAAAATCGCATAAATTTGTAGTCTTCTCCCATACCTTTTCAAAATTTTCCCCCTTTCCCTGCGGGTCGAAAGTCAAAGGTCAGCTAATGTGACCCAAAATTCTATATCCATCCGCTTCATTCATTCTTACAAGTCCCTGAATTGTTTATTAACGAAGATAATATTATTCACAACATAAAATAATATTCTGTAATATTAATATCTTGCTGTCAATACCGTGCAATATGTTCACAAATGTCTAATTCTCTTAAAGTTGTGCTGAACTATGTTGCATCCGCCGCGGTGTACAGGTTGTGAGGCGGTCAGACTAATAGACGTGGTAAGAGGGGAGGACGGAAGACAGACTGTGAGAAACACGAAGGTAAGACACCACTTATGACACCACAGCCCGACTTATTAACAAAACTGAATGTGTTACAATCGCGGGGGAGAGATATGAAAGTTGTACATGTAAGTTTGTAGGAGTCTAGTAGTGGAAACGTGTGGGTTACACCCCTGGACGTCATTGCGCGGTTGGACTGAAAATGTTGATGTCACGTCTCCTCGTCACGATATTACTTCCATAGTGACAGCTCCATCATTGGGACGCTGTGTCGGGCCGGTGGGTGTGTGGTGCTCAGGAGTCTGGACTGAGAGGTTAGCACGGCCGGCTGCCATTCTTTCTCGTTCTTAGCCTGCATATGGCTCCGTGTATGTAGACTTGGATAAAGGTGCACAAATTATTTTGGCCCAACAGGTTCGATCGAGCGTGCGTGTGTGTGTGTGTGCTGTAGATTGAACAATGCGACCACCTGTCGTTTGTTTTTCCTTGTTTGCTTTCCTAAGAATGCTTGTCACAGTTTGAGTGCATACGTGATAATTGATGCGTGGTGGTGTAAGTGCCCTGCGCCCATGGCACACAGCATGATTCACACAGAGCGACGAGCATTAGGGTTTTAATTGATGTTCCCTTGGGTAGACTATAACGTTAGATACGGTAGACTCAAGTTTCGCGACTTCCAACTGTTAAAGAAACGATGTGTATATGTTCATGCATGCAGAGGAATTTGTATTCTTATCTATCGACATAACCGTCCAGTGAATAAGACATGGATTTAATGTTGTTTTTTCCCGATTCAAATGGTAAAGTTTGTTTTGTCATCCATGGTTTTGTTCATGAATGTATTTCCTGTTGTACCCTGGCAGCAAATTCCAAGATTTTGGAGATGTATGGGGAGGAGTTACTAGCTGTACAAGCCACAAAGTCTATTTGACTATTGGAAATCTAAAGTTTGCAAGAAAATCGCCAGAAAACTCTTATGCTCAGTCATCATTCGTGATTAACACAATGTTGTTGATTATTATGTTTCTGTCATCAATTCTTTAACCATCCTATTGGTATTTTCAGGTTTGAGGCCACTTGTTTGCAAGCAAAATGGCAGGGATTTTAGCACCAACTTGAAAGAGTTTCAACTAAAGATCGGTGTGGCAAAACTTATACCCCAGCAAGAGAACACAGATGAAGAGATGATCATCCACCGGAAGTCAAGGGTATGTACAAGAGCCAGTCCCCGCCACCGAAAATCCTCACCTGACAGAAGAGTGACTTCTCAGCCTTGCCATGACTTCTCAAGCAGCACTGAACAGCAGATACATCTACAATGAAACAAATGCGATATACTAGGAGAGCAAAATGGGACCGTATGTTAGGAATGCTGGCTGTAGTTATGGTGGGATACCTGTGTCTATTCTTCAGCATAAGCACCGCAACGGATGAAGAAAAAGAGACAAGCAGACAATGGCAGCAAGATGTTACCTTTAGGTCCAGAACTATTCTGTCCACGAACTCCACTTCCAACAGTAGCATTAGCAATACCACTGCAGATCCTATCAGAAAAGGAGTTTATCCTCCCGACGTTTTTGACCTGACTGCCCGCAGGAACGGTGCTGTTGTCTTACACATTTTGGGAATGATGTACATGTTTGCTGGCATGGCAGTGGTTTGCGACGAGTTCTTTGTCCCTACCCTGACTGTGATCGTGGAAAAACTGGAGATTTCGGAGGACATCGCCGGCGCCACGTTCATGGCAGCGGGGGGCAGTGCACCGGAGTTCTTCCTCAGCCTTTTTGGTGTCTTCTTTGCCACAGGCAATGTTGGCACTGGGACAATTGTGGGATCTGCTGTTTTTAACATCCTTTTTGTCATCGGCGCATGTGCAGTGTTTAGCAAGGAGGTTTTGACATTGACTTGGTGGCCATTGTTACGAGACACCTGCTTCTACATTTTGAGCCTAGGTGTCCTGATCCTGTTTTTCCACAACGGGGAGATCCTGTGGTGGGAAAGCTTATGTCTGCTGACGATATACGTGCTTTATGTACTCTTCATGAAGTATAGCAACACCGTGGAGAGGACACTGAAAAACTTGCTTAATCCAAACAGAGTCCATGTGGTTGTCAAGGAAGGACAGGTGAGGCATTTTTAAAATGCTTAACGTTATGTTGTTACCGTTATATCATTTATTACCTCTATTATATTAGAAATACCTTTAATTCAACATAACTGGACTTGTTTTCTGTTTGTGAACGAAGAATTGGTCAGCTTAGAACATGATTCCATACAAAGTTTATCAGTACTAATAGCATTCTGTTTATATGTTAATAAGCATGTGGGGTGAGAGCCAGTAAATGTTCTCTCGCCCCATTCACATATGTGGTGAATTTTAATAAACACTAAACAGTATAAGAAGAGGCACGTCGGCAGAACGTACTGCACCTGCGCGAAACCCGTAATGTATTGTGCATAGCACTTTGGCAGAACGTCTCATATAAGGTTGTATCAGGTCATATAAGGTTGACAGCCTGTCTGTAGTTTTCAGATGTTGTATAGGAAAAGATATTGTCTGCAACAGGCAAAATTTTGATGCAACGTTGACCAAACATCCAACGAAAAACGTGAAAAATCAGGGTTTTGCGCAGGCGCAGTACGTTCTGCCGACGTGCTATAACTTAGTATAAGAAGATGCCTCCACAGTAACTCACCAGCTTCATAGACATGTGGGGAATGCAGGTTAACCTAGAAACTACAAATGTATCCTAGTGTAAGTTGAATATAGTCCATTCAAAAATGCTGACAAGCAAATATACACATAGCTTAACATAATCATGTTTGGATGGGGTTTCTAGTATCAGTCAAACTAAAATGATCCCTGCTCTTTTTCATAGCTTATAATATCCAAACAAGCTGGCATTTATCTGTGTCAAATTTTTACCTCGAATGTTGTATAATTATAAACGTCGAATTATTTTTTCACTGGACAGAAGTTTACGTACGAAAGTCTCCCTGTCTATTGAAGGGTCGTTGAGACTTGTCAAATGGCTTGAGTATGCCCCCATCTTAGTTACACAACCACTCTGTCAACGCTGGCATTCCTAAGTTTTCAAACATCACTCACCAAACCCTTTACTTTAGCCTGGAGGCATTCTTGTTCTGCACCATTTATGCCGAATAACACAAAACCTTTAAGTCTCAGTCAACAAAAACCCCAAACTTTATCTTCTACCCACGCTTCATGGATATATGGAGAAAGTCATTGAATACTAAGGATCTGGGTACATTATAATTTTGAACTATATTAAACAGTTTTTGGTCTTCATCACACATCAACCCTTTTGGAAAGAAGTCCTTTTGTTTGTCCACAGCGAAAGATGATGTTGATAAGCTGGTTTTGTTTTTTCTTAGTCGGGCAAGTTGGCCTACAAAGACGTCATGGAGTGTTAGCTTTGAGAAACATTCTCCTGTATGTGGACATAGTGGAACAACTGTTCCAGTGTGCTGAAGCAAGATGTATGACCATGTTAGGGATGGTAGATGGTGCTGTTTGCACTGTTTACATTTGCTTCACTTTACTCCCTGGCAACCAGCACAATCCAGGTAACACAGAGCTGCCCCAGAAAATTACAGGGTGCTATGTAGGCGATTACTGTTAATCATTTACTCATTTCCTTTCTTTTCCTCAAGCACACAGCATCTTCCATTCTCCTTGAAAACTCATAGCGTGCGACAGAAACAGAATGAGGTAGTACAGACAGGCTGTCATCGTGCACAAAACCCTTTTAGATTCCTGTCACATTCTCTGTAGAGCTTGTGGATAAATGATTACCTGTGTTTGTTCTCAAGTCAGTAATGTTACATTTTTCGTGGTTTGTTTGTTTTATGCCTGTTACATGTGTCTGAATGTTATTCCTTGTATAAATGATAGATTATACCACATCAATTTTATTACAACCCACAGAGGTCATTCAATGCTTGAAACAACAAAATTTGTTAGCATTCAGATAAGCTGTCAGATAAGACCAAGGCAAGAGAACAAATTTTCAACCATAGCCATAGTATCACCATTCTCCACTGTTGGGAGATCAAGTTTAAGAAGACTTTCAATAGTATTATTACCACGTGTATCGAACCAACACAGAGAAGCTTTAGTCGAACTTAGAATATAAGACCAGTACGTTTCTGTTGTTCCTGTTTTCCCAGGCTGGGTCTCATTCAGGTTAGGTCTAGTACCACCCTTATTGATTTTTTCTATAGCACTTGTAAATGTGCTTGACTGTAATATGTCAACGTCATATCAAAATTATCACAGCTACAGCAGCTTGGCTTTTCACAAAAAGAAATAACCTTTCAATGTCACATATATTTGATACACACATCTACAAATATAAAGAATGTACATATACAATGTAACTGCAAAGCTCATTATTTTGCAAAGATTTGCAATGAGCTGTGAAAGACAAGATGAAAGGAAGGCAAAAGTCACCTGCACATTTGTCCACCTTACCACAGGGTAGGATGGATACAACTAACCTTAGTACAAATTCATTTTGTACATCTAATTATATAGTGTTAATTGGTACTTGAAAAGTTTGAAATGAAAACACAAACTTGGAGCTTTTCACATAGCGAATTTAACATGGAAATTCAACCAAGCTGATTGGCTAGAAGATGACTATGAAATGTGTAGCATCCTTTTTTTTTCATACTTTTGACACTTGAAGAAATTATATATTGTGGCCCATTTCCCACAAGGCTGTTTCAGTTCTTCGTAATGTGAAAGGACCATCCTAATTCTGTGTAATTTTAATATGACTAGGACCGTTTAACGTACTCATGAGTAGGTTTTGTCATGAACCTGAGATATTAGGACTTCCACAGACTGCCTAAAACATCTGCAGAGTCTTGCTGAGTCACCTGCTGACATTTCTTCTGCCATAGTTTGACAGTCTGGGACATTTTTTTACCTGGGCCACCAAGTGTGTGTAATTTCAATGATGTATGGTATGTTGAGGAGTCAGTCAGTTTTGTTCACTGGGAAATGGAGTGTATACATGGAGTTCCTCAGCACAAAGCCAAAGGCTCTGGTCTATTGTTCCCCTCACCTTTGTAATGTATAAAAATGTCAATGTTGGATCAAGTTAGGAAGGATTATCTTAATGCCTTTTAAATGATAGATGACAGCAATATGGCATGTATGTTACATTAGGCAGTTCCTGCAGTTGTGCAAACTCCTTTTCAATAAAATTGACAATGTAACTGTTTTTAATACAAGACTAAATGTGCAATGATGATCCATTTCACTAAGGAGCACTTCATGTACACGTTTTCTGAGGACAGGACTAAGATAGAAGTTTTGATCTGTTATTACCATGGAAGCCTGCCATTGGTGCATGGAAATGACTACCGTGCTCCTGCAACAGGACAGTGGCGTTCTGATTGAGCTACAGCAAGTCAGCCATGAAAAGATTACATGAAAGAGCGTGTTAGTTAGACTCGTAGACTGAGATCTTTCTACAAAAGTTGAGAAAGTGACAAAGAGGGCCATAGTCAGACTCATAGACTCAGAATCTTTCTGCAAATTTGAGAAAGTGATAAATCTTTGTTAGTTCTGCAGAAGCTTTGGCAACCAGGGAGAATAAGTTATCTAAAAAAATTACTAGTACTTAGTAAAACAGTGAATATTAACTTAAAGGTCTACCTATTGGGAAAGTGCAATCGAACTACTGTACACAGTAACTGGATTTATTAATATTAAGTGATGTGCTTCCTCCTATGTTTCTCAGTTCAAGGTGGATGCATGTAAACACTGGTGCCTGTCATGATTACCCCCAGAAATTAACATTCCTATGTGTTCTTTTATCTGTCTTGCCTTTTCATTTTGTGATGAATTTCTACAAAGGAGTAATTAGTTTTGCTTGAGTGTATATATAGCGTATTATCTTAAAGGTCTTTGACATTGTTCTACTGCCTTATGCCTGG
The DNA here is from genome assembly GCA_013266295.2 of Branchiostoma floridae x Branchiostoma japonicum. Classification (NCBI taxonomy): domain Eukaryota; kingdom Metazoa; phylum Chordata; class Leptocardii; order Amphioxiformes; family Branchiostomatidae; genus Branchiostoma; species Branchiostoma floridae x Branchiostoma japonicum. The sequence continues at coordinate 23,483,897 of CM023823.1, forward strand.
GCATTACAAAAACAAGACCATAGAGACTTTCTCGTGAGAATGATCCCCTTGGAAAGAAAAGCTGGTTCAGCAATAAGCAGCAGTGTTAGCCCTCTGTACTTTTAATTTAAAAAGATCTGCAGACTATTGTACATGTGATGCGGGATGATATAACAGGAGTGTCTCATTGCTGTCAATCATTTTCTTATTGTATGGAGTGAGGCTCAGGTGTTCTTCCGGTTACCTGGTTACAAAGAATTCATGTTATTGTTGGTTGAAGGACCCACAGGAGACAGTGCCACTGAAGCAGGACAATTGGTCTAGATGAGAATCTCCCCAGGAGGATTACTCAGTGTACGAAATACTTTTTTGAGCCAGGTTGCCCAGTGGCAACCTAGGATGAAAGCTAGGTTGCCCATCAAAATTCCAGGTTCCTACATTATGATTAACTTTGTTAGAATGCAATGTGTATTTATACATTTCTGACACAGACTTGTTTCCCCTTACCTGAAGTGATGAGCTCTTCCATGGGAATTTGTCAATAAACAGTTCCAAATGGAAGAAAGGGGCATCCTTACCACAAAATTTAGGTAGTGCACTGGGCTACCTGGATGTAGAAATAGGTTGCACCAAGCAAAATATGGTTGCACGGTGCAACTGGGCAACCTAGTATTTCGCATGCTGCTTTATCCTTGCATAATATGCCAGTAGTACTATTTTTTCAGTACAGTTGTGTTTCAGTTGCAAATTAAAGGACTACCAACACAGTTGTGTTTCAGTACCAACTATTAATAAAATAATAATCAACAAAATTCCATATCATTTGCTCTTAAAATGAAAGTATGACACCTTTTAGAGGACTGTTGGATCAAAATGCCAGGAAATAGATAAGGAAAATCAGACAATATATTTTCCTCCTATAGGAGAGTGAAATATGAAAACACATAAAAAGGTCCCACCTGCAAAGACATGTTTTATATGTCTCTCTGGGATTGGAAGGCAGCTTTTAACAATGCCATTAAGTACCATTCCTTCATTCATGAACAGTTGACTTGGAGTTGGATGATTGATAAGTCCTGTAACCTTGACTTCCCACATGAAATGTAATTTGTTCAGTGCACACAGTGTAGTCAAACCCTTAATTCTCTCTTGAAAAGTTGTTTGTTCGATGTAGCCAAACCAGACAAAAGTTATTTGTACAATGTATTACATTTTGGCAGCTAAGTTGGATGGCAATTTCATTTGGCAACATTAATACACACAGTTTGAGAATAATAAATATCTGGCACTTCTAATACAGTGGGAGTTCACATCTATTTACTGTTGATTTAGAAAATGTCTATTTCTCAACATAAGTATAGGTGTCTGGTAAGTCCTCATGATCACATTAAAGTGAAGTAAGTCCACACTGATTTAATTTTATGGATGACATCCTCTGGGGACCACAAAACTAATGTGAGAGGGCGAAAAAAAAAAAATCCAGCAAAAAAAAAAAATGCTGCTTAACCACAGGAATACAAAGCCGGTATTGCGAATTGAAGCACAGGACACAGTGAGTGCATCAAACAAACAAGTTTTTATTTGCAGGAGGTAGATGTAGATAGTCTTGTTCAGGTCTCATCCTCCTTCACAGCTCCTCCTTCGTTTTACGATAAGCTGTCCTTTTGCGGCATTTATGAGTCGGCAGTCTGTACTGAGTTCCAGCCGAGTTCCGGAGTTCCGTGAAGCCTCGAAAGACATGATTTTTTATTTTTTTTTTAGAACAGGCGAAAATCAATGCGCGCGCGGATGTCATCCATAAAATTAAGTCGGTGTGGCCTAAGCGAGACCATCAAATGCTTATGAATTAGCACATCAGTTCCTTCAGTTGATATTTTCTGAAAAGGTCCTGGGGCCCGCCAACAGCTGCATCTGGCAGTGTGTGTAATGAGGAGCAGGCCTTTTCCTTCAGCAATCCTCTCAGGGCCAATAATCAGAAAAGGCCAATTATCGTCAGACTGTGTCAGGTGGTGCGTGGGACCTGTCTGTCTACTCTGGACAGGGTTGGTATCTGCTTTCCGGCTGCTGTGTTCTGATTGGTTCTGGTTATAGCATGTAGACAAATAGTTGTATAATCCTATTTGTCCCAATTAACTTGTAATCTAAGACTGTGAAAAGGTGCATGTCGATTGTCAATGGGAATTGTCTGAAACCATTATAACCTCAAACTTATGTATATAGTGAGCTCAATGGACGTAGCAAAAGCGGTCACTATAAACAGGTGGGCGATACTGGTCACTATAAAGAAAAAGTTAATCATACCACAATAAATCTAATAAGGGACCACCAAAAAGTAGCCACTATGTCCAGGCAGTCCCCTTGCACAGATGATCACTAGACAGTACAGGTTTGACTGTGTTTCCACTGGTTTCCCTTAAAGTTTGCCAAGGCATGCCTGATTTTGAAATGTAAATGTGACTTCATTGGCATACATGTTAGTTGAAGACAACATTGACAGATGAAATTTCTCAAGGGGAGGTCAATGCTAGAGAGGTTTGAAATGTATCCAGTAATGTTTTTTGCTTCATTTTCTGTGTGCCTATTGAAATTTGCTGGTCAGGCACGATTCATTTACCATCAGAAGATCTGTCGGACTCTACAGTACATTAATCAATGTTGCTCGGGTAGAGCTTAGTTTATTCAGTACGTTGATTGACTGACAGGCTGGAAATTAGATTATACCTCCAGTACAATGAGTTATCAGAGTTATGTACTGAAGCATTACTCTTGTCGTAAAGGCACAAGAATACTGAGGGCAGTTAATTATGGCGAGATAGGAATCACTGGAGTATGATTAGAAAGCTTGCATGTCAAAGCAACCATGTGATGTACATTGAACAGTATTACATGTGGTGGAGATGTCACCTTCACTTCTTTTGTAAGGTGACATTAGATAATGTCGACTAGATTGACCTTTACCACAGAGAAGATCTCACTGATAAGAAGGCCAAGGGTGTCTTGTTTAATCCACACTCAGTCATAAGACTTGTCAGCTCCGGGTCTTTCTAAAGAGTCCATTACAGTAGCTTCAGCCACTGACGTCATGTCCGGAGCAACTGTATTGATACATTTAGGAGATGTTAGATACATTATATATCGTGTAATAATACTATGTACTTACAACAGGCTCCATCAAAGTTGTCTTTGATTTGGATTACACATTTACAGTCAATGTATTTCCTCAGAGCCTTTTCAAAAATGTGAGGAAGGGAAAAATTGGTATGAGTTAGCATATCACATGTCATGATATTTTATGGTCACCATTTATGCAAAAATAACTAACTGAATTTTGCCAAAGACGGTGAATTCAACCAGCATAACATTAGCTGAACTGTCAGTAAGATTTGTTCTGTTCATCCATAAGATGGTACATTGTCATGTTGCCAGGAAATTTTGCTTCACTTGCTATTGAAGTGAAATGTGGAGGTGCCAAGCATAATTTTCAAGAGTGAAACACAGCATAGATCTAGTACTGATCATGAAAGAAGTCAAAGCACACAATGGTTGAGCTGCTGTTGCCAAGCATATACACATCCAATGCATTTGCCATTAAGGTAATGGTTTTTTAGTGTATTGAGGCATAAAAAATTGCTAATGGAAAAGCATCTCTGGCGACAGCTTGCGGGGGCTATGCAGGGGAAACTAAGAGCAAATACATTTTGTATGCAGGTCTGGCTATGAATTATGAAGGTGTTTGCATCTGAAGTTGGAGGCAGTATATCACTGTAACAAAACATTTTACCTCTCATTAAAATCTGCATTACATGTAACAGTTACTAACATTTATGATTATACTTGACAGATATACGTGTAGGAATAAGAATAATAGCTGCAGAACTAAACTCAAGTGCTGAATATTCCATCCTTCCTCCTTCCAGAGGGAAAGCCAGCATTTCAATTTTCCAGCATTCCGCAGCAACTCTGGGTTGTTCCGCCATGGTGCTTTACAGCTGCTCATCCATACCATAGATCCCATTGGTGAAGGTAAGCTATACATGTAGTACATGTTATATACTCATCTGGCTGGATGTGGTCAAGAAATTTTGAAAAGGGTTCAGAAGTACATTTTAATTGGAGTTGTTTCTCTCCCTCCCTCTCTTTCTAAAATGGAATGAAATGATGATGACAATGATGATGAAAATTATAATTGTAAATGTACATTTACATTCAATATGCCAATATGCCATTGCTGTCATATATTATGTGTGTATTTCCAGGAATGGTACAACACATGAAATACCATTATCAGTCTTGTAGAATAATAGCTCTAGAAGATATGCATACTGTCATTAATCTGAAAACATCTGAAAAACATGTTTAGAGAGTACCCCAGGCATACTGCTTCATGCCCCTTTATCTTCAATTTGGGTAGAACAGTTGGACAATATTTGCTCATATAATATTCATGAATGGTGATCAATGTTACATTCCCATGCACCTTATTGGCACTATTGAGAAGTAAAAATGGCATTATGAAGATGATAATAGCTGTCATTACACCCTACCAAATAAGATGAATTTTCATATTGCCAGGACTGTATATTTGACTCGGCACCGCACACCAATTCGTTATTCATAAAAGGAGAAAAGAAATTGTAAATTTGATGTCTCAGTTACAATGAGATGATTCAAGTTACTGAATCTTTTCCTATTTCTGTTCAACCTTTTTACCATGGAAACTATAAAGGCGGTTCAAGAGGTACAGACTTGCTAATTCTGTGGTGAACTGCACTATAGATCACCATGGGTGCTGGGTGAAGAAATCTGAATAAATACTTCGTGAAGCTTTTAGTGAATCCGATGTGACTTTGAGTTTTTTATAACTTTACATCCCAAAATATTAAGATTAAAACTTCTGGTTCTTCTGTATTTTCTGAAGTAGGGTTGAACAAAATTGGTCGCCTGGTTCTTTGGTTTACTTTCTTTGATTTGCTTTTCATCAGACCAAGTAACACCTGATATACAGGATACTCTGAAAAGCCCTGTAAGATATTGGCCATGGGAAGTTTTATTTTAGGTTTTTTCCTAGCCAACAATGAAGTTGTGCTGTCTGTCAATTCCTTACAATGCTGTTTGAAGATACCAGAGATATGAATCAGCCATGTATAAATCTATATGGTCTCTCTTTTATGTGGTCTCTATACCTGTATCTTTGTGAAATGGTTCCTCATTGTCCTGTTTGAAAGGTGCCTAGATAATCAAGATAGTAGTATTTATTACCCTTTGTAGGTGCCTTTTCAGTTAATGTAGATGGTGTAGCATGAAATTGAAAAATAGATCCATGTGTCCATGTGTGTGTAAACCATCTTCTATTCCTCCCTGCAGCTAAGATCTCAGACAAGGCCATGGCATTGTACACAATCACCAAGGTGCAGGTCATGATGGAGAATGAGGTAGGTCTCTCTGAACAAGCATGTAAATAGGGCAAAAAGCCCACATTTTAACTTTTTGTGGCAGTAACATAAAAGAACAGTGAATAATGTGGATTTATTCATGTTATTATCATTTTTTCAATTACAAAATATGACCACAAAACATTGCTCAAAAGCCACATAACATTAAGGGTTTCTTGAGACATGAAATGAATTCCATATGTTAAGAAGGCACAAAATGTACCCTACACCATGCTTCCTCCCCTTGGTACTGAATGACTGCTACACCACCCTCCCTGTCCTTGGTACTGAATGACATCTATACCACCCTTCCTGTTCTTGGTACTGAATGACATCTATACCACCCTTCCTGTCCTTGGTACTGAATGACAGCTATACCACCCTTCCTGTCCTTGGTACTGAATGGCAGCTATACCACACATCCTGTCCTTGGTACTGAATGACAGCTATGCCACCCTTCCTGTCCTTGGTACTGAATGACAGCTATGCCACTCTTCCTATCCTTGGTACTGAATAACAGCTATGCCACCCTTCCTGTCCTTGGTACTGAATGACAGCTATGCCACCCTTCCTGTCCTTGGTACTGAATGACTGCTACACCACCCTCCCTGTCCTTGGTACTGAATGACTGCTACACCACCCTTCCTGTCCTTGGTACTGAATGACAGCTATGCCACCCTTCCTGTCCTTGGTACTGAATGACAGCTATGCCACCCTTCCTGTCCTTGGTACTGAATGACAGCTATGCCACTCTTCCTATCCTTGATACTGAATGACAGCTATACCACTCTTCCTATCCTTGGTACTGAATGACAGCTATGCCACCCTTCCTATCCTTGATACTGAATGACAGCTATGCCACCCTTCCTGTCCTTGGTACTGAATGACAGCTATACCACTCTTCCTATCCTTGGTACTGAATGACAGCTATGCCACCCTTCCTGTCCTTGGTACTGAATGACAGCTATGCCACCCTTCCTATCCTTGATACTGAATAACAGCTATGCCACCCTTCCTGTCCTTGGTACTGAATGACAGCTACACCACACATCCTGTCTTTGGTGCTGTTAGCACTGAATAACAGCTATGCCAGCCTGACTGTCCTTGGTGCTGTAATCATGGATTGTTGATGATGCTGGGTTGACATTGTCTGTCTGTCTGCTGTTACAGGTTGGACATGTGAAATTGACAGGAGACCAAGAAGTCACACCCATCAACAAGACCAGCAACATGGCCACGCTAACTGTGCAGACCCTGGGGGTGACCAACCCTGCATGTGATGCATTGGATGACTCAGACAGACCCAGTACATCTCAGGTACTGGTGGTGATCTTGTTTATTTGTATTGTATACCCAGTTAATTGCCTTAAATAGAGCATACAACAAGGTGTATTCCGTATTGCCCGAGATATCGGCCCGACCGCGATCCGACTCGCGGGAGGGCCGAGACCGAGGGTGATGCGGAATACACCGTGTTGTATGCTATTTATATCATACCCACCTTAGAAAACACGTCTTTCAAGACGAAATGAGCAAAAATTTGGTGTCCCTAAACAAAAAAACTGCTACAACATCCATTCCAACGTCCGAATTCTGTATTCGAATTTTCGAAAGCGGCGCACACGGTTGGGGCGAAACGCGTTCGAATAGTTCTATGGAAGCCCGGTTTATACACCCGGTCGTACAGGAGAATACAACACGGCCGGGAGCACTGTATCGCCGCCCGGGTATGATATAAAGTGCAATACAACAGTTTGCCAACCTCCTTTTTGACCAGCAAATTTCTAACTTCAATGATATTGATAACATTCTTCAGGAGAATCTGGACATGTCGGAAGACAGCCGGTCGGTCCCTCTTGGGGAAGTGGTCAAGCACTCTGGGGACAAACGGAGACAGTCATCCTCCTCTGTTTCCTCTCAGGATGGCACAGCCCAGAAGAATGGCACAGTCAGGAATGGGGTCACACAGGTAACAACTCTCTTTAAGACTATATTATACTTAAAGGGGGTGGGGAGGGCTGGTGGGCAGAGAGGGGGGGGTGTTCAAAGAGGGGAGAGCCATAGAGAAGATTTTGCCTGGGGGGAAGGCCATGGAAACAAGCATAAATATTACTCAAATGTGTAAATAGGCTATGTCTAGACCTGTACCTGCACAACTGTGTAAGATAATTGGCTCAACAAGTTTGTTTGCAATTTACACTACAACTACAAGATGGGTAGGGCCATGGGATTGGTCTGTATAGCTGCTTGGTATCTGCCTCTTCTGTGTTTGGAGGCATGGCACTGATGACAGTTTTTGTCTGTCAGGACCTGGAAGCAGCAGAGAAAGATGAGGAAAGTGAGGAGGATGAGGAACCATTAGACCTGAGCTGGCCTGATTCCTGGAAGAAGAGGGTGTCGTACATCATCATGTTCCCCCTGGTGTTCCTGATGTGGATCACCCTGCCTGATGTCAGAAAACCTGTATGTACTGTATAGTATGTATTTAGTATTGTATGTGTAGTACAGTATGTGAAAAGTATTTATTGTATAATATTCATAGTATGTTATGTACTGTATAGTTTTTTTCAGATTTTCAGGAAAACCTGTATTGTGTTTGGCAATGTATTGATCCCATCTTCTGCTTAGTGATCAAGATGTCATGACTTCCGAAAATAATTTAATGTGGTTGGTAGAACATAGGATATTGGGGTTTTCTTTTTTCATAACTGGTAAAGTCTCTCGCTGCAAAAGCACCACCTACGTTGGCTACATATAGTGGCAAGAAGCAGTACTCCAGTCAGAAGCCCTGAGGAAGATGTCTGTCAGGCATCCAAACGTAAGCAGGTGAGAGACTTTACCAGTTGTGAAAAAAGAAAACCCCAACATCCTCTAACTGACTTGTTTCACAATGTTTTGGCAGTGCTGATATTTACGTTTTTATTTGTTCCAGTCTGCCCGTCGTTTCTACCCCTGGGGCTTCCTGGGCAGCATTATCTGGATCTCCATCTTCTCCTACTTAATGTTGTGGTGGGCAAATCAGACAGGTGATACCATGGGCCTTAATATAGAGGTCAGTATACCGGGTAGCAGTGATATATGAATGACATGAGTATCTGAATCACATACTTTGAACTGTGAAACTCCTAAAGTATTTCACATTATACACAGAACATTTGAAAGCATGATCTACAGATTCTAAGCTTTGTTACAAACTTCATTGTATTGTGCTGCTGTGCTTCCCTTAGGTGATGGGACTAACCGTGTTGGCGGCAGGAACAAGCGTTCCTGATCTCATCACCAGCGTCCTGGTTGCCAGGCGGGGCTTTGGTGACATGGCTGTCTCCAGTTCCATCGGGAGCAATATTTTTGACATCACAATTGGGTGAGAACATGTAATTTGGTTTGCACAATACTGCTAAACTGATGCTGAGTGATTCTCCAAGTTTTCTGGTAGCATGACTGTATATTCCAGTGGTTACTAGTAGTTGGACCAAGAGGTTGGGAGTTCGAATCCAGGCTGTTGTCAGTCACCCAACATGCACGCTACTGGAAAGGGTCGCAGTCCTTAAGACGAGACGTTAAGCTTTGGTCCGCTGTTCACTGTACTTCTCGAAAAGAGCTAGGTGAATTTCTGGTAGAATGAACCTGTAAAAACTACAAAGGGTTACACGCAACTAAAGCTCAGTTTGCAGAGAACCTTTCAAATGGCATCCACCATCAAAAAGGTCATTATATGACCTCGGAGTTGAAGGGCAAACAGGTCACTTGACTGGACGAGGGCTTACCTGTTTTTACTTGTTCTGGTTTGCTTTATGTAGTTCCAGTAATTGTCCAAGCTCAGACATTGAACATGTTGTATGTGATTGAAAGCTAACTGTATAATGCTGTTGTTCCAGACTGCCAGTCCCCTGGCTGCTGTACTCCTGTGTGTATAACGGCCGTGCTGTGGACGTGAATAGCCGCGGCCTGTTCTGCTCCATCCTCATGCTGCTGGCCATGTTGGTTTGTGTCATCACCACCATTGCAGCCTGCCGTTGGCGCATGAACCGTCTAATGGGCATCATCTTCTTCACTCTCTATGTTGTCTTCATGGTCCTCAGTGTTCTTCTGGAATTAAGCCTCATACAATGTTTTGTGTAAAGTTCTTTTGATGATAGTAGACAAGTTACCAGTAATATTTGGGCGCCCAAAACTAGCATACACCCCATCCTGGCATAGATGTTTTTTAGGAGTAAAATGTTGAACTGTACAAATGTAGACACGTGTTAGACTTTGCACTTTTCTTTTCAAACCTATACAGTCATCAGCGATATGAAGCTTCTCATACACGAATGCTTGAGTGTAATGTTGCTATGAGTGCAGTAGGCCTTGATGTGCAATTTTCAACCACTGCAATACTTGTCTTTTGGAAGAAAAATCTCTCTACAGGTTTATTTAAGTAGGGCTAATAACACACAAGATGTATTACTACGAGATAATCATGGAAGGAAGAAGTAGCCATGTGATGCATGGGACAGTCCCCCAGCAGTGCTGATGTTGAGTAAATATTGTCCTTGTCATGTTGCCATCCGACTGGTAGCTGGTCAGTCGATCATGGTCTCCAAACCTCACAGCCTGGACAGGAATGTTGGTGTGACAAGTTGAACCTTCACCATGCTGAATGATGTTCATGGTATCAACCAGAATGAATTCAGTCAGGAGTAGCATGTCAAGGTCCTAAATTCAACAATCAGTACCTGCTATGGTAAGAAAGTGGAACTAAGCAACTAGGCTAACTTCTGTTTGGGGTGTGTCATAGTATACATGTATGGCTGAGAAATGTCTTTTACTGATTGTATTTTGACACATAGAAACAATGAAAGGTACTTAGTAGTCTGTCATCAGTGATCTAACCTTATCCTGCAGTACCAAGGGTGGCAGATATGTGGCTCTTCTGAGTTCCATGTAGGCAGCAAATCCTGGATGCTTCAGCTACTTGTTACATTCTGCCTTAGAATGTGTAGGCACTTATACCATGATGGCTGTTGCCTTGGTTTGGGAAGAGTCAATGGTTTGTCTTCTCTACAGTCACAGGAAGTTTTTTCTGTGAGTTATAATGAAAACATATCAATCATTATATTTTACAATATGGAGGACAGGTAGAGATGGAGAGAGACTAAGACCAAATATTATGGAAAGTGGAAAAAGATTTTGTCTCTACTAGATAAGACTGATAATCCTCCAGTTGTGGGTCCATTCCTGTGAAACACGCACACAACAGCAGGAAACTTTGGAACTATGGAATTAGTTGTGATTCAAATGCACAAAACAGGCCGTTGATGTTGAGAGTGACTCCAACTTATCACAACAGTGTATGTAGTGATTTTCCACTTCCTCTTCTTTACAGAGTTTGCTAGATTCTGCTATATGCTGCTGTAGTGTTTGTGTACTCGGTTCCTCATTAAGTGCTGCTACTGTGGATTATTCTGATAAAAGAGGCTTGTTGTATATAACGTATAGGGACTTGTGTGCAAAAAAAAAAACTTTCTGGGTATTAAGTTCCAGATGTTTTATTGTAGAACATTCCAGCATGACAAAGGGACAATCATAACTTCTACAGTCCTAAAACAGTAGAAGTGTACAAATTGTTAAAATCATACGTAAGACTAGATGACTGTATATTTCTGCCGAATACCAACATCCGTCCTAGAATGTATATTTTTGAACCACTGTTATATATTTATTGTAACATATTTTAGGGAGTTGTAACTCTGGAGTGCAATTATGTACAATTCTCAGGTAGTGTATTAAAACAAGGACAAGTGTCACTCTTCAAATTCGCAGACATGCAATGAAATTTGGAGTAAATATTATCGAAGTGTATGCCTGTACATGGACGTACTGCTTTTGTCTCAATTGTTAAACCAGAATGGCTTTTGTTGTGGTTAACATGTACATACTAGCAACTAGTTACTGCAAAAGTACTTTGCTGAAAGTATAAGCCACTTTTGTTCCTGTAACTATTGTAACTCTTTGCCCTGGGATTGACAGCTCTTCTCAAACAGGGCCTCACTCTTAATGTGTAAAGCTGTTTCTTAAGTGTATTTACTGTTGTACAGAAAAATATTATTAAGTTTTTTTTTTCATGGGTTAAGGGCACTTTGCGTTACTTTAGTTGTGGCATTAATGATAATAGCACTTCCATGTACTAAAAGTATATAGTGCTGTGACAACTTCTGATGAGGAATGGAAGGTAAAAATGTAGGGCATTTAGTTTCTGTTTTTCGCTGTCTTACCTTGTGTTCATCCATAGAATGTAAAAAAAGTCAATGCAAGTAGCAAACTTGGAGTGAGAACCAACAACTGAAGATGAGTTGAAATGTCCCTGCAAGTAGATATGAGTACTAGGCATAAATATATGGAACTATTTGCAATACTTCTCTGTGTGTGTAATGCTGAAAGAAACCTTTGACATGCTGCTCTGAAGCACACGTTGCTGTTTTTCAAAGCATGATGATGTAACTGCTGAAAGCCTGACTTCCAAACATGATCATTGTCGTGTAGAATATACAGGAAAGTGTCAATGTTGTTATCTGTTTATGTAGAATCCAGATATGCTAGACATGTGCTATCTGAGTAAATAACAGTCATGATATAAGAAATCGAAAACATATCACCTTTTTTTAGAAAAGGGAAGATTGTTGAAGGAGTCTATTGTAACATTTTTGCAAGGAAGTTGGCAACTAAGCCTCAACTGTTGTTGTACTTTGTGTTTCAACATCAATGTGTAGATTTTGAAAATCTGTTTACAAGAACACGTTTTACAACATTTGTCACTGATGAAATTTCTCTGATTTTACATAATTCAGGTCACTTTGTGAAACAAAAATATCAAGGTAACACATTCTGGTATTGAAGTTGTATGAAAGATGAAAGTGTTGAGTCTAGCTCATTATAACTTGAGTATTAAATATCTCTGTTATGAGCTACATAATGATGTTGGTGCGACAATAGAGTAATTAAAGACAGTCTCTTTTTGTGAACTCTCCAGGATATAAGCATACATTGTATAATCATGTAATAGTGTACATGTATATGGTTGTGCCACTCTAAATTTTCAAGATGAAGGCTACATAAACTCATTCCTCTCTATGTTATGAAAAGAGAATGATTTTCAAAGTAGTCCAAATGTGCACTTTATTTATGTGAAACTACCTCTAGCCATGCACTGGTGAGAACAATTGGCTGTAATCCTCACTCACACTGACCCCATCTTGAAAATTAGGACTGGCACATGCATATCAGAAATCACTACAGTTCCCATAGGGAATAAACAGAATCTTGACAGTATGTAGATCAGCGTTGTTTCTAGTGGAAAGTGTGTTAAGGTAGAGTCCTTCCTCCTGTGAGCTTGTAACAGTTTAAACTGACGTGTCTGCCTCCAACAACAAGGTGGTCAGGATGTACAGCACAGACCCAGGTGTCTCTGAGCTGTTGTCAGTATTTCCTTACCAAACTAGAACAAGAAATGATAAATCTCATCACAAAATATCCTGACCCTAAAAAAACTATCATGATGCTATAAGTCTATGGGAACATGAATTGTGTACCAAGGTGTAGGTTTTGGGATCAACTTGCTGCAATATTGCTTGAAGAATGAGGAAAAGGTTGTTAACTATTTTTGAAAAAAGAGGGAATGATTAATACTGGTGTTGAGTCAAGGAACCTTGCAAGTAAAAGATTGTCGTAAAAATGTGGTGTCCGGTGCATGATTGTGTGTTTGAGTATCTTGACATGTTGCTGTAGCCTTACTGAGTTCTCTGTGACTTTCGCACAGTAAATCATTAATACGAGACATTTCTCCTTAGGCCACACCAATTTAATTTGTTGGTTCTCGGATTTTTTCAGAAAAAATATGAAGCGACAGGGCGAAAAAAAAATAAAATAAAAACAGGCCTGGGCATCCTATTATAGCCCCAAATACTACGATAGGAGCCATGAAGTCAACATAAAAGGCTGGGTTAAAATTTAAACAATGAATTTTGAAATTTTAATCAAACCTCTGCATTGAGAGATGGAAAAACTGTAACAACTGGGAAGAAAAGGACTTCCTTCAACTGTTGGGGACAAAATGTGAGCATTTTTGAGCTGATTCAGAGCCAGATTCTTTTTTTTTTTTTTTTTGCAAATCAGAAAAAAATGAAGAGGCGAATCCGAGAACCAACAAATTAAATTGGTGTGGCCTTAATTATCTGAATAATGTCATCGTTTGCGTTGCTCATGTCCATTGATGATCTCCAACCAAGTTACATATGTCACAAGTATGCTACTCCTACATGTATGGTGTGCATAGCATTTCTCTGATTATTCAAAATTCATGGTTGGTGTGGACGACTCTTAAACACTGGTAGAACAACCTCACTGAGAAATTCCTAACCACAGATGACCTTGCTCATGACTAAATCCCAACCATGGTCTGGAGATGGTAGGGAGGCAATGGTTGGCTTTATACACATGTATGCACAATTGTGAATGTGCATGTAGGTGTGTCATCAACCTGTAGAAATCGTTAACAGAATGATGTTATAATGTATGCTTAGTCACAAATGAACAGCTTAAAAGTGTTTATTAAGTACTCTCTGAACATCTTCCTATAATTCCACACTGTATCTTGTACTAAGCAAATTGTAACTACATGTACTTGTATCCTATGGACGATGTAAGTGTCCATAGAAAGAAAACATCATCATGAAAGGACAGTATAATGAGCAAGCTGGCATGTTTTACCATCCACCCTCCCTCATTAGGCATTATTGTCCATCCATTCATAAAATTGTTGCCCCAACTACACATGTTCCTGTTGACTGAAAAAGACATGTTAAAAGTAAGAACAGTGAAAAAAATACCTGAATTAAAAACAGACATTGGAATGTGGCAATATCTAAGCTCATTCAGAGCCCTGTTGGAAGAGGACATCAGTTGACATTCAGTATGGCAGAATTTTTGTCAAGACTTAACTTACATGTGGTGATCTTGAGATAATGAACATGTAACCCTCCTTGTTTCTTTTTGTGTTTTTTTTTTGTAATTCCTTACAACATGGATTACTAACATGCTACACAATCAGGGCAACTATACACACATGTAGAGATTGGTACTGTATCAATCAGTCAACAGATTAATCTCTAGAATTGTGAGGAAATGGACATCTTTCCCAAAGTACAAATGCATGATTCAGGGCTGGCCAATAAAAATTGCCGCTCCAGATTTGGTTAAAATTCTCTACGTTTAGACCTTTTTGCTGTAAAGTCATTTATGTTGTTAATCATGTTGAGAATTACATGATACAGACCTTTGAAATGATGACAAGTTATTATAATAGTAAACCCTCAATGTCAGTTTTAAGCTGCTCTATGATCCAAACAACACACAATACAATATTAGAAAGAAGACACTTCCGGTATCAACAGTACAAAAGTGCATGTAATCACAAGAACAAGATAGAGATGTCCCTTTTCAGCATATGCGCCAGTGTCTGACAAAGGGTAGAACCACATTCATCATTGTTCCCACACAGCTGAAGGAATCACTACAAAGCTGAAGTCTTGTACATGAACCAATATTATTGTACTATTCTTCACAACATAATTGCAGTAATGTGTACACTATTGACTACTACATAGAGTAAGGCATGACATTATACAAGAGGAACACATTGGAATCACTGTGTTTACTTTTTTTACCTTTTGATACAATATGGAAAAATATATACCGGTACGTATGTTTGACATAAAATGAGAGGGTGCGGCAAATTCAAAATGCTTCTTCTTATCACATGATCAAAACTTTCTCTACATCACCCCACAACCTACTTAACTAATTAAAATCCTGTGTTTACTTTTTATAGACAGCCATTTTCACCATTCTTCACCTGCTAAATTTGGTACAAAAGATTACCTGTGACATTGACGGCATCCACATGACCATAACTGTCCAAGCATGAACAACTGCTCCCTATATCTATATAGCAAAGAAATATGGAAGTGCATGATCTATGGTCACAGTGGTACAAGTTGTTTGCAGCTTTTACATCAAATAACACCTAATAGTTCATTGATGCTGAACTTCAACTACAGCATTTATCTCCATGACATCCCTGCCTTCTTTTGGCAGTGAAGAAAACATATCCAGTCGTTATGTACAAGCGTATACCCAAATATTACATACTTTCTTCCATACACAAGCACTAACTACTACAACAAGTTGTAAGGTAACCATACCCATTTATATTTTTCAAACTTTTGTGAAACAGATACCTTACAGTACCTTGAATTTAGGGAAGGCAGTCATACAGTACACAGACAATACAAAAAAAAGCAGTAATTGTGGTTTCTCTTCACAAAAGTAGTGTTAGTGATCTTTTACCGCATTTCAAGATATTTCTCTGATGAAATATTGGTTTTGAAAAAGAGCAATCAAATTCAAAACTGACAGTGAGTTCCTTTCACAATGATCATGAGTGGAGTATATCTGTAGTCAACCATCCCTATCCCTCAGGTAAATGATTACGGTGAATCTGGAAAGTTTCACATTGGTTTTATTTTCGTGGCTTTCACAGTGACCTCTCCACTAGGGCTGCGTACCTTTTCGTAACATCAGGTACAGGTACAGGTACCGGTACAGAGGTTTAGGTACAGGTCCGGACCTGTACCTGTACCTGAAGTTCCAATCAATCACATCGCAGGATTTTTCGATCGATCCCAACCAATACGCAGCCTGTAAACTTCTCCTTTTTGATTCCTAGATGTCTGTCGGTAACGAAAATATGGAAAAATATTGTTGCAAAATTAAAGAGACGGAAACTAAGGGCAATCTCTTTATTTTAACGCTGGATGTTCATTTTCCTGGCAGGCCTCCTTGTGTGTAGTGTTCATCAGTAGTAACAAGTATGGATTTTTGTTTCGGTCCAAAAAACCAGTCCACCAACGTTTCGGTTTTTCCAGACCGGACCGATACTATTTTTCCGGTCCGTACCAGTTCACCTGGACCGGTACACACCCCTACTCTCCACCATGAATTCATGACCCCACAAATATGTCTTTCTTGTATGACTACTGAACCTATGTGTCGAAAACACCATGAAAACCTCCCTTTCCCTCCTACTGCAAAATAAAACCACAGTGAAAGTAAATAGATTTACAATAGATATCCAACAGGATAACCACATGTTACATGTACACATCACCAAACTTTCAAAGGCACCACCGAGCTAACAACATCAAAATTTTGTAATCTGAAAAGATTTACACATGGATGCTTCTACTGTGACAGGACCTATAAATTTTTTTTTTTCTATTTCCACTTTTGGCAGATTTACTTGTTTCTACCATGTACTCTTCTGTCTTAACCGATAAAATACGAGTACTGTTTAACACTATTGTTAATGCAACCCAGAATACCATAAAACATGAGAAAAATCAAAAAAATTCTCCTCAGATCTTTAAAATGTCCTTCCAATCTGAGTTTCAGCAAGTCCAAACCCTAGTATTATGATACGATGGGTCCTACACCTAACATGAAGCTGTTTAATTAGTCATACAAGACCCCAGCATACTTGACCTTGCTAAGTTCATCAAACTGGGCGACTAACAATGAGAAGGAGGGTCTCTCTAGCGCTTCCCACTTCCAGCACGTGTTCACAACAGCATACACCTCGTCCGGACACTGCTCCGGCTTTACCAGTCGGTCTCCTCGCTGTAACTTGTAGTACACATTTTCCTCGTCCCTGGCGTCCTTGGCATATTCTGGCTTCTTGCCAAGAGACAGGATCTCCCAGACTGTCACTCCGTAACTCCAGACATCGCTGGCTTTCTGGTACTTGTTCACCTTGTCCAAAGCTTCAGGAGCGTACCTGCAACCAGGGAAAACAATCTGTTGTTTGACAAGCTCTTTGCAGGTGACATTACATGTTCCTTACATGCGCAGAAGTAATTTCAGATTTCTAAATGCACACCTTAGCCACTTTGACAGTATATAGCTATGCTATATCACAGCCTGTACAAATAGAACTGGTGGAAGCATCTAACATTTCACATCACCAGGACAACTGTACCTACGCACCAGTTGATGGGGAAGATGCCCTTCTGTGAACTGTAGTAGGTCCCTTCTGTCAGTTCCCGTGACAGACCAAAGTCGCTGATTTTGACGATGTCGGCATGCGCCACCAGAATGTTGCGTGCTGCCAGGTCCCGGTGAAGTACATGTTTGCCATGGAGATATTCCATACCCTGGATACAGGCAAAAACAAAGGTTTTCATCTAAATATGATCCCAGAAAGTTTGAAAAGAACAACAACTCTTGATACATCTGTAAGTTAACTACTGTAGCAGTAACTGTAGCAACTCTTTTCTAATACCCTGAGATCAAACAAAAAAAAAATTCATACATCTCATAAAACTCACAAAACTTCATCATTCTACTCACATGTGTCCCAAAGAGACAAGTGTTCATATAACCTTTTGTTAGAATGTTGTCTACTTTTTATTAAAACAAATATCATGTTGCTGGAGAAGACATAAAGCAACAGAGATATAAACACATTTCATAATGAATCATTAGTGAATGAAGCTTTAGATGATAATTTACCTGTGCCACCTGGAGAGCATATCTGAGCTGGCGGTCCAGCTGGATGTTGACCTTCCATTTTCTGAGGAAAATCTCCAGGGAACCATACTCCATATACTCCAACACCAGAGCAGGGAACTCATCTGTACACACAAACACATTACAACATGGCTTTTTATCCGGATGTCCTTCTGCAAAATGGTTGAAGACAAACAAGATTCTGTGCAACTGTTACGACAACAGATATAGAAGATCAAGATTCTCCAAATTTGCGGTTTCTCTCTCCTAACTGATGATTTTAGTAATCCATGAACACAGTCAGGTTCTAAAAAAGAATCCTTTTAACTCCCCATTTGGAATCATTGCATCTAGCCAAGCAAACACATACTGTCACTCTTCTGTATCTAGCCAAACACATACCATCATTTTCCTGCATGGTGCCGATCACTTGGATGATATTGGGGTGGCTCAATGTTTTAAGCAACTTCAGCTCATCCAGAAAGTCCTTGCGGTACTCTTCAAGTTTGGCGGGATTCTTCTCAAAATATACTGTATTTCTCTTCACTGATTTCACAGCATACAGCTTGACCAAGGGGTCATCCTTGCATTCCCTTCCATATGGGTCGTAAGAATACAGATCCACACGACCAAAGTAGCCCTGGGGATGACAACACCATGTTCATGACTACCATTTACCTGAGAAAGTCATCATTATGACAAAATACCACAGTGCAACATTACAGAGACTTCTTTTCTTACTCCCCCAGGACATCCATGACTACCTGGAATCTAGACTGTTTCTAGGCTATACTAGCCAGCTTCGGCACTATGGATGGTGTCCAGCAGATTAGGACTTAATAACAAAGGGGGAGGGGGATTTGGGGTATGTTAACAACGGGGTTGTTAAAATAATGGAGTGACTGTCATTAAATTGTTATGGATTGGTCATGCCATGGTCCAAACAAACGACTTGTGTAAGTGTCCTAGTCATTCTATTCGGGCAGTTTAGGCAGGTTGACTGTCACAGTGTTACTTACATATCCAAGCTCTTTCTGGAACTTGAGATCAGCTGGAGAGAACTTTTGGTCAGTGCACACAGGGGGGTCCATTTGAGTGGGAGGCGGCAGGACAAAGGGGTTCTCCTGGGGTATCTGGGGTGTTCCTAACGTGACAGAAGAACATCATCAGTCAAAGCTACACAACAATCAACTCCACTCAATAATGTAGCTTATCTAAAATAGTTTATTTCTTTAACCTAACCCTAAACATCCAAAACAGATATAAAACTTTCACAGTAAATGATCAAATTGGCAGTGTTTTGTCATTCTTTGCAAAGAAACACGTACTTCTGTCATCTCCGTCATCATCATTGGGGAAAAGGTCAATGTTGCCGTTAAAGTGTCCAAGTGGCCAAGTGTCGTCCGTTGGGGCTGGTCCCAGTCTCTCCACTGCAGGTGGGCCTGACTGGTCTGTAACTGAAAGTTAATCATTATAGCTGATTTTCAAGAACAATAGGTGACGTCATTGTATAGGTCAACTAAGGTCAGCGCATCTCGATCTGCATGTAACTGACCAGATCAGAGCACTATGAACTCATGTAACTGATCAGGGCACTATGCACTGGAAAGGTATATAAGTGAGAACTTCATGCTACTTGTGTCATTTAGCCTCTGTACACTTGAAGAAGCCACACAGGCGAAACCGGTCGTGTGTCAGGCTGAAATAAAGTTGTAAACGGGAACTTTGCGGCTCCAGATGTCTTACTGAGGGACGACTGCGTACGTGTGCTAGATGTCGGTTAGCTGAGGAATGAATCCTGAGGGATGAATCCCCATGAATTTATACATTATAGCTGATTACCGGTAGGTTCTTGTGCTGCATACTAAACAGTCTAGCCAGTATTGGTTGATATCAAAACATTTCAGTCCAACTTGACTTGAATGGGGACAATAATCTTTCTAAAGCAGTTGTAAAGTTTCATTTTGTTTTGCATGATCTGGAGAATTCCAGACAAACAAATGAACCCAAGGACTGCAATAATAAAAGACCTAGAAAGGAAGAGTACTTGTGTCAATCCCAGAATGCCCAAGACTTTAGACAATTACCATCAGGATGGTTGAGTGTCCTCAGCATGGCACGGTACTCTGGTCTCTGCAGGGGGTCCTTCTGCCAAAACCAGCGCATCTTCCAGTACACGCTGTCCGGGCAGTTGTCAGGACATTTCAACATGCTGCCTTCTGTGTACAGTTGTTGAACCTGAAGCAACAACACAAACCTGTTAGTCTGTTCCAGTTCTAATCATCTGCCCAACACGTCTTAAAGTCACTTCACAAAAATCTTTCTTTCTTCATATCTTGAAACAATCTTGGCAACTGACAATTTGAAAGACTTGTTGGCCTACCTTTAGCTTTTGCTTTAACCTAAAAAATCTCAAGATTTTAAAGTGTCTGACAGAAATATAATCTTGGTCCCGTGCCAAACACTGTACACAATGATGCTTTGTCCTGAATACTATAGGCTAACACAATAGCTAGCAGTTGCAGTATCCCCCATACTTACAGTTTCAGAGGAGAGCACTGAGAGTGGTTCTGCTCCATAGTTGAAGATCTCCCACAGTGTAGTGCCATAGCTGAACTTGTCACTGCTGGGGCTGGGGTCCTTCTGCTCAAACACAACCTCAGGTGCAAGCCATAACAACCTGACATTGGGAGGAAGGGTAGACTTGAGTATCATGATTCTGGTGTGAATATTATACATGTAGATGTGAAGCTTTCACTGTTCAACACTGCTGCAATAGTTGTGTACATATCTAAGTACATGTATTACATAAGAACAAGTACTTTCTCTCTTTACTAACTAATATGAAAATGTAATCATCAACCCAGCAGCAAATCAAGAAGTTAACTAGTCCAACAGGATTTTTCCAATTCATTTTACTAAAACTATCTAATATATAAATGATAGCCTGATACTGTGCATGACCTTTTCTTCTTCTCTGCGCTGAAGCTGATGCCAGGATCACCAAGTTTGATAAATGGAGTCTCATTCGCCACCAGCACATTCTGGGCACACAGACCACCATGACCAAACCCTTTGCTTTCCTGTTGATAACGTACACAAAGTTACCATGTTCATAATTCTCTGAATAGCTAAGTACTAATAGTCTTTCTAACAAGAAAGTCTTATATTGAAACATGTATGTAGGAAGGCTGTTTGAATCTGATACTACCAGTATATAAAATTGCCACAGGTAATGACAATGTCAATGACAATGTTCAATATATGTTTAAAAGTTGTGAATCAGCTACAATAGGCTGAAGGAATGGACATTACAGTCACACAACTTACGACGTCTTTATTGGTTTTCCAACCACAAACATACATATGCAGGGAAAGACACAAGTCTCCCTGAATTGGGTAGTTTGTTACAATATACACATGATACAATACAATCAATGAACAATAAACAATAGTAAAATACAGCATAAAGATAACAAAATTGGACGCAGATATAGCATGGGGTAGCTTATGAAACAGACTCGTTGTACAGTTTTATCGCACAATGAACAAATGACCTTTTCAGCCGCTCAGTCCTGGCTTTTGGCACAGTGAAGGCACTGTCGTTCCGCAAACATCTACCTGTAGCTGTGGACCATTGGGGGGGGGGGCACTAGGTCATGTAGTGGGTGCTCAGGCTTTATCATAGCTGTGAACAGCTTCAAAGTGGCCGCTTCCCTCCTTTCTTTCAAAGAAGGGAGCTTCGGGACTGTTCGCTTTCCCCCGAGGGAGATGATGCGCACAGCGCGTTTTTGGACTTGTTCCATTTGTACTTACATACATACAAAACTGGTGTGTAATGCCTAAAGGCAGTTAAGCAGTCATGTGAAACAAACCAGCAGACCCTTACCAAGTATAACATGACGCTGGCCAGCTGGTGTGCAGCAGTCAGTAACCAGGGGAGTTCCACACTGACCTTGTGTGTACGCAGATAGTCGCCTAGGGAGCCAAACCTGACACACAACAGTGCACTCTTTACTTCATTGTTAGCCTGGCAATGCTAAGCGTTTTTCTAAGTTTACAGTAATCAACATAACATCCTGAATGAAACTATATGTAGCAAGCCTACATACCTAACAGCAACAAAGAAACATAGGAATTAGATATCTACAATTGTTCAATACTGGGAAGCACAGCCATATGACACATTCAGAGGGACTTTTGTGCTTCTGGTCATCTTACTCTACAGAATATATAATGACTCAGAATAAGGTGTTGGCTTCAAGTGTGCACAAAAAGCTCTATATTAGACACTGGACTGAACTGCTCCCACCTGGCATACTCCAGTACCATGATTGGCGGGTCCACACACAGACCCTTCATCCGGATGATGTGCTTGTCATCCCACTGCTGTAACTTGCTGGCTGATTGGTGGAAAACCTTGAACCAGTTCTCATCCTTCAGGCGTTTGATGGCCACCACTGGTTGGGACATGCCATCCTGGCATAGCACAGGAAAACAAAGGGTAAATCAAAACAAGTAGTCATAGGCGACAATACCTTAATCATGGGATGAAACATCTGGTTCTAATTCACGACCCACTCCGCACGTCTACCTGAAGGATTCTTTCCCCCCCGCTATTCAAAACAACCGGGTTTTTCGCGGCCTGTCTCATATGCCACTAAATGTAGGGGTGCTTTTCAAATATTATATTGACCGGGAAAACACCTACGGTAAATATTGATATACGTGCATCATCACGGGCATGTCTGCAGACGACGTATGAAATTATATGCCGATTGAACAAAGGGAACCGTTGGTTTTAGCTGCGAACGCGAAAAACCGGCTGACCACAATACTCCTGCAGGAGGTATACCCCCTTCACGGAGTAATAACATGCTCAGTACAGTCAATATGAAAATAACAGTTACTATAGAGCCTCTAGCAGACCTAGACAGGCTTCCCCTTCCCATCCCTTTGTGAAAGCAGTAAGTAACCCAGCTGCTTCACCATATCGATCTGAGCATCCAGAGGGTGAGGGTTCGAGCTCTGCTCAGCACAGCTGGTTATGGGGGGGGTGACAGGTTTGACTGTACATGTACTTGCTTCACCTCAGATGATAATAACTGCCTAACCTTCCACCTTATATCTACAGTAAGTCCAAAATAACTAAATGTACCAAAGGTGCAGACGTTGTGTCTAACCTGCTTGATGCGGCCCTTGTGGACCGTGGTGAACTTCCCAGAGTACAGGTAGTCCTCCTGGATCAAGTTGTTCTCCTGGATGAGCTGGCGTGGCATGGTGGGCTGGAGAGGGCGGGGGGACGGGGGAGGGGGCGCATCTTCCACCCTCCTGATGGTCAGGTTGGTCTTTTCTGAGGGAAGAAAAGAAAACAAAGTTGAGCAAATCAATAAAACAGCACAACCATAGATCTACCTATTATAACACTTCTCCAAAACAACTCTGGTTTAAGGATGAACAAAATTTGCAGTCTAATGGTCACATCAAGACAAACAATGTCGTATTAAGGTCATTCAAGTAAGTACCCAATACACAATGTACTAGTCACTTAAGTTGTACTTTATCAGCCAATCAGTTGTCAGCTTGGTGCCAGGTCCCTTATCAACACGCTTTCACACAGTTCTTAATGATGTTGTCAAGTCATTCACTATTGTTTCAATGGAACCCAGGCCTCCAGAAAAACTGGTCATGATGCCCTGAATTGTCATGACACCTGGTTAAAAAAATAATTCTAAAAAAGTGGAAAGTGAAGTCCATGATTTTACAGTGACATATACTGTGAGTACTTCCAAAGCACAGGCTAAATCTACCTCAGGAACTTACCATCTCTCTTGGGGGGCAGACATCTGTCAAACCTGAAGGGCAGCCCCACAGTGTTCCTCCCATAGTTGCTGACCAGCTCCTTCATACTGTCAAACCACTCCTCTGGCTTGTTGGGCTCCATAGAATACTGCAGCTTTTCTTCTCTCTGTATAGCAACATGCACAACATCCATAAACCATTTATCTAAAGTGTTGTGCCTCTAGAAGCATAATAGTCCGGAAGTACTGTATCTATGGCTTCTTCATATCATTGTATTATTTATTTAGGTTTATTTATGAAGATTTACCACATTTGTGGAAGGATTGACATAACAGGTGACTATCACCTCTTCAAGATGTCAAACCTGAGATCAGACTGGAAGGTTTGAACAACTAACACCGGGAAGGACCCTTGCTCTTTTCGATAAGTGTGGTGGGATCTTTAACATGCTCAAGGTGTGGCTCTCCTTAAACACGGGATCTCCGGCTTTACGTCCTATCTGAGAGGACGGTTCCTAACTGAAGCTAGGTACTCATTTACACCTGAGTCAAGTGTGGAAATAGGTGCCCGAGGCCACAACAGTGGGGCCTGCCAGGGATGCGAACCCAGAACCTTCGAACCCAGAACCTTCGGATTCTGAGTCAACAACCCTAACCACAAGACCACCTTGCCACCTTAATTATATTGTGACCCCAGGGCTCGAAATATTTTTCTGCAATCCTGCACTGCTGCAGTGACATGTAACATGCAAAATTGCATACAGAGTGGTTTCCCTCTACAGCTCACTCAAACCGACAACAAAATTAAAAGGCACTCTAAATTCCTTTAAACAAGCTTTCTGACCACTCTGTCCTGAATGAATAATGATTTAGATTTTGTTACATGAATTGGTTTTGTCACAAAATTCAATTCTTGTTGCAACGTTTATTGTCTCTTTTTTGAAAATCTAGGTACATGTATCTTGTTTTTTAGTCGATATTGTTCTTTATTTACTTACTGTGGCCTTACCGAGATGACATGTGTGTTTAATATGTACATACCTGTTGGCAGACCACCTGGAAATTCTTTATTTCTCCTCCAGGGAAGCAGACGTTCAGGAAGAAGTTCCCATAAATCTCCGTGTGTGCACGCAGGACGTAAGTACCTGGCTTGCTGCCATGCTTCTCTATCTTCTGTTCTGCAAATGGCCTCCTGATATTACAGAACGTTAAAAAAAATGTGTATAGGACCATAAAATGTGTTTGGGATACATGTATGGCGTACGTGGAATACTGTACATGAAACATAAAAAAATATGTACAGAACTTTAAAATGTGTTTGGGATAAGTGGGAAGTACATGGGGCTTTTACAAGGTCTATAGGACTTTATTCATTTATTTATTTTTTATTTATTCACGTATGTTTAATGAGTATTGGGCAGGAAGCACAGTTGCTTATGTGACGCCTTCTACTCAAAAACACAAATATAAAAACAAGAGTAAAACATAATGACAAGATACATACATAATTACAAAGTGGGTAAAGGAGAATGAGTACAAACAAAACGAGTTGGTGATCTATCAATTACGAGAATCTACCTGTACAATAAATAAAGGTTTGAACTATGTCAAAGATATTACAGTCAGACTTTAAAGATATTACAGTCAGACTATAGGACTTTAAAATCTATTTGGATTACATAGCAAGTCCACCAAATGCAAAAATCTGCATAGGACTGTAAAGTGTGTTTGGGATACTGGGCAAATACATACTTTAGTGCTTACACAATGTGTACATGACATGTTTGGAATACTCGATCGTACATGGCAAGTCAGACTCTGAAATAAAATCTTACATGATGGATCCATGGGCTTTGATGTCAGCCAGGGTAAGTATGGAGGGAGGGGCGATGTCCTTCCAGAAGTAGTGGTAAGAATCCACCAACAGCCGGTGATAGCCGTCAATCAATGTCAGTAGGCTGACCACCACATCACAGTCCTTGAAATGGAGCACCTGAGTCAGGACAGAATGGTCAGTTACCAGCAGGTATTGCTTAGTGACTGTACCATATTAAGCATGAGGGGAGGGGGACTTTTGAGGATTTGGCTAAAAAGATTTTACATACATTTGTAGTTGTCCTCCTCCCAAAAATATGACATGAATCACTGTCACAGTGATGATATTTGTTCTTGGGGTGCCAGTCACGACGTGTATGTGTCTCAGCCGTCATCCTTTTGACACCCAATCGACTATGTCTACTAACACACTATGGGAGATGTCATTCTGATGAAGACTTTTGAATAAAAGTTTGAAGCTGGTAAATCATTCTGTCTCAGCCATCATCCTTCTCACGCCCAATTGACACTGTGATGATATTTGGATGAGTATTTTAGCATTCTATTTCAATATGTTGGCCAAGGCTCAAAGCTTAGCTTGTTCCACTTCCTAACGCAAAAAAAAAAAAACAGGTTAATTTCAGGTACACGTACAGGTTTTCAGCTACATTTGTACAATATTCAATGATATTTATATTATGCAATAATGCAAACAGATCTACATTGTAAACTACATGCTAGAAATGTCTAAGTATTAATAAGAGGAATTCCTCATCTTCCCAGACCACACATGTCAGCACGTTGGCAAAACGGACTGCGCCTGCGCAAAACCTGGATTTTCGCTGGATGTTTGGTCAACGTTGCATCAGAATTTTGCCTGTTGCAGACGATATCTTTTTCTACACAACATTTGAAAACTACAGACGGGATGTCACCCTTATATACGCGAATTCGACCTTATATGAGACGTTCTGCCAAAGTGCGATGCACAATACACTACGAGTTTCGCGCAGGCGCAGTACGTTCTGCCGACGTGCTACACATGTCCATGTTGCTAAAACTCACCTTTGGCCCACCCCCCTGCAGCCTGTTGAGGATGACCTCCCAGAGATTCCCCTTGATCTCCTGAACGCTCACATCGTTTAAGTTCTGGAAGTCACAGAAGCTCTGCCACATCCCAGGGAGAGGGTCGCCCTATGGGGAGATGTCACGACAAGCAAAATTCACAATCTGTAATGACACTAATGTCCTCTGTACTGAAAATGTTGAAATGTTCGCTCTGGTTTTATCTTTGTTGTGACAGCTCTGCTGCAAATTCATGAAACCATGAATATGTGTTTCCAGTGTATTACTACTGTATTACTACTACAGAATAGCTGTGTTACCGCTAACTTAAAACAAGAGAAAACCTCCTTTCTCGAAATTAAGTCCCCACAAGAAAAGTTCCCTTTAGGTACTGGTATATCCAGCGACCACAGATGGACGGATATTTCCAGAGATATTTTCGTACATGATCTACAAAAAAAGGGAGTGTTCCTTTACTGACCTCAGGAGGGTTACACCAACAGATGCCCTTGTCACCACTGACTCGGACCAGCTCCCTCACACTTGTTCCTTTACTTCTGCCGTCGTACCCCTCAAACGTCTCCCAGCCGTAGTCTGCCCCCTCCACCTGCTCCAGGTGCTTCAGGTACTTCTCCTTCATGAAGAGTGCAGTTCTGTTGGCGTTCTCCACCTCCTTCTCCGCCCACTCCTGCAGGAAGCCGTTGAACTTGCTCTTGATCCTGTTCCTGTTGAAGGGGTTGTACCTGGTCAGCAGTTCCTTCACCTCCGGCGGCAGCAGGTCCTTGTAGCCGTACTGCTTTTTGATTTGGTCGACAGGGACGTTCTGTTCCAGGGATATTCTTAACATGTCCAGTACGGCAAGTCCCAGGCTCTGCTCGATTGCTTTCTCCTTATTGTTGTTCCGTAATATCTTAATCCGCCCGGATAGAAAGTCTGCCCTGGCCTGCAGAAAGTAGTAGCTCATGGCGTTCTCATCCAGAACTGTGGAATTCTGGTGGTGGTCAACGCCATGTCTGGTTGGCCTTCTGTGCTCAAAAAGGGAGGCAAACTTAAACCTGAGTCTGAAGATCAGGACGATCGTCTCTCCTTTCTTGGCTGAGACCTTGGTGGATGGGCTCAACCATGTGGCTAAATCCTCCTTCACCAGGCCAAACATACACACATATGGAGGTGTGATGTCACAGGTACTAGCAGCCTTGAAGCACAAATCCTCCACAACGTATTCTTCCTCACAGGCATAGTACAAGGGCTGTTGATTGAGCTTTTGCTCTTTGTTGTCCTTGGGATACAGTTCCACATAAAGTCCAGGCATCCTCTGGTGCCTGTGGCATGGTGGGCGACTGTTAGTGGTGCCCATGGCCATATCACCTGGACATCACTTACCAAGCATCAGGTCCGTCAATCTACTGGGACATAACTGGAAAAAATAAATTTTGATTAAGATTGAAAAATAAAAGCATCATGCAATTGGCAAGCTGAAAAAATACAGGCTTTACCAGTATAACTCACATGTTGTAGAAAACTGAGAAATAAAGCCGCAGTATAGCTACTAGGAAAAGCATCATGCTGCTAGAAAAAGCAGATGCTTCGCCTCAGCATGCCGAGGATGACTGATGACAACGAAGTCCTGGACACTCCACATAGGACATTCATGATCTATAGCTAACCTTGCTGGTGTTTATCATGGAACAACTGGGATGCCCAGCACTGCAGGAAGGGCTTACATTGGGAACTTAATAGATATCATGGGCTCAATGTAAACACATTACCTTTGTAATGTACATGAATAGCACGTCGGCAGAACGTACTGCGCCTGCGCGAAACCCGTAATGTATTGTGCATAGCACTTTCGCAGAACGTCTCATATAAGGTCCAATTCGCGTATATAAGGGTGACATCCCGTCTGTAGTTTTCAAATGTTGTGAAGAAAAAGATATGGTCTGCAACAGGCAAAATTCTGATGCAACGTTGACCAACAATCCAGCGAAAATCCAGGTTTTGCGCAGGCGCAGTACGTTCTGCCGACGTGCTTACATGTATAAAGTATACATGTCCTTTATAGTCACTTCTTTCAATGAAAAATCCTGGGTTTGTGCCCAGGGTCCAGCAATAAGGAAGTACTCCCCACTGTGACTTCTCCAGGAAGTGCTCCCACTGTGACCTTCCCACCAGTTTGAATGGCAAATTGACCCCAATAATTAAATAAACTCACAAAGACTGTCTAGGCTACAGGCCTGGGCTGCTACAAACAAAAACAGGAACAGATTTGCATACTGGTTAGTTTTCAAAAGATTCAAATATTTTTCTACACTGGTTTTCAAAGTACTAGTAACATTATCAAACCATGCAGAATGACCCAGATACTTGTTACAAAACCACATAATCAAGACAATTCTATCTGTAACTTTCAGTTTGGAAAATCAATCTTGTTCAAATTTCAACTCTCAGATCAGCAGCAGCCCTGTCAAAACATCATATTATATAGTACTTTATATTCTGGGTTACTGGTGAATCTAAGTTCTTCATGTGCAACCATACAGTTTCTTATCTGCTATTTCAAAGTGTCTTGAAGAGTAACTTGTACCTGGCATGCTAAACTGGTCTTAGCCAGGCCTACAAGTTAGGGGTATGCCTAAATACCTCAACCGCCCTCAACCCCCCTCAACCGCCCTCAACCCCCCACTTCCTGGGCTAATATGCAGTGTACATGTGCTAAGAACCCTTGTTTACACTCTGTATACATTGTCTAGACGATTATAAATAAAAATCACATAGTAACGTCTAAGTATTTGCGATTTTTTTCAAGTTATAACTTTTAATATATCATAAGTTGAGTTACCGTCTTTAGGGAGTGATACACCCCGCAAAATATCCGCCCTAAAGTATTGAGCGCTAAAATCCACCACCAGAAACATGATGTTTAAAGAGGTTTCCCTCTATATCTGCTGAGTTTCCGTGCTGCACAAGCTTTTTCACTTTCCTTATTTTGACTTGAAACTTACGGCACGATGCGTTCTGGCGGCGCGACGTAAACAAACAAGATGGCGGACCCTGTTCCTCGGGCGCACGGCGCGCCGTAAAAAAACTGGTAAAACGCCAGAGTTACAGTGATTTTCCTATTTATAATTGCATAGGCAATGTATCCAGAGCGTTAAAAAGCGTTCTTAGCACATGTTCACTGCATATTAGCCCAGGAAGTGGGGGGTTGAGGGCGGTTGAGGGGGGTTGAGGTATTTAGGCATACCGCAAGTTAGTACAACCATATAAACTGCACGACTGCCAGTACCATACTGAAGTCTGGTAGTTTTGTTATCGAATTTATACCGTCAGGGTCTGGTCATTATATAGTATTACTGGCTAATCTCCAAGCAGATGTTTCGGTGGCTGCAAAATACAGTATCAAATTGGCCAGGCTGTATCCATTGGCCAGACAGTATCAATTTGATACTGTCTGGCCAATGGATACAGCCTGGCCAATTTGTCTGGCCAATGGATACAGCCTGGCCAATTTGATACTGTATTTTGCAGCCACCGAAACATCTGCTTGGAGATTATTAGGCATCACATTTAGATGGAATACAGGGTTTGGCTGAAGGGAGAAGGTCAAACATGAAACATGAAATCTGTGTGCACATACGTCACAGCTACTGTCACAGGTCTATGAATTTCTCAAAATTTTAATACCAAACATGACATGCAGCAGTTTCTTTTCGGCGGAATACAGAATGACAAGTGCTGTGCTTAATGTACATCTGAAATGATTCCGATACTAATGGATATCTGCATGAAGTATCAAGTATCTCCCAGCGGCCATGCATTGTGACCTGACTATATGATTTGGCAATTTTGTTGACCTCGTTTCTGGCAGAGTTTGATTTCTACGACTGCAGTCACATGTTTTTATAATATCTATCTTGTTGCTATTGTTAATTATCAAATCTTGCATCAGGTGAATTATAATCAATAGGAAGGGAAGTGAACTTGAACTAACTGTAATGTGTCGTGCTAGCAACAAAACAGCTGCAGTTCCCTCCAAAGCTGCCAGGGGGCCCAAAATTTAAACCTCTCGGTCTGATGCTAAGGCCAAAAAAAACTAAGACAGTATGAAAGTACTGTATAATGTTCACACAAAAATAAGACACAAGCAGTACCAAACAAGAGTTCCACGATCTCATACCTTCGCCAAATGAGGTTACCCTTTGTGACTGACGAATTATAGATTTCACCCCTAATAATGCAAATAAGATCCTCATTTGCAGACACACAGACACACACGAACGCCTACGAAAACATAACCTTCTTGGCGAAGGTAATGAGACTGCCAGGTGACCGAAGTACTGCAGACCCACCCATATCATGAACCCTTGTTCATGACTTCCTTCTGTAAACAAACCTCCGTTAGCTACAAAAATAACCTCTTTGAATACTACTATCTTAAAACCACTGTCAAACTTACCTGTATAACTTGAATATCTCTAATACTGGTCTAAATGACCTAGATAGACAGTTGTGACCTAGATGAAAAACAGATCCTGGGCAAAATTTCAAGTCGCCCCATCTTGAACGTAAATTATTTGCGATATCAAAGGGAGGAGGAAGGAAGGTAAACAGGAAACAGTCGTTGTTGCAGACATACGCGACAGACCTGTTACGTTGTGGTGAAGAGTAGATCATGAACAAGTGAAGCACAGTAGTGATCCAGACTCTCCGCCATGTTCAACAAACATTTTCACCTGTTCAGCTTACCTGATGCATGAAGCCTCGGTAAACTTCGACATTTGCAGCAAGTTTCCTCTTTCTTGGGCAAAAACTGAGGGTCAAACCTCCAAAAGTAGACCATCTTTTCTTACCTTGATAAACGTGATAAGCTTGAAACGTCCCTTCTGTCGGCAGATTCGACCTAAATCGATCAATTATTCCTACAAATGCGTAAGAAAAATATCTAAGTTTCTCCCATATCCGGGCTCTCTCACGTCTATGTTCCCTGGGGTCTGCACGGGGCAAAGGTCAACACTTAGCCATTGGTCGTGCAGCGCCATCTAGCGGCATACAAATGTTCTTCACAACCGTGAGCGCTAAGCTTGCCAGTGTCAAGAACGCATAACGTCCTTGGTAATGCATAAAGAATACACATGTACCACGCGGTGGATCCCGTATCACCCGGGGCACTCACCAGAAAAACCGTTTTGGGGTTTCAAAAGTTCAACTTCCATAACATCTGGCGCTTAGTTAGAGAAGGCTCACTTGGCGCATATGTAAAAGCTAATGTTCCTTTTTACACGAAGAAGACGACTCATTTTAGCTGACTTATTTCCTTAGACTTAGGTTTTTCAGCTCCTAATGAAACATTGGGTATCTACTCAGTATATTCTTCAAATCTTTAGTTCTTTTTGACGGAGAGGGCTTCAGACCCATCACTGTACACCAGTTAGTTGTAGCAACAACGGCAGAAAATGTGAAAGTTTAATTTGATCTCAAAGATCTCGGACTCATGAAATTTACCTTTGAAGAATACTCATTGGCCGATACAGGCTACTACATCAGTTCAAGCGCTGTGTCCAACAAAGACTGAATTTGAAGAGTCACTGACTAGAAGGGGAGCTAGCTGACCAAATATGTCGGGTATGAAATGGCTTCAATGGAAAGCAGCATGCATATGGCAAATTGTGACGAGCTTGTGTAGGGGGTGTTTCGAGAAACTATACTGGCGAAGCAAAATCCTGGGAAATCCTGATACAAGAAATTACCAAACCAATTCATGTTATTTTCTCATTACCAACAGGATACCATTGTGTAGTACTAATAGTCTTTTAAAAACGATCTTTTCCTTATATTTCGTCAGCGTGTCTTTTATTATAATTTTGCCTATTATCAACATGAATGTCGTTGGAAATATTGTTACGTCACGAGTACTGGAGTGCATGGACAGGGTAAGGCCATAATCAGATTTACATGTAACAGTTACAGCATTTTGTACAGTCACGGGCTACGCGCAGATTTTCCTGTCAACTTTGTGTTGAAGCGCCACTAGTGCTAAAGTTGGCAGATTGAGTTTGGGTAGTTTCCTACAAGGGATTTAGGGGTGAATCTTTACTAGTCCGCCCGGTTCTGTGGGTTCACACCATGCTTCCTACACATGTATGAGCACGAGAGAGTGTGGCCTTATAGGGACAAAAATTCTCCGAGCGCGAAGGAATACGTTGATTGACACTAGTTTTGTCCTGCAGCAGTGCTTCTGATGATAACATAGTTTCTATGAGTCCCATTACCTTTCTTTCATTATATGGTAGTTACAATACTAAGCCTATGAAATTCTGTTCTATATCAATATCAAGACAAATTATGCAGATTTACTAAGTTGTGTTGAAGTAGAATCTAGGACTATTACTATATATATAGGGCCATATTGGGCCTGGAATATAAGTACGGACATGGCGAAAATTCCATTTCCTAGTCTGGATGGTCTCCTCGCCAAAACAGCAGAAACTATTTACGAATGGACTTTAAAACAGAAAAGGTCCATCTCCTTTATGGACATGTCATACTATTATTAACATGAACTAGTTTGGTGATACGGAGAATTCCCCAGTTCACAAAACGGCAGGCTGATTCTGCATCTCGTACTGAGTGCACCATCACTACCAGGGGCCGTTTGTACCACATCCAGCACGCACTACTGAATTAAAACAATGGTAAGTAAAGGAGACTTCTAACTTATCAGAGATTGAATGTATAGCTATGTCCTCTGTAAGCTTGTATATCAATATCGATGGTTCTTTTTTTTATGAAGACAGAAGGTTTTTGCTGTATAGATAAAATCTTGTCGTTTTCCAACTAAGAAGTTAAAAAAAAAGTGAAGGCAAACTTGTATCACTACAAGAATACGTTGATATCGGCCGGCGGTTTTAAAAATGGGTTCAAATGTGATGCTGGTGAAGCTGTATCATCGTTTGTTTGCATTTTGCGATTGTTCGTTGAAGTCAGCAAATATGATTGCATGGAAACACCCAAGTTGGGAAGGTCACAGAGCCCAACGCCATAGAACTTCATATTCCGCCGCTGAGTAGATAGGATTCCAAGTTCAACACCAGAGTAGAATGCCACTTTTCCCAGTCTGTTTCCTTACTTTTTACAATTCATACCTTCGCATTGTTTGCCGTTTGATTATTGTTTTTCGGGGTCGTCGACAGTTGCAAAGAAGGCCTTCATTTCTACCGGTTCTGTGATGAAGTTTAATTTTGAACGTCTTTCCCTAGTATATCTTCTTCAAGTTGAAGTTTCTGGACGTAACGCATTTCCCACGACAACTTGGCTGACAATAAAAAGCACAACATGTTGTTAGCCTGCACGGTTGAATTCCAAGCATGCCAGCTATTAGAGGCCATTAGATCATGAGAATATTTTGTTTTAGGTAAAAAAATGTGGTCAGCACCCCCTCCCCATCACCATGCCATGTAAGGTAGAACAGCTGTCCTTTCCTATCTTCGATATAGACTTGAGGTTTCGTCTGACCTCAAAGACATAAGACGACTTCTAACACGGGATTGATACTAGTTTTGAATGGGAAATATTTTATGAATGTCTCAGTTTACATACTGCCAGCAGGGAAAAATGTAAGAAGTAAAAACTCTGAAAACTGCCCAAACACGATTGATAAGCAACTTAACTAACTTCTCGACGTGATATTTTAATCATCTAAGCAGATGACCAGCCCGGCGCAGACTCATAATATCACACGTGTTTTTGCAGCGTGTTGTACGCCTTTCTCGAGCTCCAAGAGGCGGCGAAGAGCTAGAAACGCCCCATCAGAAAGCCGCACAAAAAGCCACAGACACGTGTAAATCACTGTGTCGGACCCTACCAATATGGTTGGGGATTATTTATTGATATTTTTGCCATTTCTCCCCTGTCCAGGCGAGCAGGAAGGGTAAGAAGAAGGAAGGGAGCAAGCGACCCCAGCGTGCCTCGTCCAACGTCTTCGCCCAGTTCGAACAGTCGCAGGTTCAAGAGTTGAAGGAGGTAAGCGGTTCTCTTAATTTAATTTATGAAAATTTACCACATTGTGGAAGGATTGACATAACAGGTGACTATCATCTATACAAGATGTCAAACCTGAGACCAGACTGTAAGGTTTGAACCACTCACACCGGGAAGGACCCCTACTCTTTTCGATAAGTATGGTGGGTTCTTTAACGTGCGTGTGGTGTGGCTCTCCCCAAACACGGGACCTCCATTTAACGTCCTATCCGAGGGACGTCCCTAACCGAAGCTAGGTACTCATTTACACCTGAGTGAAGTGAGGAAAGTCGTGTAAAGTGCCTTTCCCAAGGGCACAAGATCGGTGACATGGGTGGGGATCGAACCTGGGACCGCTGCGCCACACGACCCCATCTCTTACCTCTGACCGGTTACATATCATTGTGAAGAGATGGCGATGGACTGGTGGGATCGCTGGATCCTAGAAATCAAGGGATGGTGTGACTTTAGGGCCGACCAATTCGGGATACTAGTACTTTTTCTCTTGTCGTTCATCATCTCGTAGAATGTCGATGACAAAATCCATCAGTCATTCGAATGTTTAAAACTTTCACCACAAACGCTACATGACGGACTCAGCATTGTTTTATCAACAAGATTACATGCACATGCTTGACAATTTCTAATAGTCATGTTTTTTTTAATTCCGCCACGCGTTATGTTGTCTCTGACCGATTCGTTTTGAAGGGCAAAACCTCAGAAATTTAGAAACGCTGACTATCAACCTACTCAATGTCAAACTAACGCAATGCAGCTTCCGGACAGAAGAATTCCCTCGAAGTGTTTCAGTTGTTATGATGAAGAAATAGTTTGTTCCCCAAGTCTGACAGTCTTGTTCACTTCACTGTCGTCACCACACACAGGCCTTCACCATGATTGACCAGAACAGGGATGGTTTCCTGGACGTGCAGGACATCAGCGACACCTGGGCTTCCCTAGGTAAGACTGCATTCATGATTTACAATTTCTAGTAGCTCTCCGACTGCTTTTGGGCGTGATTGATTTATTGGTAGTTTCTACTTCAACCTGAGGTCTGTCGGGGGTCGCAAATCTCCGGCAACATTATAATTACATGTATAGTAATCCGCCCATACCTTAGCACCGAAGATCATAAAGCAGTAAATCAACGGTGCCAACGTAAATAACTTGATGTCTTCTGATACCAACCGTTTCTCGCCAATTTGATAGTTGAAAGTGAGGAACATTTTGCTGTTTTACTACTAAACCGAAAGAATATACAGCTAGCGTTGTAAAAAAAATGCAAAGCTTGGTAACCGAACCATTCCTTATTACCCTTCAGGAAAGAAACCAGAGAAGGCTGAGGTGCAGAAGATGTGTCAAGAGGCAGGGGGCGCCATTAACTTTACCATGTTCCTGACGCTGTTTGGGGCCAAGATGGGAGGTAAGTAGTCTGCCTTTGCTTACTGAAAAACAGTATTATGTGGCCATGTGGGATGAACAATTTGCCAGCGTTAGCTGGCCACACAGTTAACTGTTACACATAGAAACAGACACAGACAAGCCAGAAACAATACTGAGTCATGGTTTGGGGTAATGAAAGAAGATATTTAAGTATTAAATCAGTAATGACATTGAATTCTCCTCCCTGCAGGAACTGACCCAGAAGATGTCATCATGGGTGCCTGGAAGCAGTTTGACCCTCAAGGAACTGGAATTCTCCACAAGGACCAGTGAGTTGTCTATTCATCCATCATCCACCCTGTCATCTTCCCCTTCCCCCATCCATCTATGCACCTGTTACTTACCTATTCAATATCTCCTTTGTAGGAACCAGACCATTTAGCTTACAAATTACTTGTATGAGGAATAAGCATCTCATTTTTAGATCTTTTATAGTTAGAATTTTGAAATTCAACACTCAAACTCCCAAAAATTGCACTTTCTTTCAGAGTAAAGCAAATCTTGAAAGGTGGCGGAGAGAGATTCAATGATGAAGAGGTATGTATAATATCAGCGAGGTAATAACAGACTGTTGCAATGTTGCATATTCATTACATATTTTTTTATGATACTGGTAATGTTACCTCGGGGTAACATTACACCCAGAATTTTTTTTTACATAACAGCAATTTTAAACTACATCTGGATCCATGTAATCCAAAATATCCTGATATCTACATGCTATCATCATTCATGTGTTTCTGTGAATAGAAATTAAGCTGCATTGAGCTACTGCAAAGAGAGAAAGAAGGGTAGCAATTAGATACAGTAATAGAATAACTTCCTTTGTATGAAATTGCGAGTCAAATGCACATCATAATTGCTATCTTGCAACCTGATTTTTTTTTTCTAGATGCCTTCTTTTGTTGCTTATTATGAATTGAAGGGCTTGAAATGAAGGAACAATTCTTTGTGTAATTCCACAGCTGAACCAGATGTTTGAAGGTGTTGAGAGCTGCTTGAATGAGAAAGGAGAGTTTGATTACCAGGCGTTCACCCGCATCGTCAAGAGAGGCGAAGAGGAAGAAGAATAAACTGTGGTGCTTCTTCTGTAACGTGCAAATTATCTGCTGTTATTTCACCATTTTGTTCACAGTTTAACAGTGGTTCTTATAAAGATGTCCCTACTTGTTGATGGTTCACACATATAGGGGGGCCTGCATGCCCTTTTTCGTAAGGCGTAATCAGGGCTTTTTAGTCGCCGTAATCCGTAGGCAGACGTCCCAAAAATCAACATAATTCGTAATAGTACATTTGCCAAAAAGCGTAAAGGCGTAATCAGCTCTAAGAATTTAACGTAATTCGTAATCGGCGGTGAAAATTTTGCGTAATTCGTAATCACTACCCCCCCCCATGCAGGCCCTCATATAGTGCAGGTAACCAACAGGTAACCAACCATGTAATAATTTTTTGTCAATTACGAGTTTAATGAATGTTACTTTAATATCTTATGGAATTATCAAAGGCTTTTCTGAAAATCTTTTGTCACATAGAGATTTTTTTTTTCTTGCAATGCGTTGCTTGTATGGGATTTCATTTATGGGAAATAAATGTGACAGGAATCATGTACATTGCACAGCTGGACTGGATTATTGTCTCTACTAGGGCAGTTCAATATGACAGAATCGACATTACCGGTATAAAATCCCAAACTGTTGACAGTGTGCCTACTACATTGGAAATCTGTACAAAAAAGTTATTGTCGCAGCCAACAATTTCCTCACATGCCAATGTTTCAGCAACTAGTATTAGTATTATAAAGCTTGAAGGACTCAATGAATAAGTTAGCTGTGACAGACCATATAGCAAAACACAACTGAGTGATTGACTGGGAGGGGGCCAAGGTCATGGACAGAGAGGGCAACTGACACACACAGAGGCCATTTGGATCTGAACCAGTCATGAACCCAGACAAGGGGGGATGCAAACACAGTCACAGTGGGGACCACATTCTGGCAACCATGTGGCAAGCAGTAGAATTTATTACTCCCTAATGAAGACATCTGACTAGTTGCCTTCCTCAAGAAGGGTATGTTTTCGGGGGCGTTCGTGTGTGTGTGCGTCTGTAAACAGTATGACTCGAGAAGGCTTAAATGGATTGTCTTCATATTTGGTAGGTGGGTAGGTCTTGATGAGACCTCGAAGTGATAGGAATATGGGCCCCTGGTGGCTCGTTATGGTACTGCAGCGGAACTTCCGGTTTTGATATATGGTGATCTGGACAAGCTAGGGTCATGATTTTTGGATGGTAGATAGCTCTTGTGCTCGGGAAGAAGTGACATAAGTTTGGCCCCCCTAGCGGCTTGCTCTGAAACTGCAGGAGGATTTGTATGAAAATGTTTAAAGTAGGATAACTCAATAACCGGTCGACGGATCGTCCTGATTACTGAAATGTTGGCAGGCGAGAAATTTGAAAGCAGATTTCACAACCACAAGCAAGGATACAGTCAGACCACAGATCCTAGTCTACTAAAAATGGAGACAGGGATGTTCCGATATCTTTGCTGTAGATGAGACTATAGATAAAAACTGTCATGCTTTAGACCTTCTCAACAAACTTCACAAGTACACCATTCAGATCCCACCTTTCATACTTCTCAACATCAAGCCTATCACCCCTCTAAGAATAATGGTATGTTCTAGACAAATGCAGGACATCCTGCTAAAACCAGTTTGTGCAAAATCAACAATGTATGACATCATAGTAAAAATATCCCAGTTTATTCAGTCATCTTCATCATACCATATGGGATAAGTTACTGGTGATATTTCATGCTTACTACTGAATGTTCACTGTTTGCATTTAAAATTGTCATCATAATACCTGAGATCAGAGTGGGAGATGGGACCAGGTGTATAGAGGTGTGACTGTGCAAATGCCCATTGGGTCACTGCTGGACCACCTTTAAGTTACCAGTTCCAATCTTAGATCATTTTTCTACATGCTCTGAAAATTGACAACTGACAGTGAATCTGATTCTTCTGGAAAATATTGCTTCTACTAGTTCTGATGAGTTGTAGGTAACAATGTTTCCTGCCCTGTCTGCCTTGTATGAGAGCCACGCCTGAGGGAGAGGTAGTGCAGGTATGCCCACAGCACATTGCCCTGAGTTGTTGACATGTAACAGAGTTGCAACCTGCCTTATGGGGAAAATTTCACATGCCTATTCTGACTCATCTTTGCAAATACAATAGTTTGTTTTCAACAATTGAACAGGCATTCTCCCTCATGTATATATTAGCAGCTGTACAAGGAAAGACATGATCTAATACTACGATTCTAAAATCAGTAATGGAGTGGTGGCATGCAGTCTGTTAAAATGGGCTGCAACAGTCAACCTGGTACGATCGTTTTGGCTCTTTTACAGGATATTTCACTTCTGCTGCTATGTGTTCACACTGAACATGCCTACATCTAGTCATCTACGCTAACCACAAAATTAAATTACAACAAATATCTCCATAAATTAAAGCAAGTCAAGGGTTATGCCTACTGTGCAGTGATCACATCTCTACTGTGACTCATAAGTAAGCAAAACAGAACTGGCATACACTCACATTCAAATAAAAGCTCTGGCATGTACCATTAGTCTATCAGAGTCTGAAGAGGTAGGACTTATTGTTCGACATAGCTACACGGATACCCAAAGGCCCCAAACATGTTCTTCCTTTGGGTCCTTATGTCCAATCCCTACTTGTCTCTAGGTTGTGTATTCGTGTGTTAATATTAGGATACTTACAGTATTAAAAGCCCTTCTCCCCCCTTCTGGGAGACTTTACAGTAAGAAATATTGGACTTGGCAGTGGAGGTAAATGGTAGTTTCCTTATCTTACGTGTATGAAACATCTATCACATCATGCCAACTTTACACAGTTAATGAGTTAATGTCACACACTTCCACATCACGACAACATTTAAAACTTACCTAAAATAATTGTAAGACCCTAACGGTCTCCTGAGAAGTTGGAGAGCCACACTAGGACAAACGTGGTCTCCTTGGACAAAAACAGGAACAAAAAAACATCTTTGGCATTTTACACGCTTAACATTCTTCCTAACTGTACAAGCTACATTGTTAGCTATCTTACACTAAAAGTGCCTTAAACTACACACTATATGTCACACACACAGTCTTACATATCAGGACCTCTAAGACGTGATGTTACAAGAAGTAAGTAGACAGTAGTACAATGCAACTATTCCAAGGTAACAGCTAGTACAAGTACAAGTACAAGTACAGGGACTGAGGTTTACAGGTATCGAACAGTTCTGTCCCCTATGTGACAACCAAGCAGCAGTAACACTGGAATCCAGATGGCATGTTGAGATTGTGCTGAACTGAGGTAACATGAAGTACAACAATCCAAAGAGATGATCTTTGATACAAATGCAAACCAAATGTTGATACTTGTCCGGGGA
Source organism: Branchiostoma floridae x Branchiostoma japonicum (assembly GCA_013266295.2). Classification (NCBI taxonomy): domain Eukaryota; kingdom Metazoa; phylum Chordata; class Leptocardii; order Amphioxiformes; family Branchiostomatidae; genus Branchiostoma; species Branchiostoma floridae x Branchiostoma japonicum. The sequence goes on from CM023823.1 coordinate 23,524,510, forward strand.
ATATGAGCCCCTGAGACATGCAGCATAGTTCTGTGGTCAGGGTAAGTGTGAGGTAGACAGATTGACTTTCTGTTGCATACTGAATAACATAGAAAGTAAAAAATCTCTTTGGATTACAATAAATCTTCATTGTTCATTGGAAACAAACTGCTGGTCAAAGGTACATAGCTAATCTGAGGATTGCCACAGTTTGAAAGCATATCAAAATAGAAAGTACATGTATGTATATTGATCTGCTTAATGCAGATCTACCTATTGGTGGTTAAGTTTGACTTGTACATAGTTTGTGGTGTTTTTGAGGTAGAGGTAGTTATGCCACAAGGTATCCACACAAGATCAGATATGAAGGAAAATACAACCATTCAAATCACAACCCGTAAATAAAGCAGCCGCTGGAGTACAGTGATCCCACCTACCTAGTACAGTTATCACACATTTCGGGATATTGGATTGTAGCTCAATCACTGTGCACGAGGATGTCTCTGAGGTAGAAGTCACAGAGAAGATAAGAGTGGTCCCTTCGCCACTGTAAACCACCATGACCACTAGAGGAGTAAAGTTTAAATCCTGCTTTGCTGAGTGTAGCAACTAAATGTTCAATTCAGATGTATGGCCGAGGCAGAGACCACGAGGGGACTCGGTGGGCTCTGGAAGAAACCATTGCACCAGATGGGGGGATCACTGGGAATCGGTGGGAGAAAGGGACCGCTCCTCATCAATGTGCAGTTGGTCCTCATCCTCAGACTCTGCCATGGCAGCCTCCAGGTGGGATCGCATCTTCTGCTCTCTGTCCAACAGCTCTGCAAGAGACGAAATTTTCTTATTGGTCTGTCTTTAGGTTACCCTACCATAGTGGCTCAGACTTCTGTGTTTAATAAACACACACTTTGGAGCATTCTTTTATTCACTACCAGAGTGGATCAGACTACTGTGTTTTATAAACACAGTTAACACACACTTTGGAACGTCCTTTTATTCCTGACCACAGTTCATAACAATTTGTACACATATCCTATTGTTTAAGAGAGGCATGTAAGTTCATTAGGAATGCAAGCTATTTACATGGAGAGTTGCAAACACAAGCCGATAAGTATGCATGTTCTAGCTTAACAGGATTGAAATGAGGTGTACCTTCCAGCTGCTTGATCCGTTCCTCAGCCTGCTCCCTGGAAGTCTTCTCCTGTAGGTACCTGGTCTTCCACTCTCCAACATGGTCTGAGAACACAACAGTAACGTTTCACTCTTCAGTGTACGAAATACTTTTTTGAGCCAGGTTGCACAGTGGCAACCTAGGATGAAAGCTAGGTTGCCCATCAAAATTCCAGGTTGCCCCAAATTTAAACTCTTCTACATTATGATTAACTTTGTTAGAATGCAATGTGAATTTATACATTTTTGACAGAGTTGTTTCCCCTTACCTGAAGTGATGAGCTCTTCCATGGGAGTTAAGAGTTCCCAATGGAAGAAAGGGGCATCCTTACCACCAAATTTAGGTAGTGCACTGAGCTACCTGGGTGTAAAAATAGGTTGCACCAAGCAAAATATGGTTGCATGGTGCAACTGGGCAACCTAGTATTTCGCACACTGCTCTTACATCTGACAACCTTCAACCTTGGACAACAGTAACATTTAATTCTTACATATGATGACCCTAACCCTAACAACAGAGAACACTTAACTGTTACACCTCATAACCCAAACCTCCCTGGTACTATCATCTCTTTCTGGGCCAACATTCAGGCTTTGACAAAAGCTGTGCTCCTTACTACATATTAGAATTTGCTATGTATCACACAGCAATATGTCCTGGAGTCAGCAATACCGGTATGTCAGCAATATGTCCTGGAGGTATCCTTCGTTGGCATTGGGAAAATGACAGTGCTGAGACTCGGCATTTGACCACCTTCTACTTTCTTAATCTTTTTCAAATGTTCTGGAGATCTTCATTGTATCAGTTGCACTACAGCAAGTAGAACATTTCCTACCTGAGCCTTCCTCTTGCTCACGAACACGTCTGAGTTTGTGCGCAGCCAGAGCGAGCAGTTCCTGAGCAGTTTCCAGGATACAGACTGGGTCTGAAACAGTTCAAAAATATGAACATCATTCAGTCATGACACACAGAATACAGCTTAGAGGACAATGGCACTTAAAAGGGCAAATTTATGTATTAAAAAGCCACTTCCATGCTACAATTCTTATACAAGTTATAGAGTTCAAACATACATCTTTGGATTTACTTGCTGATTAAGGTAACATGTTGGTCAAATAGGTATATGAACCTTCTCTCTTGAAGGTGGGTCCTTCGGTTGTGGGATGTGACTCATGGTGCTCCCCGTTGCCGTTGGTTCCAGAGTGGGCGTTGCCCGGCGGGGAGGGTTTGCGCACCAGGTTGAGAGGCTGGGGCAGCTGGGGCAGGCCGTTGGTCATCATTGCTCCCTGAGTGTGGTTGGCAAGCATGGAGGAAGGTGGGGTTTCACAGGGGATGTTGTTTCTTCTCCCAACATTGGCCGTGGTGAGAGCCATGGGGCTCTCGTTGTTGCCGCAGAAACGCTTCAACTCGGGGGACATGATGCCCAGCTCCTGCATGGCCAGGGCTCGCTTCCGGTACAGACTCCCCTTCAGCTTCAGTTGGAAGTCCATCCACATCTTGTACTGCTCCTCTGATGGACCCTCGATGTCTAACTGCAACACCTGCAACAAGGTGGAGGAAAGTTACAGACAACTCTCAACTTGACTCTAGGCCTAAGCTTCTTGGCCCTCTTGACATGCTATATTTACTGTAAGAGCTGTAAGAACTTTTAAGTTACTTTTAAGATCCTGTAAATTCATTTAAAAATGAATTTAAAAATGAATTTAAGTTACTTTTAAGATCCTGTAAATTCATTTAAAAATGAATTTACAGGATCTAAGATAGTTATTATTACACCCCTATACAGGAATGACAATCTGTACCAGTGACTCAAAACATACCCTATATCTATTATCACATTCACTGTGTCACTATGTGGTTACATTCCAGTATGTGGGTAATAACGGGACTTGCCTGTGCAGTGCTTTCGATTCGCTTGCCGTACTCATCGTGCAGATGCTTCAGGAAGGCGGACGGAGAGAAGAAGATGCCACAAGTCTTGCACATGATGCATTTGGAGTCGCTGCGGGTCTGGTACTTGGGGATGAGGCTGCCCTGCTGCACGCCGTACTCGCTGACGTGCTTGATGCTTAGCTGCTCTCCCATGGTGCTCTGCAGCCGCTCGGCGAGGTCCTGCTGGGAGAGCTGAGGTAGTGCCATGTGGCCGGGGCTGCTGGAGGCTGTGGTGGCGGGGGTGGACGGAGACTCCTGGCCCTTCATACCCGGGGAACCCATCTGGTCCAGCTCATCATCCAGCACGGAGATGACATCAGCCAGCTCTCCACGGGTCGACCCTCCCAGGTACTGTGTGGTGGGGGGGTTGCCGTTGGCGGTGGTGGTGACTGTGTCACCGTGGGTTGTGATTGGGGCATGGGATGCATGTGCAGCTGCGGCTGCGGCTGCTGCCTGGGCATGTGCAGCCTGAGCAGCTGCCAACTCAGCCAGAGGGAAGCCTTGGAGTGAAGATGCCTTCATGATAGCCCTGAGAGGGACACAATGATCACACTCTCTGTCAATATCTGTCATTTTACTATGACAAGTAAATGTGTCATCTAACAATGTCAAAAAGCAAGCAGCTTTTATAAGACTGTTTTAAATCACCATGGATGACAAAAACCATTTGAGGATTGTTTGCATTTTATACTTACACCTCTTGAAATAGTTGTTGATAATTAATCTACTGGTGATTTATTATAATCATGACTAATCAACCAATGTGGCATTGTTCATATACTGTCAATTATTTCAAACCTATACCCCTGCGCTGTATTGGAATCAAGTACAAACATACATTCAGGGATGTAACTGATATTGACTGTGCTCTAGAAAGAGATGGTATCCGTATTACCTGAAATCAATAGGTGACCCCAATGAGCCAATCCTGCTCCTGCTCCTATAGATACAACAACACAGAAAAGGTTTAAACATTGAAATGCGTATAAAACATCATTCAAGATTATGTAGGCCTGGTGATATGTAGGCTTACAGCATATTCCCACCAAAATCCTGGATACACACATGGTCTTTTTGATAAAACCTTCTATTCCACGTGAAATATAAAAGCTGGAAGGGGACTTTCATTGACTGTGCAATAGGGGTGTATACCAGTACATGGACAGATGTGGAACAAAAACAAACACTACTAATTGATTCATCCAGCACAAAGACAAAAGCAGATGTGTCAAAAATTTGTTCCCTTACTATTTTTGTAACAGTTTATTAGTTATTTTCCCTTGGGACAAATGCCCTAGATAGCTAAATGAGGGCAGGAACTTGAATACTGAACCGGTCTGAGTACCCCAGACCTGAACCTGAATATTCTGTTCCCACCCCTACTGTGCGACAATGGCACATCCCAGGACTGACCTGTAGTTGCGGAAGGACTGACAGAGCTTCTCAGCATCTTCTTTGGAGATCATGGAGCAAGATTTGGCGTTGTGGTCCACGGCACCTCGCTCCTTCAGGATCATGAACTGGCGTGGAGAGACGGGGAATGCACTCTGCAGGTTCAGCTGCTTCTGCTTGTTGTAGATCTGAGCTGGAGACTTGTATAATACCTGAACAAAACAAAATATACCTTTCAATGAGCTTTCAAACCTAAAATAAAATCCAACATGAATACTGTAGTTTACAAAAACATGCACATTGTATGTGCTTGCCTCACAACTAGTGATCAAACATGATTCCTGTATATAACTGTATAAGGCATATACCAGTCACTTCCAATTTCTAGCTTTTGAGCTCTGTGCCGCCAACGTTGATGAGTTACTGTTTCAAAAGCAGCATGCAATGTACAAAAAACATAAAATTTCCTATACCATACAAGTGCTTGGGGAAAAGTCACATTGGCACAATGTGAAAAGAATGGATGCAGGAGAACATAGACATACGATGTTCACCAGGATACTGTACCACCCAGGAATGTAACTATGTTTTTGTTGGTAATTCCAATTTGTTTGATCCATTAAAATACGGATTGCCTCATGGTCCTGGTGTAATGTTTAAAACACACATGCAGACAGCACGTCAAGGACATTTAGTAACAAAAGCCTGTACCAAGTAGATATCAAAACTATATTTCTCAGACTGTAAAAATAAATGTGATGAAACAGCATGCTGAACTGCTTTGGCTTCCTTGTGTACTTTGCATGCCAATTAAGCTTTTTACATGGATCAATATGAGCGAGTGTGTAATATCAAGTGTCGTGAAACATTTTTGTTTTCCAAATCCTTTGTTCTTCTGCGTCATTTTAGTTTGAAGTCTCCCAGCCTGCCATCGTTCTAAACTAGTGTGGTCCAACATTTTAACATTAGCTACACAGACAAAGGGACAAGGGAAGATTTCAGCTTGGCATTATAATAGGATACATGTAATCTCTGACAGGGCAAACAATACCCTTCATACTATGCCATCTGGAAAGTTCCCATGGTCAGCACATGTTTACCACAGAAGGACACACCTTACAGTGAGAACTGTGCAAACACTTCATAGTGATATCTTACACTGGTTCACACAGCTAAACAAAGTCTCTCCCCCTATGACACACACAGCATTTTCCTGACCACAGTAGGTGTTGTAGAGGTTTCTGTTAACCTTTACCAACAGGTCAAGACCCCGGCAAATGACCAAAACTTGGTCAGGCACCAGGGCACTGGTGCAACTCGCACACAATGTCAGGTTGGGGCCTACTCTGGGCCTCCATTGTTGTGGCTCACTGCTGTTGGTCACTCTGGGCAATGTGGTGGCAGAGGTCATTTCATGCAAGAGTTGCTGGGTTCAAAGACATCTGACCTCTGTTGGAAAATACACATTAGCTCTACATCATTTTTCAGAGCAAGTAGCAAACTGCCTTCACATGACAACATATAGAAAAGCTCCATCCCCACCCTGTCTTACATGATGATATACATGTAAGAGCAGATGAAATATCAAACCACAATAGGATTAGTATATATAGCTGAAGAGCAGTTGAAGTATGCACTGGGTGGAATGGTTGACCTCACAGGGTCAAAGGAAACTTCATGGGACAAAACCGTGACACACCCATTCTAACCATGGGAAAGTTTCATCATTCAGCGACCCGGTTATACATGAAAGTTTAGTTTTTAGTACCATAGCTAATCCCAGGACAACTGACCGTATTGTAGCACGCTGGAAGGTGTCATATCAAATAGAGATGTGCACAACACACGTAGCAAGGGATTTCAAATGTAATACAACGCTCTATCTGTATTTATATAGGAAGTGAGGAACAGACAGAGAGACTACCATACTTCGGTATCCTCTTCCCTTCATAACACTGTCCATTCTATACCTGATGTTACAGATTTATCTAAGCAAATCTGATGCTGATATTAAATTCTACTTGCGCAGCTACATACATGGCATGAATGGTGTGTCATTATCTCCCTGGTACACTTAATGTATCCATTTGTGCGGACATTATAGGACATGTATGAAACCTCTGCCATTGGTAACCTAGACAACACAGGCACCAACCATTATATGGAATAAATAGAGAGAGACTATTTCAAATAAATAACTGCCTTTACTACATTTTCATTACCAACTGGCTTCCAAAAAGTCCTAGCTTAAAAAAATTCCTTGTCCAATTCCTGCAAAAAAATTTTAGATGTCTTGTGCCAGATTGCATGAAAACATTATTAATACTTAGAGCGCCATAATTGAAGGACTATCCTGACAAAGGCATTTTTGAGAGCTATAAGCAGATATGAAGACCTAATGACATACAGTACATTGTAGCATACTTCTAATGCGGACATTAACCTCTCTCCTGCTGTGGGCTCACCTCAGCACCCCAATTCTACAACAGAGATAAAATAAAGGGTTTCATAGAGATGGACATAACATGTACATTAGCAGTAGTAATAGTATGCATGATGGCGAAGTTGGCTTCATTTGGCTGAGAAGGTCATAGTAACGTATGTACGGATATTTGCAGAGAATGTTTTGAAAGACTGCAGAAAAACATTCTGACAAATTGCACTTTTGCAGGTGTACTCTGGACCTTGTAACCAACAGTCTGATGGACTGCTATCTTTCTACATCAAGGGACAAAAAGATTTGTCTCTTCGGATACAGGAAGCTTTAGTTTAGCTAAACAAAACCCACTTGACATTTGTGGGTTGATATGGACCAATTGGTGCGCAGGCACCTTCGTTGCTACTGAATCATCCTACCATTCTTATCCCTTCAGGGTTGCTGACTCTTCCAGTAGTAATACATAGGGTAAAAGATCAGGTCAAAAGGGCAAAGGATATTACTGATGCATATATACATATGCACAGATGAACAAATACAAAAGACTACAACAATCTACAAAATAGAATCATCATCATTCCAGGGTACTAAGTATTTTCACTCTTGCTGAGGAATATGGAGTAGAAAATGATGTTTTCTTCAAAATCTGACATGAAGAGACTTTGTCCTCTGGCCTTGGTAAATTCACTTACTGTCTGATTTGTTGTTTGGAGCAATTCTGTTCACATCCACCCCGCTAATCTCACTGCAAATTACACTGAACACTTATTGACACAAGAGAGGAAGATTTCCAACGATGGAAGCATTCAAGGACACATACTGCAGATAACTACAATTCATAATTCATTACTAATTTGGTGCCAGCCTTAAGAGGTACAATCACTCAGAAGCATTCAATAGGACTAAAATGGCACATTAATATTGCTCAGAGCAAATTAATCTATAGATGCTTCCCACGTAAGTTGACATCTATAGACGCCATGTTGGAATATATAATATGTATGTATTCTAACAGATGAGATTTTTTTCATTGTCCTTCAACCCTTTGCCTGCATTTATGCACCCAAGTTTGTGCTAAATACATAAGGATGAGTCAATGAGGAAGCTGTATTTTTAACATTGGTGCAAACAAAATCAAATAATGCTAAAATCTACAAAGAATGAATATCAAAACAAATGTTCTTTTCTGTTGTCTAAGGACAACCTAAAATAATACACAACTGTTACTAGCAATAAAGATTGAAATAACATGAATGTCTGCATCCAGTTTCAGGTGAGAAGTTTTCATAATTTCCATACAATTTTATTTAGCAATCAAATTTATAGCAGAAACACCAACTTGTTTTATTTGAACATAGAAACGGCAGGTATCCAAATCAACTTACCAATTTTTGCCACAGTTATTATGTCAGGGCAAGGCACTTTCACTGGGTTATACAGCGTTTGGTATAGAATTGCAGCACCTGGTACCTTTTACTAAAGCCTGGTGGTTACATTTGTGGTAACAACTTTTATTACCACTGGTATCATTTGTTATATGCTATTTTCTGATGGAAATCCTGAATTTATTACACTGTATATCCAGGACCATGTTACTCAGCTGTTGTACTTGTAGTGAGTAATACTGGAATAGTTGAACCACAGGAACTACACTTTACTAAGTCAAAACAATGATCCAGTTTCTTAGTGGGTTAACACATGTACTAAAACTTAACTGGTTCAAAGAACTTGTTTTTTCCTTGATGTCAGTGTGGAAAATCGTAAAGTTTTCTGACCGACAATAAACATTTATATAAACATGATGTATTTGCACAACTGTTTTACATAGTCTGCAATTACCAAAAACAATCAGATCTGAAACTGAGGGCCCAGTCACATTCCTCCCACAACTGCCATTTTAGTTTCCAACTGTAAATTCTTGGAACAGTCAGGGAGGTGTCATACAAAATCCAGCTGTCTTAATCTTATGATGGGAAAGGTTGCCCAAAAATGTATACGAATTTCAAGAGTGAAGGAAAATGACCTACTTATTTTCAGTGAACAGAATCTGCTGCAGGCCAGATTTTCCAAGCCAAATTGCATAACAAGCGTAACTAAAGCCTAACCTCAATAACCTGGCGTGACTCAACATGCAACGTATACAACATATATGTTTGTCATCTCTGTCCTCAGTCAGTTGAAACTCAGTGTAATACTAGTAATAGAAGATGGAAATATATGACAGTCATGCACACAAGGCTTTGGCTTTATTACTTACATTGCACTGATGTCACCATTTTTCATGACCCCGTGCCATCTATTTTAGTAAGTTACATAATACTTAATATACGCCCAACCTCTGTTCATAAAACTGCTACAAGGCAGGCTTCAGTTGATCTTAGCCTGGATGCCAGACTGTTCCCAGGGCCAACACACAGGCCAGCCCCCAGTTAGACCCTGAGAAACATGTTGGCCCTGGAGTGGATCTGGAGGAGCTAGCCTGTATATTGGTCCTGGCAACAGTCTGGCACCCAGGCTAGTTGATATGGTGGAAAATCCAAACTTATAATGTGTGTGACAGAGTCTTTGACTTTTAAATCATACGCTGATAAATAAATGTATGTATGTAACAACAATACTGCAATCTCAATTCAACATTAATTTCATAAAAGCACTGCAATTCTTTGAAATCATATCCACAGATTCTTCTTTCATCAAATTCATGTTTGAAAATAAAGGAAACAGTAGAAGTATTAAGTTTTAACCTATCAGCTTGTTTGGGATGACTATGGGACCAACAGGCCAATCTACAGAGCTGCTTGTGATTAGTAACAGGCTCCTCCTGATAGTATTTACAGAGGACATTTAGTTTAATGATACCCTATAGATCAGGCACAGATGTTGGATTTTGGGGCTCTTCTTTCTCATTTAAATATGTCACAAATGGTGTAGCCAGTACTTCTCCCATTTGACATTTGCATGTCACACTGGACTGAAAGAGGTGAAAATTACCCCTTTTTGTTTCATGTCAAGACAATTACAGATATTGTGTCAGGTTGAGAATTGGGACAGTGGGGGCAGACAAATAGCAGAAGGGAGGATGACAGGAGTAAAGCGTGCCAAACTTCACACCATCTGTGCCCAGAAAATTAACCTCTGGTATGATGGGCATCACCAAATTCTTTGGAAGATGGCTTTTTAATGATCTTATCCGACCACACCTTCTTCCTCCTCCATCTAGAGAGAAAGGGGACAGACCAAAAGTGGGCATGGCTGGGGGCCAACTGTTCTGTTCTGAACATACTGTCCTTAAACTTGCTTGTATGTAGCCTATACATATAGATACTGGCAGGTTACTGGGTGTTTTACTGGACAATGTTGATCACAGTAGACCTACAGCAGAGCTGTGGAAGTACCTATCTCTGTAATTAGGTCCACCCAAATCTAGATGTGGTTTACCAAACAAACGGAGGTTCCCATCAATAACGTGAAAACTGGCTGTGTGTACTTGTATACACATGAGATGCAGAAGCATATACACCCAAGACAGTGAGACATTTGTTTTCGGCTACATCTTGACAACATATGGCAGGTCATAAAAGGCACTAAACCAAACATAGAATGACACATTCAATTCATAGTCAGATGACTGAACGAGAAGAAATGTCTTATCCTGAATGGATAATGCATCTGGGGGTGATTTCTATTCAATATCTTAGAAATCTATTTTCAGCTCAGTAGTTTAGACATAAGCATTCCTCGACAAATCGACAAAAACAATGCCCTGTTAAACAAAATGTCGGTCAGCATTTTTAAGTCAAGAAATGATATACAGTAGTGTACTTGCATTGATATACAATACACTGTATATACCACCACAGCACCATTTGCTGTACATGTACTTACTTACATGTACTGGATGCAGGATGTCACCAACAATGTTTACATCAATATCCTTGACAAGAACTGAACACTGACAGTATCCACACATCCCTTATCTGTGGCACATGGCCATGACTGATACTGTTTTAAATACAAGTACTTTCTTGTTATACAACTTACAAGGACTTGTTTTGATTTGTAATTTTTTTCTTCCAAGATGGAAGATGGAAAAGAAAAGTGCTGCTACGTTGTCAAAGACAAGATTGTGAAGCAAATCACCTTTATCTTGAGTATTGAACGAAGACAACAACGAAGTTTCAATTGACCTCAGAATGTTTTGTCAATACGAAGATGAAAAGCAGCTAATCTTTGTTCATTTAATTCCAAGGATCGGACAAGATGATAAAGATATATTCTTAACATTTATTTTGCAAATAATGCTGGGTTGCCAATACAATATTTTCAAACTATACATATATAGCTTATGATATATATTTTTTAACAAAAAGCTGCCAAATGTGGTCTTGATACAAAAACAGGAAAGCCAGTGACCATGAGTTATCATCTATCCACATGAAGCCCTTTAAATCAGTGTCCGTTTGGCTTGTGGTGATGTGGTAGAACCAGGTGTCCACCCATCTGACTCTCAAGCCTTATTCAAGGACAGAAACCTTTCCCTTCTGACAAGTGATTTATTATCAACTTGGCCCTGGGACACAACACAACACTTCAGGCTGTTATTTACACTTTCCAGACAGTGCTGTCAAAAGACAAAGAACGGGAATTTTACAGTCCCAACTTTGCTGAAAATCCTACCCTACTTTAAAAAAACAAGCTACATCTGTACTTTACTTGTAGTCTTTATAAAACTGAACAAATTAGAGAAACCGGACAGAAACCATGCATTAAAAGGACGGCACAGTTTTAGCAGCATTACACAATTCATCATCACACAGACAGAATCACCTATTCTAATATTTAAAAGTAGGAAGAAAGTGTGTTATATTGGAAAGAATTATTTTTTCAGTTGAACATGTACTTGACCTTCGGACATCCACTAGTTTTTGGAGGACATTTTCCACTTCAATGTGTATGTGGAGAAAAACAACTTTTAAAACAAACTATAGTCCTTCCCAAAGGATACATCATGTACATGTAATATCTGTCAAATAACAAGGGTTATAAGTTTGGTCTAACCTTTCTATCTGAGAAGAAAAATTGACAAAACATGCATATGCCAGCATCCATTCGATTCATGGAAAAATTTGCATGTAATTTTGTTTTCTTCCTTGCAAAGATACAGACCAACTTTCATAACCAATGCACACTAAAAATTTAAATATCTCCAGAGATGTCCTCTCCAGTATGTGCCCACACACTGATACAATCATCCAACACTAAATCTTCTGTCAGAATGTGAGAAGCAACACCACATGTGAGAATCCATAAAGGATGTTCCAAATGAATCCCTGGCATCTTTCTGCTTGATCGGTATGCTGTAAAGTTATACATGTCCATAGAATCTAGGCAATGTCCAAGTTATAATACTTGTATGTAATCACAAAGTCCCCAACCAAAGCTGGCTTTATCTCGTTTTATAGTTATATACCGGCCTGAGGCTACACAGCTGTTAGCTGATAGTCATACCACAGGCAATACTTCCATTCACAGGGATCTATATTACCTGTTTATCTCTTATTCATATCATTTATAATTTAGTAACAGCCTGTGGCACATTTGCATTCAGCGCCTATTGAATCACAAAGTGAAAAACATGTCACATATATGTCATATTTTGGCCCATTTACATGAGCCAGCTATCACTAGTATCAGAAGAATGGTAGAAGCTCTTTCTTCATGTTACATTCTACATGCCTGGTACTAAACCTGGATAGTCAGAAAGCTGACCACTGAGGTATTTATTTATAGTCCAACAAGGCTTTATGTAGATATACCATTCGATGGTGTTTGGTTACTCTTCACCATTTAGACAGAGCAAGAGATGGGAAACACAGCCTTTAATACACATTTCATGGGTGAATGGCAGGCTTCCTATGCAAATGTGGGCACTTGATAACCCTGTGCATTCTTTTATGTACTCTATACTGGATATGTCAAACACAAGGGCTGCAAAAATCAACACTATTCAAATGAGGTCTTTTTGTGCAATGAAGAGCGGGTGGGGTTCACACTTTACTTTCACAGCTTCCTGAAGCCTTTTGACAAGACATGACAAATTTCTATTCGATTCCACACCATCAAATAGTCTTTGAAGTCAATTCTGAGGTGCCAAATGGACAAAATTCTTCCCCTCCTCAAGGATGTTATTGTGATACTTCAAGACGCATCTAACCTTACATCTAATTCTTTCACATTGTTTGCTGTGCTTTGTTGTCCCACTCCCTGGGTTTTGCATGGGAACACTTCAGTGGCGCTACGTTTGCTTACCAAATGGTTAGTTTTACAAGGAACGTTGTTTTGTATAGAAAAGCTGGGGAAACAAGAGTGTTCACTCAAGGCCACTCACTGTGCAAGGCTACACAAAACAAACTGCAACGCAATCTGGCATATTATACATAAAGCCATACATACACAATTCACTGTAACACAGTATGTAGTTATACCTCATGCGCTTTAGCAGTCTGTTGTGTGATCCTTACACACACACAGATAAAAATCTGTTATCCTTCCTAAGCTTTGAATCCTTGGTTGGGAGGATTTAAATTTCAAATCTAGCTGAGATTTGCATCATGTACCTATTGTATTCTGATGCATCTAAAAGGTTGGAGATTTGCATGTGTGAATGTATGCATTTAAATGTGACTGTGAGATTCCAAGCTGATCTGGAATGCTGATTAATCAATCAGTCAATTCACACTGGAGACAGATAATTCTTACTCTTTGTTCAGGAGGCTTACAGGAAAGGAAGAAGGTGAGACTGAGATAAGACAAAGGCATCAAATAAGTACATACTACTTTGAAACTAGCTTTGAAGTTTGATATCCAGACTTCTTATAAAAGAATCTAATAGCTGGAAAATAAATCTCGAGTAATTAGAAAGACATTTGCAAAATACTAGTTATATGATAGCAATAAAAACATTCATGCAAATGTGGTTGTGCCTAAGGAAAACAATGTTTTGAACAAAACATTTGTACTGAAAAATCACTGGGCATTGCTTCCTTTGTCTCACTGGCAATCTTGGATATGACTAGAAACATATATATCCATCATAACTAGTAGAAGATATTTTTCACCCACACATCTACTCTTTTCTTTATTTCTTGAAATATAGGAAATGTTAGACTATTTGTATTTCTTTGGTTAAAGCTATCAGTTGGCATCATAAAAGTCTTGAAAGGACCAAAATTCACCTTCATGCTGCAAAGGTTACCGCAGTTCATGTAATATTTCCCTCATCTGTTCAACAGTTCTAGTGGTCATACAGAAAAAGAAAATCTGGCTTCTATCACACAAAATGTCTTTGTCTTACCAAGTATGTATAAATAAACAACATGGTGAAGAAGTATGCATAGTATCACAGATAAAGTCCATATCAAAGTGCAGTAACCTTGGCTGACGGCTTTACTTCCAGACCATGTCTAACTAAACACAGAAGTCCACACAAAGGAGCCAAGGTCAACCTTTGAAAACAGAGAAAGCAATACTTCTTTCTAATAAGACGTTAAATAAATACCAACTGGTCAGGTGCGCTGGTAATGTTGCGCATTTATGTAAAATTGATTAGTGCTCATAATGGTAAGAAACTACTAAAGTTTCCATTGTTTCTTCCATATTTTCTACTTGGAAAACTTCAATAAAGATAGAACAGAGAAACCAGTACTAACTTCTCGAACAAATTGAGTGGCAGCGCACATGACAACATACATGTACCGTCAAGTTTTTAATGAAATCAACATGACTGTGAAGTTAGCAATGTACAGTGTATTTGTGAGGGATGTCACAATCTGTGACAAATGTCATCATACCAGAGAAGACAAATCTACAGGCATCTGGCAGTGATCATGCCTGCCCAGCGTGACTTCACCTCCTCATGGATAATCACCCATTAAATTTAACTCTCCGACTTTTATGTCACTACAATTATCTACAAAGCAAGACAAATATTCCTAGAGCCTTAGCGGTAGGAAGATGCGGTTATCATCGATTCCATGGATTTCTGAGGGAGGGATTGAATCTGGCCACCGGAAAAATTCATGAGCGCAGCGCGCACTGTGCAGCACCACCACACACCACACACGTTGTCGCCCCAAAAATCACATGCACGTCAAAAGTAACGTGAAACTGTACCTTATTCCGTATCTCTGGCAGCGACACATATTCCGTGTCCAGAATTCTGAAGCCCGTGAGTTCAACGCCCCCAATCTCCGTGGGCACGACGTCCAAGTTATCGGGTGCTGGGTTGGGATTCATGGCCGGGCTTGTCACTGGGTTGGCGTCGAGTAATAGCTGCTGCAGGATAAGCACGGCAAACGTAACGTTACACATGAAACATGTGGTCTTTTCTTGCGCAGCTGAATGTCGTTAAGTTGATAGGGTTGTAAAAGTGCACAAAAACAAAACGCATTGGGGGGAATATCCTACGCACTCGGAACTACGACTTCTCCTCGAACAAAAACAGCAGCGGCGAGGTTTGCCGTCTACGAAATTGAACTTCGCATGTTGGTTAGAATAGTTATATAATTTTGATACCTGCGGGTATTACACAAATAGTAAAGCTTCTCTTTCTACGATAACAAGAGCCACAGAGCGCAAAGTGGAAGCCTTGGGACCACACGCCTGCTGGAGATTACGCGCCGCACACGGACTCAGTAACAGTTTGAGATGTAAATGCAACGTTGCTATTGTCTAAAACGTAAATAACATAGCGGTAAAGCTATTTTCGCATGCGGCGTTTTGTGAAGTACGGGAACGTACGGGGCCAATCAAAGATGCCGAAATAATCATCAATATAGATCTTTATGCAAGACAATAAAACATGTCTTGAAAACCATAAGCGAACTTATTACGACAAAAGTAAAGTGCAAAAGAACACAGATTCGTGCAAACCTTGAAGAAGTTTGTTGTTGTTCACTCCTCACATGAAGAGGCCGCCATTGTATTCCTTTCCCAGCATGCACTTGGAGAGTGTTGCAGCTCACTTGTCACTAGATGAATGAATTTTGACAGAGGGGTGGTTTGAATAATACCGATACATATTATTAGCATAAATAGATGCTTAAGATTTGAAACTAGTTATTTACACAGTATACACTAATATACAGATATTGGCTTGTTTGGAAGGTTTCTTTATTTGCAAAAAAGTGAACAAAATACGTAGTTTTATAATCAAACATACCTATTACTTATTAGTTTGTTCCTACCCGAATGTCAGCTTAATTTGTACTTTGATTGGGCACTGTACCTGACATGAGAGATAATCTTTGCGCTGGTTGGTTCGCAGATTCTGTCCGATTCATGGGTTCGTCAGAAGCAATGAGCTGCAGGCTACTCGACAATCATGGCGGCAGAGATGAAACCAGGTGAGCTACCAGACGACACGTAAACACCTATGAAAAAGTGTCGCAAATTGTGATCTGAAAACGTAATGCCGTAAGATATGCTAGTGGTGTAACGTAGATTGTGACTGTGAATATGTTAGGTTAACGTTAGTCCATTTGGGGTCTCGTACGAGCAGAGATCCCTGATACAAGTCGTTATACCTTATGTGGACATAGTTTGTCATACCCATGGTCTTCAAGTTCAACCCCGCCCCCTTTGTGGCTCCTCTACACTCCCTCAGTCCGATCTGCCTCTTTAACATTAGCTATGGAACACTATGGAACGTAGTGATTCTCGTGTGCCTGGTGTGGTTTGCCTTGCTGATGGCCCACAGGGGTGTCCACAGATTATCATTTTCTTGCTTAGACCTATAAAAGACATCAACCATTGAACCTCCTTGCATCAACAAACTAAAATTCTTCATCTTTGTTTTTCTTATTGACAGAGCACATCGCAGCAATGGATACAAACATCCTGTTTCAAAAGTACACCATCAATGAAGTGAAGGACACTGAGAAAAGGGTCAGGTAAGGATATCTGGTAGATATGTACCGTAAAGTCAAGAGATTTCTGTACTACCGGGTAACTAAAGACTGTAAGCAATATGACTAATGATTACATACACGATATATACACGGTACATACACGGATTATGTATATCACATCTTTTATGGATACATAAGTACAAAATTTGATACCACATGAATCACAGTTTCAAAGATACATTTACTTTTCTTGAATGAACAGGTCTGACATTGAAAGGAAGAAAGAAGATCTAAGACAAATGGTTGGGTAAGGACAATTCTTCCCTGTGAATTTTCAGATTTTCAAGTACTTTTTTGGGGAAAAAACACCTAGTTAAAGATTTCTGCAGTGAAGGAATAGTGCTAAGGTAGAATCTAACTCTAAGTGTGTGTGTGTTTCTACAGTGCAGTGCCAGAGGGCACTTATGAAATCTGCTATCTCTGATTGCCCCTTTTTTAAAAATTTATTTATTTATGAAGATTTACCACATTTGTGGAAGGATTGACATAACAGGTGACTATCACCTCTACAAGATGTCAAACCTGAGAACAGACTGTAAGGTTTGAACCACTCACACCGGGAAGGACCCCTACTCTTTTCGATAAGTATGGTGGGATCTTTAACGTGCGTGAGGTGTGGCTCTCCCCAAACACGGGACCTCCATTTAACGTCCTATCCGAGGGACGTCCCTAACGAAGCTAGGTACTCATTTACACCTGAGTGAAGTGAGGAAAGTCGTGTAAAGTGCCTTTCCCAAGGGCACAAGATCGGTGACATGGGTGGGGATCGAACCCGGGACCTCTTGGCCCTGAGCCGAAAGCGCTACCGCTGCGCCACACGACCCCAAAACGACCCTTGTTCTTCTTGTTTCTAGGGAGAGGTACCGGGATCTGATTGAAGCAGCAGATACCATCCGTGAGATGAAGAACAGTGCAAATAATGTAAGTGTTTGTTGTATAGGTCATCGGAAAGTTTGATCCTGAAATGCTTCATGTAATATGCATGATAAGTTTTGGAGATCTTCAGGACAGAGTTAGGCTTGTGTGATAAATGATGCTTTGTGTTACAGGTTGGACAAGCAGTGTCCAGCATGGACAAGTATTGCCAACGACTACAGAAGAATAAAAAGAATCATGCAAGGGAAAATATGGAGGCTGCAAAAAAGTGAGTTTACCTTTACGTCGATGAAGGTTAGACATCCAGGTAGTAATGAGACACGCAAGAAAACTGTTACTCAAGGAACTGGATAGATTTTGAAAACTGTCAGACATTTCAAGTAGCATTCACTGATGAAAAGTAGTGGAAGCTACTTGAAACGTCTGACAGTTTCAAAATCTATCCAGTTGCTTGAGTAACATTTTTCTTGTGAGTTTATCTTTATTGTCCTTGCAGCTTATATTGTACCCTGATTACTAGCTTGTCCTGTAACTGAAGGTTTCTGTATGTTCACTCATGTTGGATTATTTGCCTCATGGGTTATGCTATCTAAAATCATGGTTTCTCTTTATTTCTTTTGCAGAAAGGAACATGATGCTTTCTACAGCATAGCAGCAGAGATAAAGCTACTTTTGGACATGCCAGAAAGGGTATGTTACAAGTACAGTATGTATTGCAGTATGTTCCTATGGTAATGTTAACTGTACGCACCTTTTGTGGCGCTGTACAAAGATTGTTCCCAGAATGATGATGAAGCAGCTGGTATGATAATGATAGGCCAAAAAGGTGATTTGTATTGAATCTCAAACTACAGATGACCTCACAGAGATAGATATTAGATCACCCTCTAACAAAGTCTGTTTTGAGATTATGCAGCTGTCTTGCCTTACAAACTTGTGTTGTCTATATGTTATTAGATCTGGAGTTCCTTAGAGGCAGATGAACTTCTGTCTGCAGCCCGGCTATACCTCTTGTCTCGTCACATCATGACCAGCCTCCACCTGGACTCCCCCTCCCCCCCTCCCTCCGCTCAGAGCCTCCTCGCCTTCTTCCCCATCCTGTCCAGGCAGTGGTCTTATATCAGTCACTTCAAGGTGGCCATTTTACAGGTGGGTGTTTAGAAACTACAGGTGTAACAGGTTAGAATATACCCCTGGCCAAAATGTACCCGTGTTACACCAGTATGTAAGTGCTACCAAGTAAATATGTCATACTGATATCCTGGAGTTGGTCATATGGTCATGGATATGTTATACTGATATCCTGGAGTTGGATCCAGTTCTATTCAAACATTATTGATGATGCTGTGTTGGATCCAAGAACAAAGAAGGATTTTAAGAAATGAAGCATTTTGCATGAGTAGGATGTAATGCTCACAGTAAAACTAATGTGAACTTCTTTGCTTGTGCTGCAGAATGCGAGAAACATGTTGAAGAAACCTGATGCTACTGAAAAGGTATGTTACACTTGACCTTATGTTGAGCTTTATCCAAGTGCTTTTGGTGTAGAATGATTTACCAAGATGAGATTCTGTTTCAGTCACCTAAGAAAGATGGTGTTAGTCTTGCATATTTATCGTCAACCTGATATAACATAGTGCTATAGTTCAATGATTACCGTACTTAATTGTACTGTACTTTGGAAGTGCTGTACCCAGGACAGATGTAGAGCCTGACCTTGTATGTTTGACTACGTGTTACTTCCAGGCCACTGCAGAAGCCCTGTGCTCCATCATATTACTGGAGGACACCTCCCCGAGACAGGTGTTCACCGAGTACCTCCTGGCCAAAACAGTACGTATATCTGCATGGAATTTATATTGGTTTAACAACAGATGTTACTGATAATTTTCAATGATCACCAACAATGACATATCTTTGTTGTATTTCAGAATACAGTCCAACAATTATGTCATCCAGGACAGCAGGGTAGGCATTTTTATCATCAACCCTTTCATGAGCTTCATCACATTGTCAATGCATTATTTTTTTACTAAGGAATCAAAGCTTATCCTTTAGTAGAGGTAAAACACAACATTCTTGGTTCCACGGGCAATTTACAAATACAATGTATATAGCGAGTAACAGTATCTAAATCTCTAGAGCTTGTGTGTTCATCAAAATTAGTCAATCAGTCAATAAGGAAGTAGGTGCATGTTGGTTGATTTTTTTTACATGTCTACATTTTTTAAACATTAATCACACATGCTGTTCACCTGTTTCAGGTGGCAGTATCAAGGCACATGTGTGTGGTGTGGTGCAGCTGATCGTGTCCACAGTCAGGCAGATGCATGCGGTCTTCTATTCACCTGAAACTGGCAGTAGCAAGGAGCAAGGTACATGTACAGGCTCCATTGGCACTTTATTTCCACACCTAACTGGTATTGCTTTTCTTTTAGCAACAGGTGATGGAGCAAGACGACCAATTACAAATTGTGGCTATTCTTTTCTTTCCAGTCAACGATAGCGGACAAAGCATGACACTTTTGTTAGCTAATAGTGCAATGTGGCTTGCGTATTTGAGGAAACCTATGAATGAGACAATAATAAAGAAGTAAGAATGGTGTTCTGATCTGTTATAGGTAAGTTTTTTCTTTACAACTTTGGCATACTAGTAGTTTTAACTCAGATTAGTGGATTAAGAGGTTTTGATGTACATGTTTAAACCCGGGGATTCCGATACCTGGTATCGGCCCAGCACGGTCTATCCGGTAAAATAGAACATAGATTCAAAATATAGGTGATTTTTCAATGTTTTCTTCATGACACTGAAAAATATCGGGGGTTATGTGGAGACAAATACTTCAGACACCTCTCTGACAAAACACGGCCTGAAGTGTTTCCTCAGTCGTGAGATATCAGCGATGTTTCAGGAGCACCACTGAAGGGTACTTTCCGTCAGTTCAAATCTCCCACTTTGGAGCGGCCTGCCAATGAGCGGGCTTCTTATATAGATTCCCCCGGAGTTTAAGAAGATATGTAATCTGTTCCTTCTCCATATTGCAGAAGCGTGTAACCAGCTCCTGACCACCCTGGGGAGTGTGAGTGGAGATGGGGCAGCTCCAGTGTACTCTCTGCTGGAACCAGAGCTGAGAAACAGGCCATTTGCCAAGCACATACCCTCCAGCATAGCAGGTTTGTTGGATTTGTTTGTTTGAGCCTTCTGATGCAATGGTATTGTTTTTTTAACACTATAAAAATCATCCTATTTTAAGGAGAAAAAAGAGCTGTATGCTGCAGTATAAAACATGCCAACTAATCTTTGGAAGTCAATGTTTTTGGAAGTCAGTGTGCTATATTGTAGAACATGCAGTGAACAAAGTTTGTCACAGTAACTACATCAAAGTTTTTTAAATCTTGGTTTAATGGGTCTACAAGCCTATACTAGACACCTGGACCTAAAACACACTAACTGATATGAACATACCTAGTGTATCGACACACACATCTTACTAGCCAATGTAATGATTGGTGACCAATACTGTCAGTCGATAATAATCTTGTTCTTTACTGTCAGAGTTCTGTCCATCATTGAAGACTCTGGCCAACCCAGTATCCCAGGATCACCTTCAGGCCAGCTGTCAGCAGTGGATCACTACGTCAGTATCCCCCCTCATGTTCGATGCAGATTAGAGATGTTGAACCTCTAGTAGATTAAAGGAGTACTCAAGTGGGGAAGGGAGTGTTATTTTCCAATAGACTGTGTTTCAATGGATACATAATTAGAATGGGCTAGCTTGTAGAGGAAGCTATGGGAATATTTTGACAGGAAAAGTCTTTGATATATTTCCATATTTCTTTCTTCTTGCATGGATGCAGTAGGTAGTACATGTAGCAAAGAGAAGAATGATATTACTTAGATTTTGAGATTGTCAAAAATGGTATATTTATGAGTTCATAACAGAAGAAGATGAAATCAAAATACTGTACTCTCAATTCTACCATAGGAAAAATTGTTGTTTTGGTGGTCATTCAGAAATTAAGACAGTTGGGTCTAGATGTTTGTTTCACATTTGATGAGAGAAACTGTTTTTTCTGTATCATGTTGTTCATGACAGAACTGTAAGAGTCTGTAGGGATCAGTCAATAAGATATTCAATCTACCAGGAAATGGATTAACACTCTTATTGCACCTGTATTCAAAAGATTGCTATGTTGTAAGGACATCCTTGCCCTTGTACAATGTTTCTGCTGTACACAGATGTGTGGAGACGATCCACAGAGGAGTTGGGGAGTTACTGGGCTATGTCAGCACCATCAAGGGACTGGTCGCCATCAGAGATGCAGTCTGGGACATGTTGGCACAGGTATATCTGGGTTGTTTCAAACTCTGATGGTACATGCTACAATGAAGCTTAGGAAATCATACACACAGAGTACTACCTGGGGTATTTGCTGTCAGATGTTCATATTGGAGCTAGGCATCTTATGCTATGGCCATGCTTTTTGGGTGAGATACAGCTGTTTGGCTCGGGAAGTACTAGTAGTGTCATAGTTTTAGGCCCCCTAGCTTTGGAACTGCAGATGTGTTTTTGCTGGATATCTTGAAACAGGATAACTCGAAAAGAGAAGAATGAATTTTCAATTCACATTTGGCATGTAGATAATGTAGATAACTTAGGTAAAGATAAATATAATTAGATGCAGAATATGCAAACTAACACTTGATTTCTGTAATAGATAAGGAAACTTCATGATTTCATTGTGTTAAATGATTTCAAGGTATAACTGTAAAAGTAACTGTGCATAGGATGAGGCTAACACTGGTTTTGTAGGGAATGGAACTCTATCCTATTGAGATACTGATAATTGTTTTCCTACGTTGTACATGTTTGTGTTTGTGCTTGTAGGATGGGGCTGGTACGGAATGGAGTGAGGTCTGCCAGCATATACTCCGTAGAGACGTTCTCGTCTGGGAGGAGTTTCTCAGGCCTATCCTTCTGAACAGGTCTCAGGTAGGATGACACATTCTACTTTACCACCTCAATTTTTTTCCTTTCAATTTTACGGCATGTCTTCGCAAATTGATTCTCTAGATTTATTTGACAATTTTTGCTTTCAATTTGGAATTATTATTTTTTAGTCATATAATGTGTTTTTTTGTACCATCACAGTACATGTATTTTTTATGATATTTTTTGCAACATGAAAAAGTTTTGACAGCATTTTAAGAAACAATTAACAGTGTAGCTTTGGATTTGAGAGATAACAGAGGTGCTTCTGTAATGATAACAGAGGTGATGCTGTAATTTGCATTATCCTTGTCTAACTTGTGTTTCCTTTTGGCCTTCACAAAAATTGTCTTGACTTTTGTTTCCTTTTGGCCTTTCACAAAAATTGTCTTTACTTATTTGCATATCAATCAATGGTTTGTGCTTATAAACCAGCAATTCTCCTGCAGTTCTTTAGTGTCACTGACGAAAGGTAGTGGATGCTACCTGAAACGTCTGACCGTTTCCAAAATCATATCCAGTTGCTTGAGTAACTGTTTTTGGCGTATCTTATCACCTGGATGTCTAACCTTCACCGACGTGCTGTAATGAAGGTTTCTTTTCCCAGGTTATTATTGAGAGTCAGTGCAACAGTACAGCTGAGCTGTCCCTCCAACTGGTCACTAACACCCTACAGGAACTGGCACAGAAAAACAACACAGAAAGGTACAGTATGAACCATGCAGTAATTCTCACTGTAGTGTAATGTTCTCCTTACTAAATGCACTTTTGGTCTCCCCCATATTGAAATGGATAAAAAGTTTGTATTCTGTATCTATGTTTCAATGAAAGTAATTGGAATGTCTGTCCAAAACAAGGAAATTTTATTACTGTCCAAACTTTCTTCTCAGATAGAATGACAGACATAATGTTTGACCACCTCGTTGTTTTGTGTCCACCTAGGACCCTGATGTCTGAACATGATGTGGCTGGTTACGTGTGGACGGAGATGTCCAGTGACATGCCATCCAGGTCGTCCTGGTTCCACAAGACTGGTGAGGAGATGGGTGGCCTGGCCATGAAAGCAAAGGCCTTCACACCCAGAGTACAGAGGTGAGCCATTACAGGGCTCCAAGTACTGGGTATACATGCACTTTTGTGCATCCTAAATTATGACAGTGGGTACACTGGTGTACTTATATATTTGTGTAGGGTTATGTACATAAAGGTACTATTCTACACTAGTATACAGCATATTTGTCAGAAAAACAAAAAAAAATTCAAACCTTTGTTGTATTTCCTGTTTAAAATTTTGAGGTTAGCTATTGAATTTCAGACTCAAGCTCTGAAGTAAGGTTTGTAATTATGTTTTGCTGACATTCTACTTAATCTTATGTTGTTACCTTTGCCAGGTGTCAGACATGATATGGTAGATAATGTTCAGTGCTGAGCTGCTTAGTCATTTTTTCCAGGTACTAATTGTCTGCATATTAAATTCAATGGTTTCCTCAGCTTGTGTAAGAAGATGGACAGTAAGCTGGAGTCCCTGCTGGACGATGTGTCCCAGTACACGTCCCTGTCCCAGCGTCAGCAGGACCTCGGTGCTGGAGGGGACAGCTCCACAGCCTCTCCTCCCTTTGACAAGTTTGCAGACAACATACATCTAGAGAAGTATCTGCAGAATGGATGTACAAGCTGCATCACCAGGTAAACTACAACATCATTGTTGCCAAGTCTTGGAAGATGATGAAGTTTTTTTCAGCATCCAACATGTTGGAAAGATGACAAAGGTTGAATTTTCAAACTGCCCTAGGATGCCCTAATGATTGATTGTTGTTGGAAAAAAACTTGAAGTAACATGTGCTGTTCCTGATGCCTCTCCAGGTTACTGGAATGTGTTTCAGCAGAGCTGAAATCAGCAAGAGAAGTGCTGCTAAACAAGACTGCAGTGGGGATGTCTAACAGTTCATCAACTATAGACAAGTAAGGAAAACATAACATCATCGGCTTGTCCAAATAATTCATTATTTAAGGACCTCCTGAGATGTCTATTGAGGACTACTCTTAAAGCCATTTTACACATCAGTATAAGATTAATGTCTATCTATAACAAAAGCTTATGTTAATATTCACTCACAAATTTTGAATTAGTTATAAGTCAGGAGTGAATACATTTCTCCTGATCATCTGTAGATAGAACATTTTAAAGTCAAACTTTCAATGCTCTTCAACCAAGATTATTCCATTTGTTGTTCTCTTTTCAGAGCCTTGTTCCTAGCCAGACTGTGCTCTGGCCTGGTGGAGATCTGCCCAAACCTGCAGCTCTGCATGATGGGAAAACAGTCGAAAGATGCCACACAAGATTCAGCCAGGTCAGTGTGAGCCTCCAAATAAAGCACATTAAATATTGTCTGAACTTTTCATTTCAAGAGATTTTTTCCTCAGTGTAACTGCCATTTGTTCTTTCAACACAGGGTATTACACAAGCAAGGGTCCTGGAGAGGAGTATCCAAGATGCAAGGCACTGTAAGTTTAAATTAGGGCTTGATGTATTGTCGTATTGTTTATTTATGTAAAGTGTCATGCTATAGAAATGGAAACCAGTGTGTATGCTGATTGATGCATTTGAAGGAATGTGTTTGTTTTTGCATTGCTTTACTTCTTCAACATCAGCTTATACTTTGCAAATAGAACTGTTATTTTAAGGAAAAGTGATGAGTATATCAGGACCAAGAATGTGAAATCAGTAGTTGATTACGGACAGAAAGAAAACAGACAAAGGGAGGGAAGGCATGGTGATGATACCATTGTAAACTATGGTTAATTCTTCATGTCTGTTTGTAGATGCCGCCTTTGGATGAAAATTCTCCATGGGGAAAACTGAGGAGCCAGCTTTTTGCAACAGCAGACATAGGACATAGGTAATCCATGTTAATATCATTGCATTCGATTGGGAAGGAAAACAGAGTACTGCTATTTTATTGCTGCACATTACAAACAGTCTTTGAACAATGGCATACATGTAAGATTATCAGCGTACGAAATACTAGGTTGCCCAGTTGCGCTGTGCAACCATATTTTGCTTGGTGCAACCTCTTTCTACACCCAGGTAGCCCAGTGTACTACCTAAATTTTGTGGTAAGGATGCCCCTTTCTTCATTGGGAAATGTTTAATGAGAAATTCCCATGGAAGAGCTCATCACTTCAGGTAAGGGAAAACAACTCTGTGTCAGAAATGTATAAATTCACATTGCATTCTAACAAAGTTAATCATTGTAGAAGAGTTTAAATTCAGGGCAACCTGGAATTTTGATGGGCAACTTAGCTTTCATCCTAGGTTGCCACTGGGCAACCTGGCTCAAAAAAGTATTTCGTACACTGATTATGCCCACATCATGTCAGGTTGCCCAATTGTTTTGATGATCTGTTGTAGGTTGTGGGCAGAGCACACCTCAGGCTGGTTGGTTGACCAGTTCTCCTCCGCCCTGAGAGACTCCAGTCCTGCTGCCCTGCTCATGTCTGCTACTGTAAGTTGTCTTATCTTGTAGCATCCCTGCTCTGCATTTAAGTTCTCACTAGAAACTTCCAAGTTTTGGAAACCCCTTCTGAATTGTTTTCATCACAACAACAATGAAATACTTGAAACTACAATGTACTATATAGCTATTTTACTTTTGGAGTTATAATGTCCATTGATTTACCAGCCTGATAAAACTCCATGTCTTCATGTGTTTGACAGAACTGGGAGGAGATGGAGATACAGGAGGAGACGGAGGCTGGCAAGTCTGTCCAGTCCAAGATCAGACTCCCTGCACAGGTCAGCACATTCATCAATCATTACAGACCCCACTGTAGTCACCTTTGAATAGGTCATGATGCCATCCAGAGCATAGAAAAAATGTCAACCAAAACATAATGACTGTTTACTTGCTTTGTGTTTAGGCACATCTAGTCACAGTCAAATGTGAGAGCTTCTACAAAACTGGTTATAGTTTAAAGGGGGGCAAAACTAAATTTTTTTTAGTCCACTGCAGTATAATAAATATACCACAAAGTACAATTCGTACTTGTTTTACATTAGTCCATGACAGATTAGCGTTGTTACACCATTTCAAACTCGCACCTTTAATCTAATTTAATCACTGAGGTCTCACATCCTTTGACCCTTGTGACGTCAGGCCGCAGGATACTTAGTGCTGTGAGATGCGTGGTGGCTGCGGCCTGACGTCACAAGGGTCAAAGGACGTGAGACCTCAGTGATTAAATTAGATTAAAGGTGCGAGTTTGAAATGGTGTAACAACGCTAATCTGTCATGGACTAATGTAAAACAAGTAAGAATTGTACTATGTGGTATATTTATTATACTGCAGTGGACTAAAAAAAATTTAGTTTTGCCCCCCTTTAAGTGGCAATGTAGCAGGCAAGTACTGAGCTGTTCATATTGTGTTTCAGGCATCTTGGTATGTCCAGTCCATGCTGTTTTTACTCTGTAGGGAGGTCAACAGAGTTGGGGGACATGCTCTCAGCAGGTATGCACAAGTTGGACATGTTATATGTATTTAAGTTAGTTAAAGTCCATCCCACACCAGTTGGTGCATATGGCAGTGCCAATCTCCAGTTCAGTAGACCTTGGGCCACACAAAGGGAAGGGTTGAATTGTTAAATAATAGTATTGTCAAGCAGGATTGATGTCTTCAGTAATGATGCTAAAACAATGCAGGGAACTGTTTGTTTGGACAGAAGTTTTTACTGTTGTCTGTATGGCAGGTCTATAATCCATGATGTGGTACAGCAGACCTGTGCTGGGGTGTTGACTGCCTATGAAGCCCTCCTGCAGGACAGCGCCACCCTGCCGCAGGCCCGTGCACTGCAGCTGGTGTTTGACCTGAGATACATCACCAATATGCTGTCAGCCAGGGGACCTGACTCACAGGTACCTGACCCAGATGTTGAAACTATAGTTTATTTGTTATTATATAACAGTGAAATTGTTTTAAGGTGTAATACACCAGTTTAGTACAAGCTGCATAAGATCATACTGATTACAATGTACATGTACTTTTATCCACTCACCTGCTAGGGATTCAAACCAAGGATCTCTAGTTTCTTAATTGAACCATATGATAAGCAGTGAAAATGTAGTCTACTGCACCTTTTGACTTTCAATACAATATATAACAGTTAGATCCCCTTCTGTACATTTGATTAGAAGCATAGACATCTGAATGGTTTGAAGTTAGAACGTGGTTCTTATCACTGTGACTTCACATTGCAGGCCTACCGAGCCCAGGCGGACAGAGTCATGCGACTGTTAGAGAAGATAGAGAACCACATTGACCCGTTTGACCTGGATGTCTTCACACCTCATCTCAGCAAAGCACTAGACAGGCTGACTCAGAGGTGTTCGGTAAGTTGATTATAGTTGGGAAAACAGCAAGTTATTAATGAGAAGAAAAACAGGAAAATGTTTGTTTAGCATCCTCTGTGAAAAATGAAAGCGTCCCAGAGGGGGAACGGCGTCTTGGACGCCGTCTCTGCCCGTCAGACGCGTCCCTGTCCGTCCGTCCGTCTAAACTGCCATCAACAGCGTCCCAACACAGTTGGCGGTCTGCAAACTCGCAACTCTGGACGGCCGGACGAAAAAGGGGCCACGCCTCCCGTCTCTCCCCAGACGTCCTTACACGTCCGATGTGGCGACAGGCGTCAGAATTAATTTATTTACGACGTTTTCCACGTGGTTTAGGCTTCTAATGCACATGCGCAAGATTTAAATTAAACGCGCCGACCGTTACTGGGTCCCGTACATTTTTGTATTGTAAGAGACACTGTTCAGTCGATGTCCGCTTTTTTGCCTCTTTGTTAAATTGTGCGCACTTTTGGGGGGCAGAATTCACTTCTACAAGCAGCTGTATCTTCCGACGACACTGTCAGAGATTGGGTTTAAACCAGCGACCGACATAACACGTAAAACGAGGTGTTTCAAGGATGTGACACTACATCATCGGCAGATTCCGAGTGTATCGAGGCTGTCAGTTCTGTCACAGCAGTTTTCAGGAGACTCGGTAAGTGAACAAGAATTTTGTGTTATCAGAAGTAATACAAACGAACATAAAGTGCTACAATTGTTACAGAGGAACAAGCAATTATTCCGAGGATATTTCAAACGAGCAGTACCCTCCCCACGTATTCGACCACACACGTGGAGGCAAATTGATCGATGTTTTATCGCCGCAAAATGAAAAGGCGCACAAAAACAATGTGTAGAATAAATGTATACAATACCTGAGGTTTTAATAAAGAATGATGATGCCGTATAAATGTACAGTCGTTATGGTAAATCTAACACAAAATCCAGCGGCATAAGTTCCGACACTCCGTGCATGCTGGATGAGTAAACACGACGTCACTGTGAGCTGCGATGCTACCATCTCCAAACGCAACGGTCAATGTTGTTTTCATATTAAATTGTTAAAAAAGAACGAGTACATCGTAAAATGCAACTGTAAAATATCTAATGTTTTAATAAAGAATGATGATACGTTAAAACTTGCACTTATACAATTTTGATTTTTTTAGATGTTTTGCTCTCCGGCCTGTTGTGTTTGTGTGCGCTCACATGGCGGTGAATTTTCAGCGGCGCCTCCCAATTTTGCCAAGAAAGCTCGTCACTGTTTAACTATTTGTTACGCCACACTTTGTAGAGGAAATCCGAAGAAAATCGTACGATTTCCGTGTGATTCTGCAGCGTGAAGATATTAATACCGTGATAGAACACCACTACAGGAACCCCCATATTTTTCAGGCGTCTAAAACGGCGTCCGAGCCCATCCCATGTGGCCCAGTGGCATCCAACCGCAACCGAACGCTGTCCGAAACGCTGCTAAAAGCCCGTCTAAAATGCCGTCTAAGCCCGTCTAAAATGCCGTCCAAAAAGACGCCCCGGAGCGCCGTCTCTAGCGTCTGGGTGCCCGCTTCCAGACGTCGTCTCGGACGGCCCAGACGGTTGTCTGGACGCGTCAAAGGTGCCAATTTAGACGCGTCTAAGCGTTTTTATGCCGCCCAGACCGTCTTGGACGTTTTAAATGGCCCGCCCAAAGCCGTCTAAAGCCGTCTACCATCGTAATCGTCCAGGGCGTCTCAATAATCTGAGACGCTTTGGACGATCGTCACAAACGGCGTTTCACCGTCTGGGACTCCTTCATTTTTCACAGAGGCTACCTGTCACATGCAGACATCTTAATGACCATTTGCATCCTCTTCCAGGATGATCCCTCATGCAAAATTTTGAAAAAGCACACAATAGAGCATGAATGTACACCAAGGCAGCATGGGTTTCTCTGTAGGGTTCACATACACGTATTGTGGTGATGACTGCGATGTGGTAATCACTGTCAATCTTCATTTATTAATAAAATAATATTATCAATACACAATTCATCATTATCATCGTCACATCAGTAGCAAATTTAAGACAGTTTTTACTGTAACATGTTCAACTAGAGTTCCACGACCTCATACCTTCGCCAAATGAGTTTACCCTTTATGACTGATGAATTATAGATTTTTCACCCTGATTATGCAAATAAGATCCTCATTTTCATGAATTACATCACTTGATCATATTCTCCTCCCAATGGCAGTGTTATCCTCACAAAGAAGGCCATTCTAGCATTTCCTCATAAATTAAGCAAATGAGGTCCTGATTTGACTAAGTTATGTTGAATAATGTTCACCTCCATTCAACTTCGAAATGCACATGTATGAAATTGCCAGCATCAACCACTATGGAATTATAGTATTTTCTCATTAATTATGCAAATTGGGTCTTCATTTACATAATTAATATATGGCGATGTTCCTCTCATTCTTAATTACATATGTCACAAGGTAGAATAGTCCTATCATAGATGGTAGCTGAATTATAGAATTCCCTCATTAATTATGCAAATTAGATCATAATTTGCATAATTATCATCTAATGATGTTAAGCATCACTTAAGCTACCTACACACCAAATATCAAGACAATCTGTCAACCGGTTATTGAGTTATCCTACTTTAAACATTTTCAAACAAATGCTCCTGCAGTTCCAGAGCAAGCCGCTAGGGGGCCCAAACTTATGTCACTTCTTCCCGACCATAAGAGCTACCTACCATCCAAAAATCATGACCCTAGCATGAAAAAAGGATGCCATTCACCACAGCCTACAATCCCCCTTGTGTGCAGGTGATGTTGGGAGTGACCACCAGCCCAGACCGGCACCTGGCAGCAGGCAGACCCCCTGGCAGTACAGGTCAACAGGAACAACACAACGTCCTGCCCCTCCCCCCGCCCATCCCCAGGTTCAGCCTGCTCCCCATCAACACCAGGACAGACTCCAGCAAGCCCAGGCAGACTATAGATGTACCTGTGCCCAAAGTTCAGGTAACACAGAAGTTTATTTCTTTGCAGTTTAACTAGATATCATTTTTGTCTGTAGGACTGGAATGCATGGGCAGCATAGGTAATAAGTGCTTTGTTACCTCCATATACAGATCTTTATTTTCGGTGTGTCTGTTCGTGCACTTGCTTGTGTTTCCGTAGTTATTTCCACATACTAGGCATGTTGCAACACTGACAGGAAGTTAGATCAAAGGTCCCAGAAAAGGTTATCTCATTTCCTGTCCTGAATTTCCTGCTATATTCTGTTGTGTCTCTTGTCTTATGGGAGCCAGTGGGAAAAATCAACAAGAAATTCACAATGAATAAAACAAGAAATTACAAAAAGTCTATAAATATTTCACAGCGGAATGAGATCTTCGATTTCTTGTTTGTGACTGGCTTTATCATATTAAAGAACAATTTACAGTATGCTTGTTGGTTATAAGTATGGTTATAAGTATTTGTCATTCCAGGTGCTGCCGTCCCTCAGTAGTAGTGGTAGCAGGGATGTTGAGGAGACAGGAAGATTGCCCAGGGCTGCCAGCCCCTCATCTCTGTACTCCAGGATTGGTGCCTTCAGTACTGGATGGCTCTCCAACATAGGGCAGGGGAACAAGTGAAGAGGTGAGGATATAGTCAGCATAGTCCAAGGTAGTGCTGCATACCTAAACCAATTTTCAGGTTCAGGTCCGGACTCGAGTCCAGAGGTTTAGGTTCAGGTCCGGACTTGCAAGTCTGGACCTAAACCCATGGCATGATGTAAGCAAAGCAAATTGCCTACCTAAAGCCTTGGATTAATTTGAGCTGACTGCTGAACTACAAATGCAATGTATATAGACCTAATTACTAATATGGGCGTTTCATAATCATGAGTCAATGAATACTGTATTATTATACTCAGTAGTAAACACATATTATTAAGCTACTAGTATTATACAGTGTATAATTATAATTTAAGAAAAAATCTTTTTCAGCTTTAATAGTACAATTTTTTTATAGCAACAACAGCAAAGAAGTACTTAATTTCGCCCCAAGAGATAAAATAGCGGTGGAAACGCGGTGCTAGATTTAATTTGTTTCATTATCGGCTCTCTACCGATATCTGTAACCCTGCACTAGGCAGCTAGGCTGCAGTCTCACCAATGTCGCTAGGGGCGTTGCGTATTCCTCGCGTGTTTTTGCGAGATCTAACGTGAGTTCGCGAGGTTTAAGATGGCCGCTAATGTTTTCGTCTGTCCCGGCCGATCGCTGCCGCGTGTTTCGGATGAATTTTTGCGTTTATAGGCGCATTAAAGCAACTTGACTACGGACGAAACTTCTCAAGGAACATTTCTCAATGGAAAATGGGTCGTTGTTACCGCAAGCAGACCGGGGCGAGATCAAGCAGGCGGGACCGCGGCACTGTTTATTTCAGAAGCCGCTGGCCGTAAACCCAGCCGCTGTAAAAATAACTTGCGCTCCGGGCAACCTGGCTTTCGGAATAAGTCTCGCACAGAAAAAATTACTTGCGCGGCGAGACTGCGAGACCGGGTATTTTAAACACTGGAATGTATGTTAGTGCTATTTTTTTAACAAGTCCAAAACCGGTTCTCAACGTTTCGGTTTTTTTTTGACTTGAACCGAAACATTCGGTCCGGTCCTGAACCGGTCCAGCGAACCGGTACGCAGCACTAGTCCAAGGAATAGGAGTATTTTCCCTTGAAAACAAAATGTGTGACATTCCCATGACCTTATTCTTCTCCACCTTCACCTTCAAAGAAAAAGAGCACTATTACTCTAGACATTTGTGAGATTCTTGAGAAGTTAAGTTTTAAAGATATGTTTCACAATGTTCACCTTAAGTTACCGGTACTATGCCACACTTTTTTCTTTTTATCTCAGACGGTATAATAGTATTATCATATTATTATGAAAGAAAAGACTGTCTGTTCCATTAAGGATATGCATTGACCCCAAAATGCTCATATTTTGATGCTGACACTTTGGTGTTCAAAGGAAATCCTTGTCATCTTCATGTACTTAAATTAAAAGTTTATAGTTTGAAATGTTACCCTGCCTGGTGTGTTGACTTTGTGGCTGAGCAATGGTACATTTGTATCTATGGCCACACTGTGACCACATTGATTTCATGGATAACATCCTCTGGACACCCCAAAACTGATGTGTGGGCTAAAAAAAAAAGTTCCTGAATTTTTAAACCTTAGTGAAACCAAATTAAAAGTGATCTGCCCAGCCCAACCCAAACCTTGCCCACCCCACACCTGCCCAACATAGATGGCATACCAGTCGATGATAGCACGTCGGCAGAACGTACTGTGCCTGCGCGAAACCTGTAATGTATTATGCATAGCACTTTGGTAGAACGTCTCATATAAGGTCGAATTCGCGTATATAAGAGTGACATCCCGTCTGTAGTTTTTAAATGTTGTGTAGAAAAAGATATGGTCTGCAACAGGCAAAATTCTGATGCAACGTTGACAAAAAATCCAGCGAAACCCCAGGATTTGCGCAGGCGCAGTACATTCTGCCAACGTGCTGGCTAGATGCCACCTCTGCAAATCTTTGCCCGCTGTTCCGAGGACGGCACAATTTTTTTTAAACCAGCAAACATGGATGCGCACATGGATGTCAGCCATAGCCTGCCTGTTTTCTTTCTTTTAAGTTTCCACCCCTTCTGCTCCAGTAATTTCAAGCAAAATTGAAATGGCGTTGCCTTGTAGGGACTCTCTGAAAGTTTCATGTGATTCCTTTCCTCCCATTCCTGATGTAGACATTTTGTGTCTTTTTCACCATACCACTTATTGAAAGACACACATGTATGCCGATGTGTTGGTTATGTGCCAAATCCTTCACCACAATCAATATGCCTTGTGGCACATTTTGAATGAATGAATGAAGTGAATCAGTCTAATTGGGTGGGATTGAAAGGAAAGGACATTTGCTCAGAATGGGTATCCCATTTGTCACGTAACAAGTAGATGGAATTGTATTTCAGCATTACTTTTTTCTTTTTATATGTAGTGTTTGATTGGAGTATCTAGTATAATATCATGTTGACATAATTTTTGTGTTTGAAATGATTTAATGTTTTGGAAATCAACTGACAAATATGCACTAGTTTTTGATCTATTGTTCTAAAACAACAACATTGACCCATATTGCACAGTAAATGTAAATTAACGGGTAATGACTAATGTGCCAAAATTAACTATGAAAGCTGCGAAAATTTTTCCTACAATCATGCATTTTGGAATATTACCATTTTTGTACATTTCTGTAAAATACAATGTATCAGCAGTGAGGACTGAATCACTGGCCAGGGGAAATTGATTTTTTCTAAAAATGGGTGTGGCCCTATGATCATTGATTACGTAATTAACATGTCATAGAAGTTTGCATCAATTGTTGTTTTTCAATACGGGAACGCTCCAGAGGTCCTCTCAGCCATCCTTTTGTACCGCCATAACATGAACCATAGAGGACGTCGTGATTGGTCGAGTTCATTGGTGAAGCATGTTGATGTTGACAGAAAGGATGACTTCATCTCCCTGGAGACCTACTTTACTACATGTTTACCTGCCTTTGTGCTGCATAACTGCACCATGGCTAACTACTAGCTAGGGCTTAGAAATACAATATACCCACATGTAAGGAAGTGGATTTATTGTTAGTATATTCAGGGTTGTAGTTCATTCAGCTTGGGGCTACATAAGGCTGGAAAATCTGACATTAAGCAGCTTCAGTCTGCTTGGCTCCCTTTGTCTAATAAGTACATATTAGGGATACCCTTTGGGGAAAATCTGGATTCAAATTTGAATATACAATGTCATATAGACAGACATTGCAGAGTAGACAGGAAATCATAAATTATTGAAGTCATAAATTAATGTGTTTTTGTATAAAAAATTGAAGATATTTTTGCCTTTGTATTGTAATGATGTAGCTTGATTCCATGGCTTTTGCAAAAAGACCTGGATATGTGATGTTATTCTCTACTGAAGTTGGTACACATTATACAGGCCTTTTTGTTATCTTAATGTAACATATTGGCAGTGTGCACGAATCTTCCACGTCCTGTCTTCAAATTGTTGAAATCAGTCATCTGCTCTGATTAGCTTATTACCGACAGAATTGCATTCCAGAGCTGGCATATTCCAAGTCCCTTTCATCCTGATATTCCCAGTACCTGTTTATGCATCAGCAGCCTCATCCCATCCCTTACAGATGAGTTTTAGGATTTCTTTCATCCATCCATCAGTCATCTTGGCTTTGTAGAATATTCTAGCACTGTAAGTCTGCCCTTCACTTTGTAGCCTGCATTTATGTATATTGCGCTGTCCATAGACTATTCCCATTGGGCAAATCTGAGGGGAGTTAGGCTCCAGGCTCTCCATCCTGACTGACTCCATCCATTTTCTCCTCACAGAGCCGTACCCAATAACTGTAACTGTGCTTTCCTCTGGCACCACTCCCTGCCACTCCTGGGCTGACCCATCAGACACCTCGACCGTGACGTGCATGCACAATACCTGACTGCCAATTTACTGTCTAGAATGTTTACCTTATATGGTTGGATCACATGGTCTTCTGGGATGTGTAATGTCTATGTGTGTGTAAAACTCTCCCTCAGATATGGTGGCTTGAGATCCCTCCTGAATTGAGCCCTTCACTAGTAGTATCAATGCAGAATTTTTCATTGCACAATAAAACTCATTTCTGGAATATCTATCTTTATGGGTGTTTGTCACGGAAACAAAATTGCAACAGTTATGAGGGTTGTCAATACATGTATATTGATAGGTACATTGAGTATTTCTCAACATGCACCCGTGTTTCAGTAAGAAGATAAATAATTTAAAATCTTGTATTTACATTGACTCTGTTAACAAAAATGGAAAATTCCAAACCCTTTTTTTTGTATGCAACTTTTAATGTTCCTGATCATAACATGCAATTCTTCTCACCTGCAAGGATACTAGATACGTTTTAAAAATTCTCAACATCACCTCAGTCATTTCTTGACTGCATGCAATCATCTTTTTTGCCCATGGATGCTATTCCTGCCCCAAAGCCCAATTACTTCATAGATTTTTGCTTCACTCCCCAGTTGCTCTGCTGACCTACTTTTTCCTCATAATGAGAGGCAAATTTCAAGGCCACATGAAATATGGATGCTACGCATAAGACTGTGCAACTCTTTCTGACGGACGACCTTTCAACATCACATAAAATTTTGGCAATGAATCATCCATATCAGAATTTACAGACCTCTGTTTAGCAGGTCAGACAAGAGGGACAAGGACAGATAACTCTCTTATCTTTATTATGGTGATCATTTCCTAGACATTGGTTTCCTATTTTGCATGCGCAACTGCTTTCTTAGAGTTTTGTCCTATTTTGTGTGCCACTGTCTCTGTAAATGGTTCATGCCATTACTTCACAGAAGTTCACACTTTAAGGAGTTGTGCATCACTAATGCTTCGTGATATGGATCAAATTCCACGGATCCAGAGGGCGGGCTGGTTCGATCCCCGCTCAGCACGGTTGTTGGGGTCGCACTTGTCCTTTGAACGGGTACGTAAAGCTGGGAATCCCGCATATAGGAGACTTCAGAAGTAAAAGAACCCAACACAGTTTTAAAAAAGAGTAGAGGTGACCCATTGCGCTTGGCCGAAAATGCAAGCCATAGCTCAAACGAAATGACTTACAGGTGAATTGCTCATATCTTTGAACCAATTATAGTATAGATGCTTTGTCTCATACATCTCTGTGTATGGGGGTTTTGTTTTCGGTGTGTCTGTTTGTTTGCTTGTGTTTCTGTAGTCATTCCTCACACTAGGCACATCAGGAGCACAGACAGGAAGTTAGTTCAAAGGTCTCAGAAAGGTTCCAGAAAGGGTCATCTCATTTCCTGTCTTCAACTTCCTGCTATATGCATGTTGCCTTATGGGAGCCAGTGGGAAAATGCATAAACAGAATCAGCAAGAAATTCACAATAATTAATAATTCGCAAGATATTTCACAGCAGTATGATATCTTTCATTTCTTGTTGCTGAATTCCTAATGGCTGTTGACAATTCTGATGGTTTATCACACATGTACATTGTAATTTGTAGTCTATTTCTTGGTTGTTCATGACATTGGACTAATCATATGATGTGGTAGGACTCTGCCATCTAGCAAATTATATCTAGCAAAAACTCACGTACCAAATACATACGACACACGTCCATACACTGACAGAGATATTCCTCTGTCTTGCTGCACCATATATAGGACTGTCAATCCATACACATGACACTGACAAGTAGTCCAAATTGTAAGAAATGTTATTTTGTAACCTTGCCATGAATGCAAGAAACAAATGTTAACCTATCCCAGCCTAATGTAGCAGTTGAAGTCCAGATGGGCCCAGAGATAAGCCTGCTTCTTCTCCAGCTCATGATGGCTGGAAGGAAATGTTGGCTGTTGATTCTGCTTCCAGATACTAACCTTAGGGCTGACGTGCTTCGCTTTTCTCTCATCCCATACTGTCACAAGCCAGCACGTCGGCAGAACGTACTGCACCTGTGCGAAACCCGTAAAGGGGGCACACCCCAGTTTTTTTCGGGCTTCCATTCCAGTCTGCACACCCTCGAGTCTAGCGACCGTCTCTTCCAGGGAATAATTCGGAAGCCAAATAACTGTATATGGGATAGAAGGATATCCCTTCAGCTACAAGACTGACTGAGTTTTGTTTCTTCAAACTCTTTAATTTTTGTAAAATTAACAGAAAAATCATGATTTTTATGCCAAAATTAATGCACAAAATTGGGACTTTTCGCGTAAGATAAACCAGGACAAAAAGAATTTTCCGGCAGAAACGACTGGTGTTGGCAGAAAGATACAAACCTCGAGTATACTTGAGTCAATTATAAAGAAAATCCTAGTACTGCAGTTTTTGTAATCATCCTCGGCGCGAGGGGTCCCAAATCCGCCCACACCACGCATAAGTGAAGAATCTGGGTCAAATGGGCGGATCACGCTCGGGGCGCAAGAATACCCGGAAGTGAGGATCCAGGCCGAAATCATTCTTTACCCCAAAAACACCACTTCTTATACTTTTCAGCCATATTAGTATCTGGTATCATTTCACAGCAGATTAGGAAAAATGTGAACTCAAACTTGACCACTCAAAACCCTTTCGTCACTTTTTGACCGCGGACTACCACGGACCCCGGTCGCGGAAGAACTGGGGTGTGCACCGTTAATTGGGTCAAATTTTAATTAACATTGGTTTTTAATTTACCCCGTCATATTCTATCACCCTGCCAAGTTTGAGTTGTCTGCGACTTTTCCTTCACGAGTAACAGGTGGTTGAAAGTTACCATGTCGGGAGGCTCTTTTTGCGCCTCCACGAGCGCGTTCCATTCACACACATAATGGGAATTACGTCACAAAGCCCTTATTCTTTTGAAGAGGTTTTACTCCATGAAACTATGTCCAATGATCAAGTATAGCCTTGTAAAGGAATAGCAGGGTAGTGTTCTTGCGATGGAGTAGCCATTTCTTTTAATTCTGACTACAATTAACGGTGTAAACCACCTAAAACGCAGTTTAGCTGATGACGTCACAATGCCCACCTCTAGCCGATCTCTTTAAGTGGGAACGACATGGTTTTAAGTTCCGTACGTCGGTAGCAAACAGTTAGATTTTAATTTTTTGGTTATATCTGGTAGAGAATAAACCTAGCTATCTCACCCAAGCGTTTCTGCTGCCAAGATTCATTTTGTTTTGCAGGAAAATGAAGCTAAATGTTGTATATTTGGTCAGGATGAAATCCTGCTCTGTCCTTCTAGTGGCTAGGACGGTATAAATGTGTATCTTTTGGGGCAAGGCTGTGCAGTTTGGTGTCGGTCTCGATGTGATATACAAGTCTTGGGATGTATCATCTGATTGCTAGGATTTATTTGTCTGAAAGTTGAATTCTAGTGCGAGACCGAACCCGAAATGTGCTTTGGAAGGAAAGTGCGACAGTGACGTCATCAAGGACATTTTTTCACCAAAATACGTCTCCTGTGCAGTATAGGACTCACTGTCAAACCCACGTATGTGATTTCCAATTCCCCAGGGAATAGGAGGAAACAAATAACGGCGTCTCGGTTAATATGACGTCATCGGTGTGTAGTGCAGACGCTTCGAAGGTTATATGACCGTGTTCGGAGGGGGGGGGGGCGTGGGGAGGGGGGCAAATGAGCGCATTATATGACATTCTATAATCATTTTAAAACTTGCGAAATCCGAAATTTTTTGGCTCGGGCTGGGTAGAGTATATACACTTTGCTGGATAAAATGCAATTTGTTGGCTGTTTGAGCTAATATTTTTTGCAGGACGGGTCCGTTTAAGGGGGCACACCCCAGTTTTTTTCGGGCTTCCATTCCAGTCTGCACACCCTCGAGTCTAGCGACCGTCTCTTCCAGGGAATAATTCGGAAGCCAAATAACTGTATATGGGATAGAAGGATATCCCTTCAGCTACAAGACTGACTGAGTTTTGTTTCTTCAAACTCTTTAATTTTTGTAAAATTAACAGAAAAATCATGATTTTTATGCCAAAATTAATGCACAAAATTGGGACTTTTCGCGTAAGATAAACCAGGACAAAAAGAATTTTCCGGCAGAAACGACTGGTGTTGGCAGAAAGATACAAACCTCGAGTATACTTGAGTCAATTATAAAGAAAATCCTAGTACTGCAGTTTTTGTAATCATCCTCGGCGCGAGGGGTCCCAAATCCGCCCACACCACGCATAAGTGAAGAATCTGGGTCAAATGGGCGGATCACGCTCGGGGCGCAAGAATACCCGGAAGTGAGGATCCAGGCCGAAATCATTCTTTACCCCAAAAACACCACTTCTTATACTTTTCAGCCATATTAGTATCTGGTATCATTTCACAGCAGATTAGGAAAAATGTGAACTCAAACTTGACCACTCAAAACCCTTTCGTCACTTTTTGACCGCGGACTACCACGGACCCCGGTCGCGGAAGAACTGGGGTGTGCACCGTAAAGTATTGTGCATAGCACTTTGGCAGAACGTCTCATATAAGGTTGTATTAGAGCATATAAGGTTGACAGCTTGTCTGTAGTTTTCAGATGTTGTATAGGAAAAAATATCGTCTGCAACAGGCAAAATTTTGATGCAACGTTGACCAAACATCCAACGAAAAACGTGAAAGATCAGGGTTTTGCGCAGGCGCAGTACGTTCTGCCGACGTGCTTCACAAGCTTCCCTGACGAAAATACACTCAAGGGTTGGTAATTTAAAAGTTAAAGAAAACCAGAAGAACTCTGTCCTTGCCTGCATTCTTAGCTCTTCTATGCCATGTCAGCAGTTTAAAAATTGAATCAATAGATTTTGTTGATAAGGATGTCGACCTAGCCTCCCGACTGAGTCATCCTGTCAGAAGATCTTAAAGAGGTGAAAAGTAGTGTCTTCTGCAGTCTTGCCACTTGACAGAGGTAGCTTGAATCTATGATGCTCCAACATGATGTGGCTGCTGAACATGATCAGAAAGAAGCCCAATATGTCAGCATGGGATTGGTGTTCCAAATCATCTAGAATTTTTAGTTTCAAGCAATTTTTCCCAGGAGTGCAGTTGTTGGTACTTGATTCTATAATGAGTGAGATCTCTGAATATTCCCCATTTTCCCTTATAGTACCTTTAATGTGAGTGTAACTTTTTATGACTGACGCAGCTCTGCCATAAATGTGTATGTTGACAATGTGATGTTTTGAGATATGATTCAGTATCATCTTCTGCTTCAATGTATAACAGTTATATAATAGAAATGCATCTTGGTGCAGTGTGAACACTAATAAATGAAATTGACATTTTCATGGGAAAAGAGGTTTTGACAGATAAAGTTACATGTACACTTGAAAACATTGTCATGTTTATGTGTTCTGAATGTGAATCATAATGAGAATCGTAGTAATCAATATGTAATGTTGATATTGCAGTCTTTAATCAGGCACCAAAGGCCAACTTTGACTAACTAGCACATATGTACTATGGAATGTTGTTTTTTTTGTAATAGTTCACATACTTACCTTGTAGTTTTATAGTAACTGTCATTTACAGAATGTGATTTTTTGCCTAACTGATTTGCATTCTCAGTTAGTAAACTTGTAACCCTAAACCAAGGATGTTAAAAAACCTCTTTGCCTGATGGCTTTTACTTCATTTTGTACCATTATCCAGAATATCTGGTGACATTAGTCATTATGGACATGTTCCATGTCTTACATAGAGCATACAACACGGTGTATTCCGTATTGCCCGAGGTATTGGCCCGACCGCGATCCGACTCATGTATATCATACCCACCTTAGAAAACACGTCTTTCAAGGCCAAATGAGCGAAAATTTGGTGTCCCTAAACAAAAAAAACTGCTGCAACATCCATTCCAACGTCCGAATCCTGTATTCAAATTTTCGAAAGCGGCGCACACGGTTGGGCCGAAACGCGTTCGAATCGTTCTATGGAAGCCCGGTTTATACACCCGGTCGTACAGGAGAATACAACACGGCCGGGAGCACTGTATCGCCGCCCGGGTATGATATAAAGTCACATATGAAACATGATATCAAAGGCTGAACCCGTTCACCAGCACTGATACACACACTGTTGGTTGCAGGTGTAATGCCAACATTCTCCCCAGACTGTTATTGGAAAAACTTGAAAACGATTATTCATCAGCTTCATCTGTAAATAGCAACTCAAGGTTAGGGATGAAACATACCCTACTCCCATGGACAGTACATGTAAAGAACCATTCATGGAGCGGCTTTCCTGAAGCAGAAGTAAATCCTGTTGACATGAATTTCTGTCGTACTTGAAAGAAGGAGGATCAGTTTTACCACATGATTTACAGTCATCTCTTTCAGCTGAAGATGCTATAATGGCTTTTTCCTATAGTGTAGAATAAAGAGTGCTGCTTAAAGGCGGTAGCTACATGTACAGAAGTTGCTCTCATTCTGAGAATGGCACTAGCTGTCAACTCACCTTGGGGTGGCACAGTCTGGTGAAAAACAATTTATTGCAATGCCTTTTCGTGTGCATTGAAATACTGTGTGATATCATATGTAGGTCATAATGCTGGTACCCCTACAAGTACAATGGGTCCATTTCTGTTTGTCTGTTTGCAAACCTCATCAGGAAACACTATTTGTAATGAAAATAAAGTACGTGTGGCAAAGATATATTGAGGGAAATGAATTTTTTTGCTAGTGCAGTAACTGAATACAGTGCTACGCCAGCTTGATACGGCATTGTTCCATTTGAGCGCTGTTGTATAATCATCTCCTGACTGCTGCTGTCCACTCACAGGATATACAGTTCCAAAGCTTATAACATGAGGGCACACAAATTCAATTTCTAGATTCTTAGATTTGCATATCCAATTTTTCTTTTGATTTTCAATTGAAAAAAAAAAGGCATTCAAGATATGAATCGATCAACCCCCAAATGCTCATACTCTGGCACCGACAGTTGAAGAAAGTCTCTGTCTTCCTAGTTGTTACAGCTTTTCAATTTATCATATGCATAAAAATTCACAATTGATAGCCTGCTTCATTGATTTCCTGAATCAGAGAGTCAAGAAATTAAATTGGTGTGGCGTTATGTTAGTTAGAATATTCATACAAACAACATCAGCACCATAGTTGCTCTGATGAACCACGCATTGGCTGTAAACAGACATGTAAGATAAAACAGACTTATTTATAACCTGAATGCCAAAAACATGGTCATGATCTAAGGTTACCCAGATTGAACCAGACATGAACTGTTCCCAGTACGTGCCAACAGAGTACTTTTATCAGTTATTCTTGGACTGGAGGAGTATTTTGGGCATGACATGCATATATATGGCATCCTTTTACTGCTATGTTATATTGGTCAGCTCGTCAGGAGTTACATGCTACATGTAGTTAAAATGCAATTTGTAACCCATTTTCTAAAGAGACTGCTGGAAACTTTGATGTTTGATCCATATCGCAGTTGTGGTTGAAAATGTTGATACCAGTCGTGTCCTCTCATGAACAAATACCTTGTGTTATTTAATTATAGCAAGTATCCTACTGAGA
This sequence comes from Branchiostoma floridae x Branchiostoma japonicum, assembly GCA_013266295.2. Lineage (NCBI taxonomy): Eukaryota > Metazoa > Chordata > Leptocardii > Amphioxiformes > Branchiostomatidae > Branchiostoma > Branchiostoma floridae x Branchiostoma japonicum. The sequence goes on from CM023823.1 coordinate 23,567,787, forward strand.
CAAAGTCATGTACAGTATACATTTTACTGTTGTATGTGGTCCTTTCCTGAGAATAAATGGATCAAATTTATAATATTCAATGCTAGTGCTACCTAGATATAGATAGGGGAATACAAAGATTTTTTTTCTTCAAACATGAAGTACTGGTATGTAAATTGTGTGAAATGGTCCTGTCTCATTCCATGTAGCTGTGAATCCCTTCCTTAGGTTCAACTATTGATTTTATGTATGCAGAGATTGAGCATTTGTCTGGATTTTTTTTTGCTTACACATGCCTGTATGTGCACCTGAGAATTTAAGTTATACTGTTGATTTTTGTTTTTTTACAAAACGAAATTGAACATCTTATATGTCCATGAAATATTTAGAGTTTCTCTTTATTGTGATTTTTTCTGGGTCTGGTTTTGCTGGTTCTGTCTAATGGATGCATTCCCTCACTGGCTCCCATAAGGCATGCATATAGCAGGAAACTGAAGACAGGAAATGAGATAACCTTTTCTGGGACCTTTGATAAAACTTTCTGTCAGTATCCCATGCCTAGCATGTGAAAATAACTACAGAAACGCAACACATAAACAGACACACCAAAAACAAAACCATACATGGAGACAATGAGTCAAAAGCTATTCATACAAGTGCTTTTGTATCCATAATTATCAACTAATGTTACCTTGTGTGTGGGAAAGTCTTCTAAAATGTTGCAAAACATGTAAGTCTGTCTTTCATTTTTCTAAGATGAACTATTCGTAAGGTAGCCACGAAGCCACTTATAACAAACACATTCAGCCCCTCCACTCCAGTCCTCAGAAGTGGGACAGGTGAACTCTTAAGGCCCCACACCTGGCCACACCTCAGTAACAACACCTCTTAGTATAACGTGTACAGATGGAGCCTGTTCAAAATCCATTTCACTCTTGTCTCTTAAAAAGTCAAAAGGCTTATCACTTGTTTTTCTTGCCCCTGACCTTCATAATGTTTGATCATAGTCAAGATCAAGCTACAATGGTTTGTGCATACCACTACTACAATGTGTTGCTCTCAAAGGGTGTAGAAATTCTCTTTATAAAGTTATACATGGTTACCAGGCCAAGTGGAAATGCTGTTACCCAATTGCTGACACAATTTTCAAGTTTTGTCTTGTGTTCTGTGTGCAGGTCTTCACCAGAGTTGGGCTGGCATCAGGTACAGGCCGACTGCAGCTGTTCATCCACATGACATGAACATTTGCAGATCTGATCACACTGATGCTGTGTTTCATCCTGTTCATGGTGCAAGTTGGTAGTTTCTGTTCCATGTCAGCTCAGTTTTCTGTGTACCTTCTCCTCCCAGTGTAGCAGACCAGAATATACCCCTGGTCAAAATATACCCGGGTATTTTATGACCTGGTTGTATTCTGGCCTGCTACACAGGCATCAAAAATGAAACCAGTTTTAGCATTTTCTAATAAAGTACAGGTAAGTTACGTCGAACAAACAAAATGTATCCAAACTTGAAGAACACGACTTAAGGGACGAAAGAGGATTGAAAATGTGTACATTTCTGTAATACCTGTAGATTTGGTCACTAACAGTTAATAATTTATTAATAACTGCACTTGCAAGAAAATACCATGTGCACACATGTACTTGTGTATTCCTGAGTTCACTTAAAGTTTAGTTCAAATATTCTGAATATGACAGTAAAATCAGCATCTCCAGGGACTTTAAGGAATAAAAGCTCCCATGTCTCATCCACTATATTTGGATACTAGTACTTGTCATTTAGATCCTAGAGAAGAAGCCAATATTTTACAACCTGCACAGTGCAGTGTTATTAGTGCTAAGGGTTGTTACAAAACAGTATCTCTCATACTGACAATTGTCATAAAAGGTGGACCATATGCATGCAGAAGGTATGGTTCACTTTTGAGTTTTAGCTAGCCATAAAATGGCAACTGTACCTAAGTGCATCTGTTCTAAGACATGGTTATATTGTAAGAGCTGATTGTAATGCGTTATGGTGAAATCTTAATGAGATTGTGGGTGTGCCATGTAGACTGGTGGAGGCATCAAAGCATACTAATAAAATCTGCGATTCTTGCATTTTTATTTGCTGTGCGTAATGTTCAAAGCCTCTCAATCAAAGACTTCTGCTGGAAAAGTGGAAATATTCTGACACACCATTTCATAACATGTTTCCACCATACTGTAGAATTTGCAGTTTATTTTGCCAAGCAGAGATAACTTACTCTTGGTAGATCAACCATCTTAACGTTTACCAATCACCGTATTTTAGCCCAAGTCCCTGGCACTTCATTTCACATTACAGAAGAATAATGACTAGCAAGAGAGAGTGATAGACAGTAAATTCATGCATTGGCCAAATAACGGCCTTAGAGACATGTTGCTGACTGTTGGAGAATGCCTTGAATTGGAAAGCTTCATTAACTCCTCAGAAAATGGAACAGCACACACAGCATGGGTATTTCAGAGTCTTCTTATAGACTTCGCAACATAATGACACACTTGTATTTTTATGTTATAAACTTTGCAGTGCTATGGGATAACATGGGATACAGCTTGTATGTATGGAAGAGATCGTAGAATCTTGATACTTTTTGAACATGGCATGGATTTTTGTGAGCACCTTTACCCCTGTGATCGGCCCTTGTACTATGCGGATGAGACTGATGTACATGTACCATTGGCAACGTCTAGCTGATGGGAGGAACATCATGATGGAAACCACCAGAGCTTTGCCTGCCTGGCAGTCTTGAAATTTCTCCTGTTCATCAAAGCCCTCACCAAATAAGTATGGATGACTTCACTTAATCCTAGTACGACATCTCCAATATGAGAAGTTTTCAAAAGCGTGGATGGTGTTTTCTATACGTATTATATAAACTAACATTGGCACCACAACAGTGGAGTTTGAACATCATGGTAGGAGAACCCATCTAGACCCCATATTGGCCAGGATCCAGAAATGCATTAAGAACCAGATACAGTTTATATCGTACGTGTACCTTGATTCTTACAAGAAGGCAGTTTATCAAGAAAACCATGTAGACCACTTTAACTGAACCCATTCTTTAGGGGGTCTTATTCACTTCAATTGGCAACAGCTTCTCCATGTGATGAAGAACTGTCCCACAGTTGCTCTTTGCTATAACCTCCACAGTACATGGAACAGTAGTTATGCATCTTGCAGTGTGTTAATTTTCAAAAGACGAGGATAGACATGGATGCGCTGGATATTCAAAGTTATGCAAATTGATGTTTCAGACCAACAGGGACTAGTGTCATGTTAACTTTTCAGTCCTTTGCTGTCAATAGACAGATTTTTATTACATTTAAAATGTGAATAACCACAATTTGCAGACAAGTATAATTTTGATAAGCAATGACATTTGATACCAAATATAAACATGGATTTAAGTTGTTCATAGAAGAAGGTGGGTTAGAGAGAAGGTACTTTGCATACGCCTGATTGGTACATAAATTTACATGAAATGACTGCTGTACACTGCACTATAAAGCACCTGTTAGCAGCCTGTAAATGCCAGCTGCCAGTTACTCCGCAAGTGAAAGATGCTGTAGCTTTAGAGTTGAAGGTAGAGAAGTAACTAGGGATGGTTTTATTGATTGATGTTCAGAGGGATAGAGCTACGTTCCAGAGCTCAATTCATACTAGTACTAGTCGTGATTTTTTTCCCCCCAAGAGTGTATGATGCTCCTTATACGTTGGTGAAAACCTTACTTCTAATCTTTTCCTGAACTTTGCTGGAAACTCTGCCATCTCCCTGAATATCAACTGTAGCTTCCCTAACTTCTTCATGCCAACCATCTCTCACCATGTATTGATTGCCAAATTACTGTTGGGAATGGAGTTTTGTGGTTGAAATTCAGCATGCCAGGCCCAATCAGTATTCCACCCACATATACATGGTGGCCATGTTCTCCCATACATGGCAGGGGTGAGTTTAAAAATAGCACACATCTCTTGTAACTGACTACTTGTTATCAATATCCCCTAAAGCTGTGTTGGCTATGTGACTTTAAACTAACTTAGAATCACCAGGCTCCCTTGTCTTCAGCATTTGTATTCACTCTACTAGCAAAACTGAAGGTGAAATAGAGTTTCAGGCTTTGATGTTTTGACAGTAAGACAAATATGGGGTAGAAGGGAGAACTCTTGGCCATTACTCACTGCTGTCTTACATGAACCACTGTGACAGAGAGAAAATTCTCTACAGACTGGAGGAGCTCATTACCTCAGTGAGGAGGTATTTTGTTGGCGCATGTGAATGTACTGTAGTATGTGGACAAGGATTTGACCTAATTGCCATGGTTGGATTGAGATATTTGTCATGTAAGTAGGAATTGTGATCCTGAAGATGCACATCATTTGCGTGCCTCCTAGCGGCTTTCCTTTATTCTAGTTTTGAAGGTTAAAGACAAAGATGTGAGGACATATGTATACCATTTAGTATTCTTCCCATCGTGCTCAACAATCCTGTTTCCATTCATGCATGCCTCCGGGAAGCACATGCCATGGCTGTCAGATCAGTATTTTGTGATTCTGTCAAATGTAACATTGGCACTATCTCCAACATTTAACTCTGTTTTGGATTTGAGAACTTTCTTGACTCTGTATCAATTTAATTTCACTGTGTCCTGGGAAGAAAAGTTGGGTCTTTAAGTTTAAGTGAAGACAAGTAGAAACAATAGTTTTGTTATGAAAACACTTTCAATTGGTCTTTTGATGGAGTTGCACACAAACTTGACCTTCACATGTCAGTTAATTTAAGCCCATGGTGATAAGGTAGTAGTCTGGTCATGTTTCAGTCAAGCTCTTAAAGCTATGTTGATATAACTACATGTTCTGTATGTGAGCATTTTATCACCTAAATATGAAGGAGGAAGAAACGGCTTATGCTTAACAATTCTGCTCAAATGCACCCATATACCATTGTTGGTCTTCAATGGAACAAGAAATAACAACAACATTCACCATGGTGTGAAACTGTTCTCCAACTCAAAAAATTGGAGTTACCAGAGTACAACATTCACCACAGTTGTATTTCACACTGTAAAGGCTTGTAGTGAAACTTGATGTTTGTCTTCACACCTGCATTGACACCTGTCTCTAATCTGAAGGTTTTGCCTGCAGGTGTCTGACTGCTAACAAAGAAGCTTACTGCTGTTGTTCTATTTAAAGAGTTGCCTGGGCTCAAAACTTCCCTCATTTCTTGCTCAGTTCTTCAGACAGATTACCCTCTTTTCTATTTGCTTGCACTAAGGCCACAATTTTTTTATTATTTGCCCCATTCTCATACATTTTATACAGGCTCTTTTATGGTAAAAATGTATCAAGAGGTAAAGATGAAAACAGAGGGATGGGCGGAACACTTTTGTCTGATTATATTCACTCCCTGAAACTGTGTTTTTCTTATGTTGATCATCCAGTATAGCATTATCTTTTGAAATCCAAGAACCAACAAGTTAGGTGTGGCCTAAAATATCCTTATTTTCATGCCTCAGACATTCCTCCCTCATTCAACTTGAAAATAACATCTCCAACAGCTTTTAAAATCAAATAGCAATGATACAAAAATATGTGCTGAGCAGTCCTTTGCCATTTGTAACTGTTTTGTCATCAATAGCATTGAATGGCGCAATGCATCAAGCTAATTTTTGTGCCATCTATATGAACACATATACACTGTATTTGTATCTCCTTGTGACAAGTGGTACTTAAGTTTACTGGGTAGTACTACCATTGTTCAGGCAGTGATCTCAGAAATGCCAAACGTCCAATGTAGAGCTATGTAACAACCTGTAAATGACATGATTTGCTGTAATGTCTGGACAGATGGGAAGAGGGGAAATTGTCTCCTTGCAGGATCATAGAACACAGCAAGAAGATATGTCTCTCCGTATTCCGAGATAAGATGCTTCATTCATTTTACCCTTTCCAATCTAACAAAACGATTATATTTGTATGCTTTGGACAACCCCAGAGGAGACTCTCAAGAGGATGGAGGGCTTGGTGGTACGCTGGAAGGGATATAATATCTCATACCAACCATACCTTGTTGAGGTTGCTGCAGTTCCTCTGAGCATAGAAAGGGGGAAATATCTGGTAGTAATTAACCCTAAACGAAGAAGGTTTGGACTGCAAAGTCAGCCCAAGGACACCATTTTTCAAAATTCATTGGTCAGATACACAAAACTGCTGGACACAATCTACCATTGTATATGGGAAAGTATATTGGATTCTACAATGCACTGTTGATGCTGGAAGCAAGTGCTTTTGCTGTAATATGTCATGATACTTGACTTGTTGGTGGTGCCAGGAGGGTTGAGTCAGAAAAATGTTTAATAATAAAAGTTAAAAGATATTCCTGTTTTCCCTGCAATTGTCTGAACTGATTGGTGGCATATTTATGAACTGTACTTAAGCATATTGGTAAAGATCATGGATTATATCCAAAAGCAAGGAGGTTAAAGAGAAGAAACAATGCCTTTATATCTACGTAGATGGTAATTGCTCCCCCTGGCTATTTAATTGGAGCAGACGTTAATACTTACCCAGGATGTCATGCAGACTGACAGTCACATGACGTGGATCTCCACATTGTATTATCTGCACCTCTATAGCACACTTTGTACACAGTTTGTACATAGTTTGTACCTGTATCTATTTTCAGTAGAGATCTTCATTGAGGAAGTCAAAATGAGTTAGGAAACTTCACCATTATTGTGGAGTAGATGACTCTTCAGTGTGTTTGAAATGTGAACCCTTAATTCTGCAAAGGACATATGAAGTCACCCTAAGGCTGCATGTTATGTCCAACCAAGAAGGTTATACGGAGATAACCTCCTTGGTCCAACCTCTCGAGTGTCAGAACTCGCTGGCAACACTGGGAGGATTAAAGACTAAACAATGGACCAAACAACAGGCCATCAGACTGTTTGCTTGTTTACCTAACTCCACCAGGTGATAATGCCATTTTCACAGCATATTTAGGGTTGATTTGCCTATCACTGGTGGTAATCTTCCTAGTCAATACTACTGCTAGACAAGCCCTGAAAAGTGGGTCAGCATTTACACCACAAAGGTGCGGGGACAATTATGAGATTATATACCACAAACAGCGGAAAATGCCTTCAGCAAAAAGCTGATGTTGGCTTCCTGATTATGTAGATCTTGATAGATTCTACCCTAAGTTGTTTGGAAGGTTATCTTTTTAATGACAAGCACTGTTAGTGTTACAGGACGTGTACTGTATAAACTAGTATTGAGATGGATGCTGAAGTTAGAGATTGTCCATGGGTAGGCACTAGTATGTTCCACCAAGGACATTTTCTAGGGATATAATGTCGTTGGTTCCACAGCATCAGATAGTGTAGAGACTCACTTTTGCTGTTCATCATTGCTTGATACGTGAATGGCCAGATGCAGACCAACATCAGATGGGCTAGTCTCAGATTGTAGTAAGTAATAAGCCTAACGGTTTGGTAAGATCAAGGAGGTGTCAAATCACTAAGTCAACAACCATCCAATCAACAAAGTATGATCAAGAGACATCCAGTCAATGAAGCAATGCAACATTCAGCTGGCCTATATTATTGTGCTAAATAAATGGACATTAGAATTATTATTTGACAACTTAGTTTTGTTATTATCTACTTTTTGTTAGCTATACTTCTTTATTATGTTTGTAGTGTTACTAATTTCTGTACCCATGTTATGTTATTTATGTAATTTGGTTTTACATGTTGTATCGTTTTCTTGTTCACTGGCCCCCCTTGGAAATCAGCCAGTTGTCTTAAGATGTAATAAATAGATAAATAAATAAATTAAATTTCACAGGATCAGCTGGTCTTGCAATAAAAGGCCAACATTCTAGTACATGTATTAGACAGTATAGCCTGACTAAAATCGCGTTCCTGGCGGCCGCCTGCCCCGAAGGTGGGGTGTCAGTATACTCCCGGTCGAGAGCTTCCGAATTAGCCTGGGTACCAAACCTTTGGTCGGCTTGGCGGTAATTTTTCGGCCCCGGCCTTTAGCAAGCACAGGCGAGTTACGCCACGGACCTATCTCCAGCTGGTTTCCTGTATCCACTGGCTTCCTGTATTACGCTCAGTCTTCTATTGCCGAGCGAAGAAATTTAAAAAAACCCCGACGCGCCGTAATTGAGGCCTGGTTGGCGGCCCCAAACGCTCTTGGCGCCGAAGGAATAGCGCTGAGCTCACGGCGGTCTGGTTACCAGGCTACTTCAGAATCTGTAAACACAGGCTATTAGACAGTACATTGGGAGTAAAATTGAAGGTGCAAAAATTAAGTGATTGCTTAGCAAACAGAAAGAAGAAGGGAAGTTCATTACATCTGTCATGGTTTGAAAAAAATAGACTAAGCATTAGTATCAACTTTGTTTGATGCACTCGAGGTTTGGGTTTACATATTAAATCGGAAGAGCAACCAAGGCATTAGGGAAAGAGGTCGAAAGTAATGACATCTACTGTAGGAACAGGTGTTTTCCAACAAGATTATGCATATCTCGAGTTATACTCTCTATCTAGACAGGGCTAGGGAATATCCAGCCCAGATATTACAGTACTCCATTTTGACCTGACTTGACTTGGACATGTGTAGATGTAAGATGGCAAAAGAGTCAAAGGCCAGGAGTCATTGAACTTCTGTGAACTCCTCTTTGTTTTCTTTCTACCCTATACTGGCATATTTCTGCTATTTACTAAGATTAAGAAAGGTCAGAGAGAGTATAAAGTTTCCCTTGACCACTTGGAAAACAGACAGCCCACCTGAAGTCTTAACACTGTTGACACTTCTCTAGGGAAAGACAAAAAGGTTGAGTCACTGAACTTGTATGTCCTTCACTTCACATTCCATACTCTAGAATTTCTGCTATGCATAATTGAGCCAGTACTAGCTGTAACGTAACACCAAAAGGAAGTACCAATAAAGGGGGAAACATATGAAAGTTATTTTGTGTTGTGATACTTTACTTACACAGCTGTAGTGAAAAAAAGTTGCAGGTCATATTTACACACAATTAGGATCCTAGTTAACTGGTACTTTCACAAAATCTGTATCTATTGCATCTGAGAAGACTGTTACAATGTCTGTTTTTCAGTCTGGGCTATTCCATTTGAAAAAGAAAATTGTGACTGTCAAAGTTTTAAATTAAGGGTTATGTCAGTTTAAATGGAGCCCTTAATCCGTCTGATATCAGATCACTCAAAACTTGAGTCAGTTACAAAGGAGGGTTCAATCATTTTTATGAACAGGATTGTTTGCTTCCTCTCTAAGAAGATTAAAAACATGAGTGTTTTTCTGTTTGTTTATGAATAGAAGTGTGGATAATAGGAAATCAAGCACCCCTTAGATGTTAACTATTTTCAAAACAGATCTGTTTCCTATCCAATCAAAATACAATGTATTGACCACATCAGTCATCCAATTCCCCCTCCTTTTTTTGCGAAAACTACTAGTACTAATTTTGAGCATATGTCACATGAACTCTACAGACAAAGCTGGTCGCATACTTTTGTGCTTACCCACCAATACTTGCCCACACCTAATAATATTCAGTGCGTGGTTGAATCACATCATTATCCTATTTCAGGAATGCACATTGACAATAACATGGGTGCAACCACATATTTCCAAACATTGTCTAGTCTTTTCACACAGTAAACCAAGTTTTGAGTGGTGAAGGAAGTAAAGCTGGTCACGTTGTTACTACGAGATCGTACTTATGACAAGATTACAAGGGAAGGTGGAGACCTGTCAGTTTGCTATGTTGCGATGCTTTCAATGTTATACTGCAGTCTGGAGAAACATGCAAACAGAACATCCAGTCACTGGCATACTGGTGGGCGATTTTGACCTGGACCCAACACAAACTGATAAAGGAGTTTTGATGACTAATCTTTGATCGGCTTCCCGCCACCCCGTGCACACCTTTCTCGATCACCTGGCAGACAAGTCATCCGACACGCCAGGTGTCCGTCCCCTAGCCCCGCCCTTTACGTTTCCCCGCCGCGCTAATTTCTGCCCTTCTATCCAATCAGGTACCAGAGCTGTGTGACCGCATTCTCATTATCAGGAGAGAGGCTGAAAATGTTTCAGTCTAACATAGAACCATATATTGTCACACAACCACGTCCAAAACCAAAGTAGTCCGAGCCAAGGCAACAAAAATATAAAGATTATTTATATATCAGAATGTAGCCACTATATTACTGGCAATTAGTTACTATTTTGATGTGACTGCTCAAATGTAGTTGCGCCAAATTGATCATCTTTCCTCCCAATTCTAAATCAGCAGAAATTTGACCAATGAGAGGGAAGAGAGACCACATGGAGGTGACGTCAGCCTAGTTTGAGGAGCAGTACAGAAGCAGACATTTTACCGCGCTAGGCCAGCACTCTGGAAGGCGAGGCCAAGCGATACACACGTACGGACATTTCCCCCTAAAACTGTGCAAACCACTCTATTTTTGTATGTCGAACCGATAGAACTTTAGCTGTTTCTACTCCCTCCTCTCCTGCTCCTCTCCCCTATAATGCCGAGCTCGCTGTTCCCGGACATGGAGCCTGCTAACGGGGGAGCCCCCACGTCGATGGGAAGCCAGGATGAAGCGCGGGCGCTGCAGCTGGCCCTGGACCTCGCCATGCTTGGGCTCAGCGGAGGTAGCGACCAAGATGACAAGATGTCCAATTCTGGCTTCGACAACGATGCGCGGAACCGAAAGAGCAGCAACATGACCGAATGTGTGCCTGTGCCTAGCTCGGAGCACGTCGCCGAGATCGTCGGAAGGCAAGGTTGGTAGGAATTTTCCAGCGATTCTGAATCTATGCACACCCGCTCCGACACATGCCCCGGGTTGTATGGAGGCCCCTCTCAGGGTCTTTGTGTCTAGACAGGGCTATGAAACTTATAAATGGCATATTCTGGATCACCATCAATTGGTTAATGATATAAATGTACACGGTAAAATTTGAAACTCTTCCGAACAGGGAAACACGAAATTCTAATTCTGACGAAGCTCGATGTTGGTGTGCAAATAATGAGACAAGTGAGTATTTGGGTGCCAGATTATTTTTGTGCGTGATGTTTCAGTATGTGGAATATTATCCGTCCATGCATGTCGCAGTGTCTGGAAAGTTTTAGTTTGTGGCTTTTGTACGCAAGTGAATGTTTATGTACTTATTAGAAATGTTGTTGAAGAAAAGATGGAAATGTTAAAAGGGCACGACGTTCGTATGAACGTCGTTTCAGTGTTTGAATGGGGCGATAAAATCACGGAGGGAGGGGGGTGACGGGTGGGGAGTTCTGTTTTCCTTTGTCTGGTCGTCTGCATATCCGAGCGTTCGAGTTATTGGGGTTTGTTGTGCCTTCTCTTAAAGGTTGCAAAATCAAGGCGTTGAGAGCCAAGACGAACACGTACATCAAGACGCCTGTTCGGGGAGAAGAGCCCGTCTTCGTTGTGACGGGGCGGAAAGAGGATGTAGCCATGGCCAAGCGGGAGATCATGTCTGCCGCCGAGCACTTCTCTCAGATCCGAGCGGCTCGTAAGAACAACATGAACATGGGTCCAGGGCCGAATCCAAACCAGCCGGGACAGATCACTATCCAAGTCCGCGTGCCGTACCGTGTTGTGGGGCTGGTGGTGGGGCCAAAGGGTGCCACCATCAAGCGCATTCAGCAGCAGACGCACACTTACATCGTGACCCCGTCCCGAGACAAAGAGCCCGTGTTCGAGGTGACCGGCATGCCTGAGAATGTCGACCGCGCGCGGGAGGAGATCGAGGCACACATCGCCATGCGCACCGGAGGCCTCATCGATCCTGTCGGCGACCCAGACGACTTCCACCGTAACGGCACCGAAACGCCGCTCGACCACTTCGGCACAGCAGCCACCGTTAACGACCACAACAACTACATCCCCAAAGGGACCCCAGGCCATACCAATAACTATCACAGCAGTAGCAATAACATTCTTCCTCGCAACCTCTCAGAGCCTTCCAACTTCTTCAAGTTTCCAGGCACAAATGGCAGTGGAACTGTTCCTGACTTCAACCCCAATAATTACACCAGCAGCAATGGCCTGGCCTTTGACACCTTCAACAACTTCACTCCCGGAGACGACCGAGATCTGGGCATAGGTGAGTCTCCACCCTTTGACCCCGCACCTGCACCCCCTTCCAACATGTGGGCCCCGCTGGATCTGGTGCCCAACAGCCGCAGCGGCAGCAGTGTGACTGCAGCCCTGTTCGGCAGCAATGCAGCCAATGGCACCATCCCCAATGTGCAACGCCGCAGCAGCAGTATTAGTGGTTCGTCGGGCCACCCTCGCCTGTCCCCCACACTGTCGGATTCCAACGAGCACCCCACAGCACGTCGTGTTCGCAGTGACCCCCTGAGTGGTGGACCCCCCATGTTCACCCCTCTGCCAGGCTCAGGTTTCTCTACCTCCGTGTCAAGTGTGCAGTCTGGTTCCTCCACCTCCATCTCGAGCAGCCCAACCGACTCCACAGGATCCCTCCCACCGCGTTCCAAGAACAAGAAGGATTGCATGATCTGCTACGAGAGCGAGGTGGTCGCCGCCTTGGTGCCGTGTGGTCACAACCTGTTCTGTATGGAGTGTGCCAACCGTCTGTGTGAGAAAAAGGATGCAGAGTGCCCAGTGTGTCATACCACTATATCTCAGGCAATTCGTATATTTTCCTAAGCTTTATATTATATATTGTTTACATAAACATGCTTAAGAAAACCACACAAAAATATCCAATTTCAAATTTTGACTATGAAGATGGACAAGGCTTAACCTATAACAGTCCAAAAGTATATATAACTACAAATATTTTATTCTTTGAGCGTATACAAAGTCTATTTCATACTAAAGATGTTTACAGAAATAAAGTTTAATTTAATTTCTAATTTCAATCAGATGAGAGTATGTCGCTGGGTTGAAGACTTTATCATTAGAATGGCCTGTACTTGGCTTGTAACATGTAGTTGCATTTTAATTAGTGATTATTGAATATTAGAGGACATTCAGTTGTGATATGGATGTGGATGAGAAAGACTCAAATGAGATTTGGTTTCAAAATATATTTTACCCAGCAAATATTTTATAGGCTGTATGCAGATAGACTTATTTTATTCTATATGGATGAATGATACCCAAAATGGGATACCCAAAGTGATTCAGAGACAAGCTATTGCTTTCTAACATTTGTATAAAATAGCTACACATGCCGATACGATAATTTCGTTGCACCATAGTCTAGGCATGTACTATTTTAATATATTATTTACAACAGTTTATGTATATCTAGGTGTGAAACATGACCGCAAATATACTATGGAGAAAAAGTTTACTAAATACAAAATATTTTTTATTTTGGGCCTGGTAACCATGTTTGGCCAGATATACTAATATTATTATATTTGTTGAGACTTGAGGATTATAAAATTGTAAGAGTTTTATTTTTCTGCCATTAAAGTTGTATTACAATAAATAAAAACTGTTGTGTTGTCAGGTTTTGCTGCAGAAGAGATGTCTAGGTACTAGTGCATTACTTAGGTGCCACATACCACATTGGCATGCCATGTAGTTGGTTTTCAGAGGTAAGTGGGGGATTCAAATGACAGAACTGTATCTTCCATTGATGGTGGGTAGGAACATGGCATGTTAGGTCATGGGCAGACACAGCAGAAGGCTTTATTTGGATGATATTGAACTCCAATAATTTGGGATGGTAGGGCCAGCTGGGGTGTTATGTTTCACCAACACAGGCTGTCTATTGTCCCTGCTCTACCAAATGTAGCCAGTGATCTCAGAGTGTGTGTGTGTGTGGTTTGTAGGGGCCCAGGTTCCCACTGTTCAGTGACTGCCTCACTGCCAGAGTAAATGCAAACTGGTGGTGCAGTTCAATCTACAAGCCATGTTATTCATTAACAAGAAATGTCTGGGTAAAGCGTAATCAGTCCTGTCAGTGGAAAGTGTTTGTAGATGGTGGTTCAATACATAACTCAGTTTGCTGACTCACTCCTATTTAAAGCATTGTCCAGTTCGATTGCAAGAAATCAAAGTGCATTTGTTACATGATTGATCAAGGCCCTGTACAACCATGTGGAAAGGTTAAAAGTTTGTCTTTTAAGGATTATGTAAATTAGTGCATGTGTTTGTCTGAAGTCATTGTACGAAAAAGGACATACTGTCAAGAGTTCCTTTTAAAAATTTCATTTATTCTTGTAAAATAAATTGAAATGATTCATCTCTGTTTCAAGGTAAGAAACAGCAATATATATATTGCCAGCAAAACAACCATGGGCTAGCCCAGATGTAGTGTGGTTAACTTAAAGTATGTCTGTGGCCTGATTCCCCTTTCCCAATATGCAGGCCACATTTTCGGCCATGCAGACAAAGCAGGCGTACAGATAGCCGCAGACAATGTAGCTTGGCTCATTCCAATTCCCCTCATGGCATCGTGCAATTATGCATCCATACACATTCCAGCTGCAAGCTTAGCTATTGGCTAGCAGCACACTTCAAGCTAAAATATTAATGAGGCCTTTGATGAACATCTAGTACATACCAGTGAAAGCTTGCATGTTTGCTGCCATCCCAGGGGGATGCTAACTTCGATAAATAGGACAAATTTTCAGCAATTTGCATTTGGGGGGCCAAATCTGACAGACCTGGCTGGACTTGTTTTGAGTGCAAATTGGGGTTTGTTCATTATTTACGAGAGGGGGTGGCTATATCCCTTTGTTTGCAGGAGCGGTTTGGCATGCCATGCACTCTGTCTGGACTCCACCGCAGATATCGTTGACCGTCGATGGCCTGCGACTGCCCGTATGCTGACATTGATCAACATCTGCACAAATGTTCAGGGTGGAGAAATGGTGCGGCAGGATTATTTGTATTCTGGCCAGCAGTTTGCAGCAGGCTAATCGAATCCTGCCACAATTTCTGTCAGTTTTGCTGGTGCCAACTGTGAGGCCAGGGGGGATGAATTACTGTTACAGTAGTCTTCTTCAGCCCAGGATGTATAATTAAGCCAGGAGCTGAACTGCATTTCAGCCCTGCCCACAGTAGTGGGTTTCATGCTCAAGATAGGCCCAATGAGTCTGCTTCCTACAGCAGTAGTACAGTACAGAAAGCTGGAGAACCAGACAAAGCCAGGGAAGGTTTCCATGCAAATTAGGGCCTCAAAAGGGTGGTGGCTGGATGGGCTGTCACATTCAATACCCCAAGTGCCTGGTCATAAGATAGAACTGACCACAAAGCCAGTAGCTGCTGACACTACATTTTGTCCCCAAAACAACAAGAGAGTATATTTTCTTCACAGGTTTGTTTTTTGGCATCCATGAGTTCAACTTTGTGCTGTTTGTCATTTGTATGTTCAACAAGAGTACATCATATGTATTAGGATCTGCATGGGGGGGGGGGGGGGTCCAGCAACACTTCAGTACATTTAAGGGGGGCCAGCTATAATTTATGGTAAATTCAGGAGGGCCGGCATTGCCCAGCAAATTTTTTCACATTCATATATTCAATACATGCTTGATTTGGGTATCAATGCCAAAGTGGTAAAAGAAAACAACTAAAATGTAACAAAAAAAAAGGTAGTTACCTTATTATAGTGGACTGCAGGCTGCAAATAAATAGCGAATTAAAATAGCTCACTACGCCTCACGGAAAAAAGGCATGCAGACCCTCATGTATGCACATAGTACAAGAGGAATCCTAGGTCAGGTTGAGATAAGGGTATCAATGTTCATGCTGCCTCAGTTAGAGGGACCTGTGACCATGGCCAAGCAGTCATGCAACATGGCAGACTGAAACATGGCAACAATTTGGGGGGTGTAATTTTTTTCTTTGAGTTGAAAAAAAAGAAACAGCAAAAACACAAAATGGCTCAAATACATTCTTTAATATAGCAAACAACTTGTCGCCCTCAATCTACAAAGGCAGAAATCTTAATCTAGAGTGGCAATTTTATAATGTACGGCAGCCATGTAACTTCAATTAAGCAACGAAGGCAATTTGGACTCTATTTTAATTGTCATCACAATGTATAACATCATATGTATTTTGAGCTATATATATAATGCTTTTATACATATGGCATAAATGCTTTGTAGTGGATTTCACTGCTATCATCATTATCATCAGAAGGTGAAGCATGAGTCACATAGTTCAATTGCCACTTTCAATCAGACTACCATTCAGAAGCTACAAGCTAAAAATAGGCAAAAGACCCATTTACAGATGTAGTCAAGGAATCCTACTCAACAACAATTACATGGATGAAATGAGTGGTCCTGCTGCTAAGTTATAAAAATAGACATTTTAATTTGCGACAACACTCAATTTGAAAGAACTAATTAACTAATGAAGCCCTATATTTCATGTTAAATTGCTGGTTTTGCAGTTTGGTTTTAACGTTACATGTAGGGTGAAAAAACATGTTTTGTTCTACATTGTGATATCCTTATACATGTATCTGTCAAAACACAGCCAAATAGATATTCTGGTTTGGAGGCGATATGAGTTTCAAAATTCCAAGTGTCTTTTGTGTTGTCTGTGAATCTTTTATAATGTAGCAATCACATTTTGCTACAGTTTAACCACATATGCTATCGCTACTTTAAAGCAGCAAAGGTTATATTGATATTCAAGAAGTAAATGTTTATTGCTATTAAGTATTATTATATTTTCCTACCACATATTTTCTCCTTTTTTTCTGGTATTTTTGACTATACAAATTTGGCCAAATGATGTGTAAAATGGTACGGAAGTTGAATGGGAAAATTAATTCTTTGAATGCAGACTTTCAAAATGTTTTTTGTGGATTTCTGTTTTTGATCTAAAAATGTTATCTCAAAGCAGATCATTGGGGACAAAATTGTAATTGACTGGCCCCCCAAGATATAGATTTTGGGTTGCTATGCAACCTCATTGAAAGCAGTACACACATGGAGTTTATTAAGGTCCATAGGAGAACATACAAATTTGTGGAATAGTCCAATGTAACATGTTTTTGATTGTTTTAACCATACAAAATGTATTTGGAGCTTCAATGCAATAAAACTGAAAATGGGTAGGGTAGACAAACAGAAAGTAGCAAGATCCATACATATAAGACAGTCTAGCTGTAGACTAGTCCGTTCTTCTGTATGATAGATGATACAAATGTACAAGGACTTTTGCTTAATCTGAGTTCAATGACCTTTGAGTCTGGGCCAGCCCCACCAGGATCAGGAAGAAGGGGTGTAAAACACTGCCGATTTTGAAAAAAAAAGTTGACATGTAGATCTATGCAAGGAGCTTCTACACAAGCTCCTTGATCTATGCAACGATTTTGTCTAAAAAAATTGAAGAAAACCTTCTGTTTTCTTTAACTGTTGATGAAAAACAAATTTTTCACACTTTCCTTGCTTGTCTGCCCAGAAGAATTTAAACCTATATATATCATGAAGCCAAAGAGACTTAATTTTTTATAAGAACTAGGCTTTATTGAACATTCTTTGAAAAGTTGTTTTTTTATATTACGTATATATTAATAACGTTATACATTATATAAGTTACTCTTTTATACAATGTAAATAATTGACATAAAGGATATTGTGTCTCTGGTAACAAGCTGCTGCATATGGAGATATTGCTATTAGGTATAACACACATAACACATATTGTCACATGTGAGCCCCTTGTAAAGCTACCAACAAATAAATGGTTATAAATGAGTGCATAGAATATATGTTAAACAAGTTAAATTTGTTTTCCTTTCACACTTCCACATTTGATTCAGGGTCTACAGGGGATGTCAATCAAGTTTGAGTGGTGGGATGTCAGTTTGGGATGACTGCAGTTTTATATAAGTTTTTTGAATGGTTAGGTTGAGTAGTACAGATGACTGGTAAGTTTTTATTAGAAGATATGGATGTGCTCATTCCAACATGTCAAGTATCTCATGCATAATTCCAGGTACCTTCAACTGCTGTTATAACGTTAAGGCTTTTTTCAGGGTACTAGTATAATGATACATACACTCTTAGCCAGTGCAATGTAATTGTTAGCTCTCTGATGTAAGAAGACAATGCAACATAGTCTGAGGGAAAGCCTGTACCTAGGCACAGTGGCAGGAACAGAATATATACTCAGATTCAGTTTTCCTCCCTGCCCTGTTTTCATCTTCTCCTTCTGCTGAATATTTACTTTGAATGTCAGAGAACCAAGGAGATAAATTGGTGTGGCCCTTCAGAACCTATACAATAGTGTTGTGTTCTCCGTCCACCCCTTCTCGTAGCCCCTGGGAGGCTGCAGTGTGCAGTGACAGATGGCAGTGGATGGGACAGAACAAAGCACGCTCAGCCACCAGCAGGTGGGGACGTTTGATGATGTCATGGCCGACGGCTGGGGCTATTGTCTAACAAGACATGCCTCCTAGCTCTTTGCCAGCATGGCAGACATATATAATTTTGAACCCATCAGTTTATTGAAGAGCCACTTTTTCAGCAACACATTACTGTATTGCAGAGTATGAGATTATGTCAAGTAGGTCAGTGAAGACAACAAAATACATTTTTTATATAATCTGGCCCATAAAAATTGTCCTACTTCATTGACAGATTGCATATGATTGTTAACCTACTTTGCACACACAGCACAAGCCCTGCAGGGACATAGTGTTACTGCACAAACAAGCCATGTTGTATTTCCCTCAAAGTGTCAGGAAGTATTAGAACTTAGGGTTTAAAACTGGCCCATGACACTGGGAGGGTTAAAAAAAATTCAAGGCAGATGGTTATTATGTCACTGATTGACGTTACTCCTTGTTTCCACCTACCAATTTTATATATTCCACCTGCTGACAAAAGGTGCCCTCTATTTTGTTTTGTCACTTCTTTCTTTCCATCATATTCCTTCAGAATTCATCCCATAACCAAGGATGGATATGCAGTATACATACAAACATGCATATTTGCCGATACATGTACAAACATATATTGGCTTTCTCTGTTTCTGTAATGTTAGTGTTGTTACAAAGGGTAATACTAATACTAGTACACTGTACTAGTCCCCTGAACAGGGCCCCCATTAACCACCAAGTCCCAACTGCCATTACCTGACTGAAATGCAGCTAGATTTAGAGAAACCAAGGTCATCATTGAAAGGCTTATAAAATACCAGTACTGCTGTACATCAGACAATGTACGCACAACGTTACAGTTGTTAAGGAGGCCTTGTTTGACCAATAACCTGATGTGCCAAGAAAATATGGGCATCTGTATTGTTGACCAATGAAGCTATTTAATTGACCCCACTAGTTTTAGGTTATTAAGAGTGAGGAGGAGCCTGTTGCAAAGGTTAACTTTCTTCCAGTCTCCATGGACTTCTTTCTCTTCTTGGCAATGTTAGAGCATTTCCTTATTGATTATCCAATTCTGTCCTAATTTGCATAATAAATGTCTTCTGAAGTTCACCTATATTTCATGTATTTCAGATTTATAACATTACCTTGAAAAAGCATTTACAAATTCTGTTGTAGGAAGAGAGATACATCAACAAATAACAATTATGCAAATAAAACCTAGTTAGCATAGCTTTTGTGTGAATGCTTTTTACAGAAATGTCATAAATCTGAAATACATGTTAGGTGAACTTCAGAAGATATATATTATGCAAATTAGGACAGCATTGGATAATCAATAAGGAAATGCTCTAACATTGCCAAGAAGAGAAAGAAGTCCATGTGCTAACAGGTCATTTGTCAAAGCAAAGGGCTCCCTTACTTGTGGCTTCATCATCATCCCTCTAGGGGATGCATTGCCAAATTTTACAGAGGGTAGCCTCACATTCAGCAGAGATGGGCAAACACTGCATTATTTCTGACCTGGAAAACAACTTTTATCATATCAGGGACATCACCGCCAAAGATTTATGTCCCACCCTTCATGCCTGATGGGGTAAATACATTTCTTTGCCATTACAATTGTCATGTTTACTTTACGTGCCCCAGCATGTTGTGCCTGGACTTGCGGACACGGACATCCTCAAAATTGGAAAGCTTAAGAGTGATGATTACAGAAATCCTGTGTGGACCTACCATAACTTCTCCTCCCTTAATTGCATTCATTCTTCAGAAAGTTAATGGCCTTCTTTACTGCAGCGTCAACCTCCTCCCTGCAGACGTACCACCCAGCAGTGCACTTTTAAAGCATGGACAAGGCCATATAGCAGGGAGAACGTTAAGATACAGATAATCAATATCATTTGCTGTCTTTCTTGCCTTCGTCAAGAAGGGTATGTTTTCGTGGGCTGTCAACAGGATAACTCGAGAAGGCTTAAATGGATTGTCTTCATATTTGGTAGGTGGGTAGGTCTTGATGAGACCTAGAAGTGATAGGAATATGGGCCCCCTGGCGGCTCGTTATGGTACTGCAGCGGAACTTCCGGTTTTGATATATGGTGATCTGGACATGCTAGGGTCATGATTTTTGGGTGGTAGATAGCTCTTGTGCTCTGGAAGAAGTGACATAAGTTTGGGCCCCCTAGCGGCTTGCTCTGGAACTGCAGGAGCATTTGTATGAAAATGTTTAAAGTAGGATAACTCTGAGCAATAACCGGTCGACGGATCGTCCTGATATTTGGTGTGTAGGTAGCTTAAGTGATGCTTGACATAATCAGATGACAATTATGCAAATTATCTAATTTGCATAATTAATGAAGCAATTATATAATTCAGTTACCTTCCATGTGTCACAACCTTCAGACCACAACCAGAGGGAGAAAGTCCCAGAGGGGATAGTCATTAAGCAGTCCATGTAGCTGCAGGCGGTGTTGTCTTACATGTATGTCCTGCATGTGTTTTCTCTTGCCCAATGCACGATTGCAGACTGCATCAGCAGGGGTAGTTTTCACGAGCCAACTTCCATATTTAGGGGGACTAATATATCACTTCTACCTTCTTAAGTTATATAACAATAACATCCTATGACGAAGGCATGAGATCGTTGACCTCTAGTTTGCAATATTTTGGTTACTTCCCTTAAGATATTGGTACCAAAGGGGTTCTGGGAATTCAACAGTCAAAGTTTTTCTTCAAATGACTAGGAAATTCATCATATGAAGAATGAACTTTGCTGTTGTCTTCTTGGTCGATATCAGTACTTTCGATCCTAAATGATGTCATGGGCAGAAACATTTTTTTCCAAAAGATCTACATAGAAAAAACAAGAGCTACAACACAGTACCTCAAGTTATATCAGCTACTTATAGTTTTACTTGTATGTTGAAGCAACTACATGTACCTTGTTCTAGGAATAAAAAAGCTGAGGTGGTTTATTTTTGTCTGTAAGTGGAATTTATACCAGACATCCCTAAGGCAACAACATGGAGACTGTGGATACGTAGAGTATGTGTACATTGATTTCAGCTTGTGAAAATCTGTTCATTTTGATATCGCATACATTTATACATTGGATCTCCCTCAGGGCTAAAGTGGAGATAGAGATGTACAGATAGAGATAGGAAGGAGTTGATCGACAACTATTAACAAACACGGGATGCTTGGTTGTTACTCCAGGTTGTCAGATTGATTCTTGCATTTGCAATTACTGTACATATGTCCTTCATTTTCAAACCCCCCTAGGCAAAAGCAAGCACAATTGATCAACCATTTATGCCTTTATGTAATTATCATTTGGCTACTTCTTTTTTGTTTTTAAAAGTACAGTCCATTTGCCAATGTCAAGTTTAGACTATCCCTAAGTTTTGAAGACCTGAATTATTGAAAATCAAAATTTGAATTTATCTAGATATTTTGGAAACACGGACACAATCAAAATGAAACTCAACAATTATTACCTACCAAAGAAATTTCTTCATTTTCTAGAAAATTATTCATCCAATAGAGATAACTATTAATCTTTTGGGAATCAAGGTGTATTTTTTTTACAGAAATAACCACAATATCAAATAGAATTCTTCATGTTCCCCACTAAAGGCACTTGAAACACAGACTTCTCTCATCCATCCAACAAACATAATCTCTAAGCAGATCTTTCTGTGACAAAATTGTAACTGCCGGCCAAGAGATGGTCTATTGGCCACAGAAGACATAAATCCCTTCATGGCCAATGGACCTACTCTTGGCCGGCAGTTACGATTTTGTCACAGAAAGATCTGCTTGGAGATTAGACAAACGCACAAAAAGTCAGACAAGAACCTCAACTATACAAGAACAAGAATCTATTGTTACAACTACAAGGTTTAAACACTGGAAAAATAGAAAGTTTGATATACAAGAAATGTCTGAATGTCTTCTCTTCCTGTCCCTTTCTTCGGCAAGCAGCCTTTACATCACAGGCCTGCAGGTAATATACCCGAGGCTCCCAATGTTTCACCTACAGCTGATATATGCAGCATATCTAACACCTGTCAGTGGCAGTGCTACGGTATGCATCTAGGGATATCCTATGTAGGACTAAACCGAGACATGAGTTAACAAATAACTGTACAGAGGTGCCATCTGACCAACAGTATTTTTAGAAAGGATGCTCTCTCATCTGTGATATCATTTACGTTGAAGTTGACAAAACATGATGACATGAGCAAAACAGGGTACAGTCTGTATTTGCACTCGCATGACTATAATGCAAGTATTGTCTGCTTTGCTGGTAGCTATCCGGTAAATTTGATTTTGTATCTGTAATCAGTCACATAATTATGACATAATACAAATATGAAGGCCTGACTCTTCCAAGTGCACATACATTTTGGGGTGGACATGACATTCAAACACCCTACAGACAAAACTACCGGTAGTACATACCCCCGTATGTTGTAATCTGGTGAGAAAACCAAAGTTGTTTACAGAAACCACGCCCCAAATGTCAATATCCCGCAACAAAAGCCTAATGTCATCATCATTATCAGTATAACCACATAAACAAGTTGGTTCCTGAGAATTTGGACATGCATCAACTTTTCTGCTTAGAACAATCATGGCGGGTGGTTAAGTAAACACCTGCTCTGCACCTCTGGCACCCATGGTTCACAATATTCCTTCTTCATCCAAGTACAATGTGACCATGAAAACTTGTACAAGTTGTGACAATGCCCATAAAGGGTTCTCAAAAAGGACATCCCATATTTTCGTCAGAATACATCGACAAGTGGTAGATAGTACTACATGATAACATCAAGTACAAATGACTGCAATCTTAAACAAACCTGACCTTTTCTCCTTCAGTTAGCATGGTGTTCCCTACAGAAAACAGATATTTGCCATCTCACTTCCTGACAGCAATGTAAGGATATATCATTTATAACCTTGTATTTTATTCATAGCTTCACAACACTGAAAATGGTTGGTACTCATGGTTTCCCCCTAGGCTTTGTGACATTCAAATTCTGAGTTAAAACTTACAATCCAACATGATTGAGAAATGCAGACATCAGTGCAGGAGAACAAGCTATAATATTTGGTCATAAGCCTTTTGTATCAGCATGATACCATGGAGAACAGATAATTTTGTATTTCCTTATGTTACACCATGAAGGATGTGTGTTAGCCTTAAGGACTAATAGCATTACTCTGGTAAGCAGTTTGTTCCATTTCGTGTTCAACACTCTGATCAACCTCTGGAGGATACCATAACAGAAAGGTGTGGAGAGTCTTGTTTGACACCCATCAAGTAAATGTTGGTCTGTGGTGTTGATCTCAGCATCTCCTGCAGAGGAAGAAGATAAAACTTCACTTAGACATTTACATAAATATCTAACAATTGTGCAAAGCATGTTATGTGAAGATAACATTAATGTGACATAAATTACATTTTTTGGTTACATTCTTGTGACTTTCCTATACAGGTGAGTTAATAAAATGTATAGATATGCTTCTGCACTATAGTCTTTAATAATGCAAAAAAATTGACAAAATGCATGCGGCAGTTTTAATTGTCACTTCTGTCTCCTAGTTGACCCCTATGCCAATACACATTTGGTGCACAAGGGATTCTTTAGCTTAGCAGAGGGCAGGTTAAGGTATTTTCAACCAATGCATAAATAAGGCACACATCTGAAAATTGTAAGGCAAAGACACTCAACACACAGTAGTTCTTTACAAAAACCCACCAGTAGGGACAATCTATGTGTCAGACAAATAGAACTTTGTTCACATATATGGCCAACTGATAAGGCCACACCAATTTAATTTGTTGCTTCACGGATTCGCCTCTTCATTTTTTTCTGATTTGCAAAAAAAAAGAAAAAAAGATTCTGGTTCTGAATCAACTAAAAAATGCTAATATTTTTGCCCCAACAGGTGAATAAAGTCCTTTTCTTCCTAGTTGTTACAGTTTTTCCATCTATCAATGCAGTGGTTTGATTAAAATTAAAAATTCTTTGTTCAAATTTTAACCCAGCCTTTTATGTTCACTTCATGGCTCCTATCATAGCATTTGGGGCTATAATAGGATGCTCAGGCCTGTTTTTATTTTATTTTTTTTTCGCCCTGTCGCTTCATATTTTTTCTGAAAAAATCCGAGAAGCAACAAATAAAATTGGTGTGGCCTAAGGTGTTTGTTTGCTTGTTGACATATCAGTGGTGGTCATAATTTGATTCCTGACCTCCAGACTATTAGGTACTACAGATTAGGCAACAAAATTATCAAGTAAGTCACACTTAAAATATAATGCTTATCTTTTATGTAACTCTGCAACTCGAACAGAAAAAAAAAACACTTGATCATCAGTGCTCTAAGCTTGGACTGGTACAATTCTGGTCTACAGCATGCAGCACAATCTTGAGTTGTAGTTGTACTTCAGGATTTTATACTGACAACAAACAAAATTTGCAGTTCTACATCTGAACTGTAGCAGTTTATCTGGAATGGTTGCTTGAATTACAAATGTATGTGTTCATCACATCACCACAGGTGGTTGATATTCACATTAAATCAATAACCTGCACTAGTATATTATTTGCTCTTTTGCCATCTTTTCTAAAGGTGATCAACTTGAATTTGACACCTCTCAAGTCTCCCCCTCATCTGCTATCTCTTCCATACATCTACAATTAATCATCATAAGGAAGTGGTGTGTGGGAGTAGGCCAAGTGTACTTTGACCCAATAATATCATTAATTAACTCAATAAAAGGTGTGGCTTTGTGACAGTTTCAGGCCATGTGATGTAGGCCATTGGATGAAGTGTAATCAGACATGCAAGCCTGTTGGTTTAGACTTTGTCCTGTGTGTTGGTGGTTTATGACAGCAGGTGAGAAATCTGTTTGTACACGAAAAAGTTACAGTTGTTCTTTGATCAGCATTTACCATTCAAGGTTAACAGTTAATCTTTAATGGGAAAACACACATGTCCAAACTGTGTTTTACTTTGCCAGACAGCTGGCAAAAGACAGTTAGTGATTCTGTGAAGTATGATTATGAGTTGGCAGAAATCCAGTGGAAGGGAAAGAATGATTCAGCCCCTGATGTGGTATACACTGTATGTGCATTCTGTCTGGCTCTAGCTGAAAGACAATTACCTTAGCTCAGCAGTATTGTATACCAATGAAGTGGGACTAATGATTTTACACATATCAGGATTATTCGATAACAAGTAGAAAATGTCCTTCCTCACATTAGTACATACACATAGGGCTACATTCTTAACATGAAAATGCACATGCTGAGTTTAAAGATTTTGAAGAAAACATTGTGATGCTAGCAAAATCCCAGCAAAATCACAATCACTTCATGACAAGGTGGATGTTGAATCTTGAGAAGTATTGTATTGTCAGCAAATGCAGCCAGATTCCCCTACTTTCTGATGGCACCTCTCCAATTCCCCTGACAACTCAAGTCTGTACATTGATCCAAGCCACCACGATGTACACATATTGACTCGGATCCATCTCTGCCCATTAAGATATAACCATCAGTCTGACTTGTATTCCCGAGACTACACATCTCCTGGTGTTTGCATGGTGCACTTTGTCTGGTGTCAGCGGAGTCATTCATCACTGTTCATGCAACTAGTGACATCCTTAACTGTACACTTGTCATTATAAAACAAACCTTCAATTCACCTTTCAGTCAGACTAAGACTACCGTACCTTCAACCAGAAGCTCCTTAGATAATATAAGGCTAGTGAAGAAAAATCAACTGAAAATTTAGTTATGACAAGCTACACAGACTATGACCTAAGTAGCAAAGATCCATACTGAAAAATCCCAACGCCGCTACACAATACTCTCTGATGTGAATCATGCCTTGCATACTTAAACTGCAAACAACCAAATTTAATCCCTGATTTTTATCCTTTTCAAAGGCATTGATTTTCAGGAGTAATGCACCGAAGGTACGGTCTTATCTGTGGTAGAAAAAGACTCTGATTCTGAAGATCAATAAAGTAAGACAAAGTCTGTCACTTTAATTCATGTAGAGATGTGGTAACTCTCTGTGGGAGTTGTGCCAGAGGGGTGGGTTTTTGACTATACACCGCCATATCAAGGCAAATATTTGGGGACAAATCTGGCACAGGAGCCAAGCTACAGTTCAACCAGGCTAGAATTCCACCAACGACCTACGTACCACTGCTACTGTGGACATGTCACCCCACCCAGACACAACATGTTGACTAAGGTCTGATCATTGATCTGGTGCCTAAACAAACATTGATAACACCATCAGGTAACTAGCATCAGGACTTCCCACACATGGGAAATATATCCAGACTTGTTTTCATTTCCTACATATCCAATGCAGACTGTTCAAATCTACTAGCGATTATTTTGTAATATGTATGTGCAAATTCAGATTTGTCTAGCGTGTCCAATTTCTTACAGCAGATTTAACATGTCTGTAAAGATGCAGTGTCACTCTTTCCCTAACGCTGGAACCAACATGAATTTGGTGCCAAATGGCTACTTAGCAGGGAAAAGGTTACACTTGATCATTACATGTTAATCTCTTATTATGTTACATAATAGGACAGGAACAAATTGACAAAGATGTATGAATGCCAATGTCTTTCTTCATTGTAGCTAAATGATCCAATATAACATGTATTAGGTAATCTGCAGACTCTGAGACTATTGAATTGCAGGCTCACTGCATCACAAGGAATACAAATCCATAACATACACTTGCTTACAAATTTACGTTTGTTTTTATCCAAATAGAAACTTGTATCAGTGTTACCTATCTTCAGTTTTACCAATCATGGGATCAAAACAGATGCACTCCAATGTGTGGTGCCCAAACCTATCTGGTCTGAATTCAAAGGCTAGCTCAATGGTCCCCAACATGCATATTTTGACAATAACCCTGCACACAGCAATGTATTGAATACATGTAAGATAGAGACAGGTGTCACTTCAGAAACATGACTCTTCGAAGAACTCTAGCAGCTTTCAGTCACAAATTCTGAATGAGAATTTGTGGACATTGTCCCCAATACTCACTTCTGACTACTCAGTGTGTTTGTTGGTGTGTAAATATTTCCCAGCGATGGCCTCCTCCAGCCGTTTCCTGGCCTGTCGAACACGCTCTTCCTGTTTCCTAATGTCCTCATCTGATACCACCAATGGTTTCATTAAGGGTTGGTCTGGAGGGAAAAATGCAAGAACAAGGAGTAGGGGGTGTTTACGTGACGTATGGATAGTAAAACTTTAAAGTTGCAATTTTTGTTGGACTTCAATTTATTTCTAACACTCACCCAGTAAACACTATTTCTTACAAGGATCGACAAGTGAGGAGATCCACTCGACTACATCTCCTCATGACTAACAGATGTAAATGTGGAAACTTGGTTTGGTCTCCATACATATTTCAGCACATACCGGTGTTAAGCCAGACGGCTGGGTTCTTTTCTACAGTGGATGGTGCTGTGGTCTGTCCTGTGATAGGGTTGTTACTAAGGTGCAAACTGGAGGCAATACTCTGTAACAATGTCTCATCATTCCAGCCTGGTCCCAAACCTGCATAGGGAAAGAGGTAATTTCTTTAAAACTCAAAACACACATGCATAACTGGAGACCATGATAGAACAATAACACCCTACACGGTACATGCAGTCAAATGCATACAAAGTATATTCTCTCTTCTGATGCACTTTTGTGCTGAACTGATAGGAGGCGATACTGCATGTTTTGTGACTAGGACAACTGACCTTCCAAGCTCTTGGGTAACTCCATGTTCTTGATGACTTCCTCTGCAATGTCACAAGCATTCATTCCCTGAAGACGCTTTTCCCAGAATAACTGCAAAGTGTGAGATTGATGAAGGATTGATTGGAAGACCATTATTGTACAACTCAAAATTCGTCGCCTCTTTATAAATGTAAAACATTTGCCACAACCAAAACAACAAAAAAGAAGTTTCCCTCCTGCAAAGAAATATAGACATGTCAGTTCAATAACATACTTAAAGTTAATACAGAAGATCAGTTTTCTACAGTGATGTTAGTACCAAAACTCAGTCTGCATTGCCATATAGTGTTAACTATCATTACAAAATGGTAGCCATCAAAAGATGTTACATAATTACCAAAATGGCAGATACAAAATACTGATTTAAAATGTTATGTTAGTTGGTCCAGTGCACCATATGCTTAAACCAAAATGTTAGAGTTTTAGAATAATATGGGTCTGTGTTGCAGCAACACTCAACTCTAGTTATTCCAGAATGGTTTTACATTAGACAGATGATAAAGACGCACCTGGGATATATGTGAAATTGGGTGGCTACTGCCCTTTTCTGCAGTCTCTGACTTGGAGGAATCAGAGATCACAGGGGGAGGCCTGGCAGACTTTGGTGTTGTGCCAGACTTAGGGCCCATCTGCAGACAAAGAAAGGACAGACACTGTACTACTCATCTCACAGACAGGGCTATGAATTCATCAACTCATTTTTCCATGTGTGCCCACAAGCGCAATACTCGTGCTATGAATGGCCATAATTTGGAAGTGTGGCTACTTGAAGGCAGGGGTGATACATCATAAACCTGCATCTCTTTTTACATATAATAGTGAAGATATGATGGATTTCCAAGAAAAATGTTGGAAGATATCATCCAATAACAGTTTCAATGTTGCTGCAACAACAGGCTGCATGGTCATGGTACACAACAATCTGCTATTTGTGAATCTTCAAATTTAATTTCAAATTTACATCAACAAAATGTCTATGGCAGTAATTGTTTTTCTGTTTGTTTGATTTTTATATCACCAGTATACAAATGAGGGATAAGCTGTCCATTATCATCATCATCATCAACAAATTCAACTTTTAGGTTTCTTATGCATAACACAATTTTCACTACAATCCAATACACATGTATACAACCTGCTCATGGTCTGTGATTCTTTCTTAGACTAGAGGCAGAAATGACAGAAGAAACCAAAGTAACATTTGAAATCATTCCTGAAGCTCCAACCTGTTTGGGTTGCTCCTGATTTGCACTTTTGGGATCGTTTCTGGTCTCGCTGCCCTTGTTGGCCTTACTGCGCACATGTGTGACCGGCTGTTTAAATATGGAAGCTGTCTGTCTGATGGGCAGCACCAAGCTGGCATCATACTTCTGTACAGGTGAGATATAGGGAAATCTTACATTGGTAATTGTTTATCATCTCAATTTAACCTAACTAACCAACACATGTAGAATTGGCAGAAGCAGCACAAAATTGCATGGTATGACGAATGTAATGTGGAAAATCCCCTTCTCTGAAAATTGGCAATGTGGAGGGAAACTGATCAACAAATCTTGTTTTTGACCAAATCTGAAAGTCAAGACTATACTAATCTATAATCTACCTCGATATTGTCAAGATTTCACCAAAATTTTCTCGGAGACGGGAATTTACAACTTTACAGTACTACTACACCACCCCATATGCCTGCATCAATTAGTGGCTGGTGCGCTACAAATACTTTCCATGCAAAATGAGCATATCGGAGTCATCTTACTTTGTTGGAGTCCAGAGCTCTCGTTGCAACTTTCTTGTTCTTATTGACTTTTGAAGACAACATCTTTCCCGTCCGAAAGTCAAAGCAACTCAAGTCAAATGTGTCTCCCAAGTATCTTGCAAGCTGAGGCTTGCTTCGAAACTTTTTCCCACTCGGACTGAAAAACAAAAGATTCTTTGTCATTAGACATCAAATGTACTGTATGTCCACTATGATCTAGCTATGGACATTCTGGTAGAAGGAGACTTATACAGCAAATGTGCCATTTTTATAATGAAAACAACAAATCAGAGATTTCATACCACTGTGAAATATTCATAAAGTTGTGTGAATTTCTTGTTTTATTCATTGTTGTGAATTTCTCTCTATGCATTTTCCCAATGTCACCTCTTGCCAACAGACTCACCGCCAACTTCCTTCTGGCTTCTGGCCAGCAGCTTTTGGGACCTAACTTCCGGTGTCTGACCTTGTGTGGTATGTAGTTAGGTAATTCCTCCCACCCACGTGCTCTCACTCAGCTGTACGATCACACAGGAAAGCACACGTACAAACACACCCAAAACAATACCCCCATTTTCACTATGGTAATGAAATGGCACCAAGTCAGCGGCAAGTTGATTCTGTGTGGTATTGGAACAGTAAAAGCTACCTCCATACCTGTAATAGTATACATCAGACTTTCCTGCTGACAACCCGGACTTCCTCGTCACCTCCTCCCTCTTCCACCCTTTCGGCAATGCTGGACAGTCCATTCGTTTACGCTCCATACACTACTTGCTTCTCCAATTCAAGCTGAGGAATGAGTTCACAAACAATATAAGTTTGTTAAATTCAAAGGGGTGGATTGTTGTAGACATAAAGGAAGACAAGAAATTTCTAAACATATAATGCCAGAATGCAGCCAGGTGTATTCTATCTTTTTACTGCATTACGTGCCCTGAGTGACAGTTGTTTTTTTGGGGGGGCCAGGGAAAAGCTGCCTCATGATGTAATACAGTAGTTAGGCCTAGATAGCAGTAGGAAGGAATCTCTTAAAAACCATTGGCCAATTACAAAAGTCAGGCATTCTAAAAAGAAATTGCTGTCTCGACTGGATGTAGTGTGTACTAAACATTGTAACTGGCAGCCAAGTGACACACCAGCCATATGAACAAAGACAACCATGTACTAAAGCCCCTTATTTAAAAATCTCGTACACATGTAGTTGTACGGCACTGTAATTTTGTAACCATAAGACGGGACTTGTCTTTGAACAAATTCTTAGGGGTAACTTTAGAAGTCGTTCGGTAGGCAGGTAATTTGTGGATTTTTGCTAAATACTTTCGATCATGTTAGTTTTGTGCTCATGCTTTTTTGCGGTGACGTGATCACACCACAAACATTTGCTTTGTCTTCCATTACGTGAGCTTCAACCGCGAACTTAAAACACCGCGAACGTCTCCTTTCCTCTCCTACCATGAAATCAATCCCTGCGTTAAATGAATTTACAGTAGATGCTCAGGAAGTCAGGATTGGAGACTAGTATTCATTAGATATTTTAGTTAAGTTAATCTTATGTCACTTAACGTCTTTGGATCGTTGTCTACAAAGCTGGTTAAGTTGGTATAAATTCTGAAACCAGAGACCACCACGATCACACCCAAACAAAATCCAGTCTTGTTCAAAGTGGGTATTCATTAAAACGACTAACCGACCAACATATAATGGACAAGAAACAAAAGACTGCTACAAGTTAAGTCTCCACTGATGCTAGTACTACTTGATCCCCTGTGTAGTTATGTGGCATGGGCTACTATAGTACTAAAGTTCTGTATGCCTCATCATTACATAATTTTCAGATGTGACATGTAAGTTGCACTAGGGTTGTTTGTCACTGTCAATTCAACACAATTGTCTTAAGAAAACATTATTTTACTAGGAAACTCAAAGAATGAAGAAAGTGTACTCAAAAACTTACAAATATTTTGATTAGATGGGACATCAATTACTCGCGAGTTCGAGAAACATGCTTGTGGTTCTTCCAAACTAGTAAGCAGCTACAGTAAGTTCAGCCAGGGCTTGCCTACACTGCCTGGCTTTGTTGTACAACAACGTTCGCAAGAAAGCAAATTTAGTTTGGCGTGACAGATGTCTGGACGCCACGCCGCACATCTGCGCACCACGCACTGCAGGAAAAACAATGAACTCAAGATGGCGGGCCCGGCGTCGCGACACAAACTTTCTCCTATATTCTGCTTTAACTACGTAAAACTGAGGACATGTAGATTATGGTACTCACATATGTAACTCCCTCTGCCGTTATTAGCAAGGGCAGGTCCCCGCAGCTTTAGTTGGCGCTGCTGTAACTACAAGTTCCCGAAAGGCGGCATCGTCCTGCCAGCCTCCATATTTCCGTCAGGACCACAAAGGTTTCTGGGAACGTTCCAACAACGGTACCCTGCCGTTCTCCTCTTGCTGTAAGCTGATTGGCCAAAGCAAAGAAATTCCCCTATTTGATTGGTTCTAGTGGGATACATCTATTCTGTGATTTGCTTTTCACGTAAACATTCAAGTAAAGCCAGGCTACCGTCCATGTTGATGAAAAATGCGCCAAGTTCAAATGTTTACTAGTAATGTCATGTTGAAATCTCGCCCAACCGCAAACGTTTCCCCTGCCATGTATCACACATTTACTAACTCTTGGACATTGTTTTAAAACAAGGGCAAATATTAGACCACGTTCAGGAGCATATACCGTACGCAACGCTGTCAAATATGGAAAGGTAAGGCTCTGCTGACTCAGAAAACTACCTTGATACCTTGAAAACTATGAAAATTTATGCTGGAAATGACCCGAACGTGACTGGAATGCCCGAGATTTATG
Source organism: Branchiostoma floridae x Branchiostoma japonicum (assembly GCA_013266295.2). Taxonomy (NCBI): domain Eukaryota; kingdom Metazoa; phylum Chordata; class Leptocardii; order Amphioxiformes; family Branchiostomatidae; genus Branchiostoma; species Branchiostoma floridae x Branchiostoma japonicum. The sequence goes on from CM023823.1 coordinate 23,600,651, forward strand.
TGTGCCATGCTTACTCTAAAGGTCAAAGTAACTATACTAAGTTCACAACAAGTCTATCTTTAAATACAGGTGAGGAATACAGCATGTCTAGTTTACAGATCTATACAATTACAACAGGTCTAGTTTACAAATACAAGGATGATGGGAATCTAATCTAAATGTTACAACAATCTACTAGTATACAATCTACCATCTAACCTAGTCGTGGCGACTCAGGTAGCCGCTTTTACGAATTTGTATATATAAAGCGTTTAAACGTGGCTATTGACACTCCCGGTGTGGCAGCAAGAAAAAAAAATTGTTATTGACACACCGGAATTCTAGCCCCGGGCCTGTGGCAGGCCCAAAATTTGTGTTTTGGTGCGTTTGGGGGCTTCAGGTTCTGTAAGTTTAAACCTCAGGCTTCAAGTATGAACTCAGTGGATGTCGAAAAGGCCAACAATCAGAAAACAACACGAAGTTCCAAAACCTGTTGCACCAACTTGAAGCCAACATGATTGCCACGTTGTCCCAGTTGAAGCTAGTAGGGGACGAATTTTCGACATGGAGAATTCAAGGCAGCACTGACGTTGTTTCAGTAAACCACCCATGTCGAGCTTAGTAAGGTGACAAGCAAAACAGTTGAAAATGAAAACTTTAAGTTGACGGAAAATGTTGAAAAGTTCCCAAGAGATCATGTGTACAGAGCAGCAAAGTTTGGGTGCATTCATCACGGAAGCCGCATTCAAGAGGCACGGGAATATTTTGCACAAATCAGTTTAGGTATACATCCATTTTTTTGCTTATTGTAGCTCAGGGTTAGGGTTAGGGTTAGGGTTAGGGTTTATATCCACATCCGGAGTGTCAATAAGGAAAAAAAAAATCCTCTATCCACACTGGGAGTGTCAATAAGAAAAAAAAAATCCTCTATCCACACCAGGAGTGTCAATAAGAAAATAAAAATTCTTATACCCACACCCGGAGTGTCAATAAGAAAATGAAAATTCTTATATCCACACCGGGAGTGTCAATAAGAAAATAAAATTTCTTATATCCACACCTGAGTCGCCACGGCTACATCTAACCAAGAGAGAAATACACATCTACATCTACCCCTGTCCCAGGCAGCACTGACTGCGTGACCATGAATTAGCTCTCACCAATCATGGCCTGCAAGTTACACCTCCCATAATGATGTGGTCTACTTAATGAACACACTAATTACATATTGGGTCAGAGGTCACATAAAAAATTATAGCATTTCCTCATCCAAATCTGTCTCACAAAGAGGGACCTCTGTGTTGCAGGTCCAGACGTGGCATCTTTACCAACTTCACAGCATGGTTTTCAAGGAGTGTCCCGGAAGAGACAGTAAGAGCATGGTGTAAGTATACATCCTGGTAGACCATCAAAATTAGTAGCCTCCTTCGCAGACTTGTGGGCGGCATTAATTTTTTTGGGCCCCGGCAAACTCCCTTGGCTGCAAATCCGTCCCTCCGCGACATAAATCGCGTTGCTCGCCAAAAAAAATTGACGCCGCCCACAAGTCTGCGAAGGACTCTGGCTACAAAATTAGTAGTTCCATCAATGAGAGACAGGCTGCATGTCCATCCAATTTTTGACAATTTTTCAACATTTTCATTTTGCATTTTTATATTCGTGCTTCCCATTCATATGTGTATATATGTGGTTATGGGATAGGCTTCTTGTAAGATTTCGTTTTCACTTCTTGTAACAATGCAGAAGCTACAACTCTGAAGGAATTGTCACATCTGCTGAATTTCTGCAGTGTAGATAAAATGATTTTTTATTAAAACCATATTCTGACCCTTGCCCTCAGTGCAACAGGAAGGTACACTTGCAGACCAGAGCTGTGCCAACTTTCTCTTCAGTATGGACGCTGAATGTCAAGACACAAAAGAGTAAGCTGAAAATATTTCTGCCAGACCTTGATACTGATACATTGTAGTAGATTCAGGATCTATCTAGGTTGGCTTTCTTCAATTCAAAGTCCAGTCCTTGGACTTATCTCCATGAAAGTTCATGTGTGTGATAGTGTTGATACATAACATGGAGAAGGAAAACATTGTTCCAACAAGAGTGGATTCACCAAATTTTCAATTAGACCTCAGTCTTGATCAATTAAATCTGACATGTGACCTTCTGGAAGTGTCATGTGATCATAGGGTTAGAGGTGGTGCAGGTTGATAGGTAAATGATGATGTTGACAAGACCTACAAAATTGCAGAAGACATTTTCACTTCCAGTCCTGTCCTCCAGATTCTAAGTACATTTCAATAGGAATTTGTGTTAATTTCTGCATTGAATTTTCAAGATTCTTCCAGAGTAGCCTTTACCTTGATGAAAGGTTGTCCATGTTCCATGCTGACTTCATTGATGGCTCTGTGCAACAAGGAGACATGAGTGTGATACCAATAGGCATGTATGTACTACCTCCATCACAGCTGCATCCTGGTAAGTATGTAGGTCATGATGTCTTGCTCCTGGCCTGATACTCTCAGAAGTGTCTAGTCTATCTTTCCCTACATCCATTTTTCTTCGATTCAAGAAGGATTGGAAAGGAACCTGTCCAGTATTCTACAAAAGATTTGTATAAGATATTGTAACTAGCTTTTGTGATCCTTTTTGCATTGCTATGTTGAGACAACAGGTGGACAGACTATACATAGGACATTATATCCTATATAATGTCCTTGTTACATATAAGCTCTCAGACTTTCACATTTGATAGATGTGCTTTTGCAAACTGTTAACAGTAAGTTCTTGATTTTCATTTCAGAGGTAGAAAGGAGAGGCACACTAGCATGGATGAAAACTACAGGATGCAAAGAAATCCTCCCACCTTGCAGAAAAGATACAGTGAGACCAACATTTATCAAATCACCAGGCAGATAGTTCTTCATTGTTCTTTTTCCTGTCATTCTGTGAATTGTTGGAGATCACATGGAACTTGCAGACTGTCAGTTTGGGCTAATATATAGAATGATACATTTTATTCTTCCTTCCAGAATATACTTTTGAAGGAAGTAATTACCGTCTTGTTAGTTTGTATAGATTAGTGGCACACTAAATTCCCACTCACAAGACATGTAAAAGAACTCAATGATTTATCTATCAGGAAGACATAATGGAAGCTTCTGTAAGAGAAGGAGGGAACATTGTTGGGGAGAAGGGAGACTTGGCTAGCATTGCAGGTAGTGAGAGGCCTCTGGCAGCTGGTAGTTCAGGTAGTTCAATTACATGTACTAGTAATTGTCTGCTTCAACGTTTTCAGGTTACAGGCAAAAGTTCCTTAATCCCTTTCTGGACTTTGAATTTTTTTTCATATACATTTACATGTATTAAACTTGCAACGAGTCTGAAATCCTCAAAACATCTTTCTTCCTGTAGAGCATGTAACTGCTGTTACTGGTACTTCTTCAAGTACCATTTTACAAGACACGAAAAGCCAGGATCACGGGGAGGACATGCTGCAACCCACAAACTGCTCTGATGAAAGAACTTTGAATGGCAAGCAAGGAAACAGCAACAAGTAAGAACATTTGTGTAACCCATCTTGTTGTACTCTACCACCACAAGAAAGTAAATTGCAAAATCTCAAAAAGTCTCTCAAATAGTGATCTGTTCCCACCAGCTAATAAGAAGGCTTGTTTGTTCCTTCTAGGTCAGCTAGTCCTTGCTGTTCGTCAGTGCCAGAGCCCAGTACAGAAGTACAGCCTGATCCACGTGACTCATGCAGAGCTCCACACCAGTTTTTACACAGCAGACTGGATGGTCAGTTTCACAGGCTACATCATAAACTTAAGTTCTGACATGTGAAATGTAAAAATATCATAAAATAAGGGGAAAGGAAGCATCCTCACAATGATGCCAAGAAATGCGTTAAATAATGACTTCTGCCATGAAAATTGAATCCTTTTCTGATTGACATGTGGAATATGTAATTCATGTATTAGAAATCCCAACTTGAACAATGTGTACATACATGCACTAGAATGTTCAAAGTTTATCTAAATAAGAAAGACAGGAAAGTAGGGGCAGTTTCTCCTTGTTTTTATACAGAGGCATGGCAAATTTATGTTATTGTGTGTTGCTTATCCCACAGATATTCCCCACATTGCTGATCTCCAGATGAGTACAAGAGAACTGTTGCAGGATTTTGTTCCGGGCTCAAATGGATTCAGTGTCAAATGCTGCAGCAAATGACTGTCATGGGACAGAGTTAACTGCAGTTTCTGTTCAAATACAGGGCAGTTGCCATATTAGTGGCTACACATTGTTGTAAGGGATGACAAATTAGTCCCAGATTTACTGTAGACACTGCAGATTGTTTGAATGTACAATGTATATAAAATACTAGTAGCTTGTTCTGACAAAGGAACTTCCTTCAGGTCTCCTGTTCATTGTTGCAGTGACAAGGTTGAACTAAATACCATATGCCATACCACAATCTTACTTAATAGTCCACCTTCGCCATTGTAAATATTGTTGCAAGTACTAAGTACTAGTAACCGAGTGTTTTAGAAACCATAACAAGAAACATAACCAAAGTATATTCAGATACATTTACTAGTTTATAATGCTGAAGGATAGGCCCAGGGTACCAGTTTCTTATGAAAATGTCACCCCTGAGCCTAATGTGAAACTTTCAGTTCATGTCTAACAACAATCATGTCCCCATGTCATGCATGGCTGTCGTGATTTCATAGACCATCTCCAAAAATGAGCTCCAGTGCAGCCTGGACGTCTCCACCTGTGGCCTGCAGGGCTCTCAAACTCAGCGCATCGTCCGTGATTCCCATCTCACGCATCTGCTGCAGCTGGGACTGAAAAAATATGCACAATATCAGAACAGAAGATCATAGACTAGAAACTAAAGGTAGTGCAGTGGGCAGTGAAGCTGAAAGGGGTTGTCAAAAAAAGTCTGCTGTCAGTGAAGAGTGGATAAAACAAGACAGTGGGGTGGCCTGCAGAGAAGGGAACTGGGATTTATCAATTCTTCCAGTCACATTCACAAGCATCTACATCACCACCCGACACCAATACACCACATCATACACCACAGGTCATGGAAAACCATGCATTACTGACTCCACACACTTCAGCATGTTTTGTGTGACAACCAGTAGAACTGGTACCTGGGTGGCAGCCGTCAGGGCTTGCTGCATGGCCTGACTGAACAGGTCCTGGGTTATCATTGGTCGAGAGCCTGCAGATTCTCCGCCACTGGCAGATGCTGTGTTAGTAGAACTAGTGGGTGTGGTGGCAGAACTAGATCCACTTGTGTTAGCAGTCGGTCTCTGTACAGCAGACGACATGCAGGACTATATGTCACACAACTGTCCTCGTACCACCGTTATAATACAAGATATCAGTAGCTAACAGATGTAAATACACAGCAAGACACAGCTATAGATGTACACGTATTCAGATCTTAACTGGAGATTACCAAACACTAATTATCACTTAACAGTACATGTACATAGAAGCATACCATTTTTGTGTAATGGTAGCACTTCACATGCTGCAGCTTTGCCATGCATACTCAACATTACACATCACAATTACTGATTCCATTCACATCACAGAATTGACCATAAAACTGCTAGTGTTGACATTGCCCACCTGTAGCACCTCCTGTCCCCCTTGTGGCTGCATGTTCATGGCTGCTGTAGCTAGTGCAGAGGCCAGTTGTACAGGTGTGATGGGGCTGGGCGTGGCAGCCTGGGAGTCGTTGCCTCCTACACCCTGTAACAAACAACACCTGTCTGAGGACGGACAGACTCAAAACAAAGAGTTGTTCCCAGGTTTGTAGTTAAATAATTACCAATCTTAAATATCATGTTACATGTATTTGTCATCTGCATAACGTGACGTCACAGAAGTGGTGGATTGCTCATTCCTTGACAAAGACTGAAGTTGTACAGTCGAAAATTTGGCTCCAATTTCTTGTGTTGGGAATTACAGTTTAAATTTGCCTCATAATCCTAAATATAGTTTACTGCCTGCTACAATGTATGGATATCATTTTAAAAAAGAAAAAAAGGCAAGTAAGAACCAGTGGAGGAAGATCATGTTTCACACTCCAGCCTTTCAAAACAGTCAAGCATGTGAGCACGGGACATTCTTACCTGGTCGGCCGTCTCCATATCCTCGTCCTCAGAGTCCATCCCAAACAATCCCCCTCCACCCGAGCTAGACCCCCCCTGAGCTCCCCCTGATGCTGCTTCCTCGTTCACAGCGGTGGCAATCAGGGTGGCAGCCTGCACCAGGCAGGGATGGGCGGCCACTATCCTGTAGAGAAGGGCACAACAACATGGCTGAGAAATAGTCATATTCAAGGCAGAGCTTCAGTCCAACATGTATTCCTTAAACATCAAACATCTATTGATTTAGAACAAAAGAGACATTTAGTACATTGTGTAGGGGCAATCAAGTGTTGGAAAGGAAGAAACATAAAAATCTTACTTCTGCACTTGAGCTGGGTCTGCCAGGTTCATTAACAGTTCTCCATCTCTCAGCAAAGCTAACAGTGATAGAAAAGAAAAGATTTTTAAAGACAAACATTGAGCACTGGCAAGAAAGTTACCTAATAGAAAGAATAAAAGACTACATGTATGTAGTCAGTGCTATCAGTGAATTACTTAATATGAATTACTTTCTATGTGTGTACGTCATCATAATAGGCAACTACAAACAACAAAACTAACCCAATGCTATTTGATCAGAAGCCAGCCCTGGTGTTGCAGCTATCACACTCTCCATTGTTACAGGATTGCTCAGGACTCGTTGTACCTGCAAAGGAAAGCGTCAGATGAAGTGTATCATTACACTACAGCTCAAAAATAAGAATTGAACAAAGGTGGAGTTACCAAGTCTTTGACCAATCCTCTGGTCTTCTTCATAATAACTAAGGACCTGATTGCTTGTGACCTTGTGGATGTGGTGCCCATCAACATGCATTGAACCTGGACAGGGCCAATACCGACTTCAAATTATCTCTGGTCATGAGTCTGGCCCATTGTTGACGTCACACTTCTGGAGGTCACATGTTCTGAGCAGTGGGCTTTTCAGTTACTGGTTATACTATACCAACAAGACGAGACAGAAGGTGTTTCTCACTATTTCCCTGTGGGCTGGGTTGAGCAGGGCTGACTGTAGGGCCACCAGGAGTTGTCTCACAGCAGTTCCTCCAGCTGCTTCTATACATCAGACAACAACAAAATTTACAAATCAGCCATTGAAATGCACACAAAGAAATGCTCAAAATAACACCATCTTGCTTGCATTTATTTCTCTATATATAGTACATGTATATAGATACATTTGTGTTTCTCATAATTAAACTTTTAAAAGTCTTAATCCACTTACAAAAGAGTTTATGGTGAGACTGTTACAACAAATGCAGTAAGTTTGGAATAACATAATTTCAGTACCTGGTTGTTGTTGGTTCTCAGTTGTTCGTTTCCTGAGAACATGCACAGTGCTGCCCTTGGTTACTCCATAGCTCTCCAATGTCTTGTTATCTCTTAGGCAGCGTCCACTGTAGATGAGTTCTGAAAATACACAGGATCCAGTTTCAGAAAGCCTTTTTTGCTTCACCAACTCCTTCGTTTCACCTACAAGGTGAATGGCAAAAGGAGGTGACTCCATATCTTACATCTCCATGTCTTATCTTGGTTACACAGCCAGGACCCTTTGCCTGGTGGTATCTTCTTCAGCATGACACCACGTCTGGCGCAGTTGATTCTTTCAAGGTTAGATATATAAGTGCAATAACAACAACAAAATTACAACATCATAGACAAACAAGAACAACAAACTACACAAAGCTCATACTGTTTTCACCTGTCTAGCTACTAGTACTTCCAGATATCCAGCTGATGTGACTCAAAATCTTAGACATCCTGAAAACTTTGGTATGACGACACATAATCATATATTATGAATGGAACATAGATCTGCTTTATCATGATACCGGCATAGTTTGTACACTCTTATTCGCCCTACCTAGCTCCGAAGTTGGGCAATCAAGTTTTGAAGCGACCTGTGTTCGGAAGATTTCCACACTTTCAGACAATTCCACTTCTTCGAGACTGAAACGTTTCGCAAGCTCGCGCAAATTTCCCTCTTTTTCCTTGAAGTCCAAGCGAGTTTTCACGTTGATGGTCGCCATGTTTGTTATTCTATCCCAGTTGTCCCTTCCGCTAGGAGGCGCTGCTATATCAGTCTGACGTCATTCAGCCACAAGCGCCACCTGGCGGAGAGAATGTCAAAAGATGATCTCATCGGTATCAACCACTACTGTATGGAGGGTAGGAAGGATTGAAACTAATTTTCAAGACCTTTGACGGTGATATTACAGAAACAATATACTTTGTGATAAATTACACTTAAATATAAGTTTTCTATATTGAAGTAAATGCATTTATCTAGTATCATATTGCAGAAAACAACGCCCCAACTCCCTCTAGCTATCACATAATGGTACAGTCTGCCAGGTTGGCCACGGCCACGTCATCATGTTGTTTCCCAAAATAGAAAATTACGCCTCACTACTTGATGTGTCTTCCCGTTACTACACTGAGGTGGAAGTGTTGACGTCGGCGATATAAAAAGAAGACTGGGTAGCACAGGGAGGACGACAGTGTGTCTTATCAACCCAGCTGGTGGGATACACGTTTGCCAGGGTGAGTTGGAGATTTTGTGACTGAAGACATGTCTGTTTTGGCGATACAAAATGAACCCGGAAGTTGGATATTTGGAGAAACTGTGGCAAGAAGCAGATGTGTTGGTGGAAAAATCACAAGACAGGTAACGTTAGCACCTAATGATGTGATGAGTGGTTCTTCTTATTTTGTAGGGCCCATTAACATTCATAATTTTCACATAATACTGTTGAACTTGATGATTTGTGAGGTCCACAATTTGCCATCAAGGCCAGTTGAGGGAAACCATGACATGAGTTGTCAGTTGTGAGAAAAAACTTTTTTTAACAGGAACATCATTTTTTGCACCAACAATCTTATCTGATATATCTAATCTATAAAAGGAGCTCCTTGGTTCAGGGAGGTGTCCAAAGTAGACAGTCTTGTGCCAGGCATGTTGCTTGTTGAGCTGTCAGGCCATACTACATGTAGTACTAGTAGGTCTCTGTCACACTGCAGTCAATCTGTCCACAATGTGGTTGTCCTGTGGCTCTCCGGGCCTGACCCACTGGTGTTACAGCCCTCAGGGCTGGTTGAGAAGGTTGATAGATATTGCAGGAACCATTGTTATACTGCTTGCTGATATGTTACACAGAAATGCAGTTGTACTGGTTGACTAACATGTCAGATGTCCAAAAGCCAATTAGCTGTCCTAGTAATTGGCCCATTAAAGCTGAGCTGATTAAACTACTGTGTTCTTAGTAGTCAGGTGACCTGTCCGACCAGTAGTGCTGGGTCGAGTTAATTGAGGGCAGCACTGTTAGTAAAACATGGCATCACCATGCCGGGATGGCGTTACTGTCATTACGGTTTGTCTTTTTTCAGTGTCTTTATAATGCTGTTCTTTTTAGACTTGTGATAATTATGTACAAAAGTAGTAGTTACCTTAATGCTGATGATGTAAGTGATTTCATATACGATTTGGTAGTGGAATCAACTCTATATTGTGTGGTAGACAGCATACACATGCAATTTCTGCAGTGCACATAGGCTTTTCTGTTCCCACTTTAGTTGATAACTTTTCTTACTGGTACAAATGTAGTCATACTCATAACTGCTATGTTGACTTTTTTTGCAAGCTTGAATCAAAACTTTGTTGAAATATTGAGACAGATTGAGAAATGTGCTTCTTTGACAACTTCTGGTGTATAAATTATCCTATATTGAAAACAGGTCAAGCTTGATCATGACTCAAGGACTTTTTGAATAGGCAAAAGAGTGCTAGTATATTGTATTCTGGTATCATATGTTTGCTTTCAGTCCCAACATAGGCTTCTTAATGATTTTGTTACATACACTTGGTCCAAGGACCCAAATATATGAAAGGGTTCCATGGTATTCATATTCAAGAGAGACCATAGATACATAACCAGAGACATTTCACAGTTGACAGAACAAGTACTAAATGACTGTACTCAGTCATTAAGTCCATACTGGCCTTGAAACCTTGGCCTATCATAGTATGGTTTGTTGACAGAACAATTAACATTACCCAGTAAATCTGTAATGTTTGGGTAACTGTGCCTTCACTGTTGTAGCATGCTGCTGGCATTTTCTTGGTCTATGATAGCTGCTTTCAACCACGGTTCTTTTTCATAAGGTTGTATTTTTCTTGCAGATGACGGATGTACAGATTCTGCCCACAGTCAGCATCTCAGATGATGTTAATGTGCTGGATCTCCTGTTTGACGACAAGGAAGGTGTCCTCATAGATGATGCTTTTGTGGGATCCATGGGATCAGATGATTCCAGTGGACTGTCGCCCAGCTCTAGTGATTTGGTAAGATGGGCCAAGCTAGATTTACATGCTTATTAGATGCTATAGTGTAGAAAAAAAGTCGAACCTGCTAGACATCAAAAACGTCATTGTTTGAATCAATGTGTCGTATGGGAGAGACAATCCTTACATAACAATGTACTACTTTGAGCATATCCCCTTTGTGGTCAGTGTTGGACATGCTGTTGCCTATATGGTCTGTCTTTTTTGTTCCACTCATCCTTCCTTACATTCCTGGCTCTGCCCTTACCCAATGTCAATATTTCTCCTTCAGGGCAGTGAAAATGGGACGTTCATGTTTCCAGAGGACAATCTGGGCTTCTCTGACCTGATGGAAGCCATCATGGACAGAAACACCAGGAAACCAGCAGACATCCAGCAGGTAATGGCTGGTCTTATGCATATTCTTATTGTCATAAAATTAGGTACAAGCACTTTCAAACAGTTCAAACCTGTTTCAGAAGCACTAGCTTCATTTTCCTTTTGCTAAATGACTTCTCTGTCTTTCAATGATACTGATCAACACTAGATTACAATGTCATGTTTATGTACCAACATGTTGGTATCTGTATCTGTATAGCCGGTATAACCACGCTTCGGTGTAACACACTAGCTTTGCAGGCACGCGGCGCGGCGGCAGCTGGCTACATATGTACAAATGGTACAAATATATCATCCAAAAATGCCTGGTTACCATCTAATGTGACAGATATGATGGTGCAGGTATGATGAGTGCAAAACACTTGTAATTGCAGGAGCCTGAAACAATATCCACTGTACAGACATCAGACACTATGGATGATGAGGACGACAATGCAGGGGACTCTGATGTCTGCATAGACCTGCGTAAGTTTTCTTAAAGTTTTATCAAGCTGCTACAAAAAGGTTCCATTTTCTCGTGTACGATGGCACCTGAGCTATGCTGTTGGTGTCATAAAAGTAAAGCACAACAAAGTAGTTATTACAAACAATCCTGACTTGTTGAAGTAGACTAGCATGCTTCTCTTCTCCAGATAGTTATCTACTTTTTAAAATACAGTATGTCATTTCAAACTGTCATGTTGCTGCCATTAGTACCAGTACTTTGTTAATGTAGATTGTTTTCCAAGTTTAGCGAGATAACTGCTGATTGGTAGCAATAGTTCAGTTTCACAGTTACTGTAATGAAGTGACCTTTGTTATGTCTCTCCAGCATGGGGTGTTGCAGATGACTACTTCAATCAGGACTCTCCTGAAGTTGACACTGACAGTATGACACTCCCCATGTACACCAAGAGTGGAACAAAGGTAAGCATTTACCGACTGCAATGTTTACTTTTGACATGGGTGATCTGTTGTTCAACCTGTAAATGCTGAAATTAAAGCCCAGTGACTTGCAACTTGGTATGGGGATAGCTTTTGGATTTGGAATAGTTAAATTTTGAACAGGTGTAACTTTGGAATGCTCCACTGTTTCACATATGGGTAATACATGTATTGGAATAAGTTTTTTTTGCAGGTGGTAATTTTGCTTTTGATAATATCAGATTGATCCATTTTTTCATGTGTTGGTTTTGGAATACCGGTAATTCATTTTTACAGGGGTGAGGTAGATATCCTGTCCTTGCTCTAAAATACATGTACCATCATTTATGTGTTGCAGTTCCCTGAGCTAAAACTTACAGATGAAGAGAAGAAACTTCTCAATGCAGAGGGTGTTAGCTTGCCACAGCACCTCCCACTTACTAAGGTATCATACATGAGATTGTGTCTTCAACTGCTTTTTCCTGATTGAGGTAACTAGCATCTTAATTTGCATTCAAGTCCATTTGAAATTAAAAGAACATTCCCAATTATTCTACAGCAAGAAGAGAAGGCACTGAAGAGAGTGCGAAGAAAAATCAGAAACAAGGTAAGGCCACATTTTTAAAAAATTGGGAGCATAATGCATTTACAGGAGTATCTAATGATTATTCTTGGCTAATCTAATGATTTGGTTTATTCAAATGTGGTTTATCAGACTGTTTATTGTTTATCCCTTTAGATCTCTGCACAGGAGAGCAGGAAGAGGAAGAAGGTGTACATGGATGGGTTGGAAGACAGGTAAAACTGTCATGACTCATAAGTTCCATTGAGAATGTCAGATTGTAATCACGAGATGAACAAAGGTGTATGGAAGATTTGTCTAACTGATGACGATAGGTAGATAGGTAAATCGCTGGATATTAATTAATACAATCAATAACAATTATTGGTTGTGTAGACTGTACAAAGAGATGTTATATCCAGCAGACAAATGTTAAAAGTAAAACATTGAGTTTTATTTTATATTTTGGAAAAAGTCTGATGTCCATGACTGTTTTATGTACAGGGTCAAAGCCTGCACAGCCCAGAACTTAACTCTTGTGAAGAAAGTACATCAACTTGAAAAACAAAATGCGTAAGTACTTCTAAAATCATTTCCCCTTTGTCTTTTGACCTGTCTTTAAGTTTTAATTGTGTCATGTGTTTCTGTAATGACTATCCATTATGTAATATATTTGGGGCTCCTGTGCACATGCAGAGGGATGGGAGTGAAATTTCCTGTATTTGCTTGCTCTTGTTGACTTAATGACATGAACAGTAATCCTCCTAATGCTATGGGTTACTAACCAGTTTTTGGTCATGTTTTGCAGCACCCTCATGGATCAGCTTAAGAAATTGCAGTCCCTGATCACAAATAGCACCAACAAAACCACTCAGACCAGAACTATTGTCATGGTATGTACATGTTATAGTTTTCTAAAATTAAAAGACTGAATAAAGGACTATTTCATGTTACCTATTACAACCTGTGCTAAGGCATACAGTACATACAACTCGATTTCGTTTCAAGGGGTCTGATGGTATTTGATCATTCATTAAATCGTATATTTCAAAGAACTAATTATCAATGTTTCAAAAATCTTTCCCAATGAGAGATGGTGGTAATAAATATTATTGATATGTATGATGCTTAATATATGTTGTGCTTACCTTTGTTTCTTTTGCCACCCTCCCCAGGTACTGCTGTTGTCCTTTACACTGCTGATCTTCCCTAGTCTCAGCCCCTTCAACAAAAGTCCCGAGTCTGACTCCTCAGTTCAGAGCCATGTGCCCACAGGAGGTTAGTGTTCAATGTCAGTTGCTTAGGGCTTCAGCAGACTTTGACAAGACATTTGAGCTTTGTTTTTGCATACCAGCGTATGTAACCAATTTTTTTTCATTCCCCTACATGTAGTTGTGTCCAGGAATCTCCTAGATGAGCAGTTCACCCGTGTGGGCGAGATGGTGGACGGCCGCGGGCTGGACAACTCCCTGGCTGACCAGTACTCACCAGCAGAGGAAGGCATACCTGCTGACTCACTCAAGGTCAGACAGCCCTGCTTCTGTTTTAATCCTAGTGAAACAAAGTTTCAGAATTTGAGAGAATAAAATTTTTGTTTTCTTCTCTGTTCCTGTAAGATCTATTCGAAACATGTATTCATGTTGGAATATAACTTACTAAAAGGACAACTTTGATACAAGAATTCCCTATTATTGCTTTGCTTACTCTATTTTAGATTTTTAGAGGTAGAAATCTATATGAGGGTAAGTTAGAAGCAACCAAAGGGGCTCTGAGCAACCTACAGTGTCCTTTTGTTGCATCATCTATTGGATCATGATGAAGAAAAACTTAAAACAAGATACTGTGCACACTGTAAGTTGTAAGACTGACACACCAAATGTTTGAAATCCCACAGGTATATGTGGTACAGAATACCAGTGGAGAGTCCGAGGGCCCAGATGCCGCACAGTGGAAGGACATGCGTGTAGCAGAACAGCCTAGTGACAATAATGCCACACAAAAGCCTGTCATAAAGCATTCTGATGAGATATAACCACATACACTGTAAATCTATATGCTAAATGCCTTGACACATTACATGTGTGTGTTTGGTCCAACTTTAGCACACTGGTCAAGGCAAAGGTGCAATTTTGTCCTCCTAATATATGAGATTACATAAGTACTTAAATACCACTTGGTAGGATGCGTTCAAAGGGTGTATCACCCAGGCTAACAACGGTAAATATATACAGGTTGATGCCTGTTTTGTAAAAATACCAACTTGAATGTTTTATTGCATTTGAAAGCTCTCCTGTGTGTTCACTTGCACTGACATTCACTTGTATAGAAAGATACATGTACATGTATATGAATGTATAAGGATTTAAGTTTTGATATGCTATTCTATGTTGTACAGCTATGGGTTGGTGATGTTTGCATAGTACCGGTAGGTAAGTATGAACATCAAAGCTGAACTCTGATCTGGGCATTGGTCTAATTTCATCACAGCTCACATCTCATTTCATCATAACTTAAAGAATCTTATAAGATAGTGTGAGCCACACTTAGAACTTGGAAATATAACTAGAACACAGTGTTTGTTATAGGGGAATGAAAAGAACTACTAAATGTTATACACCAATGATGTCAAAGTAAAGTAAGTGTAAATATCAATTATAGATCATATATAATTATTTTAGAATTTTTTTTTCAGTTGTAGCTTATGAAACACTGTTGAATGAAAGACATGTACATTGTACACTATTATTGGTTTATTTATCTTTTATCTCCTAAGGTTTTCCTTTTGTTGGATGTGTGATATTGTACAGTGTCATATGGAAGTAATAAACATTAGAAAAGAATACTCTGAGCAAAATCTTTTTTTCAAATGGCCAATTGAATACTATCTAAACTAGGATATGGTATTGCTAGCTGGAACTTGGACAATTTCACAAGCATATGCTTCCTGTAGTTTCAGCTTGTGGCTTTTTATTCCTATTGAATGATTTCCTGTTTGTCTAAGTAAACTGAACAGAAAATCCAGCAGAAGTCCATCCATCAGTCAGGTTGTTCTATTCCACTGGTTCCAGTTTTAAGCAGTGCAGGTGGACAGCTGGGTGGACGTGTGTCAAGTACTGCACACCTCCCACCTCCAGGGTTGTCACCGGATAATCTGCAGAAGGAAGCACAAATGAAAACAAGAGTTCCACGACCTCGTATCTCCATGAAATATGGTTTCCTCAACACAAATAACATATTTGATGTGAAAGTCCAATCCTTTGGCAATGTTTCATGTCAACACGTTATCATTAATTATGCATATGACCAGTGCATTAACATAATATATGTATGGTGTTGTAAACTTTTAACTAACTTACACATGTCACAAGCATGAAATTCCCATCAATGACCACTAAGGAATTATATAATTTTCATATTAATTATGCAAATGAGGTGTATATTTGCATAATTGGTATCTGTTGATATTCTACCTGCGATAGATTATACACATTGTATGAAAGTCCTATAATGTAAAACACTGGAATTTCAGAGGTTTCTCATTAATTATGCAAATTAGGTCCTCATTTGCATAATTTGCATTTGATTATGTACATCTCTGTGTAAGCTACCTGCATACCAAAAATCATGATAATACGTTGCTCCTTTCTGGACTTATATGCTCATAATTTTTTTTTTCAAACCCCCCCCTGCAGTTCCAGCACAAGCTGCTAGGGGGACCAAACCCACAACACTTATTCCTGGCAGGAAAAGCTATCTGCCACCAAAAAATCAAAACCATAGCATGTTCAGGACAAAAGATACAAAAAACGGAAGTTCTGCTGCAGTACCAAGGTCAGCCACCAGGAGGCCCAGATTTGACCTTGACCTTTGTCTTCCTAAGACCTACCTACATACCAAATATCATCACCATCCATAAAGGCGTTCTTAAGTTATGCTCACCAGTAATTGGCGGAAACACACACAGACACACAGACAGACACACACACACACAGACACACAGACAGACAGACAGATCCAAAACAATATCTCCATTTTTCATGGAGATAACTAGGGGGACCAAACCCACGGCACTTATTTCTGACAGGACAAGCTATCTGTCACCAAGAAATCAAGACCATAGCTTGTCCAGGACAAAAGATACAAAAACCAGAAGTTCAGCTGCAGTACCAAGGTCAGCCACCAGGAGGCCCATATTTGACCTTGACCTTTGTCTTTCTATGACCTATCAACATACCAAATATCATCACAATCTATAAATGCCTTCATAAGTTATGTTGACCACAAATTTGCGGAAACACAGACAGACACACAGGCAGACAGACACACAGACAGACCAAAAACAATATCTCCATTTTTCATGGAGATAATGAGTGCCAACTTTGTGCTGAAAAAATCATGTGGGATGATGCCATCATTGCTCACCAGCATGAAGAGGAGGTGGCTCAAGTTTTCAAGTGTTGTGCTAAATGTCACTGTGCAGGTTTGAGATGACATACAAGAGCGATACTTTTTGATGACAATTATCTGCCATCCAGAAATTTAATGCCATTTAAAGTACACATGTAATACGAATACATCACAAGACACCAAATATACTGAACATGTTGGACAAGCTTCCTGTTTGGCCCACACTTATCCCCAAGCTAATGGTTGTCAACTAAGTAAAAAAAAGTCCATTAGAGCCAATATTTGTCAGTTGAACTGAAGTTTTTGTGCGAAACAATAAATCAAATTGGTGTAGGAAGCCAGTGACCTTTCCCTGCAGAGCTTGTGTTGGAGGTGTGGACTGTGGAGGTGACCTGGCAGTACAGCTGGACAGCTCGTCTGACCAGCAGGCTCTCACACAGACTGGTCAGTAGAGACTCAACAGGACTCTCACATCCCTCTCCATCAGGGATCTGCATGTTCCCAGCAAAATATTAAACATTCATATGCTTTCAAAACAGTTAAATAATACATTCAGATCTGTTAAGTGAAAACATTTGAATTATAGCAAAAATAATAACTTACAACAGCAGCAGTATAATCAAATCCTGGATGGTGAGTGTGTGGGAGTGATCTGTATCTGTATAGCCGGTATAACCGCCCTTTGGCATAACACACCAGCTTCGCAGGCACGCGGCACGGCGGCAGCTGGCTACATTACACCAAACGACACGTTACACCTAACCTTTGAACGTCTAACTCTAAACAATCTATAACTCTACACTAATCTAGTAATGTAGCATGCATGGTTTCGTGGTCAGCAACCTTGCTTTTGAGTTGGAATCCCAGAAAGAGTTAGAACAGCTATTCTATATGTCACATTGTGTCTCCATCTTTTTATGAGAAAAGGTACGACAGAATCAAGATTTGTTACCAAGCACACAAAGATGGCTATAGTGAATGTTTTTTTTTTTTACATACCCATTCATTATTTCCCCAGCCACGCTCTCTAAGAGCCAATCTTCCTTTCCTTTGTGCTTGTCTCTTCAGAATGTTCCAGTGGCCATCGGTAAGTCCAAGCACTCCCCCTATTACATCTTGTTGGCAGTGCACATGGGCTGTGCCAGTGCCATCATCAACCAGGAAGCTGCATGGTGTAATAGTCTGAGTTATTAGTTAATAATATATATGAATTAACAATCTTAGGATAATCCATGTTTGAGAATATAGTGCTGGTGACACGACTGTACTGAAACATCACCTTTTTTAGCTGGCTGTATCACGACACGAAGTCTACAATGGCTGATACCCAAAAGAGGCCTTATCATTGTACATGATTCAATGCCTGCAAGTGTCTTTTGAGGCTTTATTTATTTGCTGTGGTCTGATGCTTCTGTATCATACACCACCTTAGAATATTTTCCCTCAAGTTCAAAAGGAAGATGGCTCCTACCTGGCCTTTGCTGTGAAGTGTCCTGGGTCAGAGGTGCTGATGAGACATGGCCTGTTCTGACACTGTCCATTGGAGAATATCTGTCCACAACTGCTGCAGGTGTACTGCATGTACAGGTACCTAACACACACAACCTTTTGGAAAAAATGTAAAAGGACAACAAGCTTGTAAGAAGATACATTCATTCATTGTTTGGATATGTTAAACCAATAGTGGCAGAACAGAGATCACTTGTCATTCGGCACATATTGTACTCCAATACAGTAGACACTGGTAATGCCCATGGCCATATTTTTCATTTCAGTAACCTCCACCTAACAGTAACACCCATCTTTATTGGCTGTTTCTTTCTGTACAATTGTATGTCATTTAATATTTTGTAGGATTTAGAAAGAATATATAGCGGTAGGAGACAACTAATATTTTGCATTACCAAAGTCCCTTCAGTATCAAAGCAAAGTGGTAACACCATGCTGTATCTCACCTGGCCAACAACCTTGACCATGACCTGCTGCCTTGCCTCACTATTGATCAGCTGTCCAAGACACACCTTCGGTATTTTGTGCAAGTTGTCCACAGATGTTGGTGCTGCGGGCCCAGTTACAAGGCTCTTCTTCATGCCCATATGTGACAGTGCTTCTACTCTGACACTGGATGAGTTGTTGAAGTAACAGTACATCTTGTTCTTCTTGGAAATTCGAACCTCAAGTCTTCTAAATGTCACAACAGCTCCGGGCAAAAGCCCAAGGGGGTTGGGAACTGCCAGAACGTTTGCGTAGACTGTCATTGTGTAGAATGGGGAGTTGAGATCCTGCACAATCATGGAGGATAGTTCTAGCTCATTGTGGGAACTTGACAAAGGTTTACTAGTACTGCTTCCATCATTTGTATGTTTTACATCATACTTGCAAGACACTAAGGAACAGGAAAACGATATTACTCTAGAATGCTGTCTGGACTTTGTTTTGCACAAGTCCTTGACAGTTAGGATTGGGTCCAACCTTGAGGCACACAGGTCCTTCCTGTGTTCACCCAGTTGTTCCACAAACACTCCTGTTGGTAGGACAACACAAGTCCTGCAGTTTGTGGCATCAACAGCCCTGTTAAGAGCTGCAGAGCTCACTTTGGTTGCAAAGACAGCAGGGTCTGTGCTGTGCAGGCAGACCAAACGGTACAGACAGCCTTCATGTAACACCTTATACCACTGCATAGCATCTCCTGTGAACAGTACAGCCACCTGGAAGGGAGAAAAACATGGTTGCCAGTCAATAAGGAGACACCAGTTATCTTCTTCAGCTGGCGCCTCAGTAGTTCCAGGAAAAAGTTATATTCATTAAAAATTGCATCTAGGAAAGTACACAAAAAGCACATACCTCCTTAATTGCTGCCACCAAGTTTCCTTCTTCATCAGCATTTTCTTCAAGCTGTTGTCTCAGGCTGTCTTCTCCGACCACAGCATTTCCTAGAAACAGCCCAGAGCAGTAGAATCCCAATGTTGCTGTCCTGTCTACAGACTGCTGTAATACTGGGTAGTCTTTGTGCACCAGGAAGAAGTTCTGAGAAACACAGTGGTGGTTTTGAGGCTCTAGGCCCTGGTGAGACCCTTGGTCATCACCCCTATTGTCACCACTACAGGATGGCTGGCATACTGTAGAATCATGTTTTGAGCTAATAGGGCCTGTCCTTAGTGCTGAATAGGCATCTTCTCTGTGAGATGTAGACTGTTCTATGGGTGCATCATTTCTAGCAGACTGCGCTTTTGGGTCTTCACATGCCACCTTGCAACCCTTGGATACTTCTGTAACAAGAACTTTTCTTTTTCTATGACTGGTTGAGTTTTCTGTTCCGCCTTTCTTTGCTGGCAGCCCCCCAGCTGTGTTGTCTCTAGCCTGATCCACCCTCTTCGATGCTTGCCCATGTTTCAATCTCCCTGCTGTCCTCACCTTGTACAAATTTACCACATCACACATGGAGAACTGTACACTGATCCTGATGTCACAGCCAGTCATGAAATCCTTGTTGTCAGATTGGTCTAACATCAAGTTTTCATTCTTTGAATGCATGAATCTTTCTACAACTAGCTGGTATCTGTCCACTCTGATCAGCCAGTTGAGATTCCATGGGTGGACAAAGGGACAAGAGTTGACAACTGACTCGACAGATGATTGACATGTGTCTGTGCATAGGTGTGGGTAGGAGGGGGCCTCTGTAGACTGGCTGATAACACAGGCCACCCTGCCTGTCTTGTCTTGTAGCTGTAGTTCTCCTGAGAGTCTGCTACTCGTTAACTGGCCGACAAGTAACTGTAAAATAAGATGCCATGCATATCTATTTAAAATTATTAGTAATTAAAATAATGTAGCCAAAAGCAGATATTTACTATATTTGAGACTTTTTATGTGATACTGTACCTCCTTGTGCTGTGCCACTTGACAGTGGGCACCATAACAATAAACACCCGACAACCAAATTCTCAGAAATTCTCAAACACAAGTCATCACTGAAACTCACCAAAGGAGGATTAAAGTATTCTGGCTGCAACACCATGTATGTCCAGCAGAGGGCATTGTTAGGATCTGAAGATGTCAAATCATTGTGTCTTGTCCAATTCTGCCCTATCTCAGCTTGTTGCTGTACAAGTTGTAGCAGCTCATGCACAGAGGGTACTTGGAATGGTGGCATCTTTGTCTGTGGGAGGTACCATATCATTTATGAAACATTATCCTGCACATCCAATGCCACATCAATTATATCTGAAACAAGCAAAAAATCATTAAGTAAACTAGAGGTCGGAGATCTCATGCCTTCGTCAGAGGGACATTGCTCTAGAGAAATGAACGTGTATTCTGTACTTTTTTGGTAATCAATTTGGTCTAGAGTACAAAAGAATCTCTGTACTCCTTTTTTTATTCTACGGAACACTGTGAAATGGTTCACCACAGAGTTACAGACTCGCTGCCATCCGTGTTAGCCATTAGCTTTTGGCCGGGACTGTTACTGGGAAAAAAATTACTGTTATAAGAAATTCTGCTTACTGTATTATGATCAAAGTGTCACAACAGTGTCGCAAAATGTAATAAGAGAAGCTGTGATGAAAGGAAAGAATCAGAACAGGGCGACTACTGCTGTTTAGTTGAATTATTTTTATGCTTGTTTGTTGTTATACTGTGTTCTTTTATTTAATTTGTGTCCTAACAGTTGTATTTCTACACTCATTTCGTATATTCCAAATCTAGGCATCTTGTTTTTTCGACCCTTCATGTTTTTTATCGCGCTTTCGCAATAAATTTAAGGTCTCCAGTGGACGTCATCCATAAAAATTACTTGGTGTGGCCATGCATAGGTAATGACCTGACAAACCTTTCCTCCTCCCGATGAAATTAGAGAACAGTCCCTTAATGTAAACAACGTTTTCTGATCCCAGACCATGATAGTCATGGGGTTGTCCAGCTGTCCAGCTGTCTCCAAGCCACCCTGATAAATGGTCAAAAGGTCGTTGACCTACATATAGGACAACAACAAGGCAACCAAAAAAAACAATATACCTTATTTTCCACATTCCTATAAACCATTAAAGTTCAAACTTACACCACTATATCTATATTTCTAAACCTATACACCATACAAATATCTAGACAACTGCCCTATCAGCACCTCAACTACGAACAAACAAAGAAACAAACACAAAAGGTCTATTACGGGGACATATCGACCCCCACGACTCTCATCTTTGAACTTAATCTTGGTGTTTACCACAGTAACATGCCTACCAAAATTCATTAACTTCCATCCACAAATACACAAGTTATCCTGCTAACAAAAAAAAAAGAAAATGCCCCCTGCAGTGACAACCGAACCCCCCACGAAGCCCGTTAACGAACTTAACCTTGCTCTCGACAATAGTAACCTCCCTACCAAAAATCATGACCATCTATTTAAATATACTCGACTTATTTTGTTAACAAGCAACAAACACAAAAGGTTCACTAATGTGACGTACGGACCCCCCACAAAGCCCAAACTTGCACTTGACTTCGGCCTTAATAACGGTAATCTGCCTGCCAAATATCATGGACTTCGAATCATGCCTTCCAGAGTTATATGCCAAAATCCGCTGTCACCCACAATGCGGCCAACCATTTCCATAGTTCTTCTGACGAAGACAATAAGTCACAATATATGTTCTTGTCTTGATACGAGGAAATGTGCCCCAGACTCCCTGGCCTGTAGCTGGAAGCAGCTGCTAAGAGACTTGTGTCGTTAACATATGGTTTTTTCTGATGGGTTTCATAGCAGCTTCTTATTTGAAAACGTTGTGTAAGTTCTTGATGTTGCCTTTGAATACATTTATGAATCATCATCACTTGGAAAGCTCAAGATGCAACAAAGTTGGCATTAAGCCCATCCCAGCTGAAACAATCAATTGTTGGAGGTCATCTATGGTGGCCTTGATTATCCTTGGAATCTTGGATGTAATTGCCTTCTGGAAATCTATACCCTCATGGCACAAACACTGCAGGCTCTGTGCAATATCTGGCGTTGACGGGGTCAAGAAGGAGGTCAAGGCAGCACTGTTGAGATATCCTCCATTCTGTTGCAATTAGAAGTTTCCACTATGATTTCTTTGGGGGAAAATATCAATATTCTCCCTTCCTCCCATGATGCCATGCCCCTAAGTGATTAGGTCTTGAATGGATTAAATTCTTCCGCTCATGGAGTAACAGCTACAAATCAAACACCTGCATGCAGCTGCTTATTAAAAAAATTGATGAGAATATAATGTATCCATACCTTAAGTTTGGCATAACATAACATAACATAACATAACATAACAATTAAGTCGCCATCTACCACACTTTCTCTTTAAAAGTTCTTGAAGAAAGTGCAATACATGTAATATATTAGTAAGTGTTCCAATGTGTATATTTTAAGAGCATATCTTAAAATAAGGCCACACCAATTTAATTTGTTGGTTCTCGGATTCGCCTCTTCATTTTTTTCTGATTTGCAAAAAAAAAAAAAAAAGATTCTGGCTCTGAATCAGCTCAAAAATGCTCACATTTTGTCCCCAACAGTTGAAGAAAGTCCTTTTCTTCCCAGTTGTTACAGTTTTTCCATCTCTCAATGCAGAGGTTTGATTAAAAGTTCAAAATTCATTGTTTAAATTCTAACCCAGCCTTTTATGTTGAGTTCATGGCTCCTATCGTAGCATTTGGGGCTATAATAGGATGCCCAGGCCTGTTTTTTTTTTTTTTTTCGCCCTGTCGCTTCATATTTTTTCTGAAAAAATCCGAGAACCAACAAATTAAATTGGTGTGGCCTAAGTTGCTGGCAAAAGTCTGTCCATCAAACAAATTTTTTTAATCCTCTTAACGTCAAGGAGATTAAGGGTCAGATTAGGTGTCAGATGCTTTTTGCTTCTTCAAAGTGAGTTGTTAAAATACTCCGATGACCTTAGTGAGCCAAGGATACATCAATATGACATCCATCGGTAGCTATTGATTGATGAAAACTATCGGGTTATACTGCAGACGATACAGCACAAAGAGAGACCTCCCTTTATGTACCACCTCGCCTTCAGAGAGGCCATGGTCAACATTTGTACATCACTAGGTACTAATAGTGTGATGGTGTTTGGGGTCATTATGAATTCATGATTTTTTGTATGTCTTTGCAAGTCTTTGGTATGAGTGGGATGTAGAGTGGTGTACTGATGAGTATTGTTCCTAATATCTCTGTCCAAATAGAGGTATGGAGGTATGACTGTATTAATGGAAACACAATAATCGTTACAAAACAACTAAAAAAAGGAATTACACTTATATTATAATTACCTGCACCAAATGAGCAAGAATACAATTAGTCATGACTGTGATTGAAAATGTGTAAAGGTGAGCAAAAGAATTTAAAAGGTGACCAATTGGTGTGGCTTGTACAATAATGCAAATACAAATGGTCATGTTTGTTCATATATATTATCAAATTTATCTGTATACTACTCCAGTTACAATATCTCCAATCAATTATATTAGTTTGCAAATGCCAACATGACAAATGTTGTGTTGATAAAGCTTTCATGTATATTATTTTCCTCTAATAGAGGAATATACATGAAAGCTTTTACTAATACAACATTTGTCATGTTTGGCATTTGCAAACTATACTGTAACATCTTTGAAGAAATATAACTGCAGTTCAGATTAAAGATTGAGATCTCATTTGCATGAGAATGCCGACCTACAAGCAACAAGGTCGGCTGCTTGTCCCAATCCATCATACAGAGATACAGTATAACGTTATATAAGTATATAATGGCCCCATGGATCAAGGCAAATGTGATGAAACATTAGATGGTAATAGATGCCGGTAATGGGCATTAATGATTAATGGAATAACCCAATAGAGTCAAGATGAAAGTTATCTTGCAATGTTATACTATGTGCCCTTCTTTGTTTTAAGGCCACACCAATTTAATTTGTTGCTTCTCGGATTTTTCCAGAAAAATACGAAGCGACAGGGCGAAAAAAATAAAAAAATAAAAACAGGCCTGGGCATCCTATTATAGCCCCAAATGCTATGATAGGAGTCATGAAGTGAAAATAAAAAGCTGGGTTAAAATTTAAACAATGAATTCTTAATTTTTAATCAAACTACTGCATTGATAGATGGAAAAACTGTAACAACTAGGAAGAAAAGGACTTTCTTCACCTTTTGGGGCCAAAATATGAGCATTTTTTAGTTGATTCAGAACCAGAATCTTTTTTTCTTTTTTTTTGCAAATCAGAAAAAAATGAAGAGGCGAATCTGAGAAGTAACAAATTAAATTGGTGTGGCCTAATCAAGCAATTGTCTGAAATGCTTCACTATTTTATTTTTTAGGCAAATGATGAAATATGGTATTGAGGTGGAAATATACATGTACATGTATGCTCAGATGTTTTTTTTTTTATAGTATTTTCATATAGGCCTTTAAATAATTCTATGGAGTTTGTTTGCCTATTTTCAACCTGTAAATTTCCCTATCTTCCTAAATTTTGAACATCTAGCAATTTTTGGTAATCTACTTCAGTTTCTTTTCAATTTCTGTGATAAAGGATGTTGAATTAAATGCAATCCCTTACTGGTTGCACATTCTCTATTTCCTACCTGTATTCCACTGTGTTTGCTCAGTAAACTTTAAAACTTCCAATTTGGTGGAATAAGACATCTTTGAATGCAAGGTTATGCAGTCATTTGCAATAAGGACAAGACAGTTGCCCATTATGTGTAATTTGTAATACATGTACATAACTCACAGCTTCCTTTTAAAACATTGCCTCCAATTCCATGCGAGTTTAACAGCCATGCCAACAATAGAGCCGTATCCCCTCTAAGTAAATGCCTTCTGTTTTGCATTTGCCCCTTGAGACCCTGGTGCCCTATATATGTCAACACACCACTACCTCTCCCTAAATAGAATGCAATACCCAGTACTTGGAAGTTGGATGGGAAATTGTGTGATTGGCCCACTGATTCATTGTCTGATTTCTGGTGTGCAAAATAGAGATATGGATGAGAACAGAGCCCAGAATATGTCATACATAACTGCCATGCTAGCGTACCCCGATTTTCTTTGTACAGCCCTCTTAATGACACATGCTTAATTTAGGGTAGATAGCTCCCTGTAGGTTGGTCTGCATTGGAAAAGTTGATTAATGCACATGTATGTTCTTCGTCTTTAATCAAATCATTTATCCACTCCATCACCTGAAGTGCAGACATCATGATGGCCCCAAAATCAGCTACAATTTCTGCACCAGCCTGATGACCTGCCCCAGGTGTAGGATGAAAGCTAGGGGTTACCTCTAATAGTATAATGCATAAGAGCCTTATCTACATGTAGCACTTTTTTAACCCCATGAAAAATTGATTCAAGCTAACCTGAAGCACACAGATGGACAGCTATAATTGGACTGTTCCTCCATCAGCGTTGATTCAAGAGGAAAGTATTCCCCAGTAGTTATCCTCAAGTTGCCGGTCATACAATGTTGGACCATTCCATTTTGAGAGATGGACAAATATTCCTTCCAGCTCAGAACGAATCCTTGAATAGTCAAGTCCCTTTAGGGGAGGCCATAAAACGTTCTTACCAAATTACGTTCATTGGTGAAGTGACTAACATTGGCTTCAACTGTCCCAAACAATCCCCCCTCAAGCAAAACAAGTGGACTGAACCAAATCAATGTTGGCATGCTCTTATTAGATTGGAGAGTGGCACTACAGGCACAACAGCACCAGCATCTGTTCAGCTTCTAGTCTCCAATAAAGTGCAGAGGTGCTTGACAAGTGGTTTTTCTGAACAGTTGTTTGTTAGATCTTATGTGAAATGACTGCAAAGGGACTACTGGGCCCGAATATTAACTCTCTGTGAAATCTTCAGAAGCGAACTGAAGCACCAGTGTTCCAGAGAGTTAGTGTTATTGGACACGAAAGTAAACTAGGTATTCAGCTAATGCACAGCCACTACAAGGAGGGAAGGCCAGTGACATATGTGCATGCATTACCCACCATAGAGGACAGCCTATCCAGCGGTGCACAGCGGTGCTGTTCAGCCAGAAACTCGGTGTAGATGTTGCGTTGACGCTGTGGAAGTACAAGTCTACCCGTAATAGGAGAGGGTTGCTGGAACAGACTGGTCACCACTCCACTGGAAGAGAATGAAATATCCCCAGGTAAGTATATCCTGGTGTGAACAGTCTTACTTGCATGTGCCAGGCTCTTTCTTGCCTTCAACAGCCGTTGGTAAAGATAAAGATGTGCCGTTCAGCCGACAAATTTTACAGTAACTGCATGATGCTCACAAGTGAATTGCCAGAGCAACTACATGTTTAAGTATTGTTAATGAAACATCTAGTGTGTAAAATTATGTGCAGTAAACATTTTCTTTGCTATTGTCCAATATATGCAAAGCATATAATGCTGTAAGTCAGTACACTGCATTTGATGCAATTTACTAGTACTTTTTTTATAAAAGACCTAAAAAGACAGAATTGCGAGCCCAACTATACTATTGTCCAATATGATTGATGTAAAGAGCTCTGTCTACTCTCAGCTTTGCATGAATCAAAATTCCCCAGATAGGTGTAGATATCCAGATTTACAAAGATATTGATGTGATGTACATGTACATGTAAATGCATGAACTGGCATGTTGTTGCTATGCTTTCAAACCTCCATCTGATTCCAAGATAAAGTGCCTCAGATACTTGAAAGTTTTACTTTATGCAGACTGTCCCTCAATAATAGATGTGCACTTGGAGGGTTAGACCTTTCTTCCTCTGCCAGTGCATCACTGGGTCCTTCATTATGTTCCAACGTGAAAGATCTAATTTACAGTTGAAGTGTATCCATAAACACTTGCAAGTTCCAATGGCATCATTCCTCAAGGCTTCTTAAAGTCATTCATCATTCAGAAAAAAGGTTTCCCATCAGACTTTCAGCTAATCATGATTCCCTGTGCTGAATATTGTTTGTCTTGATTCTAACAGTGACCAGTGACCCAAAGGACAATGACATTTTCCCTATCCTCTCCAAGTTCGGTGACATTCACACTGAGAAGGCTACCTGGCACTGTTGCCTGGAAAGCCATTCATACACGGGTATAACTCTGGTGTCAAAGGTTGCTCACTGGAAACTGTGGCTGTGCATGGTTATTACATTACTGATACATTAACTGGTGATTTCTGTCTCCCATCTCTGTGATAAACTGCATGATGAATTGACATTGCAAAATGATATCATTCACCCTGCCATCACTGACTGGAACCCTGGGTCTGGATAGATGCAGAATGCCACAACCTGAACAGGCCTGATCTGCTACTCTCCAAGCAGAGGTTTGGGTTTTGGGCTTATTTTTGGTGTGTTTTGGGGCTTTTTTATTGGGCTTTCTTTTTTCACTGGAATCTTTTTTTCATCCAGTGAAAAAAGAAAGCCCGATAAAAAAGCCCCAAAACACGCCAAAAATAAGCCCAAAACCCAAACCTCTGCTTGGAGAGTATGATCTGCATGACCAGTACTAAATGTTTGATGACAATTTTCTATTCCACTATCAGTGGTCTGTGAGAAGCCTTTGGAGTGACAGAAGTAGGTGCCTAAGCATCAGGTATATAACAGGAGGGGTCCTAACATAGCCACGCTTTTTCACACGCACGAACTCACGGCACTCTAACGCTAGTTACCAGAGAGTGGTCAGGTTTTGATGAATGAATTTTGAAAACATTCGTGTAAAGAACATACTTGGAAAAGAAATGCATTCATACTGTTCATGAGCCCTTCATACTCCATGTTACAAGTGGCAAACGCTGTGAGAGGTTTTCGTGAATGTACCTTTGTGAAATGTGCTACATTGTACGTTAGACAGTTTGCCCTAACTTAGCACGCTTTTGTAATTTTGCTCTCTTCAGATGTTGGTGATGAATTTAAGTAAGCAGAAATAATGATATTTCAGCTTTCTTTTGACAATCCCTGGCAGGCCCCAGTGTAGTGGTGTGCCCTTGGAAAGGCACTTTACACTTATTTCCTCTCAAAATGCATTAGATTATACAGTAATCATTGACACAATGTATCAGGTCAGAAATGTCTTAAGCAGGGACTCTGCACAGAAGCATGCCACATTTTACCCTAAATACTGTAATTCTAAACTGTTCCTTTCCTTGGTGCTGAAACATCAGTTAGAAGTGCTAAATGCTTTCTAATGGCTACCACCCAGAAAATGACAAAATGTCAAAACTTCAGCAGGAAAAGGTTGATTTTCAAAGCACTGCCTGGAGATAAGAGTGGAGTACTGTTAATGTTTTTATTGATAGGTCATAGGCAATATTTTCTCCAAGATCATTCATCCATAGTCATATTACCTACCTAGGAAAGGTGTGGAGATATATACATTATATGTTTCATGGTTCATAAAAAAATGTTTTGAAAACAAATGGAATAACATTCTCAACATCTTGAAAGGTCTTGATTCTAAGTAAATCTTAAGCTTTCCTGTCTTAAGTCTTGAACTTGCATTTTGTTGCAGGATAAATACATACACATGGGGCTTATCCTCTGTTTATGCCAGTAATAACTATGATAACACTATTAGAAAATGTTATCACCGATGAAAACATGTACAGGTAATACAGGGAGCAGGCAAAACTGAATAATTAAAAATTGCAACAATCACTTTTGGTTACAATCCATCCCTCTGGTATTTGAGGTGCCATTTTAGGTACCTCACAATCAGTACTGTGTGTATCTTCCACACAGAGGACAATTGGAAATTCAAAACAAGAAGCAAACATTTCCATCCCTCTGCATGCAAAGGAAAGACAATTAAAACAAGACTGGCAATGAAAACATACATTGCCATGGCGACGGTGGTTGTGTTTGAAATTATGGAAAGTTTCATTCCAAAGATGAGCCATCCTAGTTCACATGCAGTTCAAATTCTTGCCCAAGGGCAAATTGCAAGTAATAGGAAAAACACAATAAAAGAAGACAATAAAAATTAATGAAGACAATAACAGATGGTCCATAAAGTTGTTGTTTTTACTATTTACCTTACATGTTTACACCCCATTAAACCATCGTCACTGCAAAATGGGGACAATAAAGGCAGAAAACAGCAGACATTATAACCCCTTAAGTCTGAAACTTAACAATATTGATGATTTGTTTGATAGAGTCATTCATTTTTTTTTAATTTTGAGAAATTTTAAAAGAAGTCCTTTTTGGGACTGATACATTTAGTAAAATTTTTTTCTGGCATCCTACCCACTCCAACCAATTGTGCTTAACTGATAACACACTTGGTCTAGCCAAGGAAGTGAGACGGAAATGACCTTAGGATTTCAGGTAATAGCTGTACAACCGTTAATGGGCCATTATAGATGACGGCAATATGTCTTTGGAATCGTCTGAACAAGACTGTCAACCATTTGTCAATTGTCAGTACCTATCATATTCGAAAGTATCATTGGCTTCCTCTACTTAAAGCATTTATAAACGTCTCATTTCAAATTCGGTTATCTGATGATAAAATACGATGTAACATAGTTTGTACCCACATGGACAACAGGTGTTAAGTGACATGAATGGCAATTATTACATTTTTTCAATACCCAAAAGTTATGGATCAATATCATGAAACAACCATCATCCTTCCTTCTCTCATTTCCTTTGGTAAAGCATCAATGCATTGGTCACTGGGTGACTTACTCTTTATTAAGACAAACATGCACATTCAAGAAGTTTATTTCTTTATTTCCACCAGGGCATCTTCCTCCTGGCTTTATCTATTCCCCTCCCACAGAAGCTTAATCCCGTTTGATTCAGTCATCAATCATTGGCCTGATTTCATTGACTGATTGAGCTTCAAGAAGAAAACTATGTATGAGTCAAATTCAAATCTTGTAAACTTTGTGTCAACTGCAACTATTTTGCATTGGATGTAAAACTCAAACATCCCTGCAGGGCAACCATTGATAGGCAAGAAGTCTCCATAACTCAGAAAAGGAGTGTATTAAGGAACACATGCCATATGCTGCCCCCTGAAGTCAATTCACCCACCCTAATGGCGTGCTGTTCACAGGTGATAAGGAAGATGAGGTGGCACAGAATGCAATTTGACTGTTTTCCTGAGGTAGAACAAATGGAATTTTGCAAGGAAAACTGGAAGTCATTAATCTTCCTAAGGCAAGCTTAGGGGACTAGACAAAAGGTGCCTTCACAAAACCACGCCAGTAGGATCACTAACGTCAGAAAGCTCAACTTTGGCACTGTTAGATTTTAATAAAGATATGCCGTATGATTGAGCATCAATGAAAACATCTGACAGAGCAATATGATGTGTTTCATTGAGCTTTATTCCCAATGGTAAACTGATCTGTAAAGTTGCTAGGACAACAGTGCATGAATCTGCATTTCTGTATCATAACATGACAAAAGGCAGGCAAACAGAAAAAAAGTTTTGACAAGTACAATGCAGATGCTCATATTTTATGAGCTCCTACTGGCCAATCTAATTAAATACTAACAGGAGCCTTATTTACCAATAGATACCATAATTGCACTCTATTGATTTTCATTCCTTGCTGTCATAATATAAACCTTACTGAGCCCTAGACACCCATTTCTCCAGATGAAGCAATTCTGGAATATGCAAAATATTAATAGTGAAGGCTTCATTCGTCATGTCACAGCAGGGCAAATAAGTCTTACTGAATAAACGTCACAAGGCGTAGGATGTAGTTCCACATCCTGTAGCTTCCTTGTCAACAACACGTGTCCAACATTTTTGTGTTCCAAACATAACGTGTTGTTGACAAGGGCGTTACATTACAAGATGTGGAACTACATTCTATGTCTTGTGAAGTTTATGCAGTAAAACTTACTTGTCCTGCTGTGACATGATGAATGAAGCCTCCACTTATGCCAGAGGATGACAGATACCGTTCTTATCATGCAGAAACACTTGTGATATGTGTCGCATGAAATGTCCCTGGTCTACGCAATACATCCATGGAAGTTCTGATGAATTAGTCTCCTCCATCTCAACCGGTCCACAAGTGTTACTGGGAGGATCAATCATAAGCACCAGTTACAACAGGAAGGATCATAAAAAGCTTGTTATCAAACATCCACCGACTCATTAAAGTTTCCTACCGTCTCATTCTCCTTTATCTTGTTCAAGCAGCTTAGCTCTTTCCCAACAGGGAGGAGGACATGAGGTTGAAATTTTTCAGGTATACATGTAAAAAAGTCTTTTCTTGAAGTCCAACTGAGATAATAGTCAGCAGAATTATCTGCATTAAATTCCTATGCAAACTAAGGTAGTCCTCAATGGTCCATCTTAACCTGTAGCTCTCTAACTTAAATGTGCTGCATGGCATCCAAAAAGTACAAGTTGAAGGTTGTCAGGTTTTGTCAAGGGCAAAATAAACGTAAGAAGCTTGAACCACTGTTTCCTCAAAAAAGTCAAACATAATCCATATACGAGCCAGTTGACACATGAAACATGAGGCTATATATAGTTTTAGCAATTCCTACTTTAAGGGAACAGCTTTGTCGTAAAATCCAAGAGGGCTGCTTGATAGAACTAATAGACTAAAATTACACAATCTGCATCAGATTCTCAAAAAGTAGTTTAATTCCCAGTACTACTGCCAGTTAGTAAATATTCTCCACTTTGTCCATAATTTCAGTAGAATCTACAATGCAGTTCACCTGAAATAACATGCAGGAAAATAAGTCCTAACATAAAGGAAGAGTATAAACCTGATCAGATGTAATGTGCAACATGTTCAAATAAATCTTTTGACCCCAAAAAATGAAATTGTTATCACCTGACATTGAGAATAAGAAAACAGGCTCAAATCACCATGGACAGAAAATAATGTTTGACATCACCTGCTTTTGCAAAGTATTGGCATTTAAATTTGTGCCATTCAGTAAAATGAAATACACACCTGGTACTGTTTAATTGTAAGGGGACAAAGGGCCATTCTTAATATATGTGGTGCATTGCTTGTGCTGACTTTTGTATAATACATGTACATCTTGACATGTGTGCATGACCTAAAGTGCCTGTAAACTGCACTTGTATTCAGACTGGTTATCATGCTAGACGTAACGTTCACTAACTTGGTCTTTTCATCCTGCTCTAAGATTCATGGATGTGTTGGGGCAATCTCTTGCTATGACCTTTTCAACTGGGTAGATCCAGGACAATAAACTTGCCACATGTCTTTCTTTAACTGTCATGTTCAGTCTGGAGTGACTGTCTAATGTTTCCTTTCAAGTCTGAAAATGAAGCCTTTTCATCAGACAAGCCTTCAACCATCCAGTGCCCTTGTCTAAACTTTTTTCCTTATGTAAGTCTTTTTATCTCTTTGATTCACGAAACGAGAAGACGTGCAGGATAATGGCCTTTGTGAGAACAGACATGAGCTTTGTTTGGCACAGTCTACCGAGCAAGGAGTCATAATGGTAAGTCAGGGATATGAAAAGGTTTTACTTATCATCCCAGTTCATGGTTCTTTAACTTTATACTATCGATGGGAAACTTTTATTCATCAGGAAACTGCCAATTGAGAGGCTATTTTTAGTTGACTGGTATGCTTACTGGAATGAAGGGCATTACATAGAAAGATAAGGGTGACATGAAAACTTGTGTGTAACCCTCATGACGTCTTCCAGAGATTCATGCAAGGTCACTAGATGTTTCCTTCTCAAATGAACTGTTCCTCATGCTTAAAAGATTTGTATAAGAGCTAGTTACTGCCAGCAAAGGGGTAGCATAACTAGGATATTCCAGACATTATAATAGGTACTGTTATTCAGTTGCACCAAGGGGTAAGGTTTGTACTAGTCCACACATATTTGATTTCTTGGTTCTCAGATTTTTGCAGGAAAATAATAGAGTTGGTGGGCAAAATAGAAATTTAAAGATTAAAATAAAAAAAGAACCTGCCATCCTGTGATAAATCCAAATGCTACCACAGGGGCCACAAAGACAACATATCAAGCTGATAAACATTTCAAATAATGAATTTTCAGCTTCCAATGCATTTATACAATCATGGAAAACCTTTAACTTGTTTTATTTGTAGTTACAAAACAATATACATAGACTCTATACAAAGACGAGATCACAAGAATCTAGATAGCACAGATTCTGACTACATAATGCCCTAAGTATACTATTATATAATATACAGTCTTTTTCACAAACAACTCGGAAGCCAAGCACTTAAACAACCTTCAAGAGAACCACATGATGCTAATTTTGCAAGATTATTAGACTCTGAATCTACTTTTATTAAAACTTAATACATTTAAAGAAGAAGTTACTGCCATCAACATATCTTACATAATTGCAGTTCCTGCCTCTTCCATTACTCCCTTGATATTAAGGAAAAAGCACTCTGGGTCATCAATGATGAGGTAGATATAAAACATAATAATCATTAGTATGCTTTATTTCTGCAAGAAGATGAATTTCATACATTCCCAGCACTGATGGGACCCTGGACAGTAATGTATCAAGTTGAACTCACTTGACTTTTTTAAGGAGATTTAACATGATTATCCATATCAATACATCTCATTGAATCAAACAGATTAACAATTGTGCATTGCCAAGTAGTCTTTCTTAATACCTATCTTTAAGACTGACAGCATTTTTGTAATTTTTATCCTTTGTGCATGACAGTCATACTTTCCTGAGCTTATATGTTGAAATTCCCTTCATTTCCTAGCAGCATGCTACTGTTCTTGTTTGCATATAAGACATGTGTTGATGTGGTAGCTGTTACATTTATGATCATCATAAAGAAATCCTTACTACGTGAAGTACATGCAGCTCATGCCAATGGGATTTTTCATTATGGAGGAACTTTATCTTTTCAAAGGTGTCACAGAATTTCATGCCAAGCACACAGTTTTACAGATGGGTTCAGTTTACAATTCTATACCAGTTAAAGTAAGGAAAAATGTTCTCAGTTTGCAGACAATAGGGCACCACAACTCACTTTATAGTCCCCAACTACATATTGGGCATAAAAAATGGAAAAGAGAATATCTTAACCCTTCAACATTTTATAGGTACCAGAGTAAAAGCACCTGTTAATACAATGTATGAGTCTGGACTGCACAAAACCATAAATGTTACATTCACTTGCAAAACTATTGGCTGTTTGATAGGGTAATAAATGTGTCCCTGTATCCTTGTTAGCACTGTCAATGATGAAATGTTTTTTATTGCTTAGTTGAATAATAGAAACTTGACCAGTCTGGGAAATCAGATACTTACAGTCCAGAAGGAACATAGATTTGTAAAAGGCCTTAAGGCCACACCAATTTAATTTCTTGGTTAACGGATTTTTCCAGAAAAATAATGAAGCGGGCGGGCGAAAAAAAATAAAAAATAAAAACAGGCCTCAAGGGCATCCTATTAATTATCATGGCCCAAAATGGTACGATAGGAGCCATGAAGTCAACACACCTGGCTGGTTCAAAATTTAAACAATGAATTTTGAACTTGTAATGATACTACTGCATTGAAAGATGGAATAACTTTAAAAACTAGGAAGAAAAGGACTGTTTTTAACTGTTCAGAGCAAAATATGAGCATTTTGCAGTTGATTCTAAATTTTTTTTTGTTTTTGCAAATCAGAAAAAAATGAAGCGGGCGAATCCGTTAACCAAGAAA
This sequence comes from Branchiostoma floridae x Branchiostoma japonicum, assembly GCA_013266295.2. Classification (NCBI taxonomy): domain Eukaryota; kingdom Metazoa; phylum Chordata; class Leptocardii; order Amphioxiformes; family Branchiostomatidae; genus Branchiostoma; species Branchiostoma floridae x Branchiostoma japonicum. The sequence goes on from CM023823.1 coordinate 23,636,090, forward strand.
TTAAATTGGTGTGGCCTAAGTGTGCATTATTAAAGCAGAATGTATAGTGCTAGTGATACTCAAGTAGCAGAAAGCCAGGACCAGTACAGATACATATAAATACTGCAACACCACTCACATTGTGGATCAATACCTAAGCAATACGTAGTCTTAAGGACAGACTTTAATTAAATTGTAACAGTTGTATTCTGATCATTCCTCTACAATCCTTTTTCAAACCTTATCAAGGGATACACATATGTTCCAAATGAAAATCACCACACCACCTTGACAATTTATAGAAAATATGATATCCTTTGATAGGATATAGGTCCAGCTTAACTTTTGAACTGTTGCAAGTAAAAACAAAATCTACTTTTAATAATACAAGCATTTCAAATGTAAGTTAAGGCCACACCAAGTAATATTTATGGATGACGTCCGCGCGCGCATTGATTTTGGCCTGTTCCCAGAAAAAAAACAAGAAATTCCGCTTCCTGTAACTATGACCAAAGAGTCACGAAAGTGCTGCAAATCGCAAGATAAAGGGAAGATGGGATGAAAGGAAAGAAACAGAACAGGACGACAACTGTTGTTCCACTAATTCATTGCTATTTTCATGACAAATAAAAGACTTGTTGGTTGTTACACTGTGTTCTCTCATTCAATTTGTGTCCTAACATTTGTCGTCCCTTATAATATTTCAAATCTAGGCATCTTGTTTTTTCGGCCCTTTTTTTTTGTTGCGCTCTCGCATTAGATTTAGGGTCTCCAGAGGACGTCATCCATAAATATTACTTGGTGTGGCCTAAGCCGAAATATAGAGTTACATGACTCTGCTTCTAAAGAATAAATCATGAATATTCCAAACTCATGTTTGCCATATTTGTTATTGAGTCATAATATTTCTGGCCTTCATTTGTCATTAAAAAAAATCTACTGGTACTAGATTGTCAGAAAAAAATAAGAATCCTTGTCAAACTGATGACTAGTGAGAGACATTAACAGTATACCATGATGCCTATAAAGATTTGCACTGTCAGGGTGCTTTTGGATCATCTTTTGTGTCTCGCAGAAACTCAAATTTGTTTTGATCAGACACGGAAATGTTTATCTATACAATGATGGATGCAAAGGAAGGTAAGATCACAGGAAGGATATTTTTAATGGCTTTCTCCATAGCAACACTTATCAGAACTAGTGTTGATGGATAACAAGATGATAAGAAAGCCTACAGGCTGCAAGTACCAGAATTTTGGACTACATTGTTTTGTATAATATTGTCGTTATTTGCTAACCTGTTGGCTTGAAGCTTCATTTTAATTTAGTCAGGAATGATACTTAGTGGTTTCCAATATCCAATCGTACTACCCCATCTTTCCATTTTATACGGTCCTCAGCCCATTTTAGTTGATTTGAATTCAGCAGTGAGCATCTTTTCATGTGAAATCTCCTATTATATTTAGTGTTCAACTCCAAACTATGTATGGATTACAGGCTGTTTGCAGATCATTCTTCATCTTAATGTTACCCGATGGCAACACTGATGTGGCGGAAAATAGAAGATGAGAAATATGAAGACATTTATGGGAAAAGGATGGGCTGCCTTCAGGGGCAAATGTGAATCAAATGATTATTTCTGATATGGTTGAAGAGTCTGTGGTGACCAAGAGCTACCCTATAAGCTACTGAAGAAGCCATTTGCTTTCCACTAAATACTTGATATAATAGTTATCCTGCCATCCGGAATAATATCTGATTCATTCAGTGCCTCGTAAAGTCTAGTTGTGTGTGTAGCTGCTGTATTTTTAACAAACTATGAAAATGATAATGTTATAGCTTGCACTTTTATGGGGATCTAATATGCTTGTCTACATTTTAATGAGCACTCCAAGCTGAGACTGATATATAGTTCTGTAAATGAATATTTCCCTCCTTCCAGGGGGCTTTCACAGAGCCCCTAGTCTAGCCTCTTCTTTAATGAACTGATGTGGAATTTAACGGAAACATGGGTCAGACATCTTTATGGCTAAAGGATCTAAATAGATAAAAACTTAACATGCATGGTCAAGACGACTTTTCCAGTGATGGAATTTGAAATAGAAACTGTTTGAAAATCTGAGGGCGAGCTGACTGACAGATTTCTTCTGGAATAATTTGGATATGTTGACATCTTGTGCCTTGGACTTTAAGCTCCTGAGGAAAATGGCTATATATTGTGCACTTTAAACGTGAACGGTTTTGCAGCCAGCAACTATGGAGTGGAAACCAAGGGAGAGGGCAGATGGTAATTGTAATCGAGCTGTATGGTTGGATACAGTGGAGTGTCCCCACACAGATGGCGCCTTCCACACCCATTAGTTTCAGGTGATGGATGTCCCTAGGTGTGTCAGGATCAATTGGTCTACCTGTCTTTCCTCAAGTCACGATCGCATATAATTGTCAGCTACATCCCCAATCTGCCCAAGTGATCTCCTGCATGTGTTTGCAAAAGTTGCTGGTGACATTCAGTCCTCTGTGTGTAATGCCACTGCTGACACTACAGGCCAAACGATCCATCATGGACTGTCAATCACTGTCAACTTCATGGTTAAGTAGCTCCGTAGGTGCCACCTGCCTTCTGTACCATTCATCATATGTGTTCATGCCGCGGTTTTATGCTACAGCTTATTCTGTTTCCCCTTAGGCTATCAAATATCAAATAATATTTCAGTCTGTGCAAGGGAGGAACAGAGACAAAGTAAAAAGGAACAATCTATAAATTTATCAACATTACATATCCTTCTATGCATGGATAGGATAGTTTTTGCATCTTTGATGTAACTTAAACATCTCACACATTCTTTGTATGAGTTCAATGTTAATATAGCAGCTATAAAAAATTGATATGAAAAAAATAATGTAACACATTACAGACAGATCCCTTAAATATCAGTTCAACCAGAGTTAAATTTCCTTTGTGTAATATTTTGACTGAGGTAGGCGGGTAACGGGATTGTTTTATTCAGTAAATATTTCAGGAACAGTCTATGGTCACAGTATGTTAATATGGAGACTCAGGCTTCCACATAGGTCACTCATGCAGAATATGCAGATGTCATGAATGAAAAATAGGGATTTTGGTTTTGTAAAAAAACATCCCCCCCCCAGTCAAAATTTGTCAATTATGTACACATGTATGGAAAAAAACAAACTACCAGAGCCTGCAATGTTATTAATATTTGGCCACTTGAAGACACTCTTTTCAACTGCCACAGTCAAAACCACAAAAGCATGTAGCCTACGTTTAGCCTATTGGTCTTTTTTGTTCCCTCAAGTGACCAGTTTTGCATGTAGACAGCAAGCAGTTGCACATACGGCGGGTTGTGACTGTCACTCTACTCATAAAGTTGAGATATTTAATTTACTTTCATTGGTAGATATGGACACAACCTATGAACAGAGAACACCCGTCAACAGACCTCAACATTACTGTTGGTCATCGCGCTTCCAGAAATCCATTAAAGAGTCCATTAAGAAAGTACAGCCAAGAGCACCTTGGATTTCAATGGATGTTGTTTTGATGTAGATGTCTGCCCAGGGATTCGGTAGAGGTATAACATGTACATTCTGAATGTCAAAGGAAAAGTTCTCACATCAAGGTTTGTGATGATGGCAACAAGTCAGCCTTGAGATTTGCAGGCCTTTTAAGAAACTGAATAAAGAGACTCTTTCTACACAACCAAGTGTTTCATTCAGCCGACATTTCGGTGACCGTCTGTCACCTTCCTCAGGGCAATTCTGACTGGTTCACATTGCACTGCAGCATATAGGTGTCTCTTTATTCAGTGACTTACCAACCTGATGAAACTATTCACGGATGCTTTTAAGAAACTTCATCCATGTTGTCGACTTGACCTTCATCACTGTTCAAAAACTTGTAGCAGAAACAGTACAAACTGTCCTGGCCATTCAGAACATTTATTTAAATGAACACACTTCATGTCTTATCATCATTTTATCTACTGGTAAGACGGTAGTATTACCGAGGGTATGCCTAAATACCTCAACCGCCCTCAACCCCCCACTTCCTGGGCTAATATGCAGTGTACATGTGCTAAGAACCCTTGTTTACACTTTGTATACATTGTCTATACGATTATAGATAAAAATCACATAGTAACGTCTAAGTATTTGCGATTTTTTTCAAGTTATAACTTTTAATATATCATAAGTGGAGTTACCGTCTTTAGGGAGTGATACACCCCGCAAAATATCCGCCCTAAAGTATTGAGCGCTAAAATCCACCACCAGAAACATGATGTTTAAAGAGGTTTCCCTCTATAAACATCATTACTCTCTCTATATCTGCTGAGTTTCCGTGCTGCATAACCTGTTCACTTTCCTTATTTTGACTTGAAACTTACGGCACAATGCGTTCTGGCGGCGCGACGTAAACAAACAAGATGGCGGACCCTGTTCCTCGGGCGCACGGCGCGCCGTAAAAAAACTGGTAAAACGCCAGAGTTACAGTGATTTTCCTATTTATAATTCCATATGCAATGTATCCAGAGCGTTAAAAAGCGTTCTTAGCACATGTTCACTGCATAATAGCCCAGGAAGTGGGGGGTTGAGGGCGGTTGAGGGGGGTTGAGGGCGGTTGAGGTATTAATAGGCATACCGTATTACCGATGTATGTATCACCTTTTCTGAACATAGGATGGATTGATGGACAGGCACAGAAAAAGGAATACATACCAAACAAACAACAAAAGGTCTGGATCAATGTGGTAACAACGTCTGCTAAAAGATTATTTCCTTAAGAAAACAGTTATTACCGTCAACAGAAATAACAGAAACATTTGGGCCTGTTTTTTTTCTCACCTAAATACATGTATGTTACGACCTGCAAATGAAGGATCAAAAAGATCAGGAATGGTAATGTTATACAACTTGAGCAATGTAATGTTGCTGTGAACTTTTCTGTAGCCCAGTCCCTACTCCAGTCTCCACTTGACCTTGCACTTAGCTACTATTGGTAAATGGATGGAGGCCAAACGACTGGATGACCTCAATTTCATCTGATATAAGATGTTAGATGCAGAAACATGTGGCGAAAATATCACTGGCATTTCAGGAACTTCAATCTCTTGTGGCCATACAAAGCAAGTTTTACCCGATAAAGTACAACCCTTTTAGAGGTAGGGCTTATTTTGCAGCCACTATAATTTAGTCTTGTTGCTAATGGGTATAGAATTCATTTTACTCTCAGCAGATCCCTTTCCCAGACTCATGATCAGTTGATTTTTAGCAAACAAATAGTCCTACGTGTTGCTCTCAAACAAAAAAGAAAATGAATATCAATTCCTTGGGCCATACAAGTAACATCTACAAGGACTACTAAACTGTTTGCAGGTTAGTAATACAATAAAAAATCATTATGGCACTGAGAGGTTTTAAAAATGTGTTCAAGATGCAGCACAGGTAAAAAACTGTTTGGACAGCAAAAAGAATCGTAACAAGACGCCATAGGCGACAATTCTCAGTGAAATTTTATAATTTGCAGATTGAGAGGTGGTATTGGCACTGGCATGCCTGCAGACGACGTATAAAATTGCATGACAATTGAACAAAGGGGACCGTGGATTTTAGCTGCGAACACGGAAAAACGGGTACCGCTCAAGTCAACGTTAACTGCTTAACAAAACAACATGATCACAACAGCAACGGTTAGCACAGTTGCACACGGAAAACACCGTCCCACATAACCGCTACGGTAAAAACAAAGACACGTACACAAAGTCAACTGCGCAACCGGCGGTCAGTCTAAAACCACGTCAACAATTTTAACACTTGCCGCTCAAGTCAACTGCTTAACAAAACAACATGATCACCACAGCAACGTTAGCACAGTTGCACACGGAAACAACACATATCTTGGCGCATTCTCCGCGCTCCGACCAATTTCAGGTCGCTATATTATAAGCTATAAATAGTACAGTGTGTGAGCTCTACCGAACAACTATGATATTAACATCTTGCCAGACAATAGACCTGACCTTAGGTGCAAACCATAAGTCACAATCCCAACAGATACTCACAAACGAATATACACAACAACCACCTAATATCTGCTTAGAGAACCTCGCCTACCACATATCTACTTAACCTACGGCCTATTCCACAGGATTATAAAAATAGGGGTGATTTTGAAATATCAAATTTACCTTGATATAAAAACCGCTACGGTGAAAACAAAGACACGTGCATCAACACGGACATAACGGCACACCACATGCCAAAATTCATAGAAATACAACGTACACAAACATGACTTTTACGTGCGAACACATTTCACAATTCCGCCCCATCCATAAACCATTACGGTCCGCATCTGGTCGGCATTAAAAACCGCCCCGCACATCTGCATTAAGGATGCTCCCCCCCCCCCCGCGCTATTCAAAACAACGGGTTTTTCGCGGCCGGTCCCATGTGCCCCTAAATGTAGGGGTGCTTTTCGAATATTATCTTGACCGCGAAAACACCTACGGTAAATATTGATATACGTGCATCACCACTGGCATGCCTGCAGACGACGTATAAAATTAAATGCCGATTGAACAAGGGGAACCGTGAGTTTTAGCTGCGAACACGACAAACCGGCTGACCCGAATACTCCTGCAGGAGGTATGCCTCCTTCACGGAGTAACAACATTTATCCCCAAGCCTAAAACAACCTGCTTTGTCACTTGTTATGTGACCACATCATTCAATGTGAAATGAAACTGAAGTTTATAGTAACACGACACGACTCACATTGTATAATGTTACCATTCCTGATCTTTTGACCTTTCATTTGGTAGTTACAACCTACATGTATTCAAGTGAAGAAATGAGGCCAGACAGTTTTGTGTGAAAGAGATCTGGCCCTGCTGACAATAAAGCACATTCCATTACCATAACAGCAGAAAGATGTGGTGGCTGCAAAAGTAAGCCATACCTCTAGATGGAGTATACTTTATTTGGTAAAGCTTGCTTTGTGCGGCCGCAAGAGGCTGATTTGAAGTCCTTCAAATGCTACCCAATGGGCAATGAAAAACTTAGGACAAAGAGGATGACTTCATTTTATTCATCCTTTCATTTATCCTTTGAATATGGTGTGGTAAGAAATATGAATATGGCAAGAAAAGCAAACCATTCAGTATGGGGGAAATGCGAAACCTTGATGATAAAAACATATAGCTTCAATTTTGGGGATGACCACATATGGTCGGCCCAAACTGGGAATGACAAAGTAGAAATTGGAAAGGGCAGTACTGAGGATTGATTTTCAAAATGAAGCCTGACCAGATGATTGTCTTACTTTGTAGGCTATCCAAACATTGCCAGAGCCCATTGGCACCTTCATACTTGATGCTCTAATGTCTCATGTTAAAGCCTGTTCTTTATAGGGAAATTCACTTTTTCTTGCATGTACTGTCAGTAGCTCATTCCTCAGAGTAGGATGTCTCAAGCACGGTGTCTCAAGAGATGATAAAGTATTGGAGAAATGACTACCAAGGATGATGGATAGTGTGGCACTGAGGATAATGGACAATCAAGTCTTCACCAACTTGTGATTACAGAAAGATTGGATGAACTACTGACACCAGTTTCTTACTGACAGACATCATTACAAACAGGAACTACAAAGGGTAAAATCCTTTTCATGTTTAATTTCATTCATGGGTATGTAAAAGCAAGGCTCAAATCTCACTCCTGGTGATATTTATCACATTCTGGAGCCCAACTCTGCAATGTTTGAAAAAGATGTTTAGAAAATGACAAAATAATGCCATATTGGAAGAAAGAGACTTTCCAACATGGCATAGAGATTGCTAAAGTGTACTGCTACATTGGGCATATGCCAATTTACATTTAAATTACCCATGAAAGCCTTACGGACCCAGTCATCTATAAAGCACATTTTAATGACTGCAAACACCATGAAGAATGCGCCTGTGTTATCTCTCTTCTCACAGCATCTACTCACAGCACCACGGAGGGAGGAAAGCAAGCAGCTGGACAACTGAGATTGCATAATCAGGTCCAACTGGGCCATATGTATGTAAAAAAGTTTCCTATCCTGTACACACCCTAAAGTTTCTGAATGGTTTTAACAAGTTTTTTGAAGTCGGTTGTACAATGATTCCAATAGGAGCATGAAGTCATGGGTGTTTAGCCTGGTAAAAGCCTTAGTTTGACTAACCTTGTACATGCTGTTTTGCAGTTTAGAGTGAGAAATTGTCGAAACAGACTACAAGCTAAATAGCATGCAATCTTTTTACACTGAGCGTAGTTATGTTTTTTTAGACTATAGTGTAGAGACTGCATTTTATACAAAATTGCATTGCATTGATAACTTGTTGAAAACTTGACAAATGTTCCACGCACAAGCTACATTAAAGAGAATGATCAATCAAACCTGTAAAGATTAGGTAAAATACCTTTGCTCTATATACAAAAGGCATATTTCTGGAATTACTTGTTCTTGCTGCTGAAAGACTTTTTTTTTTTTTTTTAATTTAATGTAGATCCCTAGCCTATCCAAATGCAGCATTCATTCGTTGCTAAATTAAAGGGTGCATCTGAATGAGTGCCACAAGTTGAAGCTGTGTTTTGGCAGACAATACCCACTGATGTTCATGACAGTTCATTTTGAATGCTACTAGGGTGCGGTAAAAATGGCAACAGGATCTTTGGCAAAACAGAAACAGCAGAGTAATTTGAACATTATGCCTTTCATGTGACTTTGGCCATTTCAGCTGGGGACTACAAGACCTGAAATACCACAGTCCATTTCCTACAAAAGCTGCCCATCTTGGGGAAATGATGGCTTGGGCACATGGCATTTAGTCAGAAATGTTCTACATGCATGTATAATGCTTGACGTTCAATGGTGAGCTTTTGCGGTCAAAGCACTTTCAGCATGACCACTATGGATCATAGGCAATAATGTAATCAAGGCTGACAACTCCCACCTTTGCTCCTAGCAGCACATCAACTCTTAATCAATGGAAGTGTGTTTCTGACCTTTAGTTGATTGACATTTTTTTCTGCCAGCAAACACCGGGTGTGAAATCTGCTCGGGCCAACCACACAAAAAGTATTGACCATCCTGCTGAATACGTATCATCCAAAAGTCAGATGTCGGTACACACTGTATCAATAAGTGTATCAATCAGTGTGGCCTGGTTCCTAAATATCAGGACACCAGGTGTGGGAGGGGGAACCAATTTTGCACTCAGGGAAGGTCCATTATACTACTGTGTGAAGGTCAAAAATCAAAAACATTTTGCTTCTTTTCTACCGATACTGACAGTAACCTGTAATTTTGTTGCATGCACATGTAGCACTGATCATGACATGTTTTAATATACCATCTGACATTTCATTATAGTTCTCCTTCAGTTTGATACCTTTGATAACAATCAAATAGTTTATCCCCCAGTTGTACTTATGGGATGTAGCATGTTAGGACTCAGACCTCAGTCTTGCATAATAACAGTAGATATGTGTAGATAATGTAGGGAATGGTCTTTTTAAATGTTCATTAACTGTATACCATATAATAGAATACCTGCTCTGTACAGAAAATTTAAGTTTAAAGAAGCTTCATTTTTCTCAACGTAATGACAATGCTACAACAAAAATTAAAGTAGAAGATAAAGAGTGTGAACCCAGATAGAAACCCTGGCTGAACAAACACAAACAGCAGAGGCCACCGAGAGTTAATAACCTGCTGAAACTGCAATACCTGACTTCTGACTTCTGACTTCTTCATACATGGATGCACCCCTGCCAGGGGAGACCATGTGCCAGTTATTTGATTTTGGCACAAGATTCCAATGATTATCAGGTATTATGGGAAAGTAATTAACAATAATTATATTATCAGCACCAAGGCCAAAGCAGGTGACAGGTTACGTATAGTTTTTTTCATCAATCCCTGTTTGGCATAAGACACCAGGAAAGATATCTGGATTGGCACTAACCTCTAGATGGAGAAGACATTGATCTCTGATGTCATTATGATAACGAAATAATGAAGCTTAATCAATGGTATTGACTGGCTTTGGTGAAGCGAGACTTATAAATGCTACCATTATCAACCACAACCCAAGAGCTGCTTGATCTTTTGCCCAGTGTTGAAATGCACTGATGGAAACATGGATACATGTAGACCTTTTCTAGTTTTTCTCTTAACTATCAGATACAGACTTCAACAACCCTCCATCTATACTTGTGTTGTTTAAAATGCCTTGTATTGAATTGCTGCTTCCCTACATGTATATATTATGGAGAGATGAAGCTTGATTATATTTGTCCATCTTCTACTTACCAACATACGTGCAAGAGGATCTAATAGAATACAACTTCTCATGGAGTATGAGCAAATGTAATAGATACTGTCATCTGTGAGATGTGTCACTCTGTAATAGTGCAAGCTAATTTTACACATGGCCACCCAGACAAGAACTGCAACACAGTTGTCATACTACATCATAAGGCACGTATTGGGTTGAGTCAGGTGTGGTTTGAATTTATGTGAAAAATCAACTGAAGGGAATTCCATAAGATATATCAAACTTCACCAGCATGATTGAATACTCAGTCAAAATGTAGATCTATTGTTCCAATGTGTGTGGGGTAGGTAATATATCACTGTATGCTCTCATGTTAGATAGTGATGGTATGCTACATGTAATACGCAGTAGGGAGTGGGTTTGCAGCAACAGTATTCTGTACACTGCATCTCTCAAAATGTCAGTGTCTCCCCTCCAGGCAATTGTCTGTAATGGGACAAATGTAGCAGTGTCACAGTTTGGGGAACAGTTCACTAGGGTGTAGTTGTTGGCCTAAAATATTTACACATGGTTCTGTTACCCCAGGTTACCAATAGTGAAGATCATACAGTCATTTCAGCTTACTGCATAAAAGATAATCCTCAGATGCACAGGTGGTGGTAAGGTACCTATGAAAAAAATACCTATCAAATCAGTAATCGAGTTCTTTACTAGTACGATATAGAGAAAAATCTGCTTTGGTGTGGTTTTAGTTGAGGTCAATGGTTCAGTTTATGCCACATGGAAGGTTTGTATAATCGGTTCTTGAAAGATGCCTTTGGCTGCATTAGCTATTAGAAATGTGCCTTTTTTCCAGAGGCTTTTCACCGAGTCTTGGCAAGATAAATGTAGGTTTTACATTGCCCAGAGGAGATTTCTTTCATGGCAAGTGAAGACTTGCAATCCCTGGCTGAGCGCATCACTCTGAAGGCAGGGAAAATGATCTGATAGCAGAAAGGGATGATGCAGGAACTCCAGAGGACAATCAGGTTGTGTTAATCAGTGTAAGTCAAGCACGCTTCCCCTTTCTTGCTTTGGCACTAATGAGAGGCTTAACAGTGCATTGTACTGAGTACACTACCTCAACAGCTGCTGCTTCTCTGCATGGGACATGAATATACACCAGGAGATTGTAGGTAAGGGCATTACCACATCTATCATAGTCTAGCCAGACATAGTTCTATTTGTACAAGATAAATGGCACCAATGTTATCAGGAAGATGGCATCGAACAATTAACACAGCTGTCTAGAACACATGTTGTCTGTCTGCACATGGGGTGGCAGATACCTTTGGCATTCAGACACTTAACTTTCAGGGCAAACAAGGTGGGCACCATGGTGGATTCTGATTAAAGCATTCGTTAATTGTTTGGCTCTACTGTCACCGCCTGTTGAGGTCTGATGCATGGAGGGTCAGATTAATACAGCTCAGGAGCAGCCAGAACAAATCACCTATGGGAGCCTGGGGATTTTCACACCACAATGACCAGGAGATTGAGGGACACTTACAGAAATTGATTTTTTGGGTGGGAGGCAGCATTACCTGTGGTGTAGTCTAGGGTAGGTGCACTGTAGGGATCCAGGCTGCTGGATGTCACAGTTGTTAGAGCTGTTCACTTAACAAGGTAAGTCTGATTTATATGTAAGTCTATATCTTCTTCCAGTTTGACTCCATTATTTGCAGTCACTACAAAACCTGAGTGTAAGCTTTGTGGCATATTACTTTGTATGATGCAGATTTTTTTACCTACTCTTCAGTAGCAATTGCTTTTACAACAAGGTAAGTTGGACAATAATAACCTTCTTAACCTCATCACAAAACAAAAATCTAAAGTAATGTCTGGACAAAAAGAGAATAATTTGTTGGGTTTTGAGATATGTTATAAGCACTATGTCATGTATACACATGTAGTAGCATTGAAAGACAATTGTACTGTGACAGTAATAATTAACCTCTGTAGTCCATTGCATACAGAGCATAATGTCCATTAGGAAAAGTTGCTTTTATGTTCAGTAAAACTATCAAGGGAGACTACAGAAAGCATTTCCTCATTGTTACATTTGACTGATACAGTTATGCTAGCATTCCATATCTGCCTCATGTCACTAATTTTACTAGTAGAGTAATAAGTGTTTTCTTTACTTGAATCCCTTGCCTCACCATGCACAAGCAGCTTTCACCTACATGTAAAACCATAATCATATATATAAATATATATATATATATATATATATATATATAGGTATGACGTTACTTTTAGACTTTGTGCCACAATGGCTGAAACTTCTCATGACACTTTAACATGCATGAAGATACCAGTATGCACACAGGAGAGACTTGGCACCATTACCTTTAGTCATGGCTGTTTTCCAACGAGTGCTTATATTTTCTGTGGAAATCCCACAAGGCTTTACTTGCTAAAGTGATGCATAATTTTGCAGTAACCTTACTGACATAACTTTGCAATGCTGAAAATGTGTTAGCTTCGATACCCACACTGTAAAGGGTGATGTTCTCAAAACCAAAAAGGTTAACCTCCTTGCTCAAATGCTAGTGCTGTTAAAGTCAAAGTTTAAGAATCATTCAAGTTAAAGACGTCACACCAAGAGCACATTTTGAAATGTGGGAAAATTTATCAAGGGATCAAACTGCTGTGATATTGGAAGAGGTACATGTATTACACCCTGACTATCAATGCCGATAATACTTATTGGTCTGGTGCCAAACACACACAATGATACATACAATATATCCGCAGGGCATGTGCAATAAGTAACATCAATCTAACAAAGAGGCTCTTAGATTCAAGTGGTAACTTTAAATTAAATTGTATGAATAATATTTTACTGTTGCACAAATAATTGTATAAAACGAACAAAAAAGTTAACTATAACAGTAACACTTATTCAGAGAGAATTTGGATTGCTGTTAGAGTATTGAATTCTTTCATCACTGAAGACATACAGATTAAGCCTTTCTTACATACTCTGATAGAACATCCCATAACTACTTGCCACAATATGGAGACATTCAGTCTGGTACTTAAGCTTCAATAGGTTAAACAAATCGTTAAGCACAAGCTCTGATCATTACAGCCTGTAAGACATTATCAATATTATCTGCTACAATCTTTGAGCCATTCATGTGTGTGTGTGAAAATCTACAATTTTTAGACATAAGGCCACACCAATTTAATTTGTTGGTTCTCGGATTTTTTCAGAAAAAATATGAAGCGACAGGGCGAAAAAAAATAAAAATAAAAACAGGCCTGGGCATCCTATTATAGCCCCAAATGCTAGAATTGGTGCCATGAAGTCAACACAAAAGACTGGGTTAAAATTTGAATAATGAATTTTGAACTTTTAATCAAACCAGTGCATTGGTAGATGTAATAACTGTAACAACTAGGAGTAACAGGTCTTTCTTGAGGCAAAATATGAGCATTTTTTAGTTGATTCAGAACCGGAATTTTTTTTTTTTTTTTTTTGCAAATCAGAAAAAAATGAAGAGGCGAATCCGAGAACCAACAAATTAAATTGGTGTGGCCTAACTGACTGTTGAATGATTTGTTGGGGAGGGTATGAGGTTATGGAACTCAAGTTAAGATTCTTCATGGTGTGTAAAGGCAGAGTTCTTTTTGCACTTCATGTATATCTTTTGTTGAAGGTGACTGGTAGACTACCAATTTCTTGCAAGGATGCTGGAATACAGGCAATCTTTCTGCAAAATGCAAGGTTTCATGTATTGTCTAGAAAGAACTTTAAAAACACAAAATTTCATGCTCAATTGAATCAGGCTTATGGCAAATTGATACATAATAAATAAAGGTGCATTTACAACTGGCAACAGCTATCATTTGATAAAAAAATAATTTATGACTGTGTCTTTTCCATTGTATTTATTTTTGTAAATGACCTTTGCATGATATGTTACCAGTGTGATGAAGAATGGCATTTTGATGATGGTCATTCGAAATAATCAATGAACTTCAATTGTTTTGGATGGACATCTGTTGGGGAAATGAGGTACTATTCAATATAGTGGCCATTACTGTGGAAGTTAGCCTACAAGGAAAGACATGGAAATGTATACTAAGGCCATACCAATTCAATTTGTTGGTTCTCGGATTCGCCTCTTCGTTTTTTTGATTTGCAAAAAAAAAGAAAAAAGATTCTGGTTCTGAATCAACTCAAAAATACTCATATTTTGCCCCAAACAGTTGAAGAAAGTCCTTTTCTTCCTAGTTGTTACAGTTTTTCCATCTATCAATGCAGTGCTTTGATTGAAAGTTCAAAATTCATTGTTTAAATTTTAACCCAGCCTTTTGTGTTGACTTCATGGCTCCTATCGTAGCATTTGGGGCTGTAATAGGATGCTCAGGCCTGTTTTTATTTTTTTATTTTTTTCGCCCTGTCGCTTCATATTTTTTCTGAAAAAATCCAAGAAGCAACAAATAAAATTGGTGTGGCCTAAGTGGTGTAAATGTATGTGGCAAATGACCACTGTGCGTGGCACTGACCTTTTGTGCTTTTACCTTAAAAGGTAGCAATGTGTGTACTCATACTACATTAACCTTGTGGGGCATGTAGTACATTTAGCCTGTATCTACTATGCTATGGGAAAACAGCCCAAGGGCTGATCAATTTTGGTAAGTGCTGTTGACATTGTTGATGGATGGAAAAGACACCAATCTAACGGCAGCACAGCATGAGTCGCTTCCTTACCAAACAACAGTACTGTTGCAGTTATGACAATGAAGCATGTAATGTAAGGCACAGATAGCTTACACAATCTCTTCAGGCAATGCAGGTCAGGGCCATATGCTACATGAAGTAACCAATTTTTTTTTTAAACAAATGATTGCACATACAGTGCTATAGTCACCTTCATAATTAAAAAATGCCAGTTTTACCAAGTTTTACACAATGTTATCCCTACAACAGTATTTTACTGTCAGTGCTTTGAGGGAAATTTCCCATTTGGAAGAAAGTCTGCAGTATCTGGTCATCTTGCATGTTTTCATACTTAGTGTCTGCTGTGGTCAATATTTCTATTGATCAAGGAAAGTCTGACTAACATACAGTCTATCATCCTTCACAGGATGTGCAAATTCCAAACTCACAGCACTAATTCAGTTGATATCACGTCTAGTTTGGCTGAAAATGTCACATTTAAAAAAAAGGTTTTGAAATGTAAACTGTCTCTTTTAGACTCCTACTCTTCCAAAAAAGTCCCCTTTACTGCCTGCACGTCAGCAGAGCAGCATAAAGATTAGGAGGAAATGTTACGAGTACAGTTGAAACGTGACAAATATCTGTAGGAGCCCAACGACCACATGCATGGCTGCTTCATTGATCTGGAAATCTTGGATGGAATTGTTTTCATGAGTTCAATGCAAAGGTGGCTCATAATGTCAAGGTAAGGCAACATCTTTTTCCCCAGGTTAAACTCAATTAGGACTGCTAGGTACTGCCTTGTATTTCTTTTTCCCTTGGAAGTAGTTCAAAATAGTAGTTGTGCAGAAAACTTCTGCTTTCCCTGGATTTAGTTTTTAGATTGCAAAATGTCACTACCAACAATAGGGGGTGCCAGGCATAAAAAAGAAATATTTGGGCTTTACCAAATTATAAAGCTTTACCTGTTAAAGTGGAACTAGTCATTGTAATTTGTACTAAATGTGCAAAGAGTCTCTAATCCTCCATATACATGTATATGACAGATTTACAGTGACAGAGAAGTATTCTGCTCCTCTTCAATAGTAGAGAGGGACCATGTCAGAGATGTTGGCTCTTCGCCATCATGACAAGACCTGCACGGCTGACAGGACACAGATATGAATCTTTGTTGCTGTTGGTTGTTGTGTCACAGCACTAAGGCTGTCTGGCTAGCCAGACGTCATCTGGTCACAATCAATACCGGGGTACTGGGCATTACTGTATACGAAGTGTTTTATCAGATATGTTAGTAGGAAGCAAAAAAGTATGTACATGACAATTGACTAAGTTCTTTTACGTGACAGCAGGGTACTTTGGCCAAGTATAAAAGTGGCCCACAAATCTACAGACCATTTTTAGGAGACTGTTGGTATAACCCCAAAGTACAAAGTACCTGGCTCTTAAGTTTATCTTTGAAAAGACTGGTTTGGGAAAAATGTTCGAACTATGCATTGGTCCTACATCACGTCGTCATTCAACTTGCTAGTGGATTGGATAAAACACATTTTAGACTGGACAGTTCAAACTTTGGATGCCAAGTTCATCATGCAGACTCAACTCTATGAGCCGACAAAGGACTTCCAAATGGGAAATTTCCCTAAATACATGACTCTCTGCAATGCCCTTAACAGAATGAGGAGCACGGATTGACAAACCAATATCAGTGTAACACAAACAGCTGAATAGCAAGGTAATGGCAACCCTACTGAGCATGTAATGTGGTAAGAGGGAAACACAGCCTACTAACAGCCACTGTAATTGTAGAAATAAATTCTAATATTGACAAGGACAATGGGGTGCTCTTCACAGAATGGATTTCAAGCTAGTGGCAATTTTATGGCACAACTGTTACCTGGAAACATTGACAAATGTTGGACATTGTCTCTCTTACAGCTCAGAAGTAGGTTAATCTATGACCTCAATCAGGAATCTGGCAAAGAATTGTTTGGTCTGACTGATCTTTGATTCTTTGCCTGACCTCATTTCCTGCTGACCATTAATTGTTATGGTTGCAAGCCCACAAAGGCATGAAATGATGGCGACCTTTTCTTTCTCTTCTTGTCAAGACATTTGGCACCTGCAGGTGTGTGAGCGTATTATTACTTCTGTGAATGGAAAACAGCAACATTCTCCAAATGAGGTGGTAAAGGGGAAATAATGTTGAAATATCTTTCAATTAGAGTAGTTGTTCATGAAGAAATATTCTTTCTGAAACAATTCTGAATCATTAAAAACATTATGCAACTAAGGACTATAGGCCACAAACAACAGATGGTTCATGATATCGAACCTAAACCTGGCTAAGTAAAATATTTATAACTTGCTGACCAATGAGGATACTGTTCTTTCCTTACTGTTATTGTCTTTTCTTCACTATACTTGGACCCATACAGGCCTCCGTACGCAAGTCTTGGAGCTAGAATATCAAACCAAATCTTATCATTTTTGTCATACTATGATTGATGATAGGCTTTCACGCTATATAACCACAGGCATCCAATCAGCCGAGCTTTCTATATCATGGATTGCAGGTAATGCGTGCATTTGACATATCAAATCTCAGAATAACCAGTCAGAAAAGCCACTCTCATTGCCATCAATGACAACTATTTCTGGCATAAATTTTTCAATGACAACTTGTAGTAACTTAAAACTAATGCAGGGCATTAAATGAGGATGTTTCACAATAAATCTTACTTGTTGCAATGTCGTACCAATGAACACACATCATCCAAATGATACTGCTTGAGGGGACCCATTTCCAAAAAATACAATAAACATCCATCATCCATTGATGTTGTATATGATGACAGTAAGTTTGTTATCATGATAGTAAAGTTGCAGCACAGCCTGGTGCCTTTATTCCTTTGCATGATTCACAGCAGTCAAAATCCTCTCCAGCCATTTTGATTCCATTAATGAGATTTTGTTTATTTTGCCTACAGGCAAATACAAGAAGCATGCAGGTTCAATTCTTGTTCACAATCACTCCCCTCTACCATAGAAGGAAGAAATAATTTGTTTTCTTGGATGCTGCTCCTGGCAATTTGAGGCTATATAACCACATGAATGTACATGTATGAAAGGCATCATGCTTTTATCTTTCAGTGAAATTTGATATGAGGTTAGACTGAGAATATTCATCCATGTTCTTTTCATGTATATGTTGCAAAATAGTTACATTGACTCAGTTTTTTTTTTAAAATCTGATTCAGTTTTTAACCAAAACAGGGGGATACTTCTGTGTCATGATATATCAGGGCAAAATGATCTAAAATTATTGTACGGGGGTAGCTGGAGAACTTATAATTAGGGCCTCCATTTTTTTCGGGATTCTGATCTTTAGAATAAGTTCATTGAGATATTATGCCCATTTTCTGCTCCTCGCAGCCAAACAATCTGAACGATGTTTTGTTGGCGTAATTGTGCCACCCTCCCCACATGCATTCACCACAAAGCTCAAAGTTAGAGAAAAGGGATACACGAACAAGTTTCCATTTCACCAAAGAGGCCGAGAACTTCATGAGAATTTGTATCAAAGGACCAGCCATTGATACGATTCGATTTTTACCAGGCTATTCAAAAGATAAACTTGTAAATTCTTTAAAGAATATCTGCCACTGTAGTTTCAAACTCACAAACAAGACTGAGCACCATTTTGCTATGCAAATATCATTGTGTGTTCTTAGCTCTGATTGGTTCACCTTAGATAACCTGCACTCTGACTGGTTCATCCAGCTGGATGTCTGTCAAAGCGCTGTGCATACTTGGCAAATTGATTGAATTTTATGAACAGTGAATTTGAGCACTGAAATCATGAAGTTTAGGCCCCGTGAATGCAAAAAATATTTGACATTAAAACACCTTGACTCAAAAACCATTATGTCTCCGTCATGTTGTGAGTCGACCTTCTTCGAGGAAACCACCTGCCCAAGGTGACCGCTTTTCTTCGGTCCCCTTGGCAGGTTTTTTTGTATGGCATACTAGTCCATTTTTACATACAGTATTAGCGAAATTTTGGAATGGTGTATTCTTGCATGGGGGAGGATATGGAGGGAAATATCTTGCATTTGCTTGCAACTATTTGCTTTCAAGTCTTATTATTGCCTTTACAGAACGAAAATGTCCCGAGGCTTATTTGCTCAGTATGCATGTAGAACTTCTGATTTCTAAAAATACATAGCACAGCTATCTGGAATTGATATGCACTAAGCATGAAAAAGAACATCCGGGATCCGGGATATAATATACTCTGCAGCTAGTGCGTGAGACACTTGATATAGAAGAGATAGTGCTGCTGAACCAAAGATCATCCGTCATGTGGGATCAACAGATTTCCCTGTGATAACTTGGAACAGATGAAGTCATAAGTGATGCCTTGTTTATATAGAATCTAGATCAATTATGCAGAGGCTATATTATATCCAAATATAACATTTGCAGATTTAATTATTTGTTCATTACATTGCATGCTCAGTTCCAGTAAAAAGAGCATATTATTATTAAGCTCGTTCCAGTAAAAAGAGCATATTATTATTAAGCACATATTCCACATACCAAATGTCAGGTCATTTGACTTAAAGTTTAACATAATGGTACAGCAACTGAAAACATACATTTTGGGGATGGAAATATAAAAAAAAATCTAATTAAAGTCATGCCAGCTTTTAACACATTCATATGGTGACTCTTATATTACTCAAACCTTACAATACATGTTCCATGTCTAATGTTCCACAGAAAGCTGGTGACTTCCCCCACCATGACAGAGCCAGTGGACAAGGCCATGACCAAAGCTGGAGAAATCTGGGCAGACTTGATGACCAACACAATGTACCATACAGGGAATGGTCAGAGAAATGACGAGGGCTGACTCCCCTATCCCAGGTAACAACAGACAGCTGGTGCCCTGAACAAGCCCAAATATGAAGATGAACTTACTTCGTAGCTAATATAAGTCCCAGATTCAAATCTACAATGATGGCATCTCTACTGCAGATTCTGACTCTAGTTGTCGTTAGTGTCCTGGTGATCAAGTGTGAAGAATTCCTTCCTTGTCCAAAGAAATGTGTGTGTGAGGCCTCAGACAGCTCAGTTACGTGTATTCTAAAGACCCTGAGGAATATTCCTGCACACCTTCCGTTCTCAGTGCAGACCCTCAACTTGGAGCGCAACCGCATCAGTAAGATTGTACGCAACACGTTTGTGCGTTATCCCAACTTAAGCCATCTCAACTTGAACCACAACAAGATCAAAACAGTGGAGGAGGGAGCATTTAATGGACTGTCACAACTGAAGAGTCTGTACTTATGTGGAAACAGGTTGAGTCTGATACCAAAGGTAAGTCAGAGCTCTCCATTAGATCGCATGTAAGATTAGGTACATTGTATTGTACCAGCTAACACAAATTTGGATCCTTGTCCAAAATAACTCTGTACAGACAAGTTAGCACAAATTCTTGCCTATATGTTTAACAACTTTGAATAGATACAACACACAAGAATGCCTATTTTCCAAGAAGTTCCCGAGACATAATATAAAACTAGCAAATTCATAATCGGTTCATTAATGTTCGATTGTTTCTCCTCATAGGGTACTTTTGCAGGCGTGTCTAATGTCACTCGACTGGACATGAACAGGAATGAATTAGTCCTCCTAACAGACATGGGATTTGCAGAGTTGTCCAAACTGGAATATCTCGACCTATTGGAGAATGGCATCCTCTTTGTGACTGAGCTAGCATTCAAAGGGCTGGATTCTCTCAAGCATCTCTTGGTGTCCAAGTGGAAGATGTCTCAGCTCCCTACAGACCGATTCATCCACTTACGCAGTCTGCAGACACTGGAAATTTCTCACATGAAAAGTGAGGTGCTGAAGCAAAATGTTGTTAGCAACCTAACACGACTGCAGAACCTCCACATTGGGCATTGGAAAAAACTGACCAACATCTCTCCGAAGGCGTTCCGAGGCCTGGACAGCCTAGTGTCACTTATCATTCATCACACAAACATCTCAGTTATCCCATCTCCAGCCATACAACAGCTACGCAACCTCAAGGAACTCTCACTGAACAACAACCCTATAGAGGTGGTGACTTCTGCCTCATTACGGGGGATGACGTCGTTAAAGGAACTGTTCCTAGATCACTGCAACTTGACATACATTGGAACAGGAGCTTTCAAGCAGCTGAAATCGTTACAGAAGTTAGACCTGAGTTACAACTTGCTAAAGAGTCTTCCTAGAGACATATTTCCTGACAAAGTGACATTCCAGCAGGTCACCCTGACAGAGAACCCTTGGAACTGCGACTGTCAGATGACCTGGTTGATTTCAGCAAACACAAATGGCTGGAGGAGCGTGTACTGTTCCACTCCTGAAGCCATCCAAGGGATAGATGTTCTACGGCACAACAAGTTGGCTCGTAAAAGATTACAACAAAATATGAAATGTAACTTGCCGACAGCAGCCATCTCCCAGGGACCAACAGTGAAGGTTGAACAAGGTAGTGAGCTGAGTTTACAGTGCCTCGCCCAGGGGGAGCCCAAACCTAGCATATCATGGATTGACCCAGCAGGGAGGACAGTAGATACTGGTGTGACCTTGAAGGGAGGAGTGCTACAAATATCTTCTGTCAATACAGCTGACAAAGGGAGATACACCTGTAAAGTGACCAATGCAGGGGGAACAGTTGTGGTCAACACCAGTGTCATAGTTATTGGTAAGTGGAAGAGTCTATGTTTCTTTCTGAATTATGCCATGCAAGACACACAACAGCACAGACTTTGAATAAATTATTTAATCTACATAAAAAATGACATTTCTGAAAAAGCACTGGTTCGAAATTTTTCAACAGTACTGTACAGTTGCAAAATAGTAATATCACAATTACTTTTCTAATCATTTAATTCTACAAGAAAGTATTTTATAGTGTGTAATGAAATCACAGCTATGTGGTGATATGCATGATAATGTATAATGGTTACCGTGAAAAAGATTAATCTCTTTAATATGTTAATAGATAAAAACGCATTAAAATCCAAGCAATATTTCATGTTCAGCCTAGGCAGACACACAGTAAATACCATATTGTCAGTTAATGAATAGCTTCATAAAGTTATAGTCAAATGACAAACTGATTAATGCTTTCACAGGCACATCTGTACACTGATGTACGAGCACGCAGAGACCAAACTACACTTACGAATCACCTTTCTCTACAGTACAGACCTACCCTTTATTACATGTCACACTCCCTGCCACACGTGTATGAAAATTTCAGTCCAGTAACCGTAATGCTGCACTGCATGCATGGGTATACTTACGGTTGAACTTTGCCATCTATATGAGGATGTATGTCTTTGGTAAACATTGTGTCATTTACCGTATATCATGTTTTAAAAACCAAGAAATCCATTTTAGGGTCATTGTGTTCCCTGTCAATGTGAGTAGTAAAGACATGGTACACAATCAAAATTGATGCGTTCCCTGAACACATTAATGACTCAAGTTACTTAATATCTCCCCCAAGAGTCTCTTGTGGAATTTGTTCTGGAGACTTGCTGTAATGAAATTCTTCATGATCAAATCTAATTAAACATGGTTTGGTTCATACTGTTCAGTTCTGAAGTAGTCAGATTACCGGTAATATTAACACCCGATTTAAGTCCAGACTAAGTGAACAATATTGCACACCAGCTATTAACTGTCAGGAAATGAAGTGGTGTGCATGGCACTTAACTGGCAACAGCTGGTGGTCTGATTATTCTATGTGTTTCTTGCTACTTTCATCAAGACTGGATAAAACAAGAGCTCTTCAAATACTAAATATATGCTTGTATCTTGTTCTCAAAACTAAAAAAGTTCTCTAGATCACTTAAACGAAAAAAAGAGACAAGAAGCACTTTTCAACACCACAAACAGGCCTATTATTTGCTCTGTTGTTAGTATTTCCGGTGGGGACAGAATATTGGTTGTTCTGTAATTGTTTCAGCACCAAGGACAGGTCCCGCATATGTTGTACTGATGGTCTTCAACACCAAGGTTAGGCAAATAGTAATTACGTTGATACCAATTTGGCACCAGGACAAGGCATGAGACATGATTATTTAGGCAACCTGTGAATTGTTGGTGTTTCAATGTCAGGAACAGGTCTATATGTTGCTATTGATTGTACTTCAGTATTAGAGGCATGCCTATAAGCCCTTCTCATCTCTTCCTTTTCTGCAAGCTCTTTAGCTCCAAAGATATGGCTTAATCCAGTTGTATTACCACACCAAGTAAATTTTATGGATGACATCCTCTAGAAATCCTATTATAATATGAAAGTAGGAGGAATGTACAAGATAGGCCCCAAAACAACCTGCCTAGAAAATGATGAGATTGCAAGTGTTGTAAAATGCGTTGAACAGACATAACTAACAACCAATAGGGCTTGGAATGTTTTTCCCTCTTACCCAGTGATAAAGGTTATAGGAGTAGTAATATGTAAGTCGGAGGGGTCCCATAATCCGGGCGGCTCCGGGCGGCTCCGCTGGCGCCGCCCTTATTAGCATAATAGTGTGTATATATAATACATATGCATACGTATGTATACATATATTTTATTGCTATATCTATGATATTATATATGTTATATATATATATACTAGTACTAGTATTTATTGCTATATCTACGTTGTATCTATTTATCTATATATATATTTATATCTATATCTCTATATATAAATCTGTTTATGTTTATCTCTCTCTCTCTCTCTCTCTCTCTCTCTCTCTCTATATATATATATATATATATATGCGTGTGTGTGTATGATATAGTGTATCTATATCTATCTATATATCTATTTCTATATATATCTATATATTTGTATATTTATATATTTGTATATATATATATGCGTGTGCGTGTTGCTCCGGAGTAAAATATTACTCCGGAGTAAGGATGTTTTGGAGTAATCATTTACTCCGAAGGTTCTATATATCTAAATATGTATATATCTACACATGATCATCGTTAAGATACACGATACGCACCAACCACGACAAATATACGTTACTTGCTACAAAATACACTTACTCCGGAGTAATATTTTACTCCGAAACGGAGTAATCGTTACTCCGGAGTAATAATTTACTCCAAAACATCCTTACTCCGGAGTAATATTTTACTCCGGAGCAACACGCACACGCATATATATATATACAAATATATAAATATACAAATATATAGATATATATAGAAATAGATATATAGATAGATATAGATACACTATATCATACACACACACGCATATATATATATATATATATATATATATATATAGAGAGAGAGAGAGAGAGAGAGAGAGAGATAAACATAAACAGATTTATATATAGAGATATAGATATAAATATATATATAGATAGATAAATAGATACAACGTAGATATAGCAATAAATACTAGTACTAGTATATATATATATATAACATATATAATATCATAGATATAGCAATAAAATATATGTATACATACGTATGCATATGTATTATATATACACACTATTATGCTAATAAGGGCGGCGCCAGCGGAGCCGCCCGGAGCCGCCCGGATTATGGGACCCCTCCGACTTACATATTACTACTTATAGGGTTTTTTAAATCAAACTGGAAACTGTTAAGCAACTACATGTACATAAATTTCAAAGCTTTGCATGGCATTTCACAGGTGGCAATAACTAGCACCCAGTCCTAAATCATTTACATGTGCAGACCTCATCCATAAACTATATGTGGCCTAAAAGTTAAACACATTGGACAGATGCTTTCCCTTTGACATGTTATCAGCATCAAGGACAATCCAATAACTTTATACTGATAAAGTGTGCAATTGATTGGATTCAGCACCAAGGACAGGACAATAACATGTTCAACAGTGTTGAAACTATAACCTGAGAGGGCTTTAGCACCAAGAACAGGTCTATATCAGGTCCCAACAGTCTGGTTTCGGGCAGAACTGACGATGTGTTGACACTTGCTGTTCAGCATTTATCAAATTAATGCAAATGACTGTAAGACATAATCCATCAGTAGTTTAATATAGTCCCAGCATCTCAGTAAATTAATAACAATTTCTGGGAACACACAAAAATGCATTGAATTAAGAACTTCCTTCCCATAGCAAACAGGTTATTGGTCAGGTCTTGTCACACACATCAATACCAATTTCTACATGAGTTCAAAGTACACTCCGCACTAAGCTGTCTAACTCAGCACATGGTGAGCAGGCTGGTGATTACTTGGCGTAACTTTGAACCCTAACACTTACAGCGACATGATGGAGTATGATATATCATGTAGGCAATTGATTAGATTTCCCAATGACATCCTAGCTAGCAATGAATTTCATTGGATGTCTGTTTTTGTGGCATTGCACTGTCAATGAGCCCTGCCTATATAGATATACATTGTATCTGGTTGGTTTATTACAATCTCTGCCATTACTTGAAGGACAGGCTCAGTAATTCAGGGTTAAACACAGCGAAACAAAGTCTGAGCCTTACTACTAAGGATCTCTTTTAATTGTGCTGCATACCTTTCTACGAATAGAATGTAGTGTCACAATAAGGGTTGTATAATTAACAGCTGTTCATATAATGCTTGTATTACAAAGTGGCAAATAAAACTTATATGTTTTTTCCACACAAGATTTATATTATAATGTTACAGCTTGCCATCCCTTCTGTTTCCAGATAGAGTTGATTATTATATAAATAAATGCTTAACATTTGATTTCCACAGGATCGTCTTCAGGACCAAGCCCGTCCACACTGCCTAACCAGCAGGACCCTCAGCTCCCGTCTTCAGGGGTCGACTACACCACCCTGCTTGTGGCTAACCTGATGGGGGTCATGACCTTTCTGGGCGTGGTCCTGCTGTGCTGTGGTATCATCTTTCTTCTGTCCCGAAGTAAGAATGGTATGAGCCTCATCATGCTAGATACAGAGATGGAGTATGTCCCAAGGGGGGATTCAGATGATAGTGGTGGCCGAGCAAAAGGCGGTGACGAAAAACGAAAGATTAAGACAAAGATTGTCCCAATTGCCACTGCTGGAGATAAAATAAAAGGAAACAAAGGTGGCAAAAAGAAGAAAAAGAAAGAAAGATAATAAAACTTGTCAGAGCTAACTTAAAGGCAGATTCCCCAAGTGAAAGGTGTGCATATCTGAGGTAACTGCCAAAATGGTTGTAAATGGAAAGTCATGACAAGAAATCATGAGAAAGAAGCCAAGCTAAGCCCCAGGGCTTCACTATTACCTACTTGTCATTATCCCATGTTGATCTTCAGGCATAGTGTTCATGACATGTCTTACAGAAGTGATGTAGCCTGTGGCTGACAATACTGTGAAGAAGTCATGTTTGAGTAGTACCATTGGCAAAAATGGTGATGTATATAACATCAATTGTCAATCAAGACAATAGGATGGTGTTCACTCCAACAGTAGAGTGGAAAGGTGATGATGTTAATTACTACAGACCTTAAGATAATCCAGAGCTTATGAGCATGTGTAACTTGCATGTGAATGATGTAAAAAAATGTGTTCATCCTTGGTTTACCTAATGCACGTGAAGGAAGGTATCAGGCACATGAGTTGTGCTGGTAAAAACTGTTTTGACTAATCGGCACTGTACGTGGTATTCACAATCGTCTAAGTTTGTCAGAGGGTCTGCAAGGATATTAACCGTTGAGTACATCTCAGGCAATGAATTTGTAACTCAACTATTTTCTCGGAGACGGATAGACATAGCCATGAACATGTGCATTGTCAAGTCTTATAGATATTGAATGTAATGTCCATTTGATCTTTGCAGACCCTTGAAGTCTTGTACCTTACTGTATGACTAATCAGCTCCAGCTAACACCCATGTTGTGCAAGGTAATAATAAAGTGCTTACTAACCATAGCTGAAGCAATGTCTTGGCTGTTTCTGACTAACACTGTCATTGGTGCCAGGTTCATACCAGACAATCTTAATATCAGGATACTGTTTAATATTCAGAAATATTTCATCAATATCAATATACAATGCACTTGTTGCCTGGATGATTGATTAATTGATTGATTGATTGATTGATTGATTGAATATGCAATGCATTGATCAATTCTACATATGTTACTTTCACAAACTGGTATGCTTGGCACCCCTGGCACTATGTGTCCAAATCCTGTCTTGAATAGCAGTGAGTGACTTGTTAGAAAGTTTGCTTTTGGCTTCCTCCCAGCTGTACGTTTGCGCCTATGAAGCAAAAGCCTAACGAGCTGCACTGACAAATAAAACATTTCGTACTTCACAAGGAACAACCTGTTTCAAACCAAAAAATTGATACCAGAATTTTGTCAACTTCACAGATGCAGATGACAAGATAGACTGACCACAAGTCCTGTGGAGATCAGACTGCATGAGCCCTTCATCACTGTAACTCATTTGCACAGCATGTAAAACCGCTGGGAAACCAGAAATGCATTGCTGTGAATGTTGCATGTGAGTAGATAGTGACTAATGACAGGTGGCTGCCCCTTCCTCCTATCCAGTGTTCTCTCCCAGTAGGATCCTGGTCTGTACATCCCAAATAACATGTTGTGACTAAGGGACGTTCCAGGAAAATCAGTCCTCAGAACGACTCCCCCTACCTGATTTTTCTGGAAAAGCTCTGATACCCACATCTTTCATTCAAAAAATAGCAACCTGATGTTTGCCTGCCAAGCCAAAACCGTGCATTCCCATGCATGTAACAGTAATTGACCTCCTATCCAATGTAATTTCATGTTTTACAAGATTTCATGTCTCCCAACCCATACATATAATGATTAGGTTTTATCCCCATTTCTACCAGCGTTCATGTCCAAAACGACCAACCCTCTCCACACTCATTCTTCCAGCTGAAAAAACATTTCCAGCCAATAAGGATGTTTGGGATATTAGGATGCACCATACGAGTATGTACAATGTACAATGTCATACAAGTATCTTCATGCCCTACTACACTTAACCAATAAGAAATCAGTGTTGTCAGTAAATTCTTTACTCCAGAATTGTGAGCAAGACTGCTAATTAGAATTGTTACATTACACTAGAGTTTCACATTTTCAAAGACCTTTGTATAGCTGTGTTTGCCCCACAATTAAATTTTCAGTAGCTCAAGAGCCTTCTCCATGGACTTGTTTGACATGAAAACACACACACACACACATCTCCTGCTCCTTGGTGTATGAATACTGATGAAAAAGTTTGACAATCTAAGACTAGTAACTTGGAGATGATTAAAATTGTTAGCATGTTTTATGTTTATGAGGGCTTAAGTGCACAGATTTTAAGACTGATCAGCTATGTGATCTTTTAACTCAAAGAAGGCTGTGTTCAACCTTGTCTTATATTAACCATTATGCCTCTTCACCAGTCAACAATGTGCAGTTCCTCTATGCACCACTAGATGTCCTCACCACCAGAAAGATGTGTTGTTGACATCATAGCCGCTGGGTAACTAAATTTGGGTTCAATTTTGAAATATGAGGGCAAATAGCTCCATTTTAAGAATACTTGATTCATACCCTCACCTCATTTAGACAATTTTTTCCTAACAACACCCAATCTGTGTACAAGATAGAGTGAATATTTCAGATGGAACAGACTATATTTTGATGCATGGATACATTCAGTACTTAGTACTTCGGATTTGTAACTTGTAGTTGTTCGTTTCCCTTGAAAATTGATACTCCATTTGTAATAATGAGCACCAAGGAGGAATATGCAACTGTATCCCCTTACAAAAGTGTCAGAATTTCCCTGCCTGTGGCATTTACAATGAAGCTAAATGTGTATTTGTTTACGTCAACCTAACACTGCCTTGGTCATAAGTACCGTGGCCGACAAGAACAAAATTTTACACCGCAACTTTTGGTGTTTTACACCGCAACTTTTGGTGTTTTACACTGCAACTTTGGGTGTTTTACACTGCAACTTTGGGTGTTTTACACTGCAACTTTTGCTGTGTTTTACACTGCAACTTTTGCTGTGTTTTACACTGCAACTTTTGCTGTGTTTTACACTGCAACTTTTGGTGTTTTACACTGCAACTTTTGCTGTGTTTTACACTGCAACTTTTGCTGTGTGGAAAACTTACACCCCTCCCCTTTTACAAAGAATTGTCCCTCAATAAGGTCAAAGGTGACAAAGATGGCGGCGGCCTGAGAGTTGTGACGCGCCGGATTGAGTACTTAGAATGCTCCATACAATAAGTCGTAGTAGGGTCACGATACGTCAAATCAGTCTGGTTTATGTGTCCCCGTAATGTCAACGAGTCAGACAACCGTGTGTGGGTCAGTTGAAAATTCGAAAAGCATTTGAAGACGAGATACGTCCCGTCAAAGTTGACCTTCTAAGTACTCATTTTGGCGTGGTTTTTCTGTGTTTTGCGGTCTGCATGGGGTTTTTCAGACGACCGATGTCCAGTTTACTTCCGGGTCAAACCACGCGCCCAAACAAGTACTCGGCTGAAGTGTAGTTCGCGGCCCCAATGCTAGCATTTTGCGAGCGAGGAACGCGCCGTTAGTCGATATAGTCCATGGGCCAGAGCCCCAAATTTCACATATTGCTACCACCTGAGGTGGCAAATTCTCACTATGATTTTTGAAAAGTAGGGTGTCTGTGGAATATATTTTGATATGATAGCCGGTTACCATAGAAACATAATATGAATTTCCAAGGCCCTGAAAATGGACAATTTTCCACCGATGAAAATTTTCTTCAACTTTTACATATGGTATCCACTCCATTTTGCTGGGAAAGCAGCCCAGTGCTTCCTTAGCAACGGCCTTAGCAACGGTTTTCCCCACACAAGGCCTGTGGGACTAGAACTTTTAGATACTCATATCTCAAGATTGGATTGATGGATTTTTCTGATTTAAAGCTCAAAATGTAGGGAATGATACCACGAATCAGATGAATGCATGAAGCAGGCTCAAGTATGTAATCTGAATATATGACAGGTTTTGAAAAGTAAACATTACATTTTTTAACCAATTTTTACTAAAAAATCGAAATTTAAAGGCTCATAACTTCTCGTAGCAATGACATATTGGAACAAAAGTAACAGTTTTGTAATCCTTGGTTCCTATTCTATCGGTCCATCAAGTTACATCGAAAAATGTTCATATTTGATTATTTACCACCCCCTTTTGCATAAGTGCAAAAAGACGTGGTCCATATGGGGTCAAAGTTCAAGGTCAGATAGCAAGGTCAAAGCTACCAATCTGCAACGGCTATCATATCAAAATATATTCCACAGACACCCTACTTTTCAAAAACCATAGTGAGAATTTGCCACCTCAGGTGGTAGCAATATGTGAAATTTGGGGCTCTGGCCCATGGACTATATCGACTAACGGCGCGTTCCTCGCTCGCAAAATGCTAGCATTGGGGCCGCGAACTACACTTCAGCCGAGTACTTGTTTGGGCGCGTGGTTTGACCCGGAAGTAAACTGGACATCGGTCGTCTGAAAAACCCCATGCAGACCGCAAAACACAGAAAAACCACGCCAAAATGAGTACTTAGAAGGTCAACTTTGACGGGACGTATCTCGTCTTCAAATGCTTTTCGAATTTTCAACTGACCCACACACGGTTGTCTGACTCGTTGACATTACGGGGACACATAAACCAGACTGATTTGACGTATCGTGACCCTACTACGACTTATTGTATGGAGCATTCTAAGTACTCAATCCGGCGCGTCACAACTCTCAGGCCGCCGCCATCTTTGTCACCTTTGACCTTATTGAGGGACAATTCTTTGTAAAAGGGGAGGGGTGTAAGTTTTCCACACAGCAAAAGTTGCAGTGTAAAACACAGCAAAAGTTGCAGTGTAAAACACCAAAAGTTGCAGTGTAAAACACAGCAAAAGTTGCAGTGTAAAACACAGCAAAAGTTGCAGTGTAAAACACAGCAAAAGTTGCAGTGTAAAACACCCAAAGTTGCAGTGTAAAACACCCAAAGTTGCAGTGTAAAACACCAAAAGTTGCGGTGTAAAACACCAAAAGTTGCGGTGTAAAATTTTGTTCTTGTCGGCCACGGTACATAAGTTTGGTAACATTTACTACATAGTTTGCAAGTAATAAAATGCATGTCATGCTGTGGCATTGTACTATATCTATAAAACTGACAGTGGCTGGAAAGAAATAAAAATATTATTAACTGAATGTTGTTACTTTACATGTAGTCCATTACAACTACATCACCACTTTACCACCTAAATGTTGTGCCAGAAAGGGGAAAATGTTAAGAGGACGGCAACAGTCTCTGAGCTTTTTTTGACTATCATGATCCCCTTCCAACCATTTCAAATAAATACATTGTATATTAATTTTTCCAGAAATCCCAACATTACCAGAAAACGAAAAGAAACTGAAGCCCATCAATAATCATTGAGAGGTTCCTTCAGAATTTATAGTCATAGCATTGCAGTATCAGAAGTTGTGATGTAGAATGATCAGCACGTCGGCAGAACGTACTGCGCCTGCGCAAAACCCTGATTTTTCACGTTTTTCGTTGGATGTTTGGTCAACGTTGCATCAAAATTTTGCCTGTTGCAGACGATATCTTTTCCTATACAACATCTGAAAACTACAGACAGGCTGTCAACCTTATATGCTCTAATACAGCCTTATATGAGACGTTCTGCCAAAGTGCTATGCACAATACATTACGGGTTTCGCGCAGGTGCAGTACGTTCTGCCGACGTGCTAGAATGATCCATTTGCCACTAACTTGTCCTCTCAACAAACGCTCTTGCAAGCTGCCTAACTGTTAGACTTTTGCTCATGATTCCTCTCTCTTTGGATTCATAATCTATACCAATATTGGACCAAGTCAGAACTATCTCTCTAACCCTCCCAGTGTCAGGGCCTATCAGAACTCAAGGTTTTACAATCAACCCCTGAAACTTAGAGGGTTACGGTAGTCACGCATGCTTGCTGCACACATAATTCACAATTAATGTACGCATCCTGATGAGGCTAAAGCATCTAACAGCAGAACCCACTGCTCCAAGCTGGTTTGTAAAGTGCATGTATAGCATGAGGTAATGGTTGGCCTAAAGACCTGTATTGGCATGTCTTTCTGTCAACAGAACCGGTAAGGCCACACTGACTTGATTTTATGGATGACATCACTGCGTTCATCAATTTTTGCTGGTTTAAAGAGAAGGAAACAACGCCATAAATTGTTTTTAAAAAGTGCAAAAAAGGAGCAAAATATGTACAATGTTCTAAAACAAGATAACAAGATCTCCGTTGCTTGTTTAAAGTAAACTTTTCCTCCAACAAAAAGATAGTTGCTCCAATCATCATAAAACCATTGTGATCACTTAGAATCAGAATTTAAACATCTTTTTGTGTGCGTGTGTGTGCTCTTGTCATCAGTATTGTGACATCCAGAAGATGTCACGCATTAATTTAAATGAAGTCCGTGTGGCCTTAGTAACAATAACTGTAATTTAAACTTTATCAGTATGAGTTTAAGAGGCAATTACCTTTCAGTGATTAAAGGGATCCACTCTACTGTAAACATATGATTGTTATAATAGCAGTTTGATATCATGGAAGCATCATGTATCAAATGTGCTTGACAGTTCAAAACTGCAAGAAATGGTACTACATATTTGACATAGGCCATTTGTAACATTGACATAATCATCTGTTTATGTGAAGAATGGTTTAGCAAGAACAGAACAGCATTCATTATTCACTGTATTGTAATATGGCCCACTATAGGTGTACATTCCTGAAGCAGTCAGATTACTGTCTTTATAAATTGGTTCTTTTGGAATTGTACAGTACTTAGTTTGCTATGACCTTTTGGATATGGCAATATTTATCAGATGCCTGTAATTGTTAACATGGTTTGATTTTAATGAATAATTCCCAAAAATACCACATGAATGCTGCTGTAACAGTGCTCTAGTTCTCTTTGACTTAGAAAAGTAGTCCAACTTTAATTTTGCAATATGATGCAGGTCACTTAACTTACCCTTGTACAAGAAATCATGTGAAAGTACAACAACTCCTGGAATTCTCATTAAACATTGTCAAGACAAATACTTGAATCTGTTACATCCCACAATCACCTGTCCCACTTTCCAATGTTAAATAACAATGTGCACGTCAAACTGAAAATGAAGCATGAGACTGACCTCATCATGAGGGAAAGCTAATCATCTGTGACGTGTGTGAGTGTGTGTGTGTGTGTGTGTGTGTGTGTGTATGTGAGAGAGAGTGATTTAAGTACATTTTGTGAGTAAAGTTGTGTTTACTGAGCATTTAGGTCGATTTTAGGCCTCCTAATGGCTTTCTTTGGTACTGCAGTAGAACTTCCAGTTCAGTCCAAAGAATAATTTGTTATAAACAAGCCGACAATCCAAGACTGTAAATTGGCAGAGGGATGGGGTTGTGGAGGTCCAGCTTTTGTGTTTCAGTGGTTCCTTTCAGCAACATTGTGCAAATGTCATGGGAATTTTGAAATACCCATTTATAACTGTTACAGCAATCATAGTTACTGCAGCAACAGTTATAGTTGTGTAGTGAACAATTACAGTAGCTAAAACAATGCTTGTTGTCAGCTGTCCTTATCAATAAAGAAGCCAATCTCTGACATTAAAAATTCTTGTCATATTCAATTCTACAAAATCATACTAGGTAATTCTTATCTGGACAAATTACCATAATATCAGATTATGTATTAATTAGGGATAAGTAGAATGTATTACAACTCATATGACATGAATGTATCATAACAATAACTGTCATCATGTTATAACAGTGAACCAAACCTTAATTGAATCTTCATATTCTAATTTACAAGGGATTGGAAGTAAAATGACATTATGACCTGATTTAGTTTAATAGAACAGCAACAATCCAATTTCACAGTGATTTCAAACATCCCTGCATTAGATAAACTATGCACTTCTGAAGACAATCTATGGATTGGTTGTATTCCATGCCAGTTGAAACATCACTTTAAAGTTTATGCGAGATGCCCAGACTATATAATCATAGTTCTCCCTCTCCAGATGTTCCAATTTGCCATAACATTCAATCAAAGACTGCAAGATCAATGCAAGATGTACAGCAGTGCACATGCAATGTATACACTAAAACCACAACACTATATAAGAGCTACAGCCCACAGGTGGTTTAAGTTGAAGTAATCTACTAAACTAAAAATCAATGTGGCAGACTAATTATGATTCTAAGTGCAACATGCGCCCACAAAAAAAAAATAACTGGAGACTGACACTGAATAATAATAAATAATTTGAGCAGAACTACAGTAAGCCTTCAATTTAGTTGTTGGCGCTTATCTGAATGGCCTTAGGACTCCAGTGGCTCAAATGTAGACTCAAATGTCGATAAAGTAACAGACAGCAAATGGCCTTCCTGACACTAACGAAAAGCTAAAATCAATAGATATTTCTTTCCACAGTTGGTAGCACAATTCAAAGTCTAACATTACAAACTTGAATGAACTTTATTGCTCGACAATTGTACATGGTATAATGTATGGCAACAACTATTAAACAACAACTACGAGGCTAATTTATTTTGCAACTACAAAATATTATTGATAACAGTAAATTAGTCATAATATTATCATCATGTATTTGGTCTTGCTTTGAATTTGAATGAAGTACAAAGAAATTGACCAATGGAGGCAGATATAAGAGTTGGGCATGGTAAGTGGAAAATATTGGTCTGTGTACCAGATGCTTTATTACGGTTAAGTGTGTCTCAGTGAAAATAATCTATATCAGCGCTTCTATCTCTTTAAGGTATATAGGACAAGTCATAACAAAATGGAATTCATCTTCTATATTTTTCATGACATGTGGGACGCAGATGGCTGGTATGTTGCGGTGACAACCATTTTCAATTTCTAGACAATGTGTGTTGATTCTCTGTTTATTATGAATTGAGATATTGTTCCAGACCAAAGTGTTTTTTGATGTTACAAATGAGAAACATGTGAAGGAGCAAATGATATATCCAACAGTTTTCAGTTCAAGAATGCTGAATCTACCTGATCCATTTTTTAATCTAGCTTGACAAGTTTGTGTAAATGTGAAATACATTGTATTGTTCTAACTTGATACAACATGTACAATGTATAACATATGTTTGATGACATTATGTCAAACTACAATACGCATACTATATAATATATAAATAAAGCTGAAAATTGATACTGACCTTTAATTTGGTAACACTCCTAATGGAGACTGCAATTTTGTATTTTCTTGATGTGAAGGGGGGGGGGAGGCTTTTAAAACACACACTGTGCCGTCAAATTGGTGACAATGCCGGTTAACAAACAAAAAAAGACAGTGCAGATTGATTTTTGCTCTCTTATGTACATGTAGAGTAAGTCAAAAGAGTCTGGTACACAGTGTCCCTTCTTTTAAACCTAAGTATGTACAGTGCTTACCTGTAGGAAGTTTTTTTTTCCAGACATACGTGTAAGAATACCACATAATATGCAATGTATCCCCTGAAAGCAGATTTGGAAGGAATGGCACATTGTGTAATTTGCAGCTTGATTAATTGGCACTGACGCTAAAAACTTTCCATAACACATTTTCTTATTGTAAAAATAATTGAGCTTCCCAAGCCTTGGCCTAAAAGACGGTGTAATCAGATTATCATCTTGGCTGGAGTGTAGGTAATCTGAAATCATACTCTGGAGACAGGACAAAATGAGGTTACTTGGGAAAAAATCAATAAAGCTTACATACAAAATGTAGCCTGTTTTCCCTATATGTAGAGATGGCATAACCTGGATTCAACAGTATTTCTCAAGACAGGACAAGAATATAATGAAGGGAAAAAATTTTGACCTTTTCCTTGCTGGGTAGTTTTGGATAGTCAACAGAACTTTGGTATTGAAGCTGACTGTGTAGCCTATATTGAAAAAGTTACTGTATCAGGAGTATTTTAGTCACAAGTCATGCATCCCAGGTGTCTTTTGTGTTTGCTCATTCATTCATTGTGGAAAATACACTGACTATTATATATATTGCAAGAAGTATTTCACCTGCACCTTCTAGGTGTGCAAATCGTGCAAGAAAAATCCTGATTTAGTGTGGAAACTTGGTTGACATGCAAGCCTGTACAGCATGCCACACTGCCACTCCTCAACACACCTGGTGACTTCACCCAGGTGTACAGGTATTTCTCCATGACTTAAACTACTTCTTCAACCCACCCTCCACCACCACCAGAAAAGGAGAGTTAGCAAATAACAACAGACACCAGTGCTTTTCAAGTGGATGAGAGGATCTCCGGAGGTTATTACAATTGTGAGATTATAATGTGGGATCATGTGGGATTATTTCAAAGTCCCAAACCTGGATTAACATGAAACCTATAAATATAATGGCCACAGAACCTTGGGCCCATTTTCTCTGCAGCAAAATGTAAATATGAACAAATAGACAGATCCTCTGTTTTACCTGCATTCAAGTGCTTATGCCAATAAACATTGAAATACAACAGTTCCTGATAACACTCAACCATGATAAGTACATTGTATTATTCAACGAATAAAGATATTTCTACAAAAAAATATACACCCTTCTGATGTTATTGAACATTGAACCTTACAAATCTTATTTCCAGTTCTTCATTCCTAGGTACCTATTATATTACAATCTGCCAATGACGTCACAGTGAACACAGCAGCCAGTTCAGAACCTTGCACTACAACTCGTGAAAAACCTTCTTTTGAGAAGCAAACAGTGCATAATCATTGTGATTACATACAACTGCAAGTAATTATGTTTTGCTTTGTGACTTTGTGACCAAACTGACTAGATTTGTTGGCCCTCCAACATGTACAACTGTATCTTGCAATCAATGATGTGAGTTAAACCTAGCATCTTTTAATACCACACAAAAATATGACACTTTATTTATTCTTTAAACACCAAATACACATTGCGGGGGGCCAGAACATGACACCCCGTATTACTTGATAGAAATGGTCCGACTGTTATGCCAACCAACACCAGTGACTAGTCAGGACCAGTTCTAATCGACCCTGGCATTGGAAGGTTTAATCATTGAATCATTGCAGATTGGAATTGGAGTGTCTCCTTTCTACCTGTAAGAGCACTGGAATTACCCTGTGCACTCAGCTGGGTCACCTTGGACAGGCATAGCATGCTTTAAAGTTTAAATTTTGTATAAGCACAAATATACAAAAATTAATGCACTAATTAATGTACATCTAAACATAAACTTGGTCTTTGTTCAGACACACATTGTGACTAAACTTTTCAACATAATCAAGCTACCAGGGACTATTTACTCATAATACCAGGTTATAAATGCAGCAAGTGACATAGGATAGCACAAGCTTTAAGAATGAAAGGTTAGATTATTATAATCATATCGATTTACTCTCATTGACTGTGCCCTTCCTTTTACCGATACCTGTCTACTAACCAAAATCATCAAAATATTGATTTAGAACTGTATAATTTCCCAGGCTGTCCTGTTGTCAAACGGCACTGCTGGAAATATAACCTCCTTGGCAGAAGCAATGAAATATCCATGAAGTACAATTTAGATCACACATAGTGGGGCTTTGACTGGGAGCACCATCAATAAGCTACAC
Organism: Branchiostoma floridae x Branchiostoma japonicum; assembly: GCA_013266295.2. Taxonomy (NCBI): domain Eukaryota; kingdom Metazoa; phylum Chordata; class Leptocardii; order Amphioxiformes; family Branchiostomatidae; genus Branchiostoma; species Branchiostoma floridae x Branchiostoma japonicum. The sequence continues at coordinate 23,673,854 of CM023823.1, forward strand.
TGAAATACTCTGCATCTATCTCTTTCCAGAAGAACCCGATAACGAATTGTGTAACTTCTACCAGCTGCATTTCTGTGAATCCAATCGAATGCAGCTCACGTATGGTTAGGCCCAATGCATATAAATGTGGGGTATGCAGGATGGATGTGCAGCATTGTAGGAAAGCCTTGCATAGGGTGTACATATAGAATTTGCAATGTCACCTTCTAACACCTTTAAGATCTGGTTGAAACGATATTTGGCAGTCATTTTTGACAGGGAGAGTTAATAGTTTGTTGTAGTTTAACCATTTATAGAAATTCCTTTTACCCACATCTTTGATCCAACCGGATCATTTAGTACTTTGGAAGGTTGTTTATTCATTTTGTTTATTATTCCTTTGGCCAATTGTTTAATCTTTTAAAAGAAATTCAGTAGTGCATCAGGTAATGTCAAAGGATGCTCCCTACATATGAAGTCATGACCTAAATGCTGTACCACTTCCTTAAAGTCAGGGATCTTCCAAGAAGCTGACCAACAACTATTAATGACTTCTATTTCCTGTGTCACTCAGCTGAATCAGTAAAAGCACAGTTTCACTATTTCAACATATTATGTATATTTCAACATTTTCTACCCATTTACAGATGTGATATGAAACAAAAACGGTTAAAAGATGCAGGCCATGTACAAATATAATAGTGTGTGTGTAAGTACAGATACACTGGCATAGGAACACAATCACTGACATGCTCTTCTACTATAGCATACAAGAATGGCCAATATATGATAAAAAGCCCTAGAACACGTCAAGAAGCAAATCTAACTATAGTTAACCTTTAGCATACTACCATTACTGAGTGACACCACTATCGAATGGTAAAGGGTCAAAGATGATTCAACATGCGACAACTTAGAGTAAAACCCTTTCATGCCCCAGAGATACTGACAAATCATGACTGTAATCAAACTAGGATCTACGCTTCACCAACCTGTGCTGTCTCAAGAGAGACAAGAACCTGATTAAATATTCTCATCTGAAACATATCATATCCAACTAGCATATATCAAAGGCAACAGGCAATGAATTCTTTTCATAAGATTTGGAGGTGCTGTATTAACATGACCATCCTTGTCCAGCTTGTTGTTTTATTCATGTATGGTCACCCCAACCTTAGGCTACACCAATCTAATTTATTAGATTTGCTTGCTTTATCAATTTCCTGCAAAAACTTAAGAAGCAGGAAATCAAATTGTCCTTGCAGTGACATTCCAAAACCTGATACTACATTGAACCATGTTGGTCATTTGGTGCTCTTACTATAAAACAACCATTGACCCCGGAGAGTTGCTCTACCTGTGGCTATAACAAGGTGCATGTAGAAGCTTCTTTCAGTCGTAAATGTAATACTGTAAGATTAAAAAGCAACAGCAATTCTGCTACAAACATACAGGTCATTGCAAGCACATTTTGGGATTTAGTGAGAACTAGTCAGGCTTACAGCAAATAAAACTTTCTATAGCAGTCATGAGAGTTAGAATCCTGTTAAATGTATACCAACTCACCCAAACACTGTGACAAGAGGGCAATATGTGATCTCTCATCTCTGGTTGTAACGTTACACACTTGTACAATGTATTCGAATGAAGCATTTAACAATAGCAGAGCAATCAGCACCAAGGACAACACTGACAATTCTAGCAGCACGGTGTCAGATCTACAGGATAAAGACAAAACCGGCCATATCTCATCAAGAGCAAAAGCATTACACGTCTGTTATCAAATAATGGGTTTAATTAAGCAGCTACGTATCAGATGACAAGTACATAAAACATCCTCGGATCATTTCCATCTGTGGGCATGTAGAAGGCATTCGTGAAACCGAAATCAGGAGTTATTTCACTGCACATAAAGAAAGATATCATGACATTATACATGGATTCATAACAGCCAAACTTGCTTCGATTGAGGAGTTAAGAAGCAGAAAAGATGGGAACAGATTTGGCAAATGAGAAGTTGGCCTTTGTTGGTGGTACATTGGTGGTGATCAAAGCATCCAGGCTGTTAGAAAACCCTTTCCTCTTAATGTCCATCTATTATTTCCAAACTTGATAGCTAGGTTGATACATGTAGATAGATAGATAGCAGTCCAAGATTACCATAAAATTCTTTTCTTAATTATGTGAATTACACCAAAATTTGCATGATTTATGTCTACTGATATTCATCTTTGATGTCACTAATGTGAACATCCCATCTATTACCACTAACTTAAGCTAAGGTACATTTTGTATTATATCATGTACATAAGAGTATTTTGTCATTAACATCTACTAACGTAATTCCGCCAGATCACATACATCCACCACCATGAAAACACGCATCTGAAGAGATCTCCAATAAAACATCCCCCAGTGTAATGCACTCTTGCATATCTAAACTGTGCATACCTGGGGGTGCTGCCTTAGACATCTCGCTAACACACTGGTTTTCAAAGTGGCAGATATACAATGTAGGTAACATGGCGGATAATTGTTACAGCAAGTAAACTTTATTAATGACATCCTCACATGCATTGATTTCCACCTGACTTTAAAAAAAGAAAGAAATTGAGTTCCCTTCCAGCAATGCCTTGAGTGTAGTTGTAGAAGTGTGGTAGCCTTGAATGTAGTTATAGTGATACCTGGCTACCACACTACTGTAACTTTCTGCACTTCTTGGCCGTGATACCCAGTTTTGTCACTCTAGTCTTGGTGCAACCTTTATAAGGTCTCTGTTTTGAAAATTTGGGCATCTTGTTTTTTCTTTCGCTCTCCTATTAGATTTGGGGTCTGCAATTGGTGTCATTCATAAAATCTACTTGCTGCAGCCCTAATGATGTGAATGAGGCTATTTTCATGTCATTTAACTTTTGAGCATCTAAAACTGTGTGATATCTGGTGAACTTCTGCCAACCATTAACAATGTTCATCAAACACTTACAGCACATCATCTGCATGCATCTTTTCTCCCTCATTTCTACAGTGAACTATCCCCTGGCAATAAAACAGGAAGGTTTGTGGGCACAGGGGGAATAATAGTAATCAAGCAAACAGGAGCTCCTACACTGGCCTACTTAACTTGCTGCTAAGGTCATCCTGTGGGGAAAGTCCTAGTAGGAATTAATCCTAAATGTTCCTAGAACTGCTGCCCACAAAGGAATCTACATGACGTCCCTTCTCAAACATGTCATGGACGAATACCACATCATGGGAACTACAGGATTTGAAATGTTAATCAAGTATAACAATATGTTTCTGTAACATGTGAGCAGTTGGTTATGTCATTTCCCTAGTGAGTATACTTCTTGGTGACAAAGGGAATGCAACATTTCTACAGAATCCGGAGTTGGTACTTTGTCAACTTTAATGATATGCTAACTTTTTTTGGTGTCTTTGCCGACTCCAACAACTGACATCACTTTGGAAGCAACTTTGTGTGATGTAAACCTTTACAATTGCAGAAAGGCAACAATCCTAGGTAATCTGAACACTTTCTCTTAAGACTGTTCTGATCAGAATTGTCCCATTAGGCCTGGGAACCGGTATGTAGTCCACAGCCTTACATATGGTGCAAGGAAATTAGCTCATAAATACAAAGAAACTGCATTGAATAAGTATCAAATTACATACATTAGATATATAGGGTAATTGGCATTTCTACCTTCAATGTATTACCTAACAGTATAGATTTATGGTTCAATGGTCCACCAGAGGGTCAGCTAATAAATATTGGATACTTCTGTAGGAGAATAATGTGATTGTCACTCAATGTGAGTTGGGAAATAATGGTTACTTGAAGTTCAATATTGGGTGCAATTACCTGGTAACAGTTGCAGCCATCCCAATAATTTCTGTTATTGACTTTTACTATTCAGTCCTTAAGACAGACAACATAAAGATGAACAACTTTGAGGATATATGTCCATCATGACAAGACAGAAGGAGGGGTTGTCAGGAAACCATTACCTGTCCTTATGGACAGCTACCAGGCTATTTGGAGTATTGATTAGCCATTACTTTTCACTCGTTCATCAGTCTCACCATGTGTTAATTATTCTTAGCTACTTCCTGAAACAAAATTGCAATTCTACCTTTAGATAAATTATTTCAACAGCATTTTGTCCAGCTTCAATTGTTTTCAGGGCAAAGACAACTTACATGTAGGTCAACACTGGGTCACATACATGTATTTGTAACTTCAAACATATCATATATGAGAAAATCGATTTGCCAAAGTGATGGATTGTTTACATTTAAAGTGTAAGTATCCCCTATGGAGGTCACATGGTAACAATATTGGAGACAAGAACTACAGTTAAGCTTAGCCCATCTGGTTGTTTTAGTTTGGATGTGCATTCGTTATCATGGTTCCCAGTCAAAGGTGGTTGCAAAGTTTGTTATGTGCAATAATATTATCTATAATGCACTATTCCAAAATGTTAAATTACAGTACTGTGACAATTTCAATGGTTGCTTTAACCTTACCAGTGTCATAAAGTTTAAGTATAATGCCAGGTTTCAATTGGCCATGGCACCAAGTAAGATCACACTTTGAATTTGAAAGAGTTAGGGAAGGTTCACACTTTGAATTTGTAAGTAAGGGAAGGTTCACAATCACACCTTAAATTTGTCAGTTAGGAAATGCTAACTACACTTTGAATGAATCGTACACAAGTCCAGTTGTCACAACTGCTACCATGTTTATACAGTAGTTGGCCAGCGGAAAAATTCACATCAGATTCAAGCATATCATCAGATTTTCATGCATCTATTTAACCTGCAGCATGTCAATATGCAATGTCTGTAGCATTTGCATTGGCATCCTGACATTTATCAGTTTTGTTCTTGAGATTATATAAAAAAGACTTAAGATATGATACTCAGTGAAGTAGGGGAAGTACAAAAAATGAATTATAGAATTATATAGGAAGACGATATTATGTACTACACTCAAGTAACTTTCAATAGGTAAGAAATGCCTAGCTTAATTTCCTCCAGACAGACCACTAATGGGGTCAAAAATGGGGCCAAGAATGAAGGATGATCCATCCCAGAGAATGGTCAATAATTCATACTAAACAGCTAAGGACATATAATCCACCCATGCTCCATGTATGTTCCCAAAGGTCACATCACATGTCTCTTCTTCAAGAAAACCAGTTGTTCTTAATGGGCAATGGTCTGACAGCCTCATAAATGGTTTTAAATGATACGGTACATATGGGCATGTATTCTAACTCTATCCCAGTACCAAATTTGAAAAATGATAGAAAAGAGTGACACCTGCTGTAAAAGGGTTTGATAAAAAATCCTGAAAAGAGAAGAAGTAGAAAAAACATCAACATTTTGCGAAATCAATATATCCCCCTTGCCTAAAGGGGAGTGAAAATGTAAAATGTAATGTTACAGTATAATATATACAGTTCAAGTTTTGTATGTCCTTTCTTGAATACTCTAGAATCCAGAATGGATCTAGCTAGTTTTGGCAAAGGTCATACTGATTTACTTCCTTGGTTTTCATACATTTCAAATGAAAGTTTCAGCAAGAGGTCAAGATGAACCAGGCTCAATGAACAGAGGGCAGGGCAGGGAGAAAAACTTGACTCTGACTACATTTAACTCTCTGAACCCTCTGCCTACCAAGGTACAGACTTTTCCCTCAGACTCCATTTTGCTGCTATTTCAGCTTAGCAAAATTTTTGAAGACCTGACAGTATCATTATAGCTCTGTAGAATATTGAGAATTTTTGTGAATTTCTTGTTTTATTCTGTCTATGCATTTTCCCACTGGCTCCCATAAGGCAACAGACATGCATATAGAAAATAGGAAATTGAAGACAGGAAATTAGATAACCTTTTTGGGACCTCTGACCTAACTTCCTGTTAGTGGCTCCGACGTGCCTAGCATGGGGAAATAACTACAGAAACACAAGCAAACACACAAACAGACACACCGAAAACAAAACCTCCATACACAGAGGTAAACATAGTGTGACTAGAGTACTAAGATTATAGATTTCCACCAGAGATTTGAGATTTAGGGGCATGTCCCACTTTATATGACAAGGATAAACTGTGTTGCCTTTTGGCATACAAGGTGGGGATTTGATTTATTTCAGCCTGGCACTTCTTGTCAAAAAAACAACAATGCAAAGTCAGCAGCAATGCTGGTTTGTGAAAAAAGGCTTGCTTCTAATTCATGGTAGACAGTAGGAAGTGGTTCTGAATATATGGTGCATTGTGTGAGGATTTGTTACCATGTCCACATCAATTGCCTGCAACACCCTGGTCCAAGAACTTACTCTTCTCCTAGGTACTATTAGTACACATACTACATAACCCTCATGGATACTGACTAGGGAGGGAGGCCCTCAGTTCAATAGCCAGAGCTTGTGCACAAATGTACATTCTATGAAAACCACTTGGGACGACACTTACAAAATGTCACACCAATCCAGGGGCCTGGGGTTACATAGTAGGCTATATCCTTGTCAGTTTCTTAGCTGTACCCAATGGACACTCCCACTGATGGCATTGACAGGGGGAGGTAATGCTACTTCAGCAATTCCAATCTACTTTACAATGGAGGGGCTTGACCACGCATGCTGGAGGGCTCAACATCAACTGGATGAGGTTCCCGTCCACTATTGCTGATATCTACAGCCACAAGAATTAGATAGTATTTGGGGATTCTGAGATTGACATCAGTAAAATTGGCAAGAAGCTAAAATCATCTTCTGTTCCTCAAAACATGATATCATCACAAGATCGTAGAATAAATTTGAATAATCCTGACTTTGAATAAACACTATCACAGGCAAGCACTTTCACTTTCCATTATTCTGATATGAAAAAAAAACTGATTTAGTCAAGCACTCAACTGATAAAAATAGAAAAGTCATTTGGGCTTTGAACTGTCTGGGCGATCTCATTGCATCACTGAGAAAAAAACACTGTAGTGGTTAATAATCCCATGCCTAATTACTGAATCATTATGCTATTTTAGAAATTTATCCCTTGGGCAAAGTTATATACTGTAACAACAAATCTTTAACATTATTGAGCCTCATCATATTCTATCACTAGAATGCTGTTCCCTGATTGGAGGAATATAGATTCAACACCCTACCTAAAATTAGGTGCATTGATTAGGCATGCTATCGTGGCAACGCTGTATAAGTGGGTGCCTCTCTGGACTTTATCTATAGCGGCAATTTTTTAGTGGCAGCTTGCGCTATGCACTCTAAATGCTCCTCATACCTCTCCCAAGATCTGCATGGAAATGAAGCAATGACGGAATAACGGCCCTGTGATCATGACGTATACTGGGGGTGCTCATCTCTGTTAGAATTCATGATCTAGCCCCAGACGGAGGCACACATATGCAGTATGTGCAATTTGTCACCTTTAATGACGGTTAGTAATCAGAGTGCAGCCGCATGTGGATTGATGCAGACCTTGTGAAGGAAGCTTGAGCAACACGAGCGTGGCTCCCGGACAGACAGCCCAACATGGTTGAAGAAGGACTGGACCTGTACATTTCCGAGGTTTGCAACAGACACAACTGGGCCTACAGCGAAGTTGCCGATAATGAGTAAGGATGCAGGCAGAGCCTGATGATGTACAAAAATGACGATGATGCCTGCGTGAAGCTGTGCATCTCAAGAAGTGCGCCGGACAAAAAGGTGGGTAAATTATGGACAGTGCAACCTCTATCCCTAACGCTGACCTCCAATCCAATGGAAGCAACATCGCAAACCAAGGGTACAATGCAACAATACTTGTCGATCCCGATAGAAATGGTGGAAATGACACTATCCCACAAGAACCGGGCTTTTATCAATTTGACACTGTTCTGCCATGGGTGTTTCTATACATTGTGGGTATTGTGTTTGTGGTCACCTACTTGACAATTCTGTATGAAGCAGGTCGTGTGCTTTGGACCATGTATCAAGTCAGATTTTCTAACCAGTCTTCGCGGGATGACAAGAAGTCTGTAGACATAGAGGACAAACAACCTGCACTTTCATCACATGTGGAATGGCAGAGTAGACAGCAAACATGAATGACAGTAGTCATGCACAACGCTATGCATTCAAAACATCACACCACAAGATCCCTCCTCCTTGTCAAGTGTGCAAGCTTAGTCCAAGACAGCTAAGGCTGTGGCTTTCTGTATTATAGTGCTTGATGTGTGTGCAAGAGGATCTTTGCTGCTACCTGCATATTGAACCCACCGGAAGTAAGTGTACAAATATTGCTGAGTTGCTCCTGTATATACAAGGTGGATCTGCACAATTCCCCTGGGCTGGCTGTGTGAAGGTCACAAGAACAAGCTGCTGACTGTTATGTTCAATATCATACACTAGAGGCTACTACAAGATGGAGTGTTGATCTTGAATTGAGGGATGCAATGATCAAATCCAAAGGGACTCAGATGTCAGAAAGATGAACAAGTGACAAGCACAAAATGCTCAGGAAAAAACTTCATGCAACACGAGTCTGTGGGATCCAGTTGGAAGGTTAGACTGTTGGCTTTATCTGTGATACCATTACCTCATTGCTGATGCGTGGGCTGCTAGGATTAAGAATGACCTTTAAGCCCTCTTGCAATTGCCATCCTGCAATCTTGTGCTACCCTCTGATATGTCTGGACCGTGTAGGAAGAGGAAATCTAATCCCTGCATTCCCACAGAAATGTATTTTAACCACTTCTATCCAATGTACAGTAGCTAAAAATTTTCAGAACTTAAAAAATAGAGGAATATTTCTGATATAACCAACATGAAAATCAAGTAGTGACCACCTACATGTATGTAAAAAAGCATAGACATGCAACTTGCATCAATGATAAGATTGTAATAATTATTGTGTTTACATTACACCTCGCCATAGCTTCTTATCCCCAACTCAAGTGGCACTTTCTTTTCAAGATGTTCAAACGCAACCTGCTTAACTGAGTAAAACAGTAATTTGGTTGGGGAGAGAGCAATAAAATAATGACAACTCTCAGGCCTGTTAGGTGTGCTTACCTGCTCATCAACCGAAGCTACTGCCTGCCCAAAATTAATATGGGCCTCCCCCTGAGACTGAAAACATGGTGCACTAAATCACCCATTCGTATCAAGCATTCTCGACGCTTCCTCCCACCGAGTAAAATCTAATTGGAACCGTTTCATTCTTATGCTGCCTCAAGGCTATTTGGAGGACAAAGTGAATGGACGGGAAACCGGGCATTATTCATGCTTGGTAGATGGAGTCATGGTTCTATGCAGAATAACCTCACTGCAGTCTCTCTAACATGCTGGAATCTGCAAATAGGAATATACCAGATATGTCATTCGACTTGTCTCTTCCGATCCGTGTGCTGTCTAGATGTAGCAAATGATGCTGCAATAAGACTTCTATGTCATAGACATTCTCAAAGTATCTAATAATGTAAAACCCAGGAAACAATACTCAACAGAAATTCAGTACTTTGCTCTGTTCCTACTTATTTTGCCATTCTGTCTATATCATCAATAGCAAATAAAATGCAAAATGAAGTTCACTGACTCTGTCCATGATGCGCCACTGAATGTGCCATTAGCCAAGTCCTACAATATCAGGGCTCGAAATTCATTTTTAGGAATAGGTGCACTGACGTACCTAACCTAAAAATGTAGGTGCAAAAAAAAGAATGCAAAGCCTAAAATAAAGCAGAATGTAAGCTTCAAAGCTTGAATCTAAAAATCCTAAAGCTACCTTCATTTTAAACACATAAAATATAACAAAGACTTTATTATTTTTTCTGATACTTGACTGACAAGGATATGATACTATATACAAGTGTACAACCTTTAAAGACTGCACAAATATCCAGAACTGGCACACCAGTCCACCCACAGTCAAATATTATTGCACAGTTCCAAAATGTTGATTGCACAAAAGTGCACCCAGTATTTCGAGCCCTGAATACATTTGTACATATAGGTTTGCAATTAATTTGTACACTGTTTGAAGTTCAACTTGTATCCAGCAACAGAATGGACTAAATTTTTACCAGATCTCTGGTTTGTAAGTACATGTAACTCACTTTAGTTCAGATTAATTTAGAAAATATTTTCTTTATTTGTTTCTCAATTTGATATCATAGAGTCCATTCCAAGTCACCACGTGGGTTTTTAAACAATATTTATAATAATTCTTAATTATTTTGAATAAAAGTATTTTTACGTGACAATAGTTCTCAATTTTTCAAAAAGATTGAACATGAAAATTTGAATTTATTTGAATTCAATTAGATAGTTTAGAAACATTTTGAAAGTTACTCCACAAAAATGTCTCTACAATAATTTCTAAACATCTAAGTATGTGATTCTTTCACTTTTAGAAATATTTACAAAAAATGGTAAATAATGGTAGAATGGTGATTGCCCCCATAAAAATAGGTGCTAAACCGGCCCTTCTGTCTGCTTCTGTCTATCTTTAGAATTCACTGCAGGACACTGGTGGGTCTTTTGTGGAGGACCGTCTATGAATGACACCCAAGAGCAATTCCCTATACTTTGCACGGATGTGTGAATTGCTTTTTTCGCAGCCTTGACTGATGACCTATTTACAAAAAATGGTAAAAAATGGTAGAAAATTGTAACAAATGGTAGTCACCATTATTTAGAAATTATTGGAAATATCATATTCCACATCATGAATATTTCCAATTTTTACAAAACTGGGGAAATATTTGTAAAGTTGAAATCACATTCAAGATATTCCCAAAGAATTCAATCTCTTATACAAATAATTACAATAAAATGAAAAAGTTTGTAAATGATGACAATGACAACCCTCGTGTTGGCTTGGATTGGACTCTATATTTGTTTGTACTATTATCATTTGTACATCTGCAATAAATCTTACAACAAAACTCATTTGACTTGAGTTCAGCATGACTCACATCTGTCAGCTTTGTGAAGAACCATGTTCATTATGTGAATACATGTGAGAAGCACAGTGGATTAACCTTCACCCTGCTGTGGGTGTAGCTAAACACTGGGTCAAAGCATAAGTCAGCAAGGAGAATGTTAACTTCATCTACATCTACAATGCACATCTACGATTGGAGCATTTTCAGAATGGTAAAAAGTTGTACAGATTGATAGTCCCATGACTCATAGGAAGTATAATTATAGAAGGAAGTTTCAGTTTGAAGTACATACGAGCTCATAAAGTCTCCTTTATTTGAAATCCCTGGCATAGGCAGTCTAATATTACACAACAAAACCATTAATCAAATTCCCTATCAAATTAATGAAATAGTATGAGTCTAAGCAGACAAGCCACTGTGGCTTGGCAGATTGCCTGACTGTGTGGTGTAGGCTGACCTTCAACAATGTCCTTCAAATCTAGTTAATTTCTCACTTAGTGAACATTTACTGTTAACATTTCATGGCCAACGCCGACTACAACCAGTAAAAACCAGTATCAGCAGGTTACAACATCAAGCCCAATTTGAATACCCATAAATGACTACTATAGCAGGTACAGGTGAATAAACTACATGTACATCGTGTACAATTTTTATTAAGAGTCTTCTCATGTGGACTTCTCTACTTAACAGGTCTTAAATTATCAATGTGACTGGTGACACCTTAATATCCTTGATTTGCCAAGTGTACAACACGTTGTGTTCACTGTATGCATCTATCTGGTAAGAGATCTCAAATTGAGCCTTTCCTCCTTGGGAATACAAGAACCTTTGGGCAGAATAATAATGAGTTACTACAGTCAGATGCTACCAACGAGTGCTCGTAGGATACATTCCTATAAAAAGAAGGGATGTGCTGAGATGAAGGTATTTGCAGTATGTGCCACACGACTTGATTTGAATGACTGGTTACAACTATTATGGGATGGTGGGATTACGTGTACGAACAGCTTAGACTGTACAAGGTGACATTCAGCGACAAACAGCCCCAGGATGCACCTGGAAGAAAAAACTGAAGAATGAAGATAGTGTCACATTCAACAACAACGTATCTTCATAAGAAGAATGGCAAGAGGAATATGGATCTGTGTTACACCTTAAGGTAAGGAAACGTTTACATTCTATGACATTTCACAATAACACAAAACCAAGTATACGTAAATCACCTATAAAACAATGTTCTCATTAATGGCAAGCAACTGTCGAGACCACAACACAGCTTTATTTATATTGCATATTGTATAATATTATGCAGTCATTATGGAGATTCAAGAATCAATCATGTCATAACCTAAATCACTGAATTTGGTGGAATAAATTGGAATAGAAAAGAATACATAGAGTCATGTATTTTGCACAGCAAGCTAAGACTTATTTCCCATGAAATTGTGAAATGCTTTGCTGAAACAGCTTGTTTCTCTATTGATAAAAAGCATACTGTATAGGGTAGATAAACGTAAGGTTTCTCCCTTGTGCCTTGTGGCATGTAGGGTACCATGTTTCTTTCCTGTTTTTGTAGTGAAACTTGGGTGCTTTATGGAGTAGGCTTGCTAGCCCCTCACCATATAAGCTAGGATCCTTTTACAAGATAAGATGAAGGTAACGCCCCCTACACCCTCCAAGGGCAGAAAAGTAATTTTCCTCTGAATTTTCCAATCTACAATGTGGCTGTGGTGCCATTAGTTTGTGGGACAATCTCCATGAAGTAATCACAACTGCTCTAACTTCTGGTACGAGTAGATGAGAAATCCACTATGGCCACAGCACCTTTTACTGTGATTAAAACTAAAGTAAAAGCTAATTTCAATCCTATTTGTGAAACCACTGTTACACTAAAAGTAAAATGTCAAACCTTCCTTCTGGGTCGGTAGCTAAAGGATACATGTATTTGTAAAAATCCATATATTGTTTGTGGAAAGTGCTCAATAAATACACATAAAATGTTCATACTAGACAGCCTATTCATAGATATTAGAATTTTCACAGACTGAGGATTATTGTTTCACTTTCTTAAAGACAGCTAGTTCAGCTAAATACACCTTAACAAGCAAGTGAGATCTGTCTTTATCATGCAGATCACTAGATTGTTGATGAGTCATGATCTAGGAGAACCATACACCACTGAGGTGTCCCCTTACCTTACCATTATAGATTTCACTTGGTACAGCTTGTGTTGGATCAGCAATTGCACACTGAAGTCTACATGTCAGTTTGAAAAATGGCAGTAGCTTTTTCCATTAAGATTTGACTCAATAGTTGATGACTACTTAAGCTTATTTAACCTATAGCCCTAAACATGCCTATCCATAACATGACCGTACTGTAGCTGGTGACCACAGAAAAGTGCCTTTGTCCCTCATAAAAGGCAATCATGAACATACTGGTCTGCCAGATTTACTGACTAACATGTAAACCAAAGACATGACAGTGACCAAGACAGTCTATGAATGAATGTGTCCTCTGTGTAAATATCACATTGCTCAACATGTTTCCTGTGATCTCTAGTTACAAACAGTCACAATACATGACATTGTATGGAATCACACATTTTACCAGTAGCAAAGCATTCAGCACCAAGGACAACACTGAAAATTCTACCAAATACTGTACATGGTGTCAGTTACAAAGGATAGAGAGAAGACACAACGGTTTCAGCCATATCTCATCAAGGACAAATGGATCAATATCGATCTACCATCGAATAAGGGATTTAAGCAATTACTTATCAGAAGACAAGTACAGAAAACATTCTCAAATCATTTCTGTCTATGGGCATGCACATGTATGTAGCTTTCCAGAAACAAAATATATATATAAGGCCACACCAATTTAATTTGTTGGTTCTCGGATTTTTTCAGAAAAAATATGAAGCGACAGGGCGAAAAAAATAAAAATAAAAACAGGCCTGGGCATCCTATTATAGCCCAAAATGCTAGAATTGGTGCCATGAAGTCAACACAAAAGACTGGGTTAAAATTTGAATAATGAATTTTGAACTTTTAATCAAACCAGTGCATTGGTAGATGTAATAACTGTAACAACTAGGAGTAACAGGTCTTTCTTGAACTGTTGGAGGCAAAATATGAGTATTTTTGAGTTGATTCAGAACCAGAATTTTTTTTTTTTTTTTTTGCAAATCAGAAAAAAATGAAGAGGCGAATCCGAGAACCAACAAATTAAATTGGTGTGGCCTAAGGATCAAATCTAGTCTACTCCACATTGTATCAACTCTAAATGACGATTTTGACCAAATTATATGCAGCTGCCTCAGAAAGAGAAAAAACTGCCACAGAAAACATTTGTGATAATAGCACTGTAAGATTGACAGATAGATATGTGACATGAAAATTAGACATTCAATATTGCTATTTTACCATTGAACAGCCTGAAGGATATCTCCCTCAGTAACTAGCATTGCTTTCCACAGAGGCCCTAACACAGACCTAAGGCAACACTTTATCCATTCATTGACTCCAGTTTGGAGTGTTCCTGCTATTGCAGCAAGGACACAGGATTGACTGCAGGGTGGTATGACTTCATTTATATCTCATGTACAATGCCCTGTGAGCATAAATTTGTTGACACTGCAGTGTCAGTGAATTCAGCAGTAAAAATCCTTTAAGCCATATTGATCTGTCTGGCATTTGAAGAATGTTGGTGATACAAAGGCATTAGTATTCTGGCAGCACCTTGCCCTCCACATTTTATGTAAGGTCCTAGCAAAGTCAAATTTCAATCATGTGCAATCAAAGACTAAGAAAGAAACCATTTTCTTGCGTTTTCACTGGAAAAACGTACAGTAGGTACAGGACATTGAAAGTTCCAGCATTTATCTAATATTCAAAGTCAACCAAATCTTTTTGACACTTGAAAAGGATTCCTATTAAATTCCTGATGCAACCAACCCTTGCATCAGCATGTAACACCAGTGAATCAATAGAAATAAACAAAAGATGATAAGTCAATGGCATAAATGTCCTCCAGCCAGTGCAGCCTGGATGGTCCCAGCAAATAGATGGTTTCAAAGTACATTTGTCACAGAGGGAACATTTATCACTACTGGTTACATGCCATCAATCAAATTATATAAAGTTGGTAATAAATCACACTCTATCATCATTGAGAGTTTGGGTAACTTTAATCCAACTGAAAATGTGGCAGAATGGTGTGTATAGATGTGTAAATTCCCAAGGAACCATTGGCTTTGCATGGTGTGATTTTTTAAAAATCTCTGTTTGCCATGCAATCATTGGCAAATTTTCATCCTTTTTTGTTTGACTAATTTACTTTTCATACGTAGGGGATTGAGTATATCAGTGAGTAATAAAATACTAAACTGATTTAATGTTAACAACACAACAAGTCAAAGGATAGTTCTTCAGTATATTGTACATTTTGGACTACTAAATGACTGCAAAAAGTCCATTTTGTACAATGCTTTTCCTGCATAAACTATGTCAATAGAATAGAACACTCCAAAGCACATTCAAACATTTCACCCTGCGCCCTTGATCCCTGGGCTGGCTGTGCTGTAGATACAATGCATTTTGCACAGAGGCCAACAGTTTGACCCTCCTAGTCTGATAATTTAAAATGCTTTTTACTGCAGCTACCAGGATATGCTCACATTGACCAGCATGCCTGTACATCAGCAGGCATATTGATCTCTGTCACCCAAGCTGTTTCCTGTCATTATCATCTCCACTTCAGGATCAGTGAACAGAAACTGTAGACAATTCTTTTCTTTACGAAGGGATATGACAAGATAAGAGACTCCCACTTAGCAACAAATACTGTCTTATTAAAAATTCTCTTAAAAATTGATTGTGAACAGGCAATGCCTTATCTTGCATTAACATCAAACTCTGCTGATCACCTCTGTGTACAAAGGTGTGTGTTCGACATCATCTTTATTGAATCAAGAAAACTACACATTACAAGAATAAGACAAGATGAAGGGTTAAAAACACCTCGGTCGGCCCCTTAAGACAGATCAACATTGATCTAGGGTGCGAGGTTAAAAGAAAAAAAAAAGTGCTGTGCATCAGCCATCAGCATATACATTCTATTGCACAATATTTTGTATCTAACTATTTGCACAATGTTTATGAAGATTACCGGCTGGAATACAGCCCAGACAGGGACTCCCAGACATGCAGGGGTGTTCCTTGTGGAATAAATTACGTAACATGGGCACTTTAACTTCCTTACCTCGCAGTGTTTCTTTCGTATAGGGCATAATGATTTGAGTTTTCTAACATTGTCACTGTTAACCCACCCCCTGCTCCCCACCTCTATGGTAACTTAACTGTACAGCACTATAGCGACTATGTAGGTTTATCTGTTCCTTAATAAGATGTTCATATTTGGCCAGTTTTCTATCTACGGCTGCCTGAGCAGCATTCAGTATATCTTGTTTGTCTGTATTTCCACAGTTATTTCCATATGCTGTATGCAGGCACATTTCTCCACAGCGTGACAGGAAGTGAAGGGCAACAGGTCAAAGTTTTTAAACAGCATTCTGAACACTTTACTCCCTCAAGTTTGCAATTCTTGGAGTATTACTAATGTTGCATTTAGTGGATCTCCCTCAATGCCCTGTCTTTAAAACAAATGAATATAGGCAAAGAATGAATAAAGGTCAACTAGCATTGGTCATGTTAGTATCAGGTATGGACATCTCTGGTCAAAGACATGTATCAAAACAGCTTAGTAGTAATACAAGTAGGTATTACATTGAGTTTTGCAAGATTTGATAAGAGTTTGAATAAACTGACCAAAAGTGGGCTATGTTTAGGAAAATCTAGTAGTGTTAATGGTTTATTGACAGATTACATGTCACGACAATCGGACTATTAACTGCATAGAAAAAGTCGATGGACCTTCAGTTGGTTATCTATAATGATGATGGGATCTGACAGTTGTTATTTCCGGCGGCTTTGCATGGAAATGGAGGTGGGGCAGTAATAGCTGCATTCAGATGATGACTGCGTGATCCATTGCGAACACATCAGCGCCTAACAAATGGGAACATGTTCGGAATACCCTCCATCTCATGAATGGGATATCAGGGATGCTGGGAGGTCAGACCTTTGGACCAACTTGGACGACAAAAGCGATATAACGTGGGCATATCTCATGGCATTTTCATGTAGTGGCAATCAGCAAATCCAGTAGCATTATGTCAGGGTAATGGCGTTCTCTGATCGGAAATAAGACAAATGTACAGCAAGGTTGTTACTGTATGTAATGTGCATTTAGTACATGCCAGGATTATCATCAGATCTTACTTGAATGTTGACATCTTAGCGTTTCAATTATAATTTCTGTCATCTATACGCCAAAAAACAGTTACTCAAGCAACTGGATATGATTTTCCAAAATCATATCCAGTTGTTTGAGTAACTGTTTTTTGGCGTATCTTATCACCTGGATGTCTAACCTTCACCGACGTCTGTCATCTATACTTTGTGTAAAAAGTTTGTTTCCGCTGACGTAATCATTAAATGTAGCTACTTAAACTACATTCCATTAGCAAAAATAATTTGCCTGGAAGGCTTAGACACTTATCAGTTTTCGTCATCCTCTGATAAAAATAGGAAATCCATTGGACTGTCTGAGATTAGCAGTAATGAAATAATGAGCAGCCAACAGGAAGGATGGAAGGGGGATGAGATGTAAAGAATATCATCCCTGAATATCCCTGGCTACATACATGTGATTCCACTGATTGGTGACAAAAAAGTAAGACAGTGTTGGAACAGTTGCATTGAATTTTTATTAGTTTCCATTCAACAGGCTAACAAAAAAGCATTCTTGCAAGTACAAGTGTTATAAAACAGATACAAAAGCCTCCATCTCTTATTTTTGTCATAGAAAAACCAAACTGTCACAGTGATAAAATGAGGCCCAATCATGATGGTTTAAGGTTACCAGTAATTATGGCAAGACTGTGGAGTATTGCAGCCAAGGGAATAAATCAGTCCTTTGGCTACTGTGCCTAAATGCAACACTAAGTCAACCATTGGACTATCATCTGCCCTCTGTACTGTTAAGTGGGTTTCAAGATTAACTGCACTCACACAAGAAATGACATAGCTGCAGGTACGATTCTAATGGGTTTATCAACACAGTAGGCCTACAGATAAGCTTCCTTCCTTTTGAATCACCACTTTCTGCAAGCAGGGTAATAAGTTCAAGAGCAATTCAGGTATCGTAGGCATTAAGCTGGAGTACCGACAAACCCTTGAATAAATAGCATCAACATGAGATGCATCCTAATGATCACACCAATGACACTATTCAAGAAAACATGACTGACTCATGAACAACATTATGTATGCACATACACGTATGATTACAATTTACCAACCAGCCAAAACCAGTCAAAAGCATGTACATTGTCATGACTGGAATACGTGAGTAGAGAATTGTGAATACATTGTAATACATTAAGAGAAATAGGTGAACTCTGCATGTTGTAAGGCCGATAATTTTTGCCTGCAAGCCTGGAGAGTTTATTTTCTTGGTTGTCATATTTTTGCAAGAAAATAATGGAGCAAGCAGAGTAGAAACGAAAAAGAGATTGGCTCCTATGACATACTCAAATGCTACCACAGGAGTCACAAAGTCAATAGACCGGACTGGATAATATTTGGGACACAGAATTTCAACTTTTAAGTCATGAATAAATGGAAAAAAATGCAACAAAACAAGCAGGACAAGGACTCTTTTCACATGTTGACACTAAGATGTGAGCATTTTGGGGTTTATCTATATCCTAAATAATAAACGTGATCTTTTTGTTTAATTTTGTCAAATCAGAAAACACTGAAGCAGGGAATCCGACTACCAAGAAATTGAATTGGTGTGGCTTAGACATGAAAGTTAAAATGCACGATACTGGTGAGTCATTATAGTTGGAGTGTAGAATTTCCCCACATTATAGCATCTATTACAGATTGTACCTGTAACAGGCTGTAATGTCTGTAACTTCCCAAATGATTAGATGCACTGTGAATCATTTCAAGCTTCCAAACTTATCATCAAGTTCTCAGCGGGAAGTTTGGAGGCAGGTCGGGGAAGTCACTATCGAATTCTGGTTCATACATACAATACTGGCTTACTACAGGGAGGTGGATTGATGGCACAAAACACATGCATGCGATAAACCTTGCTGAACAGTTGATGGGATCGTGATTTAGCAAAAACAGTTCAAAGGCCAGGATGTTAAATGAGTCTCCAAACATTTCTCCACACATTTGGGAGTTCCTCAATAATGCCCGGGAGGATCATCTATCTGCTCAATTCTCATATTCTTTGGAGACAACATTGAGGAAGTTGAGCTGTGGAAGGCCACACCATCTCAATTTCTGTGGTTTTGGAATTTTTACTGGAAATTTAATGAGAAGCATGTAGGAAATAAGAAATTACAGATTTCATACCTCCATAAATTATTTAGAGTTCTTGTTTATTTCTTTTTTATCATTGTGAATTTCTCGCTAATTCTGTGTAATACTACATGTATATGCATTTTCCCATTGGCTCCCATAAGCCAACAGACATGCATATACTAGCAGGAAACTAAAGAAAGGAAATGAGATAACCTTTTGTAGGACCTTCAACCTAACGTTCCTGTCAGCATCCTGGATGTGCTTAGTATGTGGAAATAACTACAGAAACACAAACAAACAAACACACATACACACCAAAAACAAAATTTTCATACATGGAGAGAAAAGCACTTTCTTCAGTGGTTAAGCCCTGTGGTACGTGCATTAGCATTTCAAACAAGTAATGTTGAATTTTTAACCAACAAGGCAAAAGTGGTATGGAAACCATTGTAATCATTATGCTGTCCACATCACAGTGTCTGGAGAAAAAAAGTGCAGCTAGGAACGGCCTTGAATTTGGGACAACTACAAATTCAGATTATGGGTTCCTAATGCTCAAAAGAAGTCCTTTATTGATAGGTCATTGACAGGTCGAAGCTGAAGATGAAATCCTCCAGTTTTGCATGAATCACCAGGAGAAATTTCTTGGCAGGAGATCAATGCTCTAGGCCTCCAGGGCTGGTTAGGGAATTTGGGTGCTGGCGATATACAGCTGTAATACAATTTTGCTGGAGTAATGCACGACATACACCTCGGCTTTGCAAGGATTCCCATTAATGGCCGGCTCCAAGTAGGCAGCCTTTAAATTTCTCCATCAAATCCCGTCCTGCATTTTGGCCTCCTCATAATCCACTTACAAATTGTAACAGTCAGCAACTATGAATGCAGATGAATTTCTGTGCAAGGTGAACTCTTTAATTCTGGACATAAAATCTCGCCTTATTACTATGCTGCTGAAGTGTTCTGACAAAAAGAAACAGGCAAATTATTGAATAAACAAAGTGTAAAGAGACTATGACATTTAACTAGAATTCCACAGCCCGATAACTCCGTATTTCTGGAACAGTTCTCAACAGTAACTCAGTTGCTGGACAATTCGAGGTCCTCATATTTGGAAAGGTCAAAGTCGAATACAATGTACGTAATACCATACATGACGTTATAAATATTGTATATTTTTGAAAAACACCCTTCCATTCAATTTCAACTGCTGTACAACAAGTCTTTTACTTCTTTTCAAATCAAAGTAAAAGAAGGACAGACAGTGTGTCTAAAACTGACAGATATAGTGCCAGAGGGCAGGGAGCTCTAGACAGTTCTCCCTGTGTCTGATTGCTGTTGCTATTGAACTTTCTGCTATGCTGATTGAGAACAATTTTGCAAATTCTATGTTGAGCTTGAAGCAGTTCACATTAGACATCAAAGGCAAAAGAGTCCCATTTGTAATATTTTCTTTATAACACAGATTAACATTTCTTGCCCGAACATATATGTAGCCCTTCAATCTATCTGTCGTTAAAGAATGACCCCAGATGGTACATGTAAGTGTGTACTGGCGTAATGCTGTCTTTTAGCATGTCGTGACTGACCTTTCTTACAAACTTGAAAGGTCTTCAAACAACAGTCATTGGAAGAAAAGGGGAATCCTAGCCTTTAATGCACTTTCTGCTTTGTATGATTTAGTGTTGGAAAGCTTTTAATCCATAGACACATCAATTTTCCCAACTCTGGCAAAGGATGGGCTGCAGCAAGCACTTTTCCCCTCAGAGCTCCCCTAACAGCTACTATCATGTGGGAGGAAATAATTTTTAAAGGATGTACCGTTTATTTGATTGCATAACTTTTCAGTTTTATCTTGCGTCTGTGAAACTGTGTTTGGGAATACAAAATACAGATAACATAGTGGGGACAGTAAAATCAGGGAGACAGTAAAATCCCTCAAAAATTATTTCTCATATCTTGACCAACCATCTCTGCATTGGTAGAAGTTGAAATTAAAGATTATTGTCTACAACTGTGTGCCTCCTGCATTCAAAATGATTCCTCACAGCCCTACAGAGTCAGTTAAATGCTGATCATCTTCATGATATTTCACAAAAAGTGTGACTGGCATAAGAAGATAGTATCACATTAATGTTATATATATTCTAAATGTAAGTTAAGCCTGTCTATACAGTAGATTAATATAATCCGCTCTGACCTGCTGCAATGTAAAGATAAGCAATAGGGTATTAAGAATTTGACTATAATATCGTTTTCCAGTCTTCCAAAAATCTGGGATAAGTACAACTTATAGTTCATACATAAACATACATGTATGGCAAAAAAATAAACCTTTGATACAGCCAGTAAGAACTTGAAAGTCATCAATTATTAATATAAGACATCAAAAAATATTCATTGCAAAATATAATTGTGGCCATTGATACTGAGAGATCTTATGGTAATTAGGCTTACCCAAGGGGCTGCTTGCATACAAATAGAACTTCAGTAATAAAAGCGAGCATCAAACTTACATCAAAAGTAACAGGAACTAAATTTATATCCAAGACATCATCCCAGAAGCAGACTGTCCATCATTAACTTTTTCCAACTCATTTCTGGGTCCAACGATTTACAAATAAATAACAAACAAGAGTTCCACGACCTCACACCTCACACCATGGGGCCCAAAATGTAATCATTTTGAGGCCTCATCAAGACCTCAGTAACCCACCTACCAAGTTTCATGACAATCCATTCATAGCCTCTTGAGTTACAATGCTAAACCACATACATACATACATACACATACACACACACACACACACACACACAAACGATACCAAAAACAATACCTTCTGGTGAAGGTAATAAAATGCAGTACAGTTTCCCAAAAGTCAATATTTGCAAGGCTAGAGACACCTGACTGCACCAAAACATGTTTGTCCCTGCATCTATCAACATTACTCACAACAAACAAAACAATAATTTAATTAGGACTAGTGTCTAAGATGCACCCCTACATATATATGACGATACATTGTACCTATCAGCACAATAGTATCATCATTTGACTGGTGTTAACATATCATCAGCTACTAACGTTAGTTGCAGATTTATTTTCATTTTTCGTTTTGCCTGCCCAATCTATCAATTTTCTGCAACAATCAGAGAACCAAGTAATTACATTGGTGTGGCCTTACAGGGAGACAAAGCTGATACAAGTATATCAGAGGTAGTTACGTCACAGACCAATATTCAGTTCAAGTAGGTGGGTGGAATAAAGCTCCTTCCTGGGGGCAGGATTAAATCCACAGTAGGACAGTTTGCTCGGGGAACTGTCCAAGCTATAAAGGACCAATTTGCATTGACTTAGCCTCATGAGTGAACTCTCCAGTTGGCATGCATGGGCAGTTCCTTAATGTGTATTTACCTCGCTGAGCATTTATCAGAATGCCACAGCAAAGCCATTCAGACATGAAAGCCTATAATGGATGCTAGGCCTTACACAATAAGCTTTCAGACACCCACTGCATAACTATAGTGTGTTTCTATTTCACTGGGCATATTGTGCTGTAAGTCTTATCAATAATGTACAATTTTCAGTCTAACTAACAGAATCCTCCATGACATAGAATAACTCCCTGTGTTCTGATGTGCTGGACATGATATTCACATGACTGGTAGAGTTCAATTTCAAGCTTGTTTGATTTCCAAAGTCAGTCTTCAGCATACT
Source organism: Branchiostoma floridae x Branchiostoma japonicum (assembly GCA_013266295.2). Classification (NCBI taxonomy): domain Eukaryota; kingdom Metazoa; phylum Chordata; class Leptocardii; order Amphioxiformes; family Branchiostomatidae; genus Branchiostoma; species Branchiostoma floridae x Branchiostoma japonicum. The sequence goes on from CM023823.1 coordinate 23,696,952, forward strand.
TACGTCATCATTTCCATATAATGCAAAACTATACCGTATCTTGAGTCAAAATAGGCCCCCAAAAAATACATTGCAATGTGCGAAATACTAGGTTGCCCAGTTGCACTGTGCAACCACATTTTGCTTGGTGCAACCTTTTTTACACCCAGGTAGCTCAGTACACTACCTAAATTTTGTGGTAAGGATACCCCTTTCTTCCATTGGGAACTGTTTATTGAGAAGTTCCCATGGAAGAGCTCATCACTTCAGGTAAGAAGAAACAACTCTGTGTCAGAAATGTATAAATTCACATTGCATTCTATCAAAGTTAATCATAATGTAGAAGAGTTTAACTCTGGGGCAACCTGGAATTTTGATGGCCAACCTAGCTTTCATCCTAGGTTGCCACTGGGTAACCTGGCTCAAAAAAGTATTTCGTACACTGCATTGACAAAACACATATTATAGTTCATGCAAAATGAGGCAATGAAAATAATAAAATTTGTGTACCAATGATACAAGACTGTCAACAAGTGTGGTTTGACATTTTAGTGGACAAACTGCAATGCCTATCAACTGTATCAACTTCATGGCAGGATCTGGATAAATCAACCCACTGCTTGCTGAAAGTCAATTAGACTCAAACAGGTTCAATCATACCATGGTGTGATTATGCTATTTTTTGTCATCATCGGAACTGATGGACTACCAAGAGAGAGTCAGCATGCTGCACGTACATTGCAAACTTTTATCAAATGCAAACGCTTTTTCAGCACCATGGACAGAACTTATTAGCAATTTCTTGTGGTGTCTAGTGAAAGAAACGAGTTGAAAAGACTTCTCTGAAAATACATGAACATACCCACGTCATCCCATTGACAAAGAGTTCATGATCACATAACTGACAATCCCCTGTAAATGTCAGCAGGTATTCCAATGACAACCATATGACATGACCAACCTTCCAAAACACACCCTGATGTACAGTGTGTGTCACATGGCAGGCTTGACTGATGTACCTGCTAAAATGCCTCATACAAAGACTGGAAGACAATTATGCTGGAAGACAACACAACCATATACCCCGGGAGGTCACCCTCCAGTGACCACGACACTGTTTTGATCCTGTGTTTTCTAATCACCAATACATCACCTCGACAGGTGGTATGGCATCACAGCCAGCGCCAGATGGTGCAATCAGGGGCCTCTGATTAATTGGTTCCGCTCTCAAGAAGAGTTCTGTGAAGTGTAAGGCTCAGAAATGAGCATTGCCTGCAAACATGCAAGGAGATTTCACTTCTGTCTCAGTCTGTTTGTTGGTTGGTACACTGTTTGATTAATCAAGTGGGAGGAGTCTGATTGTAGTATTCTGTAAGTACAAAGAAGTGCAGAACCAGGGACATGGATGATGCTGGAGAAAGATATATTAATTTTTTTTTCACATCTGATCTCTCAAGATAGATAGTCAAAATGAAGGCACACACATGTATATAAACCTGTTTATAATATCTAAATTGGTTAGGTGATTACGTGACAAATAAAAGATGTTTTCCCCAAGGTCAAAAGAAACTGCATTACTGATATAGTCAAGGGCTCCCCCAGAAATACAGTTAACTTGTGGCCTGGTGAGCATTCATACATGTACATGAGCAGACTAGCAGTTGCACATTCCACACAACTTTTTTGCAGTACTTGAATTAATACATGAGACTGGCAGAGGGGCTGTGTGAAGACATTGTATAGAGGGTCAACAAAAATCCTTCATATTCCACACTGAGTAAATTAACAGGCTATACATGTACATACACCGAGTAAACTAACAAGCTATACATGTATGTTCTTGTTAAGTTTGTACAAATTTATCAACTGCTGGCTGTTAGGGCTTACATGAATCAACTTTGACACTTTTTCTGACATTGCAGTAATCTTCTTCACATCTATAGGCTTGGTCCATTGCCAGTACTCTATATCATATACTGGCACCCATGCATCACACCATAACAATAATTTTGAAACCTTTTTAAAATCACTTGAAACTACACCTGATTTTGAACACTCCCCATTAACATTAACGATATTTCCTCCCTCCCTCAAATAGATTATCCTTCTCAGTAACTCTCAATCAAATCTCAATGTCGACCGGACTGGATATTAAATATATAAGACTGGACCTTCCCCTGATTTTCAGGTAGAAAGCTGGCCCTTATTTCCACATTCATCATTACAATTAAGTTACATCAATCTAAAGAAGCCCACCATGCAAATACCCATGTCCTAATTTCTCATGACTCTTGCAGTGTGCTAGCCAGCGTCCGTCTTTCTGTCATTTGACGGAATTTTGCAGCTTATGAGGGACAAAAATTTTGCCCATTCTGTTCTCTTTTATGGGTAAAATTCAGTGTGTATACATATAGATAGAGATGTCATTAAGCTAAGCTTAGTCTACCAGCAAAATTCACCCCTCAAAATGCAGGAAATAGCATTTCAGAGGGTCAAGATTTCAAAATTTCCCAGGGGGAGCATGCACCCGAACCTCCTAGGATTGTCGCGCCTCAGGCACTGGCGCTCGACATGATGTTACGTCAAACAAAATTGAGATGACGGAAAAAAATTTCAGGCTGGCTAGAACACTGGACTCTTGTAGCCTCTACAAACCTAGCAGCATGTTCAAGAGACAATACATAATCCTTTAAAGCTTGTTAAGTGAAGTGAAGTAGGTCATGGAAACCGGGTGAAAGCTTGACCACAAAGAGAAGACTGTCCAGCAGTCAGCAGAAGCTCAAGGAAGAGATAACATGAGCCTGATTCAACAAAACACAGCAAGTCATGCAGGGACATGTGGCAGTACATGGAAAACATGATGTCCAGGACTTAAAAGTGTGGACAGAGTTTTCATTAATCCAGAACAAGGCCAAAACAATAGGTCCCTTTTTGATCAAGCAAACTTAGCAGGAATTGACTAGAATATTGCACCTGCAGCATTTGGCCATTAGGTGCAGGTATCATTAGACATAGATTATGCAAATCAGGGTGTCATATTCAACAAAGAAATGCTATAATAGCCCCCTATGTAACTACGTACAGGGCTTTCATACTTGAAATTTATGTAATTTGGGACTTAAAATTTATGTAATTTGGGAGATCATCAATAGATATAAATCATCTAGATGAGGACATTACTTGGTATGAATGATGAAAAATTATATTTTGGGAGAAAGCAAATAAAACATACACATATCATGCAAACTCTCCGGAATTATTTACTTAATATTTACCGCATTTTGCTCAGAGTTAACACAAATGAATCAGCATAAAAAACATCAAACTGCATTTCTTTATTCCAGTCACCATCTCTCCCCCTGGCAATTCACAGCCAATGACTACATCAATACAGATTTCTGAATGGCACAAGTCTGATCTGTCCAAGACATTGTGCTGTTCTCAGCTTGTTGGTCTAAATCTTACAAGGTATTACCATTATACACAGGACCTACTTTGGGGCACAACTACAACAAGTCTTTCAAACAGAACAGACTTTCTTTCAGACATCTATGGCTGAAAATCGGGTCAAGCAAACTAACAAGTAGAGCAGAAATGTATCAGCACTCCCCTCTCTTCTTACAAATACTCTCAGACAGCACATGTACTAACCATGTGTGTGGGGGGGAAGTTCCATATTTTACTTAGGGTGAAAAAATAAAACATCCACATTTAAAGCAATAATGAAGCAGACAGAGCACATACAGATTGTCTCACTAATGAGAAAATGTTACCAATTTTACTAAATCATAAATACATAATAACACTGCTTACCTCTAAAGACTGTAAACCCTTGACCTACCCCCAGTTACAAATAAACATGTTCCAAGACATGTTTTGCCTTCAAAATCTAGGTCAACTAGACCCTGGGAGTGAGAACAAGCTGTCTGACCTCCATAACCCTCAAGACCTAAGTTAGTGCTCCTGTGCACCTTTGGACCAGCCCCCCAAAAAATTCAGGACTGCCGAGGCACAAGGTGGTAAGTCTACTGACATTCACAGTCAAAGACATCCATTGTGATAAATTACCTGAACATGTCAGAATATTTGAAGGCTGTTCCATATCATTTGATGCACATAATGAACATGACATTAAATTGCCATGGGGCTGTTTGACAGATCATTACATTCAGTAACTGTTTTTTTTTTTTCAAATTTGTACTCAAGTACAGGCATATGTCAGTGCTCAGAGATTAGGTCTATATCAACTTGACAAGGTATACATTCGTCAAGATTAATATACATATTAGGTGCACTTTTTCTTCAGACCCTTGCATGTAGCAATCATATTTGTTGACATTTAATAGCTACGAAAAAAATTGTGTGGGATAGAGCGCTACAACAACTATAACAAGCAGTGAAAATGCTACTTCTTCTTTTAGGAGGCAGACATGTATAACAAAGCTATGTTGGAGAACATACAGACAATGTGTGATCAGCAAATCCTGGATGTCAACACCTTTGTAACACAAAGCAAAAACTTTAACGACCTACAGTGCATTTATCAATGGTGTACAAGATGGGCAAACCTAAATGGAACCCACCTGGACAAACAAAAAAAGCGCATTTGTAGACCTAACTTCCCCAGGGAAGATATCTGTATCTTTATATCATACCCGGGCGGCGATACAGTGCTCCCAGCCGTGTTGTATTCTCCTGTACGACCGGGTGTATAAACCGGGCTTCCATAGAACGATTTGAACGCGTTTCGCCCCAACCGTGTGCGCTGCTTTTGAAAATTCGAATACAGGATTCGGACGTTGGAATGGATGTTGTAGCAGGTTTTTTGTTTGTTTAGGGACACCAAATTTTCGCTTATTTCGCCTTCAAATACGTGTTTTCTAAGGTGGGTATGATATAAATAGCATACAACACGGTGTATTCCGTATCACCCTCGGTCTCGGCCCTCCCACGAGTCGGATCGCGGTTGGGCCGATACCTCGGGCAATACGGAATACACCGTGTTGTATGCTCTATGTATAGCCCATATAACCGCCCCTTGGCGTAACACACTAGCTTACCAGAAACCAGATATGGACTGCTGAAATGTTGGAAGTCAAATCATTTTGCTTGTGTTACAAAAAAAACTTTATTATCTTTAAAATGTGTTGATAACATCTTCATCTTTTCTCTTAATGTAATCAGACATGGTTGCGAACAGGAAAGGTCGTCGGTCAGCTGGAAAGAGGAAAGCAGAGGCGTCTGCTGTTGAGGTGGAGGAAGTAGAGCAGCAAGGTGATCCCCAGACTGATGCACAGGTGACAGATCAGCTACACAATCATTACATGGTTGATGGTTGAGATGATTATTGCCTTCAAAGTTTTACATACAGCAATGTAAACATTCAAGTACAAGGCATCTGTCAGGCACATGTATGTAGTCGGAAGTAGTGCTGTGTACCTAAACCCATGTTTAGGTTCAGGTCTGGATTCAAGTCCAGAGGTTTAGGTTCAGTTCCGGACTTGTAAGTCCGGACCTAAACCCACGCCCACAGTATATACAAAATTGCATGTTGGCAACCTTGCAATGTTGTCTTGGCGAAACTGTGGCCACATAACATGGAGGCAGACACTTGACAAAGCCCGATGGCAATATTTTCTTGATTTTGCAGCACAGATTTTGCAATCTAGGGAAGGTTTTATGTGGTTTAAAACGAAAAGGGGTATGTGACATGGGTTTTTTTCCAACCAAGTCCGGAACTGGCTCCTGCCATTCAGGTTTTTTTGGACTTGAACCTAAACCTTTTTACAAGTCCGGAACTGAGTCCAGCGAACCGGTACGCAGCACTAGTCGGAAGAGTATAATTTGATGGGCAATAAACTAAATCCATTATTTCCTGACAATGTACATGTAGGGTGACTGATGTAAGATTGCCTCTCTGGTATAATGTATGGTGACTCTCGTTTTTATCATCATCAGACATTAAATGGTGATAAATGTTCAATTTGGTGAATTTTTCTGACAATATTCAGCTTCAATTTGTGGGGCCCATCTCAACATAAGCCTCTTCAAATTTAAACTAGCAGAAAAGGATTTAGACAATAGGAAACATGAAACTTTTCAACTGAAAGCATTTAAAAATTGGGACCTGTGATTGTAATGGTGTTACATGCAGTTATTGGCATTTATTGGCACATGCATCACTGAGTTATATGACATGGATGTCTCACACATTCTAGGAAGATGTTGAGAAAGAAGCAGATCAGGAAAAAGCACCTGAAGTTGAGGATGTTGCTAGTCAAGAAGAAAATATTGAAGAAGATGGAGAAGAGGAGAAAGGAAATGAAGAAACATCTGTGGTGGAAGATGAAGAGAATGAGGAGGGCACTGCTGATGATTCAATGAAGGACGAGGTGGGACAAAATGAAGAAGAAGCTGTATTAGAAGACAACAAAGATGAGCAGAAAGATGAGGAAGTTGATGGAGCTGATCAGAATGAAGCAGCTGACAGGGTGTCTGATGAAGAAGAGAAGGAGGAAGAGGAGAAAATGGAGGAGGAAGGACTACCAGAGGAAACAGCTGAAGAGGAGAATGAGCAGGAAGAAAATCAGATAGAGGAGGAGAAGGAAGATCATGAGCAGGAAGAAGCTCAGGAAGAGGAGAAGGCAGAGGAAGTGCAGGAAGAAGCTCAGGAAGAGGAGAAGGCAGAAGAAGTGCAGGAAGAAGATCAGGAGGAGAAAGAAGAGGAAGTGCAGGAAGAAGATCAGGAGGAGAAGGTAGAGGAAGTGCAGGAAGAAGATCAGGAGGAGAAGGTAGAGGAAGTGAAGGAAGAAGATCAGGAGGAGGAGAAGGTAGAGGAAGTGCAGGAAGAAGATCAGGATGAGGAGGAGAAGGAAGACGAAGTGCAGGAAGCAGGTAAGGAGGAGGAGGAGGAAGTGCAGGAAAAGGATCAGATGGTGGACCAGAAGGAAGAGGATGAGCAGGAAGACAATCAGATGGAGGATGAGGAGAAGGCAGAGGAAGTGCAGGAAGAGGATCAGATGGTAGACCAGAAGGAGGAAGATAAGCAGGAAGAGGATGATCAGATGGTAGACCAAAAGGAGGAAGATGAACAGGAAGTCAATCAGATGGGGGATGAGAAGAAGGCAGAGGAAATGCAGGAAGAAGATCAGGAGGAGGAACAGCAGGACGAGAATGGGCAGGAAGATGATCAGATGGAAGATGAAGAAGAGATGGAAGTGCAGGAAGAAAATCAGGAAGAGGAAGACCAGGCAGAGGAGTTTGAACAGGAGGAGTTGAAAGAAGCTCAACAGGAAGGAGACCAGCAGGAAGAGAAAGTAACAAATGGAGAAGCAGAGGAAGTGACAGCTGAACAGGTAGCTGCTGAAAAGGAACAGGAAGTTGAAGAGGAAGCTCAAGATAAAAAGGCACCTGAAGATATCACTGCAACAGAGGAACAAGCGGTGAGTGCAAAAGACAAAAGTCTGCATACATGATTGTGTATACTGTGATTGTACACGATATAAGCAGTAAGCATTAATAGCATTAATGTCCTTTGTACTTTGATTTTTTTTACTTTGATGACTATTTCATTTTATCTGGGTGACAAATTAGCATTTTTAACATATAGCAGTTGCTGACTCTTCCTGTCAGGACTAAACTTTATTCAAGGCTCTTCTGTGGTTTCTCTTCAGTAGCACAAATACTCTTAACAAAATATTAGGAAAAATTTGTCATTTGAGTCTATTTTGAAGACCTAGTCCTAGTGAAAAGCCATCTTTGCTCCTTTTCCGTGTATGAGTACTAAGGGACAGTAAATGATATTTGTCTTGATTTTAAATCAACCAGGACCCTGAGCCCGTAAAGCCCCGTAGGAAGCGAAGGTCGGCCATGTCTACCCCAAGCCCACCACCTCCCCGCAGAGGGTGTAAGAGAACGTCTGGGAGTCCTGACGGTGAGCTCTTCTCTCCCAAGCGCCTCTCAGAAGGGATGAGCCTGCGGAGTGGGGACAGGGTTCTCCGCCGTGGGAGGAAGTCATAGTAGGGAAGTGCATGGTGGGTAAAGGGGTGCCAATAAACAACACCGGCATTCTTCTTTTAGTTTTCCAGCTGGTTGAACAACATCAGTCATTTTCATATTTCGTTCAAGTGACTAATAACAATGCAACATCAGAAATTCACACACTATGCAAGGTTGTTATAAACAGCTGCTAAGGCCAGGAATTCAATCATGCAAATGGTCAAGTAGATTTCTTATGGCACATTGTCAACATTTTAGGTAAAGGACAGACAAAAGGATAATAACCATTACATATTCCATTCTAGTGTGCAAACAAACGTCAACACACAAATGACTATGAATATATTTCATGCTTGATAAAACCTGACTTATTCCTACACATTCTAGTTTCTATCAACCTCTATTACACACCCAAATCTCAGGGGTTTTCTTTGCATGCTAAAGGAGGTTGTCTTCATTCACTTCAACATGCAAGAAGGATGGAGGGATCAACACTTGCAATGTAGTCATGCTTCATAGCAGTTGTCATATCATATTATCATGCTGTGCATGGAGGAGCCAATATCTATAGCCAGCATCTCTATAACAGTAATGATTCCTTTTTATCTGCTGTCTACAATACATGTACACACAAAGAACACACAAAGTATGCCATAGATGCTTTTAGAACTTCCGTACCACTAGTTATGGTTTTCACTGCTGATTTTATCAATGGTAAAATGCCATTACCAGACATATGTAATGTTATGTTAGTTTTTTATGATATACATTATATAATCAACTGTTATACTATGTAACATTATAGAACTAATCCATCCATGAAAATGTATTGAAGTAAGACGAATTCTGCAATAGTTGCAGAGCAAAAAGTACACTGAACAATTGTAGTTCCAACAACTACACCATGTCTCTAAACCTATCATCATCTTCAATCCTACAATGAAGTTGAATGTAAGTAGAAACTCTTAACCTACAAGCTGTAATACCTCACATAAGCCAGGGTGAATGCTTTCCCATACATTGTACTTAGTGCTATGCTTGTAGGTCTGGCTATCATGAAAACAAAGACATCTATGACAACTTGTGGGTCATGAAAATTGCTGATTGTTCTCAGGGGATTTTGGTTTCCTTGTCAAAAAAAAACATATCAAAGATTCAATTTTCTGTCTGTTGATTTTTGGTACCAAATGACATGTTAGGTATAATCAGTGCTGGCATATTACAATAACCTGGGTGTAATCTAAAGAAACCACTGTTAACTGTAACGAGGCACCCACAGGAATACCAGCTCAATTCAGCACTTCTAGAACCTGACCCGATATTTCATCTATGAGAAAACAAATGAGTGCACTTTCTATTTTGAAATTCATTAATGCTCACTGAAGCAAGTAAAACATTCACTTTATCTTCATTTCCAGATCATTTTCTGACAAGAAATGAAACTTTTAACGAGTGTTACACAGTGTGTGCACAGGCCAGATTGGTGCAACATTTATTCACATTACTCATATAAGTAGCACATTGTATAATTGTATTTACTATTTTATGTATTATTGAATGTATTATTGTTCATCACATAAGATAAGAACTTGATTGTACAACAGTTGTACAAGGTACAAAGTATGGCAAGTTTTGGCAATGACTACTTTCTAATTCTAAGAAGTATCAAATGTAACACATGTATTCAAGTAAGACTTTGGTGCAAATACATGTAACGTTATGGCTATACTAAGCTCTGAATATAGATACATGTACTAAACTTGTGATCTCCAGACAGTACCAATCATAGAATCTGATTTCTAGTTTGGTAAAAACAGCTCTTTTTTATTTTGTTACCGGTTACCTACTACAAATAAGTAAATAAATAAATAATTGTTTACCTACTACAAATAAGTATTACTAAATAAATAAATAAAACCACCCTTTATGTTACTATGTCTGAATTCTCCCAACAGAACAATACCATTGACACAGTTGCTGAATCCTCTGCACTGGGTGACAATAAACAAACTTTTGTAAATTTTGAAAATCTGATTTGCCCAGGGGGAAATATCTTTAATAACCCAACACGATTACACAAATTCCCATATTAGCTTGGAACAATGCCATACATTCTAAATTTCAAAATGGAGCACTGTACCTGGTATTCCACTCTAAGAAAATTTGTATTTTGAGCTTGTAACCAAACGCTTCCAAATGTTAGGTAGGTCAATATATGTGCCTTTTTAGGCTTCTACAGTAATTTATGAATACAAGTAAGCAAATCTACCAGGAATTTAATCTGGAAAATAAGTCTGTCATGTTTAGACAATCAGTGACAAACAATATGTGATTCATCAGTCTGGCTTCAGAAAATATCATCTCTGGTCTTCTCGGTTCCATTGCAATGGGACTTTGGGCTACTGTCCACTCCAAGACTTGTGGAAAGGGGAGGGTAGCAAAGGATTTATTTATTTATTTCGAATGCAGACAAGAAATTACATAGACTCACAGGCAGCAAAATGCTGATGTACGCAAGTCTACACGGAGGACGACTGTAGCGACACATATATACACAGCTACACTATACGGGACAACAAGAACATTACATATAATTAACAAGTGCAAAATGCTAAAATCAACCCGGCATGAACAGTTTAAATCTATGTCAAACACTATTGTACAGCATATGTGTTGCATTAAGGTCAGAGGTCAAGGTAAAATATGAAACTAGGAATTGTACATATTCATGTAGCTAAGGACTAACTAACTACTAACTAAGAGGAACAGGTGGAAGGTTTGAACCGGCCAGAAGATAAAATATACGTATGGAGAGCATCTGAAAGGTTTTTGTTCAGAGCAGCACTACTGTGACCTGGAGAACCATTAAATAGGACACCAGTAGTGAGAGGCCGTCCAAGTAAGTGATATATGGTGGTAGCTAGTGTTTGTCGTGCGGCCGTGTACTGGTAGCAAAGGATATATTTATTAGCATATTGGCATTGACCTACCTGATGACGAGAGAACTGAACTTCAGTCTCAGTTGACGGACAGCAGTAAGCAGGAAGCACAGCTCGTACAAGTTTGGGTTGAGGTGGTAGATGAGGTGGTAGAGCGCAGCAGATTGACTGGACGGTGGCTAGATAGAAATGTCTTGTTACGCTCACATAGGACCAGTAATCTAATGATAATAATATCTTCAGAGACTATTCAAATATGATAACGGATAGATATTTTTTTGCTAAAAAAACTAACCTTGTATGGTGAATTTAGTGCAGAAAAGGACTGGATGACCACACAGCTGGCTGTACAACAAATCAACGCTGACACAGCATCTCCCTAAAAAGCAAAAATCAGACAAAGTTGCTGATTACTCTCTTGGACAATGCCTTTGATGTTTGACTATTCCTATTGTCTATCCAGATGGCCTTTCATGTGCCTGTTATACTCCAATGTTTGATACTAACATCTATCTCTTAAAATGAAGATTGGTACTTGGAGGGACATTGATGTTTACCTTGTGTTCCTTCACCAGATGAGCATTGTACACTGCTACACAGGCTCCAACCCTCAGACCTCTGCCTTCATTCACATGTAGCTGATAACCCAGATGCAGCCTATTGTACATCCAAAGAAATGTTTGCCTGGGTGCCATCTTATTTAGTTTATCCTGGAGCTCCTATAATCTCCCCTACCAAAAAAGTTACTACCGTCTACGAGTAAGTATATGAGCCCCGGCAAAAACTAACTAGGATGGCACCCAGGCAAAGGAAATTGAATTGCACAAGTGATAATTTGGAGAAATACCTGAGTGTGTAAATTATGTTGTCTGTTATATACAATGTATGTAGACTAGGGCTGCGTACCAGTCCAGGTGTACGGACTGAAAAAATAGTATCGGTCTGGTCCGAAAAAACCGAAACGTCGGTGGACCGTTTTTTTTTTGGACCGGAACAAAAATCCATACTTGTTACTACTGATGATCACTATACACAAGGAGGCCTGCCAGGAAAATGAACATCCAGCGTTAAAATAAAGAGATTTACCTTAGTTTCTCTCATTTCGCAACAATATTTTTCCATATTTTTGTTTCCGACAGACATCTAGGAATCAAAAAAGAGACGTTTACAACCTGCGTATTGGATGGGATCAAGCCGTTGCTTGACACCAGCGGCCACTTTCCCACACTGTGACGCACGTGAATTGTTCAGGTGCAGGTACAGGTCCGGACCTGTACCTAAACCTCTGTACCGGTACTTGTACCTGTACCTGATGTTACGTTTAGGTACGCAGCCCTAATGCAGACTGTTGTGCTAACAGAAGTTTTGCTGTGCTTTGTTAAGTTTGTCTGAAGGATCAGTCTGTCACACCTGACTTTTCCTTCCAGCTGGTAGATGCCGACATCACTGTTGACACAAGCAGTGATTGTACCCTGGATGTACATACAAGAAAATAACTAAATAAGTGAGGACTCAAAAAGGAGTCTAAAGCCATAAACTGACACTTTGCTGCTCAGTCATGCAATCAATGCGATATCAACCTCTTCTTCTTAATGGCAACATTCATTTTACAGAGGACCAATTTATAGCCACTTTGGGTCACATGTAATTGCGCAAAAAGTTCTCATGAAATAATATACACTCCTAAAAGCTGCAACAAGACGTTCCCTGCAACCACCACCCATGAAGTATTTCCTATTGTAATGTAATCTGACACTGCGTATTCCATCCCTTTTTCTGACTGAACATTTCCTGCAACCTTTACCCATGAAGTATTTATTGCAGTTATGTAATTCGACACTGCATATTTCATTCTTTTTTTCTAACTGAACATTTCCTGCAAGCATCACCCACAACATTTTTCCTGCAGGACCTTAATTCACCAATGCATGTTTCATCTCTTTTTTCTAAGTGCACAAAGAGTAGTCCATTCATGTAACATTGACTTGTAAAAGCAGTTGACATCAGAGCTCGCTTCCTTATCCTTCTTATTCTTTCTAATGTAAGTAGTTTTGAATAAGTTTGATATAACTCAGTGGGTTAGTTATCTGGCTCTGCCAATATATTTTTCAGGTATGTGGTATTTTCAATAATTCAGTCCTAAACTGGTGTCTCTTTGTTAAGGGAAATTTGACCCAGCTTAAATAAGAAATGTATGGAATACAATCAAATGATTATAATACTTGTTACATTAAAAAGTTACATGAACACACTCATAATTTTTCATAACCTCCAATGTTATCTGAGGAATGTCTGAAACTTCCCTGAATCAATGTTTAATCATGGCCTGTACAATTTTCCCTAACTAATTACTGATAGGTTATTTGTCACATGGTTTGCATGTGGTACCTGGTAGGAGCAGAATTTCTGCCTAACTCCTCCACCATGAGAACAGGTGTGTGTCTCAGGAGCGCCACCATCTGATCCAGCAGGTACTGCACTTGCTGACAAAACTGACTGAAAATACATGTACATCAAACAGGATTTTTTACTTTCAGAAGTACACATGTATTAGGATGTCAAAAACTATTAAAACTGAAAGTTGCCACAAATATTATATAGTAAAAAAGCATGATTTCAAACCACTTTGAATCACATTCAAATGTTGCTTCCTTCACCAAGGCAATAAGGTTAAGTTATTAGGTCTGTGTACGTGTGTTTTTGAACAACATTACTCAAGGAGCTATGTGTATATAGCATAGAGACAGCCTCACCAGACAGCTTTGAACAATGCTCAAGTGTTACATAATCATAAGCTAGGTATTGTGGGGCCTGTGGCAGGACTTGCTTGTCAAGAATTGGCTTTTTCAGCAAAGACAAGCCAAGAAAGTATGGCAAGTCGGTCAATGTAATATAGCCAGCCACAACTGACTCAGAGACAAGAAAAGGTCTGATAGAACGTACCAGCAGACTTGCTACAGCTTGAGGTTCAGTAGACTGTGACAGAAACTGGGTCCCTGCTGTGGAGCAGTACACATTTCTCCTATCTGCACTGTCCTGGGAGTACAATAGAACAAACATATTGACAACATTACCAATCTAACATCATTAATATGCTAAAAAACTAACCCAGTTAATAGCTGATATCACATAAGATGTTGTTGCTGGTATTCTTGGTACAAACACCAAGGATTCTTGATCGGTGAAAACTGAGCCATACAAAGTTGGTCCATGCTCAGTTACAAACATTAAAGGGGGGCAAAACTAAATTTTTTTTAGTCCACTGCAGTATAATAAATATACCACAAAGTACAATTCTTACATTAGTCCATGACAGATTAGCGTTGTTACACCATTTCAAACTCGCACCTTTAATCTAATTTAATCGGTGAGGTCTCACGTCCTTTGACCCTTGTGACGTCAGTGTGCAGGATACTAGTGCTGTGAGATGCGTGGTGGCTGCACACTGACGTCACAAGGGTCAAAGGACGTGAGACCTCACCGATTAAATTAGATTAAAGGTGCGAGTTTGAAATGGTGTAACAACGCTAATCTGTCATGGACTAATGTAAAACAAGTAAGAATTGTACTTTGTGGTATATTTATTATACTGCAGTGGACTAAAAAAAAATTAGTTTTGCCCCCCTTTAATATCATCACTAGCCAAGGCAGGTTTTGTTGCCTCACCTTGAACAGTGTGGTTGGTTTGAGGCCTGTGATGATGTATTCTCTCCTTGGCTCCAGCAGGTGGTACAAGTGGATCAGCTTGGTTCCCTACAACAATAACAAAACAGCTTTGCAAAAACGATCATTAATGTTTTATTTGTTCCAGTCCTTGCAAACATAGGAAAATTAGAGATTTTTAAATGTCATTGATTGAATTAAAGTGGAATTTCTAACCTTCCCTCCCCTCTTAGTACAATATCTCAGAGTCTACACTTTGTTAGATTGAGACATTTCCTATCTTCAAAAGCTCTTCACACTGCTGGAGGTGCTGGTGCTGTCCTTGGTGCTGACAGAGTTATCTATCCATGTTGTTGAGGGCACTCTTTTCTTTACCAGAATTTACTACTTCCCACTTTCATTGTTTGAAAAGGAAACTGCTGGCATCTGCATTGTCATTGCTAGCACTTTTGATCTAATACTTAAGATCATATGTAACTTAAATATATTAATTTGACTTAAGACTGTAGAATTTCATGTACTGTACAGGTCAGAATAAAACACCTTCTATACTGTGTATTGCCATACAGTACATTTGCAGTACTTGCTGTAAATGTTTCTTGGTAACCTTCTTTCCTTTCATATACCTTGATGATGACAGGGATGTGTTGCTGCTCTGTTGGGGAGCTTAATTTGAACATGAAGAAGACAACTTCTTTTACCCTGCAACAAAATCACGACAAAGTCAGGACGCCACAAAGTCAACAGATTCTTACACATTTCATAGAGTTGGGTAAATGCTCCCAAAAGATTTGACCAATGGACAAACAAATAAACTGGCATATGCAGTGACCTCTTTTTTTAGTATTAGCATGGAAATCTGAGTATCTCTGAAAAAATTCAACTGCACTTTTTCAAACAAAAAGCAAAGTAGAAACCTCTTCCTACTTCAGGAACCTCTCATTTTGGTAACAATTAGGTTCAGATGGAAGACAATCTAGGAGGGACAAAAGAAGAGAAAGAAAGAAGGCAAATATTGAAGAAAGAATAGAATGATAAAACGAAAGAAAAAAATATAGACAGACAAGAGAAACACAGCGTCTTTTTAGAGGAGACGTACCTAAGAATGTTGCTGAGTTCGGTCACTTGGCCTTGTATACTGATCACCTTGGTCGTCATTCCTTTCCTGAAACATGAAGAAAACAGTGAGTGTCACTATTCTGTATGTTGAAGGGGCGTCAGAGAAATTTCAACAGATTTTCCAATGCTTTCACATCACTTCAGTTCACAACCTACCTGTTGTTGAGAATGGTTGCTGCCGCTGGGACTAGAACTGCTGAATCTTGTTCCTTCACCTTACAAGTATTAATCAGTTGACAAGGTGGCACTGTTACTTCCAAGTATCCCCTGTTCCCTGTGAATAGAGAGTTCATATTACGTGTTGCTGTTTTACACCCAGTTACCTGATTATCTGTTGCATATGGAAATCTTATGTTGAAAGTTGATGTTTATCTGTATAACATCATGATATAGTCTCAGCTGACAAATACACACTGTGACTGGGAAAGCTACATATGCATTGTTGAAAAATTCAAAGAAAAAAAAAGAGTTTCCTTACCTTGTCTATGGGAAGAAAAGGGAATGTAGTTCCATGAGGGGAGAAAAACCAGCTCTTCAAATATGTTGGGTTTTAATTTGAGTGTCTGTATCAACATGAAATCATTGTAAGCTTTTATAACACAAGCATGCACATTCCAATGCTACATAAAACTGTTATATAAATCACAAGACAACTGCAGGAAATTATGTTGTTTGTGCTATGTTGTTTAGTAAAAATTATTTAAGGAAGAAATAAATCTACAGAAGCGGCTGATGTACGACTACAGAGCTTTAGACCATCCCCAGAAACCAGAGATGTCTGTGCACTGAAAGAAAAGAGCGGCCTAAACTGGAGCTGTGAAGGAAGTTCCTACCTGGCCGAAGAAATCTACTCTACTCTACTCTACTCTACTCTACTCTAAATGAGAAATGATGATCTCAAGATATACATGTATATATACAATGTACCTAGAATGATATTCAGTCAATGACAAACAACTGTCAATCTTTTTCTAGAAAGCAGGTATACTGTATATGATACATGTATCAACATGCATTTTTGTAATGAAAATGGACACCAGCAAATGGACACCAGCAAATGGACACCAGCAAATGGATTAAGTCCTTATAAACATGATTAACAACATTGGAAGAAAAACTACAAAAGACGTAAGACAGGTGATAAAAACCTTTAAAAACAAACAAAAAAGTAGAAACTTCTTTGTAGTTCAGGAACATCTCATTTTGGTAACAATTAGGTTCAGATGGAAGACCAGTGTTCGAAATACTTTTTTGAACCAGGTAGCACAGTGTGCACCTTTGAGTTCAGCGGTACATATTTACACATTGCGTGGTGCGCTACCTGAGTCAGGGAGCAACTAGCGCACAAGAAAATCAGGTAGCAATTGCTAGTGTGCTAGTGGGTATTTCGAACACTGAAGACAATATAGGAGGGACAAAAGAAGAGAAAGAAAGAAGGCAAATATTGAAGAAAGAAGAATAGGAGGACAAAATGAAAGAAATGATATAGACAGACAAGAGCAACACAGCATCTTTTTGGAGGAGACTTTGAATCTTCCTCCCTTCCCGACTCTTCCAACTCCCACTTTTCCCCACTTCGACTCTTCCTCCCTCCCCCACTCTTCCAACTCCCACTTTTCTTCACTTCAACTCTTCGATTCCTTAATCCATCTGCTGGTGTCCATTTTTCATTAAAAGGCATGTTGATACATGATTTAAAAATCCTAACAAACATGGATCACCACATTGGAAGAAAAACTACAAAAGATGTAAGACAGGTGATGTAGTATAGTTTTAAAGGAAATATAAAGAATCCACCTGCCTCACACAGTACAAAACCAGTGTTGTCTTCAACATAAAGTTGTCCAACTCTGTTGTTTTTCCCCACACTGAGACTGTTTGGTTCAGATGTCAGCCTCCCCAGGAGTAAGGCACGGATGTGACCAAGTGGTCTGACAGGAATGTCTACACAGAAAATAATTTGTATGTCAATCATAGGCGACCTCCTACTATGTTGACAACATGCCAAAGTAGAACTTAGTTGTTGTAATGCTACATGCATGTATTTACTGATGAAATCTTGCAAGTTGAAAGTTATAATCCAGCTAGAATCCATCGTCAGTCTTCAGGAAGGGACACAGTTTCATTACCTCTGGTACCATCTCTTTGATTCCCTGTTGACAGGTGACTACAGCAAGCTTGGTGCTGCCTTTGTACCAGTTCCTCAACTGAGATGAAACTATAAGACAAAGGCAGTTCTATTCCTGTAATATAATCAGATAATATTTGACCGTTGAAAGTAACATAAATCATGTGTGAAAGATCATAAATCAAGTGAACAATTTTGGTTGCATAGAATTTGAAGAAATGATTTTTTTAAAAGTGATCATAGCAGTTTTCAAACACAGTGAAAGAATGCCATTGTGATGACTAACCTGGTGTTGTATTTAAGACTTGGTTCACAACAGTTAAGGCCAATTCCGCGCAGCTCATGTTACCAGAAGAGCTCTTCATAACGCTCCTCTCAACATGATGGTAAAGATCTCTCAACCAGTCTTTTTCCTGTAGTTAAAGGCATTAGACAAGAAACTGAGAAACCTTCTTTTTTTACCAAATTGAATTATGCATATTTTGACAAGCTGTGCTCTTTTATTCATGACAAATTATGACCATTAACAAGTCTATGACTACAAAAATCAACACCGTTAATATTCACATGGGAATTAATGTGATGGGGGGTGTGGGCATATCCTTTGGCTGTGAGTATGCAAATGACGTTCGTTATCTTTCTGTATCAAACAAAAATGACACGAAAATGCTCCTCAATCCCCCAAAAGTCTCATTTGCATGCGTGCGTGACGTCAACAACAACAGCAAGAACTTACCACATCAGCAATCTTCCGCCCCGTGCGTACTTCTACCGCCGCTAGTAGTTCGTCCATAGCGACAAGTCGACAAAGCCTTATATCAGAAGGGTTCTAATCAAACATGAAGCTAGTTGGGTACTCCCCATCCGATCAGCAGGCCGGAATTGTTGTTAAACTTCAACAGTTCTTCAACTTGTGCATCGGATATTTTCGAGCGGTCGCGCCATCTTTGCGTTGCATTGATGGACGAGACAACGTACTAAGAAGGGGGTATCAGAGAATTTACTATTAACGGGCCTGCTGATATTACATATTTACGTACTCAATGATATAGATTTTAGTAAACATAACCATTACTTATACGTACAATAGCAACAGTGTCTTTGTTGTTGCTCTTTTAGTATGTAAGATGTCATTATTAAAAAACATCCAACAATTTCTCCCTACTCCGTCACTACCACTTTTGATGGATATTCCATTCTAAGGGAAAGGGACAGCCAAAATTAAAATCGCAGTGACATTCATAAATATATCATCTATAAAACTGTAACCCTTTTAGTCTATTTCATGTATTTGTTGTAGTCACAAATCAATTATTTTTTTATTTCTTACAAATTCAATACACGAAATGTTATAAAACGTAAATGGTCTCTTCCAGCTGGTCCACTTCCGGGACTTCAGTCGACGTCATCAGTCGCCATTTTCCGGAATCGTGTTCTCTGGTGGTTGCTCTCTCCAACAATGCTATTTTAGCGCTACTGTATTTGTTTTAGGGCAGCTGGACAAGTTTTCACGATGAATGTGCGAGTGTTTTTACTTCTGGCATTATCCGTAGCCCACTTCGGTGTTATTTGTGGTGTTGCGGATGGGAGAACTGTAAGGCACAGTGGTGACCATGACATCAGCAGGAGACAGGTGGCACAAAATACGGACGGCACAAGCTCCTCCACACCTTCCAACAAGCCCGCTGAAGGTTCATCCACCAACAGTGCTGTACAGACGGTCGTGAAAACGACTAACCACAGTAACACTAGTGACCCTACTGTTGCTGTACCAAAAGGCTCTCTCTGGCCTTACAGCAGTGAAGTGGTGAAGCGAATGTTGTACGTACTGATCGGAGTGACTGCCCTGGTCGTGCTGTACTTCATCGTCAGAGCAATCAGGTCAGAAAAACACACTGATGTGGTTTTGTTTGATTTTGTAGATCCTTTATAGTATATAGTTTTTGCTACACGTTATATGGAAGTTGATAAAGATTCTGTCCTGAGAAAATACTCAAAGGTGAATAATGCTGATTACTGGTTTATTAATTAATTTTGCACATGATTTCTCAGCTATACACTGTGCAACATCTGCAAATTATGAATTGACTTTAAAGGACTTAATAGTTGAATTTCCTTGTACATGTATGTTCAAAAAAGCATGATGTAAATGATAAGGTATGTATAGTCATGAGACTCATGTCATCAGTGAACTTGTGGTCAAATTATTTCTCCATTTGTTATACTCAGACTGAGGAGGCGACGCAGCAAATCGAAGAAGTATGGCGTACTGACAACATCAGCAGACATGGAGATGGCTCCGTTGGACCAAGACGACGATGATGAGGACATGACTATGTTTGATATCAAGAACACCACGTCTGCCACCCCAACTGAGTCCAGATAGGTGATACACTGACTAAGGTGAGTAGTTTGTGCACATCGTGATCAGGTGCTCCTTTGGGTATGTCAGGAGACTGTGGATTGTTGAAATCCAAGGCTGTAGACTTCCTAACTTTTAGTTTAGAATTCAATGGATGTTGACTTCATCCCTTTTACTAACAGAATCTTCAGATGTGGAACTCACTTTTAGTGGTTAGGGTCACAGCATGGCTGCCAAAGTCCCATGATATATAAACTTATCCACAGGTGTGGAAATCTTCCCTAAAAATTGTCAAGTCCATGGAAGTCATCAATCCATGGTCTCTGGAAATAGCCAAGAAATTAAATTGATGTAGCCTTAACACAAACTTAATTTGTTTGCTCAAAAAAATTTTGTGATATTTTGAAATCAGACGTTATGTGAAGCTCTTGACTGTTACACTTATTGTCAATATCATGCACTGAAACTAACTATTTTTTATCTATAGAAAGCTGGTTGGTGTGCCACTGATAGTATCTGGCTCAGGTGGGAATGGACATGTATCACGCACCTCTACTACTGGATCAAGGACTTACCTTACAACAGACATCACTTCTCTTAATCAACTTTTTTTAATTCTGGGAGAGGCAATTCTAAGGAGATGGGATTTACAGTGAGAGTTGTCTGTCACTGAGTGAAAGTGTGTTGTATATTTTTGCCCTCTCCCTGTTGTTGAAATGAATATAATTTTTGAAGTGATAAGAAGTACAGTGTACTACTACATGTAGGTTTCTACATATTCTAGGATTATTTAAGCGGGTTTTTGTCCTGTAGAAAGACTAACTGAATCTTGGCTTTACAGCCAATTGGTAAATGAATACTTTGAATCTTGGCAAGGGATTTCCAGATTTGTACTATTGTGAAAAATTTACCTTTAGGCAACTTCCATGCAGGGTAGTTAAGAGAGGGAAGGAAGACTTAGAGATATGCAATATGGCAACTGTTTACTTGAACAAGAGCTTATATTATGCGCAGAATGGATTGAAGTCAAGTTTTTGTTATAATGGATGAATATGGGGAAAAGGTGGCATATGCACGTGGGGAGGATATGTTGTCATGACCACTATGTAACGGAACAGACCACTAGATTCAGGCCTAGTGATGGTTAAAGTACAGTCGTCAGATTTAGGCACTACTAGAAAACCAGCTGACAGGGTCTAATCACTTTCCAGAACTGACTCTTCATGCCACTGGAACAACAGTGGTGGAAAGCTGCAAAACAATGTACACTGTAGTTATAAGTAGGTCCCATAGTACACTGTACAGTTGCAAAATATACAGTCATGCAAATGATTGGAGCAATTTTGTCACATTGCAAACATGTTTAGTACAAACAGGGATGGTTAAAAGGTTATTTAAATTGTGTAGATAGAGATTTACATTATACTGTATTGTACTGTATGTGGTGGTGATATATAATATTATGTGCAATGGAGTAAATAACAGTAATGAACATTTCTATCCAACCAGCCACTTCACTTGGAACAAAAACTGGTTGCAAGAATTCCTGTTGCTGCCTTCAGCAGTATTCAGTTAATCGTCACACATTCACAACCAACACACACATACAGCTGCAGAGAAAATTGCTTGTTATGTACATGTATATAATTTCACACCAAATTGGTATGTTGGATTCACCAACTTCTCTTTTTTGCCCATTAGAAAAAAAAGATTTTATGAACCCTTCCTTTACATGACTAACAAACAGTGAAGTATATTGAATTATTGGTGTTCATTTATCAACCCAAAAATGCTTTTATATTGGATTAACACTAACAGTATAAGTTCAGGAAAGTTATTGTCTTCCTAGTTGTTTAAGTTTCAACGTTCTACCATGATCAAACAACATATTCCATCAGACATTTCACATTGGTTTATTTATGCATAAAAAGTTAAACATTTTTTGTTTGAAATGTTATCCAGTCCAGTTTGCTATTGTATTGTGGTACAGTGGTACCGTGGTTGCCTAGCACAGAATCTCTTTGTATTTTACTAGCCCAGGCCATTTATTACCTGCAGAAGTCCAATGACCAAGAAATTATATTGGTGTGACATTTACTTTAGAACTATACAGAAATGGAATTTCAAGTTTTATGTACATGTACATGATACAATAGGTACAATACTTGCATTATTGTATCTATTAGCTTATCCAACTTCCTCCTGATTGTATGATCCATATATCACCTGAGTTAATAAACCAAACTAGGTATAAAATGTGCCATTATGTAACCTTCCAGTATTTCTAATGTCTATATGCTTGAGATATTGTAATAGACAAGAATGTTTATGATTTTGTATATCTGGTGGATGTATTATTTTATTGCTTATTTCTCTGTTGGTATTTTTGACTTAATGTACAATGCTTCTCCAATACTGACGGCATCAGCTGTACAATTTTGACTTGGTGCTTGTGTTATTTGTTTCATCTTCCAAACTCAATGTAAAATGTGCCATTAAGTAGCCTTCTGATATCTATTGTTTAAAAGTTGCAATTGATGTGGCAAAACTGATGTGTAGCATTTCAAGTAAATAATGTTACCATTGGAAATTGTGCATGTTATATGTCTTTATGCACACACACACACACGACATACATACAAAATTCATTCTATTGGTCACATTCTCATCTTCAAATCAGTATTCCAGTTATGTTGTACACTTCTTTTGAATAGTTTAAAGAAAGAGAGAATGAAACACATGGAATTTTCCAAGACACCAAGTGCCTTGCAAACATGTTATGTTGGAATATGATCTTGGACTGTAATAGCCTAGAGTCCAGTCTTGTTAGCTTTAGTCTGCTTTCCAGAAATTTGCTTCCCTCCCTATGCCGACTGGACTCCAGGCTAGAACTGTAACACTTTACAAAGTGACACCCAGTAAGTATATTTGTGCACACATACATTACACCTAAAGAACCCACAACTGCATGCCATTACACAAACTAATGTGTAGAAAGCTACTGTGACAGTAACATCCATTGACATATATACATGTACATATTTTTGCATCAAAAAGTACTTATACGTCTAAGGACAAGCAAATGCAGGTAAAAACATGCACACAATACAGCAAATGTAATAAGTTTGTCTCAACTGAGACAACTCACCAACCATCTGAAACTGACATTGGTAACTTACATGTATGTACTATAGGCACTACAGAAACATATATCCTGCAGTATCAGTATGCTTCCTTGGTTGTTCCTCGTATTGAAGAAAAATGAAAGAACACTGAAGCTGGACAAGGAGATAACCTGGCTGTGAAACTTCAGATTGTCCTCAATTTTACCAGAAGGTTTAACAGCTGAAAAAAATCTAGCCTGTGTTGAACAATCTCTTGCTGCCAGTCAGGCAGGCCACTAGGAGCCGATTTCACAAATATGCATCTTCTCAATCCCTCCTACTGTGACATTTCTGCTGTTTTTAACACATCCAAGACATTCATGTGACTAACATTTGCCCATCTATTGCTTACTTATTTCCACTGTGTTCTAATATTGCTGAATATGGCCTTTTACAATGTTTCAGACAGATGAACTTTCTGTAACACTACTCAGTCATTCTTATACAAACATAATGAGTAACATCATGATCCAGTCAACTAGATATATTTCTAAGGTACATTAAGAAAACAGTGTATCAACAAGCTGCAATACAGACTGGTATTTTTCAGAATGATAAGGACAATCTTCCCTAATCTCCAACACTAGAACGCTTCTGTAAGTAAAGTTCTGAAAGCATGCACATAGACAAAAATACACCCTGATGTCCACATAATTTAATACTTAAGGCCACACCAATTTAATTTGTTGGTTCTCGGATTCGCCGCTTCATTTTTTTCCGATTTGCAAATAAAAATAAAATTGGATTCAGGCTTTGAATCAACTGCAAAATGCTCCGATTTTGCCCAAAACAGTTGAAGAAAGCTCCTCGTCTGCCTTGTTTTATAGTTTTTTCATGTATCAATGCTCTGGTTTGATCAAAAATTCAGAATTCATTGTTTGAATTATAAACCAGCTTGGAATGGGGACGTCAAGGCTGCTATCGTAGCTTTTGGGGCTATCAGAGGATGCCTAGGCCTGTTTTTATTTTTTTTATTTTTTCGCCCGGTCGCTTCATATTTTTTCTAAAAAAAATCCGAGAACCAACAAATTAAATTGGTGTGGCCTAAGCACCTCATGGGTAGCAAATCATGTGCCGCTGGTGCATCTACAGCTTGCCAAATATGCACATCAGTTCACAAACACCCTCTATATACACAAATATAGAAAGTAATGTCACAATAGAATCATTTATGGAGATATTTCATAGAGAATACAAAATGTACGTAGTGTACATGGATACAGGTTCTGGAATCTATATTTATTCAATAAACCAGTCTTATAAAGGATCTATACAAAGTGCAATAATTGCTGTATGTGTACATGTATTTGCTTTCTGACAGACTGTTGGGAAAACTTCAGGTACTGTGGCATGATAACCTCTCAGACTGTTGCATTTACGTGCTGTTGACATGAGGTTAGGAGTATACATCTGATAATACATCACCCAGGAAATGATAGCCAAACTCTCAGTACTGACAAAACCTACAACTGCCTAAGCCCATTGCTACGTTTTCGTCTCTAAAGAATTGGGAAATTCTTAAGTCTTTACAACTGCAATATTATTATAGGTACTGCATGAAACACTGTTCCTCAGAAGAACAAATAGTTTTCAAGGCACTCAGTAAACATACAGCCCACTCTCTCAACAAGTATGTAACGTTATATACAGCATTCATGTTTCTGATGAAAAATATGCATGTACATTGAGAAAACTGGCTTGCTGACATGGTAATAGTGGTTTTCGCAGTGCATGTTTCTATTGTTATCTCCAGCAAGAAGGAATGTTATACAGGTATATGGAATGATGATGTTCATTTTCATACAATATCTTGCTGCAGAAGTGTTGGTAGTGGGTGTTTTGTTGGAGAGATGAGGTATTGGGCTCTAATTGCCATTCTCTCATTGGTTAATCTGCTAATTGTGATAGAAGTCAGCATCAGTCTACTGCAAATCAGGATTGCATTAAACATGCAATGTAGTTAATGATCATGTAACGTTATGATTGATCTGCATTAAATGATAAGAATTTTTCTATAGGGTACTCAAGATAGCATTGCCGGGCCATTCCTATGACATGGGTTGTTTTTGACAAATCAAGAGTCACTGATCATGAACTGGCGGAGGCATGGGGTAATGAACCTCTAGTTTCAACCCTTCTGATGATGTCAATGAACAGTCACACTCACTGCCCAAAGGCTTGAAAAAGGTGATGGGACTACCGCCTCCTTTTTATACACTCAACTGTATTGAATCAAACATTATTATATATTTTGAGGGTATTTGAGAGGCTAGCAACTCTTTTAGTAGAAAACAACCCCAAGACACAAACTTTCTACATATAGATATCTACATTTGGCCAAAGCTTTTGTTAATGATTTCATATTTACAATGGTGTTTACATCTGAGATGCTGTGTATATGTCAAATCACAATTTACGCTGTGAGGTGCATCGCATGGAAGGGTGTATAGAGTAGGCTAAGCCAGTTGCAGCAGCTGTTTGGAACGTTCACTCCCAAGCACATTGTGAGCTGCTTGGTGGATGACTCTTCTCCTCTCCTCCTCTGTTAGGGGCTCTGCCCTCAAAGCTTCCCTGTACCAAGTTCTCTCTGCAGGAAACAGCTCTGGTCCCTTGTCCATCAGTATCTGAGCTGCCTCCATACTGATGGACTTGATCTTGTGGAGGCCATACAGAATTGCCTGCAACATACATAGTAACATACAAAACATGTTTTGATCTTCAGTTGTAATGTAATGTAAAAGGGAACTGCCTACTCTTGTGATAGACACAGGGACATATCTTCACAGACAACCCAAACCACATCTTTGAAACAAGTGTCCACCTTATTTGGACATGCCACCTGTTTAAGCACGACGTCCCTTTTACCACTATGAAAAATGGAAGTACATTGTAAAAATGTATATGTATTGTTTTTGGTCTGTCTGTGTGTCTGTGTGTTTCTACATATTTGTGGTCAGCATAACTTAAGGCCTGAATGGATTGTTATGATATTTGGTATGTAGTTAAGTCTTGGAAAGATGAAAATCATGGTCGATGATGGGCCTCCTAGCAGCATTCCTTGGTCCTACAGCAGAACTTGTGACATGTGTAAGTTACTTAAAGCCAAAAGGTTAACATCGCTATGCATATACTATGTTAATGTGGAGGTCATTTGCATTATTAATGATGAAATGTTGAAATGAAACACTACCAAAGGATACGAATTCCACATGTAAAGTACATGTACATGTAAAGTACATGTACATGTAATTTGAGTTGAAAAAGCCGTAAATTAAAATACATGTAGATTATGCTTATTATATATTATTATATTACAACCTTATTACCATAATCTATGAGACAAATCCAAAAAACAAACATTTACAACAGCTCTAAATATTTCATGGCAGTATAAGGCCTCTGAATTACTGTTTGGACATGTGACCTCTTCGAACACCTGCTAAAAAGGAAGTGGCTTAAGAACTGGATGGTTCAGTTCAATAATTGATATTGATCATCAATTGATGGTTGGAGAGTATGTTGTAACATTGTAGAAGCATCGCTACCGGTCAAAACTCTGTTATCACCCCTCCCGCGCCAATTGCATCACCTTAATTCCAACGCCTACAAGCCATTAACATTCAACAAAGATTGTTACAAATACTCGTTCTTTCCGCAAACTGTGAGAGACTGGAATAGTCTACCACAAGCCACCACAGATACAGCAGAACCTAAAAAGTTCAAGGAGGCTGTACTACAACAACTAAGACAGCAATAGCGCAGCGCACTCCCCCTGCACGTTTGGCCCCAACTGAGGGGCGTTGTGCAGTAACCTATCAAGATCAAGAAGAAGAAGAAGCAGACTCCTATGTCATTATTTTGTCAACCTGCCTGGATAATGCATGCATAAAACAATGGAGGCACTCACCTCAGGCATCAGCACACACGCCACATATTTTGTATCCGCAAAGTTTTTGTCTTCCTCACACCCCAGGTAGAGGTCTGACAGACACGAAAAGAGGTCTTCGGCCTGAGTTAAAAGCAAGATAATGTATGAAGTTTAGGCAGGGATATTTGGCAGGCTAAAATTAATAAATCCATTCGTGCAAAAGCAACCATCTTGAGACAGCAGTCATTCAAAATTGCATACAAATACATGAATAATGAGTGCATATTACTACTTTGTTAAGCAAACAACATAATGAGATTTAGACAAGACTACCGGTATTTTCAGTTAAATACAAGCACTGGCCAATAATATCCTCTTGAAAACTCACACAGGAAAAGTAACTTTGGGATTATAGGGGACTTGCTGCCTTTTTGACTACATAATGCCAACAACAATGCAAAAAACATTATACAACAGCCCAGCTCCTCAATTTTGACCAATATGAAAGGAAGAATCTTTTCATGAAGACATGGGAAGATATATTGGTGGATCCCTACCAGCTCATCACTCGTAATGAAGCCAGTCCCCTGACCTTGCAACATGGCACGAACAGCTCTGTCTTTGTGAAAGAAATCTTGGTGCCTTTGAGACGGGACCGACGCATGGCAAATACCAGCCAGATAATCCTATTGAGTTTCAAAACAGGAGACGTCACAAACAACAACCTAAAAACCATTCTAAGAGGATACACTACACTGTCTACACTCTACAGTCATGGCAAGAGTAGCACTTATAATTAGGCACACTATTATATTTATATATAATGGAACATAACAAGATGACATTTTAAGATAATAGACAAGACAACTTTGTATTAGGTATACAAGGGTGCCTAAGTATTCACACAAATTGTGTGATGAAGCAAGAAGGTTTTAGGGAGACTTGGATGAAGGTACACTTTATATGCACTCCATAAAGATTATAATAGGCATATGAATTTTCATGAAATTTGTACAAATACTTAAGTACCACATAGAGCAGCAGACACAAGGACCCTAAGATTACTTCTACATGTATTTATAAGTCACTGGTTGATAAGTTAAATAGATAAATAAATAAAGAGTGGTTATGTTAGAAACAGGCCTAAGTAGACACACTGGTCTTACTTTGGCATCCTGTTGGGTTTTGATGTAATCAACAATGCGCTTCTCCAGGTTGTGTCTCATGCTCATCCTAGGAAATAGAAAATGCCTTAGTTGTGAAACCAGTTCTAAACACTGTGCCATGTATCAAAGGGCAATGTTTTACTCTGAAATACATGTATACCTAAATCAGTACATTTACTGTTCCAGGTTTGAACTTGAAGATGTGAATAGTAACTTTCTAACCTTCTGTTGGGCCTGGAGGGCCCTCTGGTTTTGGAGGGTGAAGTCTCAGTACTCTGAGACAGGGAACTGCTTTGTGTTGCTTCAGTGTCCTCGTGGTGTGTTCTCACAATTCCTTCATCATCATCTTCATCACTTCCACTAGGACTGTCAGGTGGGAATGTTTCTGGTGTTGACAAAGAATAAAAGGAAAGTCTCAGTATGATCATTCCAGTCCAATGGTCACTTGTAATTTGATACCTCAACAACTTTTTAAAAAGTAATAACTCAAACTCATCCATAGCTCTGAAAAAAATTGAAAATGTTACCATTTGGAAAGAAGTACTGAAAGGCATCGAGTCCATCCAACTTGCCACAAGCTGTTGAACAAAACACAAAATAAAATAAAATACAAGATATCAATTGTTACATACAGTATATGCTGTGGAATTTTAATTGTTTTTGTCTACAAACCACATGAGAACACAGAGTATAGTTGATACAGTAATATTTCATCAGCTACATCAATTACTTTATCACAAGTACATGTATTACCTATAGCAATGAGAAAACGTAATAGGAGGAGCTTATAAATCCATAAATACCCAGTACATGTATTAGTGTTACACAATTAGTATCACACAATTGTTCTTAACTGCACTACGCAACCAAAGGGACATAATTATCATTTTGATACCTGTACATGAATGCAGTTACAGGGAGTAGCCACTGACAGAATTACAGGGGAAAAATACTGGTATAAACAACCCAATATTTGTAGCATATCTCACCTTTCTTGTTCAGAAAATCTTCCACCTGGCTTACAGTGCTCTGAAAGAATTCCCTCTTGCTTTCAGTTCTCAAAGCCTCTTCCTAAACATAAGAATGTCAACACTCAAGCCATGGATAACACATTAATGCAAGTTACTACACAAGTAAGACATCAGCAGAAAATACATTAATTGTAGCCTGGAGGTTTTACCTTTTACAGGGGTCGAAATAGATTTTGGGGCCAACTTGCACTGGTGCAGATGAAAAAAAAAATACTTGCACCAGAAGAAAAATAGTTGCACCCCCCAAAAATAAAACGAACACAACCAAAAGTACATGTAGTAACTTTAATAAAAACTTCATGGATTCTGGTTTTGTTCCCTTTCCAGTTCTTTATTGGGTATTTCTACAGGTACTAGTAGTAACAGCGGATAAAGCAAACTTGCACCGCGGTGCATACCGGCAAAAAATTAGTTGCACGACACCAAATTTACTTGCACCAATTTGCACACAGAGGGGTATTTCGACCCCTGTTTTATGTACTACATATGTACTATTATTACACAAAATTAGTGAGGTGTGACGCAAAACAAACAAAAAAACACTCACTATAAACTGATCCTTCATCCGACTGTTGAATACCTTAACAGCATTGATGTTTACCGAGATCCTGGTTGGAGAGAAATGACAGCAGGTCCATCAAGGTCAACTCATTAGCATCTGACATATGAAATCTTTGCTCAAATATGAAGGCTTAAGCTAGAAAATAGCAAAATTCTGAATACTTGTTATTTGCAACTCACCCTTTCTTCTGACTGTACCCGATGAAGAGGACTGACATGCGCTTCTTTTTGTGGTACACATGGTTAACCTGCAACATAGGCATCAATATGTACATGTATCTGCAAAGCATACATCCTGTAACTGTAAGGAATCTATCTTGAAGATAACCAATTATTACAGTACAGGGGTCGAAATACCCCTCTGTGTGCAACTTGGTGCAAGTAAATTTGGTGTCGTGCAACTAATTTTTTGCCGGTATGCACCGCTGTGCAAGTTTGCTTTATCCGCTGTTACTATCAGTAGTACCCAGTAATACCCAATAAAGAACTGGAAAGGGAACAAAACCAGAATCCATGAAGTTTTTATCAAAGTTACTACATGTACTTTTGGTTGTGTTTGTTTTATTTTTTGGGGGTGCAACTATTTTTCTTCTGGTGCAAGTATTTTTTTTCATCTGCACCAGTGCAAGTTGGCCCCAAAATCTATTTCGACCCCTGCAGTATGTTGCAGTTAACAGTGTTATTAATGACACTACAAAATGTACTCACAATGGCTGGCCAGGAAGGATTTCTCCCACTCTTTACCCACACAACCTCTCCTGCCTTAAAGGCTGGCTCTGAAATATATAAATAGGAGTCAAGTCACAAATCAAAACTGTAATGTTCATTACCAACAAAACCTTTTCAAGATTTATACAATCCTATTACAGACTAGAGTCTAATTACCCCACAACTTCATCCATCCAGGTGTTCAGGCTTATGATAATAAAATATTAACATTGTGGCATCAAAATTTTGCATGTACCTCATCTATACATTTTTATATCATACCCGGGCGGCGAAACAGTGCTCCCGGCTGTGTTGTATTCTCCCGTACGACCGGGTGTATAAAACGGGCTTCCATAGAACATTCGAACGCGTTTCGCTCCAACCATGTGCGCCGCTTTCGAAAATTCGAATACAGAATTCGGACGTTGGAATGGATGTTGAGCAGTTTTGTTTGTTTAGGGACACCAAATTTTCACTCATTTCCTCTTGAAAGACGTGTTTTCTAAGGTGGGTATGATATAAATAGCAACACATATTCCGCATCACCCTCGGTCTCGGCCCTCCCGCGAGTCGGATCGTGGTCGGGCCGATACCTCGGGCAATACGGAATACACCGTGTTGTATGCTCTATGTATTGAACAAATGTGGTTATAACCAAAGGAGGTTCTCTGCGATAAATCCCCTGGAGTTGGGAGAAACAAGCTCAATCACAGAAACCAGCAGTGTTGACTACTCAGTGATTATTACCAATGAAAGCAAATTTAATTCTCCTTGCTTTTACCAATAGGATCAACTCCACGCCTTTCAAAAAAGACAGAAATCATGGGCTTACTGGACGGGTCCTGCTGCAGGGAAGTGTTAATGTCTGGGAGGTCATCGTCTGAATCACTGTCCTCACTGTTCTCACTACCAATGTCCTCCTCTGGCTCTTGGTCCTTTGTCAACAAGCTGAATGTAAAAAAAAAAAATTCACAAATTTCACCTTTGCATATAAAACTCTTAATGATGAATCAGCTTGATGTGAAAACATATTTTCTAATTCTAACAGCCAGCTTCAAACAATAGAGCCCATTTCCTGGATACTTCGTACTTGAGTCTACCTGTAGTACTTATTGTAATAGATGATATAAGCTGGAACAGAACTGTCTGCTAAAATAGTGCAATACACCAGAAAGTGAAATACAGCAAAATACAAGCAAAATGCATGTACCTGTGGCCATTTGTAGAGCTGTTTTCAGGGGTGGTTACTGAGCTCTCTTCCTCAAACACAGGTGCAGCAAAGGAGGACCCATTCCATTGCTTCCTTCTCTTTGATGGTACACTTTTGTCTTGACTCAAGTTTCTTTTTACAGCATACTCCCTTCTTATTTCCAAGTCTGGTCTATCTGAGGCCACTTTTCTAATGGGACAAGTGTCTTCCTTCAAATCTGTATCACTGTGTACATCTCCTGTTTGAAAAGTTGCCATTTTGGAAATTCTGGAATCATTGCCTGTCTTTGTATTGTCTGTTTCTCTTCCCCTTCCACGTCTCTGTGCTCCCCTACCTCTTCTTCCATAGCGTGGAAATCCATTTGGAGGTACAAGTGGAAATGTCTGTTCTGGCTGCACTTGTGACTGAGGTGGCTGCCTAGAACAGCTTCTTCTGTTTGTTCTTCTTCCTCTAGTCTGCCCATGGCTGGCATTGTTCATGTGATCACCATCTTCCGCGATAGTGTGTCCTGGAATCTGCTGTGTTACAGGTCCATTATACAAGGTTTCCGTGGTGACAGTACATGGTGATTTTCTGCTTGGTCTATTCCACTTGCCTCTCCCCCTTCTTATACCTCTTCCCCTCCCCCTTCCCCTCCCTACACTTCTACCCCTCCCCACGCCTCTGCCTCTCCCCCTCCAAGCCCCTCTTCCACAGTGTAAAGGAGCCGTTTGTGCTTCTTTAGCCTTAGCACTGGGGTGACGTGATGTCAGTGTAAAGTTCTCTTGCAAAAGTTCCAAAGGGACCTTCACAATCAACTTTGATGGTGCATCCTTCATGTCTGCTTGGCCCAATCTCTCAGACTCAGCAGAGTCTAATAAAAAGAAAATTATTATTGCAAGTTATATTCAAATTACGATTGTAATGTTACCTGTAACAATATCTATAACATTATCACAGCAATGGAACCAGTGATTTCTACCTGATTTCCCAAGCTTAGGTCTGTGATTGCAATGTCACCTGTGACAATATCTAACCATTATATCAAAACAATGGTACCAGTAATTTCTTACTAATTTCCCGAACTTGGGTATATTAATATCTTTTCAGTATTTGCAGAAATACAGGCAAAGTACCTGCAGCAACCCCACTGCTGCCACCATTTTTGAGCATTTGGAAGACCAAGATATTAACGGCCACATGGAAATGATGGTCAGTCCCTAATCAAAATATGATGATACTTTTAGGCATACCGGTGTTATGATACACTGTGCATAAGACTAAAAGGGTGCAGTAGTAAGGGGACAGTAACTGGAAGAGAAGGCATCAGCCTGTAACAGTTACACGTAAATTATCCCGTCGACTGTAAACCGGACTTACCACGCGTCGTTCGACCCCTCGTACAACAACCTCTGCCACTTCCGGATCGTAACCGAGCCATTTCTACTTCTAGTGAGTGGTGAGCGTCTGTTCGATCCTCAGTCCGCAGTGATGATGTTGTGTTTCAGGTGTTCATTTTCGGGGAAGATTTAGGCTTGCTCCTTGTTTGTTGTCCGGAAAGCTGACGGTTGAGGTGTTGGTGGACGCTAGTTTGCCAGGCCTGAAGCCTACATGCCCAGATGCAGGTAACTTTACAGTTTACCCGCAGCTCGACTCTGAACGACACCTCCCAACCTCTCCTCTGTCCTCTGTAGTAGCTCTCCTCTGTACTTCTCTCTCCCACCTGGGTCTCGCGTCAAACTCTCACGAGATCATGGCGTCTACAGAATAGTTCATTCAGTGATGCGTGAGATCGTACACGTATGACAAGAATTACTATTTTCAATCCAAACATCTAACTGAATATTACATCTGACTTACGTTAAACAAAGAGATTTAAGCCATTCATTTGTATTATTGTGTCACATTGCTTTAGTTTTAAGAGTATATTAACGATAGCACGGTTATCTTTTACCCTACAAATATAATGGTCTCTTCCAACTCGGAAACAACAAGAATGTGTTTGTAGAGGCACGCAACATTTCGTGGCGCGGGGATGAAGGACTAACTGTTATGTGTAAGTCTGGGAAAGCTTTTTATGACGTGACCGATGAGCAATTGGACGTTTGCAGACAGGAACACTGAGACGTAGGGAATCATTCGAGAAAAACAACAGCACAACTGTTGTTTGATCTTTATAATTTGTTTGGTCACCTGAGTCATGCATGCTGCTAAGTGGCGCTATTAAAAAGTCAGCACGTAAATCCTGGGCGTTAATTTCAGTCTGCTTTAAGTAATACTACGTAAGACTGAGGACGCCATATTTCTTACAAATGGCCTCGACGGACATGACGGACACGCAATCACCGGGCCATTTTCAGCTGACCTCTCAGTCTTCAACTGACGACGGCGAAGTTTTCGAGGACAATGGCTACACACGAAGGCGGTCATCATCTGTGTTTTTGGAAAGAACTCATTCGTTCAGGGACGCTCTTCGGTTAAACTTTGAGCGGAGTAGGGGGGTGTCGGAGGCCAAGTCACAAGGAGAAGAGTTAATGAGGTGTTACCTACGACAGGAGATAGAACGTGCAGGGTTTCCAGTTCCAAGGCCAGCTATGGTGTCTGTGGACTCACGTCAGTCATCAGGAGCAGAGGAGGATGCGCAATCACAACAGTACGTCACAGTGTTCGAAATACTTTTTTGAACCAGGTAGCACAGTGTGCACCTTTGAGTTCAGCGGTACATATTTTCAGGTTCCGTGGTGCACTACCTGAGTCAGGGAGCAACTAGCGCACAAGAAAATCAGGTAGCAATTGCTAGTGTGCTAGTGGGTATTTCGAACACTGCGTCATCACAAAATCTGAATGATTGGCTTATAACAACATAACACATTTGTTTACCAAGGACACACCAGGCAATGATTAGTTCACAAACAGATGTTGCACACTGTTATCATTCATTAGGTTCTAGCTGATGACCATAACAGCTGATAATTATTAATTTAAAGATGGGATTAACAAGATCATCAAAGGTCTTTTTACCCACATGGCCATGTCTGGGTTTTCTGTAAATCCTGTGCAGGTCAATCAACTATCAAATCATGACTCAATAATTCTTCTAATTATAACATTAGGGATAAGAAGTATATAAAGAAATAAATGATATAGATAGATATGTAGATAGATTAGATATAATATATACATTTTGTTGATAGATATTATAAAAAGTTACAAGGGTACATTGTAATACTAATGTCAATAGTTGATGTAATTTGTGATCTCCACTCCTTGTTCCCTACAGCAGTTCTGATGCAAGTCTTCTTGCTATAGATGTGGAAGCGTTGACTCGCCAGCTGACACACCTTATCAAGAAATTTGCTTATGTCACTAAAGGAGAGAGGGAAAAGCTCAGACAAAAAGCTGCTCTGGTAAGTTACACAGGGTTGCTTGTTAAAATTAATGGTCAGGTCTCTATGGCAAGTATGCACACTGTGAATAGAGGATACAAAATTATGTGAATTGTACTCATCATCATTGTACTGATTGATACTAGAACACTAGTATGCTAGTTCACTAGCACTGATAGGTTTAGCATTTACTGTGTACAACATGCATAATCATGATTGTTTGGTTATGTGTTTTTGTAGGAAGTCCAGAGAGAAAACAGTCCAAGAAACAGTTCTGAGTTTGCTGAAGAAACGAGGAGCCAGCTGTTTAAGAATGGCATCAACGTGAGGAAGATCATTGTCCTGATTATCTTCTGCCGGGACTTGACTGTAGCAAACCTGAGGCAAAGCAGGAAGGAGAGGGCAGCAGATATTGTGAGCTGGTCAGTCAGGTTCATTGGAAACTGGGTGTCAGACTGGGTGGCACCATACGGTGGATGGGTAAGCCGGGACTTATCTTCTGCAAGTCTCTGTAAAAGGCTAGCTTGGCAAACCTTCGTTGTAAGGCTAGATGTCCTTCTGTGCTTTAGTATCCATTTGTACTGTAAGGCCCATTAGAATTTGTTGGGAAAACCATTTCTTTCCTAGATATTATAAACAATGTTGTAGCAAGCAGTATCATATATACATTGAAGCATATTTGATGACAATTACCTCAGGCCTGTATGTCAACAATATGACACCAATTCGCTTAAAGCATACAGAACATTGCATTTACTGTACAATCCGCCATCACTGCACTTACTACACTGCACTATCAGATGGGAAACTTTGTTCAAGGTATTTTCTGTTTTCATTTAGGCCAAGGTGCTGCAGCCTCCTGAATGCCAGACCAACCGGCTATTGTATACAGCTGCAACAGTTCTGCTGCTCACATGTGCTGCTGTTGGACTGGGAGTCCTCTTCCAACATAAAAGACTTCAATGATGAATAGCTTGAATCCCATCCTTCCCAAAGAAAATGTGCAATGCTATCACTCATTTTGAGCTGAATAAGTACAGCTACACGGGAAGACACGACCAAGATGCAAAAGAGGCTTAGTGTTATGGAGACTGCAGAATTTATAGCTTAAAATTTCTGATCATGTGCACATTAAGTAATAACGTGTAACTACAAAACAGCATCTTATGCTCATATGAAGTACATTGTATTTGATAGGTATTGAGGACATATTGTAAAATTCTTCGTTTAGTCAATGCAAGGACATTATTGTGTGTAATGTCCTTGGTCAACGGAACAAATTTTCAAGATTGACAGAACATTTTCTCTCCAATCTCAGTCATATCCAGGCAACTATAGAGCCAATATGCAAGAAAGTACAACATTGTTTCCAATATGAATGAAATTCCATTATATTGCAGATGCCTAAACAGGGCTCTCTCTTGTCCCAATTTTTTTCTGTCCAGTCAGTTTTGTTTCATAGAATAAGCACCGCATGAAAAATCTGGAAAAAGGTTAATTTCTTAACCCTCTGGAACAACCACATTGTAAAGTTCTGAATTTGTACATGTTAGAGATTTATAGCACATGAAATGTATCAAATAAAATGTATTTGCCATTTTACACAAAAGAGTTGTTGCAATGGTAGAAAAGTATGTTGTACAGGTTGACAAATACAAAAATCCTTGTTATACAAGTGACAGTAAAAATTCATTTGTGAACCTTTTATTTGTGGTGTCTGATGACTTGATATACATGTAGTGTAAATATCAATTTTCTATGGCAAGGCCAGAGAACATGTAGAACTTATATGTAGAGTTTTGTGGTAATATCTTGAGCAGAGAAAACAAAAATTGCTCTTACCATGTTTTCTTCCATCTTTGATGTCAGGTAATGTACAGTGATTGCATTCACATGAATGTGACATAAGTATTGCCTGCCACGCTGTGATGTCACATGCAAATACTGTACTGAAAACAGGGTTTGGGGTTCATCCCAGGCCAGATTGTTACAGATTCATAGGTGGTTTGATGTTAGGATTTTTCAAGTCCCCACACTGACATACCTGTGACCTCTTGCCTTTCTGCAGTTCACTATTGTACCAAAATTACCAACAATGGTAGGAACATATTTACTGACCAAATAGTTCAAAGGTAGAATCATGCACAAATGGTGGATGGGTAATCTGGGACTTATCTTCGGCAATTCTCTGTAAAAGGCTAGCTTGTAAAACATGGCAAAACTTTGTTCTAAGTAAATCTTAGGCTAGATGTCCTGTGCTTTAGCATCCATTTGTACTGTAAGGCCCATTAAAATCTGTTGCGTACTAGTAATCCGTTTCTTTCCTACATAAACTATAAACAATGCTGTAGCTGTCATATGCTCATTGTGTTTATGCATACACACAGCTGTGTTTGTAACATTGCAACAGATCAAAACACATGAAAGTATACAAATTACAATGTCTCTCTTTAGTGAGCAGGAAAGTTGCTGGTGAAAGTTTTTAGGCAAAGACCTGTGAATCTTTATAATACAACTGCAATAAGATACAAAACTGTTAAGAAATGTACACCTACATTCACTGTGAATAACAGTATCTCACCAATATGTACTATATTCAACATTGTGTGATATGCTGACTGCATGAATTATCTACAATTGCAAGGCTAAAAGTGTACAAGTTGAGACTGCCTAGTTTCCTTCAGTGTGCTCTGTTATTGAGTCTTCCCCCTCTTCTGTGCTGTCCCCACTGCTGTCTGTGTCCTCAGACTCTGTGCTGGTTCCTGGCCCATCTCCTGCTCCAGTGTGGTCTGGACCCAGCAGGATGAAGTCCAAACCCTGCATGGTGATATCAAATGTGGAACATGGTAATGTACTTGCTCTGAGTCTGGGGTGTCTTTTACCATAGGCACTGAATCATAGCTTCTACAGAATGCCATGTACTAAAAGATACCAGTAGTTTGTCATCATGACTGCAGCTTTTGGCATACATGTACTGTACATGACAAAGCAGCGATGTCATATCTTGAAATGACTTACCTTCCAGTGTGCAGGTCTCTCCTGGAGAGGGTTTTCCCTGAGGTCAATCTTACACAGCTTGTTCAGACTCAACAGAAGATCATCGGGTAAAGAAGAGATCATGTTTTTCCTCATACTCAGGGAGGACAGTGCAGGGGTGTCCCCCAGACCAGCTGGCACCTCTGCAAACCTGTTCCCATCCACATTCAGGTAAGACAAGTTCTGTAACCTGAAGAAACTTTCAGGAAGCCTGTCAAGTTGGTTCTGGGCCAGATTGAGCCAGGACAACTTAGACAAGTTACACAACTCATCTGGGAGAGAAGACATTTGGTTGTTCTTGGCACTGAGTTTTTCCAGCTTCTGGAGTAGACCGATTTCTGGTGGCAGGCCCATCAGTTTGGTGTCGGCTATCCACAGTTGGGTTAAATCTTGCAGCTTTCCTACATTGAAAAGAATAAAACATCCAAAGACGACTTTTAAAATAAGATAAATTGAGACGACTTTTGCTTCTCACCTGTTAACTCACCTAATTTGCAGTTGTACAGTATCAAAAGACCAACTTTAATTTATTCATGTTATCTTTTTATCTTTGTTTTTTTAATTTCAGTTTTTAATATACCGTCATGCTACATGTATTTTAGCTACATGTATTTTCCTACCCGCATGTATTTTTTTTAAGACGGACATATTAACATTACAACCAAGGAAACAGCCCCCCTCCCCACACATATTTTTCTTTACCTATTTCTCCGGGAAGAAAGCCCAAGCTGTTGTTGCTCAGACTCAGGTAAGTCAGTGTGCTAAGTTCACCTATTCCAGTCGGAAGTAGAGTCAGGCTATTACAGTCCAAAGTCAGTTCTTC
The DNA here is from genome assembly GCA_013266295.2 of Branchiostoma floridae x Branchiostoma japonicum. NCBI lineage: Eukaryota > Metazoa > Chordata > Leptocardii > Amphioxiformes > Branchiostomatidae > Branchiostoma > Branchiostoma floridae x Branchiostoma japonicum. The sequence goes on from CM023823.1 coordinate 23,736,072, forward strand.
AAGTTGCCGCAGGGCCAGGAGTTCGGTGGGCGGCATGAGAAGTTTGTTGTTGTTGAGAAGCAGTCGTCTGACATGTGTCACCTGACGTATCGTTGGTGGTAGGACGCTGATATCGCGGTGACTTAAGTTCAGAACAGCTTCCTGCTTCTGGAGACACTGCTCGATCACATTGTCTACTTCTGGAGTCCCCATTCTGCCCCAAAGTGTACGAAGTTTACTTCACAAATTTGTCTATGACCGCCATTTTGACTACGGACTATTCCATTCGTTGGTAGGGGGATTTGTAATCTACAACCCCTGAGTTGAGGCTCATGAGCATAACGGCCCTATCTTATCTGTGTGTGTGCGCGCGCTAGCCTGGATGCTAGCTATTTTAGCTTCAGTAAGTCACTTCCCTGGCAGGGAATCAACGATGAGGCTATGTACACGCCCCCAATTGTGTGTGTGTGTGTGTGTGTGTGTGTGCAAACAGAAGCTATAGGTGAATTGTAACGTTAATATGTATCTTTTCTCTAGTGGCTTTCTCAGGTATTGCATCAGTGCTATCTACATTTTTTTTCATATATTGCTCTGAACATGGTATGAGGAAATGCTACGATCACAGCTTTCTGTCAAAGGATAGAACTTAAGGAAATATGTGATCTGGGTAGTGGACACCAAAGGATACTAGTATACTAACAAGTTATGCAAATCAGTAATTTATTTACATACTCATGAGAAAACACTAGGTTAGCTCGAAGTCTGATCCATATTGTCAATAGTAGTCTTCAACACGAATACATGTACCATATGTAACAGCAACTTTTGCAGAGATTCAAAGAAGACATATACATTGTACTACCGGTAGTATAGAATCTAATCACCAGGTAATGGTACATCTCTGTCCATCTCAAAAAAACCTACCTGATAAATTATAAACTAAAGGGGAGTTCAGGAAAATCTGTGAAACTTGAATTCAGACATAAAAGAGGGTCACAATGTCACTCATAGTACAAAATAATAAGGTATTAACTGAATTCCTAGAGTACTACGTACAAGTTTGGGTGATACCTATTTATCATTTGTAGTTTTTTGTTGTTGTACATTTCACTCAAATTTCAGTACACGTGTATATCAAAGTTCTCAATAACTACAAATACATCCGGTGTTACACAATCTCCACAATCCTTCACAGATACTTTTATTCTTCTCCTTTGAACTTCTTTACAGAAGGGTTAGAGTCAAGCTGGTAAACATCTTTTACTTTAGAACCAATATTCTTCCCCAGTCTATGGTCCTTGAAATTCTTAAGCTGGCGCACAACTCTCTTCTCTGAGAGATCCTTCCTCAGATGTGGTGCGTACATCTGCTTGAAGAAAATGTTTTCCTGGGTGTCTCCCAGGTGATAGTTGAAGCGTGTGGGAGGGTTGAAGGGTACCGGTTCTGGGCCCCACCCAGCCTGAAGGGGCTCTGTGCGGTTTCCCAACACCTGTAACAGTGTCCTTAACACATTGTCATTGAAACCAATGACCTGGCCATCCTGGATGTCGTCAAACAGAGGCTGACTATCCTGGTAGAACAAGACATTCCTCCGTGGGTTGTCTTCCTGTTGAAGACTGAGAGTGTTCAGCTGATAGCAGCCAAACGTGAAGTAGCGACCTTCTGTTAGGATGACTTGTGAAGTGATAGGGTAATGCAGGTCCTGGTACCAAGTGAAGCCTGTGTATAGAGAGCATACAGTTAGTTTGAATGATAATCTTAGCTAGCTTTTTTGAAATAGCAACAGGTTTACTACAGAACCTCTGATATTACCAGTAAGGAAAGTAGACCCAGCTGTCTCTTAGCTTAGAGAACAACTTTCCCCATCTTGAAAGAACTGAGAACAAAGAATTTGAATTTATTATACATGTATATCTACAAATTCTTCCTATTTAAGGTCTGCTGAAGGTATGCTTTTTTGTACTAAGGTTACCACAAAACAAGGTTTCAAAAAGTCACTCAAGGTTCAGGGTTACATAAACAAACATGCAAATGGCCTGACAACAAGGAACACAAGAGTAGAAGCGAAAAGATGTACAGTGAAATTATGCTCAGAATCACATTCACACCTCTATAGAAAGCCTGTGCTGCTGTCCATCCAAACAGACCCATGACTGCAGCCCCCATGGTCCTTAGCTCCAGCTGGTCCCCAGTCTTATCCTTCTGCAGGTCCTGTCGAAACTTCTCACGGCTGATGTCCTTAGAGATCACACGGAACTGGGTGTGTCCACACTGAATGGGGGATTCGATCTTGAATCCTGTTATATAAAAATGTCAAGCAACAATATAGAATACTGCAAACTTAATATCTACCTGTATACTGATTGATGGAAATGAAAACAGATATATACCTCAAACCAATTTTGCTCCCTATTCTGGCACAATAATTCTCTTTGATAACATCTTTCAATTGCAATAAAGGTGATATGATACCACAGCAAGGTGAATGTTGTGAGGCAATAAAGTAGCATACCTGGAAAGATGGTGTTTTTTCTGGTCACTTCAAAGATGGCAAGATGGCTAGGAGACCACTCATAGACAGGAACCTCTCCATCAATACTCACATCACTGTCCATTGGGCAATACTGGTAAAAAAAAAAAAAAGCCACAAACACATCAATGCTCATGTGAGTTCTTTATTAAGTTATGGTTCTGCAGTGCTGGAGGTCTAGGTCTGCAACTAGGCTAGTCAGCCATTGTTTCATATATCATCCATTTTTTAAACTAAAAGGGACTTTCCCATGACCTGAATAGTGGGTAAAGGAGCACAGCAGTGTGTTCCATGTTGTGAACTCACCTGTGGTAACGGATGGTGTGTAAGGATCTGGATGTCCGGTTGGTCCAGCAGCTGGCACCAGTACTCTGTATGTGGCCAGCAGTATTCTACCTTGGCATCATGGATTATGTTAGCTGTGGCAAGATGGGGTGCTCCACCCGACATAGCAGTGGTTAGAAGACGTGCCAGCTCCTTTGTAAACACGACGCCAAAGCGGTATGGCTCCTTCCACTTCTTATCATTCCTCCTCATGTAAAGCCTCTCTTGGAGTAGAAGATCAATTACCTTCACAGGGGAAAAAATTGTGTGCATTTGCCCATTCATGTTTGAATTACCACTGCAAATAAATTCAACTTCAATATGTAATACTGTAAGTTCATTTATGTTTGCAAATATAGTAGCAGAGCAAAGTAGTACCGAAGTTATCTTAGATGTGGATAACTAAATGGCTACATTGATTGCATTTTGATTGCATCACATCTGTACATATACATGCATTTATGCTCTGTTCATTTAAGTCATTAATATTTTGTCAATTATTATTAGTTTTGGATATCATTGCATACAATACCCAGATTATGTTTCAGTTATTTTACACTGACCTCTTCTGCTTACATCTAAGTTTATCTCATCTGATTTTGTTTATTTTTTGTCTACTAATTGTAAAAGTTTTGTTCTTTGATTTTATTTGATCGTATTGTATTGTAGCGGACTCCAGGAAGAATAGTGTGAAATTAATTGTAACACTAATGGAGATCCAAATAAAACAAACAAACAAATGGAGAAGCCATCATCACTGCTCAGTTTTTCAGACCTTAACACCATAATATCGCCTGTGTTTGTGTTTGTTTGTTTGTATGTATGTGTGTGTGACTGTGTGTGTGTGTGTGTGTGTTTGTGTTGGTGTGTGTGTGTGTGTGTGTGTGTGTGTGTGTGTGTGTGTGTGTGTGTGTGTGTGTGTTTGTGTGTGTGTGTGTGTGTGTGTGTTTGCATGTTCGCTAATCTCCAAACAATATATGGAGGTCTTCCACGGCTGTCTCAAAAACTCACCCACCATAGAGTAAAATTTGTAGGACATTGTTACCGAGCTCTAAGCAGAAAATTATTTCTTCTGTTCTCTGGAAGCCTAGAGGACGAGTGCATTGTAGAAGCCTGACTTTAGCCGATAATTTAACAAGAGACACTAGTACTGGAATAGAGTTAGAATATCTAGAAAAAGTAATGTTAAACAGAGAGAACTGGCGAGATGTATGTGCTGGCTTAGACCAGGCTGATGACCGCTAATGTATGTATGTATGTATGTATGTATGGTGAAGCAATGAAAAAAGAAACTCACTACGTATATCTCGAGTTTTTACCCCCACCGCAAAGCTCGGGATCTGTCAGGTTTGTTTAGATACAAAAGTATCAGGTAAACACTGGCATTTGAATGAGCTACAGCCAAATTATTGAAATGACACCAGTGTTACTCCCCTCTCTCAGTGGGTCAGTCTAGCCAATGAGAAAGCATAAAGAGGTCAATTACAGGGAAAATCATGGCAAAGGTCCCTCATATTTTACAAGATTTGGCAAAACTAGTTTTCGAACACAAATCTCACAATGTGCATTGTGCTTGTAGCAGTGCAGGTATGGAAAAAACAAGAATACATTATCGAAACCTGCATCATGATTACCATTTTCGTCATAAATATTTAGTATTATTCAAATAACCAGTTTCTGACAATCAACACCACCATCATACATAAGAACGATCCCGGGTTGTTTGTCACACGGCATTACAGATCAGCTACCGAAGGACGCACCCAACAAGAACGACAACAACCGGTGTCTGAGGCGTTCTACACGGGTTCCTCCCCAGAAAGTGACAACTGCTACTGAAGCTAGGCTGGTCAGTGGAAAGGTATGTTTCTGCTAATTAATGGATAAATGTTAAACTAGAGAGGTAACACTTGCAAAGCAAATGCATAATATTTACCTTCATGCGGTCTCAGCTATACAACTACTGCTCTGTTTATTCTTATTCAAACACATTTATAACCTATTATATGGTTACCAGCTCCTCCAAGGGGGCCTGCATGCCCTTTTTCGTAAGGCGTAATCAGGGCTTTTTAGTCACCGTAATCCGTAGGCAGACGTCCCAAAAGTCAACGTAATTCGTAATAGTACATTTGCCAAAAAGCGTAAAGGCGTAATCAGCTCTGAGAATTTAACGTAATTCGTAATCGGCGGTGAAAATTTTGCGTAATTCGTAATCACTACCCCCCCCATGCAGGCCCTCCTCCAACTATGGTTGCCCTGCTAAATAATGTAACTCAACACCACAGGGTGTCTGCTACAGACCAGTTACCATGGTGACAGACGTCTGGTACAGGGCCGCATTGCCCTTATGTGTTTGGAGAAGAAGAAGAAGAAACAGAGCAAGGTCAACATAACTGGTTTACTTCTCGAAGCAGATTTTAGATACCGGAAAGATTGTAACGTTTTATGACTGTTGGCAACAGGAGGTAGCTATCAAAGACGTCCAGCCATCAGAAAACGTTCAACAATCTTACACACGAACAGATCCACTTTGATATCAATTTAGTTCTAAAGAGCCAAACGGGGGTGCTAGCTGCGCCCTGATACTTTTATTATATGTAGTCATACCCCTGAGACCAATTCTAGAAGAAGCAGAAAATTTCAATGGGCTATGCCACGTTGCCATTAAGTAGACTGATTAAAAACGTTTTAGACATGTTGTTAACTGTTATTTTACTATCACAAGTCTTCAGACAAGACACCTATAGTAACTGTTACAGCTTATTTCTGTACGCTTTACTGTTTTTGTGCAATTGAATTATTTTTAGACAAGAGTTGCTACCGTATTTCTAGACAGGAGACGAAACGCAGTCCTGTATAAATTTTGATATATCTGAAATAGACGAACCTTTTTTAAGAGAATTTGTGCGATTTTCTTTTTTTCCTGCTAATCTCTTATCTGGGTTGTAGAAACAAAGTCATAAAAACGCCAGTAAAACAGTAAACAGCCTTAATGTTACTATTCAAACAGCCAGTTTCAGACAATTAACACAACCATATGCATATAAACAGTACCACAGTAATGCAAAACTGTTTGCTTTACACTACAAAGGAGCAACTACGTAAGCAAGTATCCTTCGAACACAACAGCCTTGAAATTTAAACAGGCAAACAACACGTATAAAACTGTTACAAAGTTCCTAACTGACAGCTACATTGATTCAGTTTGTTGGCAGTTTGTTGATAGATAGATGGATAAATGTCAGTGGTACCTAAGAAAAAACAGATCTCGTGACGATTTTCCCTGGATAAATGAGATAAATTGAAATGGAGACAACACGTGTGTGGATTAACAGAAGAGCTTTCCGTTCTTTCTAGGTCATCATGGGAAGAAAGCTGCACCACATGCTGATTTTCCTTCTCATCATCCTGAAGGAACCCAACATGTCAGAAGCTGACTGTTTTTGTGCACCATCATCACGCTGCAACTGTGAAGTCCGGAGTCTCCGCAGCATCCCAAAGGACCTCCCCAAATCCATCTCTCATTTGTACTTGCATGATAATCTTATTGCGACTGTAAAGCGGTCTGAGCTGTCAAGGTATAAGGAATTGATTACGTTGGATTTGGAACAAAATCGAATTAGCATTGTTGACTGTTTTCCCAATCTACCCCATCTCAAAGAGTTGATTTTGACGAAGAACCAAATAACTACCATTCAGTCCGGTACATTTTCAAATCTACCCCTGCTAAAAACTTTGTGGCTGAACAGAAACCAGATAACAACGATTTCACCTGGTTCTTTTGCAAATCTACCCTTGCTCCACACGCTGTGGCTTTCACGTAATAAGATAGCAAAGATTGAGGCAGGTACATTTGAAAATTTACCCCAGCTACGTCGGTTGTGCCTAAACGACAACCAGATAACAATAATTCAGCCTGGTTGGTTGAAAAATGTATCCCTGCTACAATACTTGTACCTGACCTGCAACCCGATAACAAAAATTCAGTCTGGTGTATTTGCAAATCTACCCTGTCTATTAATTTTGGTCCTTGAGCCCACCAAGATGAGAAACATTCCGGTTGGTATATTTGTTAATCTTCCCCAACTCACAACATTGTCCGTTAAAAAAAGCCAGGTAACAATGATTGAGTCTGGTGCTTTTAATCTTCCCAAGCTCGAAACGTTGAACCTGGATAGAAACAAAATAACAGAGATTCAGTCTAGTGCCTATACAAATCTTCCCCAGCTCAAATTGTTGTCGCTGCGGTTCAACAAGATAACAAGGATTCGGTCTGGTGCACTTACAAATCTTCCCGTGCTTGAAACGTTGTTCCTGGATGGAAACCGGATAACACTAATTGAGTCTGATGCATTTACAAATCTTCCTCAGCTCAAACAGTTGGACTTGTGCTACAACAAGATAACAAGCATTCAGTCTGGGGCATTTTCAAATCTGTGCAAACTCCGAACGTTAGACCTTATGTCGAACAAGATGATAGCCATTTCCCCTTTAGCGTATGGCTTGTTGCCATCTATTCCTGACATAACACTTGACAGGAACCCCTGGCACTGTGACTGCAAGATGGCTCCCTTCATGCTAAATACGACTAAATTTCCTTCATTCAAAAACAAGATAATATGTGCTCAACCCTCCAAATTCCGGGGACAGAAGCTTGCAGATGTCAATTATGAAGAATTGATATTATTATGTAAAGAGCCAACTGTATCATCACCTACTGTTGATATCCAAATGCCATCTGCAGTGTCAACATCTTCAGTTTGCAACATAGAAAGCAATACTAGCCCATCAGCATATCCTGTTGGCTCGACATCCATTTTTACACTGCCTGGCTATATCCAAGTAAGATCTGATAGCTGTTCCACTATCACTTCTCGTTATAACTGGTACTTCAAACACAATGGGGGTTCACCAGAAAGCCATGCGGGCAAAACAAGCAATCCAATATCAACTTCACTCATTACAATCACTTCAGACAATCCAGAAATCAGCAATTCCCCAAAATCTGCTTCCAGTCTCCCCCTACCTGTTCTGATTGGCTCTGTCTGGGGTCCAGTAGCTGGCATTGTCCTGATCGGCACCATGGTTGTGACAATTTGGTACAAGAGAAGGACAAGGAATCCTCTAGATCCAAATGTTAGTGCAACTGGTAGACACACTAAGAGAGCAGTTTCTGCAATGACCAGTAATAACCAGTATGAGGATATTGACAAGCATCAAGATCAGGCAGGGCAGGGTCAATCCTCCACAAAAACTACAGCTGTTGTAGTAGCTAGTGGTCCTGATCAGCAATATGAAGACATGAACCAACATGATCAGACAGGGCAGGGCCAGTCTCAGGCCATTGCTGAATCCTCCACAAAAACTACAGCTGCTGTAGTGGCTAGTGGTCCTGATCAGCAATATGAAGATATGAACCAACATGATCAGACAGGGCAGGGTCAGTCTCAGGCCACCACCGAACCCTTAGATGCTAAAAATAAATCTTATGGCATAGGGCCGACTGCCTCCCAGCCAAATTGTATGTACAAAGGCGTGGCCCAGTCTGGAGTCATCACTGAATCCCAGACAAACATAACTGCTGCTCTACTGAGCAGTGGTCAGGAGCAAACAGGGCATATTCAGCCTCGGGCAATCAGTGAATCCTTGGATGCTAAGAATATATCTTATGGCACAGGGCCGGCTGCCTCGCAGCCAAATTCTATGTACAAAGTCCAACACAAACACCATAGCTGATGTAACAGTCAGTTTTACAGCACAATGAAGTCAAGTGCTTACACAGTTACAGTATCTTCTAGCTCAAGTTTGAAACAACCGTAGTACCATAAAAGATGGCTGAGTTTATGTTCAAACTTATATAACGATACATGTATTTGTGATTAATTCATAAGGAGAGTTTGCAAAAAAAGTTCATTTATGTTTGCAGCACTTACATTTTACAGCACAATGAAGTCAAGTGCTTACACAGTTACAGTATCTTCTAGCTCAAGTTTGAAACAACCGTAGTACCACAAAAGATGGCTGAGTTTATGTTCAAACTTATATAACGTTACATGTATTTGTGATTAATTCATAGGGAGAGTTTGCAACAACAAAAAAATGAACTTACAAATTCTGCAATAATGTCTCAATTCAGATGATTGAGTCACTTTAATAATCTCCAAGCAGATCTTACGGTGGCCGAAGACAGTATCCAATTGGCCAGACACTTCGGTGGCTAATGGTAACTGTCTGGCCAATTGGATACTGTCTTTGGCCACCGTAAGATCTGCTTGGAGATTATCACTTTAATACATACCTGTGACTTGACCTGCTCAAATATGTCATCCAATGGTACTTCTGTAATAGACTTGGGCAGTTGCTTCACCACTGTTGTCTTTGTCACCCATTGTTGGTAAGCATGAATGTTGTAGCGCCGTCCCAGGGCATACAGCATGTAAGCTTTGCGATTCTGTTGCAGCAAGGTAGTGATCTTCTCCTTCGGTGATGAGAGAGAGGCAACTTTTTGCCTAATCAGCTGTTTCCTGTACTTTTTGGCAGCTGCAGGATATGAAAACATGACTGACATGAAAAAAAGTCTGTGTAGTTTTTTTAGAAGTGTTTATATCTTCATACCATCAAAGGAGAGAAAGGTTTATAATTTGCAGGTGAATTTCACATCACAACACCATACCTAACATGTAATAGCAAAAGGTAACCTGTAAGTCTTAAACATGCCATTCTTCTCCAAATAACATGAATTTGAAGGGGTTTGTTTGCAAACAAATACTGTATTAGAAAGTAAAAAAATTATGGAAACCCTGCACAAACATACTGTACTACTACACTAATTGGGGGCCCGCATGGGGGGGTCCCGGCAACGCTCTACCCTAAATTTTTAGAGCCGGCTACGTATTACGCTGAATTCAGGAAATCTCTCGATTACGTTCTACGGTAAATTCCGTGGCACTACAACGCATTACGTGAAATAAAATGGGGAATTACGCTCTACGCAAAATGCACCGATTACGCTCTACGTTGAATTAGAGCGGTGCGTCTACGCTCTACGTAGAATTAAAACGGCCGATTACGCTCTACGGAAAAGGGCATGCGGGCCCCCATTAGCAATGACAGAATGAATATATTAGGTGTGAAACAATACTCCTTTGTCTGCCAAGTACCAGTAGGATGTTGTCCGTGTTCATTACCTGTTTTACTAATGAAAGCACATTCGTGTAATCTCCAAGCAGATCCTACGGTGGCAAAAAACAGTATCCAATTGGCCAGAGGAGATCTATACCCAGAGTAGTGTCATTCAGCCACCGGTGGCTGAATGACACTACTCTGGGTATAGATCTCCTATGGCCAATTGGATTCTGTTTTTTGCCACCGTAGGATCTGCTTGGAGATCACATTCGTGCTCGCTACATATCAACTTCACTTGGCGTTGGCGAGTGACAGTACCCCCCCCCCCCTTCCCCCTAACATCTGACCTTTCGAGTTTGACGTGAGGGACGGTACAACGGGCGGGTACAGTGGCTTCTTCTCTTGTTCTTCTTCCACTGAAGGTATAGCTTTAACACCCGTCATGCATGTCCGTGCTAGGACATTGGGTTGCCAGGTAAAACTGCACGACTTGCCAACGACCAAGTACGGTCGCATGTTCTGAATGAGCGCCGCCATCTTGAATACGATCCTCACACGTGCTGACGTCACAAATTCGTGATCTTCAAGCAGATGTTGGGGTGAAAGATTACTTGCTATGAATGCGTAACGTAACGTTGTACCCTGTTGTCCGGTGTTCTTTATTCCTTTATGAAGTTTGCAGACAAGCCACGTTTAGTTGAAGAGAAACAATAATTGAAAATGTTTGGAACGGGGAGCGCATATGATATACAAACATCAAATTATACATAGTCTGTATGTCTTGTTTCAAAAGACGGTGTAGCAAACTAAGTTCTTTCAGGAGGTAACTTAATTATGTTGTCCTGTTCCAGAAGATGGTGCCACAAACTGATATACAGTTGTAACTTCCTTCAATAAGAGAAATAACTTTATAAGGTGGTCAATTTCTTACATCTTAGTCTTCGCTGAAAGTGCACTCGACTTTTGACACGTTCTTTGTCGGTACGTATAATAACAGGTATGATGCCAATATCATGCCTTATAATACCCAATGGACTTACGGCAATAACGATATATATCAGCCCCCTGGGTGATCTGTCGCCTAGCTGCGTTTGACGGACACCTGTCGCCGCCATCCCTCGGGAAACACTTCTACGATTTGAGGCGCCTAATCTTTGATCACCGCGCCCACCATTGGCTCCAATAAACCGTTCATGCAAAATTGTAGAAGTTCAACACAGCGGCAAAGTCCGCCAAGCCAGTCCTCGTCAGTGCCATGACAGAGGTAGGATCTGCCGTGTCTACTTTGGACAAGCAGTACTGTGTCCAGAAACGCGTCGAGATGCGAAAGTTCGATGAAGCCATGCAAAACCTGAAGAGAGAGGAAACGGTGTTCCTGTCCTCCCACGACTACAGGGTGCGCCAGGTACAGCGGCGTATGGAGATCCTCAGGGACAAGAGGAACAAAATCATCCAAGAACGAGTGGCGGGGGTAGAGAGAAATGTTTTCACTCTGAACCGTCTGGCAGAGCTGTCCCGTGCCGCACGGGCCGGGCAAATGAGGCGTAGGGCAAGTGACGACTTACTGCAGAGTGACACGGAGCTGAAAAAGGTATGGGCCATTCGTTTTTTCACTGTCTTCATGGGACAATCTGTCAGATTCATTCTCCTTGGTTTTATACACGGCATTAGGTTGTTTAAATATGTCAGTGTTTAAAAAAGAAAACTATGCCAACAAATACAATTACAATTAGAGAGGTCTATACAAACGGCAAAAGATTGATTTGTCTTAATCATGGAAATAATCAACTGCGATACGTTTTTGTAATGTGCTAGTCATCTTATTCATTTGACCATGGAGGTAAGAAAAGCTGACATCGTGTATAATTCTCCACTTACTGCTAGGTCTCATGGAGAACTCCCCCTCCTACTCCGTACAGTAGTTCAGACGAGGATTCTGACTCAGAAAACACCGATAACCCCACGGACACCCGGTGGATGGGGATCACACGAACCGATCGCTCAGCAGGGCACTACTCTGGCGTTTCTGGATTCAGAGCTTTGCCGTTCATGGGTTTGGCGCGAAATGAAGGCTTTACTAGTCCAGACAAACACTCAAAAGGTTGTCTGCAACACGGAAGAACCCAAGGAGCTACCCGAGATCGTGGGTCAACCTTTCTACCTGATATAACACGAAAACACACGGATAATGGATCTAGGGATAGGTATCACAGCTTAGCTGTTTCTGGGCTTGGTTATAACAAACCGTTTTCTGTGGGAAACAACAAAGGCAGGCTACCTGATCATCGGAGCCTCCCCTCTTCCCCAGCACTACCCCGGCATTCCAAGAGGAATACAAACTTTCCTGCACTTTTTAGGGCAGTGGCGAGTGGCAATGCCAGGACACGGTCTTCTTTTAGTTGCTAAACATATATACATCTGTTCCTTTATCTCTACTATAACTGAAAAGCGAGGAGAAGTTGAATTTATCTAATGATAGTTAGTTTCATTTTGTATCTGTTAGCTGTATCTGTTCATCATGTTTTGTTGTGACCTGTACTTAGCCCAGTGTGGCAAAAATGTGCAATAAAGGTCGTCATTCATCTTTATATACATGTTCTCAATTTATGTGTGCTATTCTGAAAGTTTTTGCACGTGTAACAATCACGGACGGTAATATTACGGTATTTCCACTATACGTAAGGCAAAACCGGATGGCGCGAGCCTGTCTGGCCGCTTTAAATTCAAGGATTTTTCGTTTTACCTTGTTTTCACTAATAAGGTGTTGAGTTCTAAATTGCAGTGAAATAGACGAAAAATGAAGAGCTAGTTCTTGAAAATAATTCTGGCTACTGTTACTTATCTCTTTGTGTATAAGTTAACTGTATACTAGTATTTGCACTCTGCATTTTAACAGACAATCAATGAATGAATAATGCTAATTCTGGTCATTTAGAATTAGCATTATTCATTATCTTATTGCCAGTTAATTACTTTGTCAAGCTGTGTGATGCATCAAAGGGATTAACGGATTTGTGGTAGCAAAACAACTTTACACAAGTTAATTAGTGTCTCTCTGCTTATCATTTCTAGAGTATGTGGTGAAAACTTTATAGTTGTCATATTTCCATTGGAAATCAATGTAAACATCTATTGATAGAGTCATAGGGTGTTCTCTGAATGCTACACCTGTTGGCTTGAAGACTTCACTGGCTACTACTACTATATTTTGTACATGTATATAATTGCATTAGATGTGTACAAGGTGATTCCAGATGTTCTGAGTCTTTTTGGAGATGCAGATTAAATTGTCCTAGATTGTTCATATTTTACTATAGACATACACATAATAAGGTACCCCAATTTTGACAATGTGGGAAACCTAACAAGTGTCAATAGGCGACAATCCTCCGTGAATTTTTATATTTTGCAGATTGGGAACAGTATAGTAAAGCTGGTGTGTTACGCCGAAGGGCGGTTATACCGGCTATACAGATACAGATATTATTTATTTGATAGGGTATCGTAGTAGGTGCAAACCATAAGTCACAATCCCAACAGATACTCACAAATGAATATACACAACCACCACCTAATATCTGCTTATAGAACCTCGGCTACCACATAACTACTTAACCTACGGCCTATTCCACAGGATTATAAAAATAGGGGTGATTTTGAAATATCAAATTTACCTCGATATAAAAACCGCTACAGTGAAAACAAAGACACGTGCATCAACACAGACATAACGGCACACCACATACCAAATTTCATAGAAATACAACGTACAGAAACATGACTTTGGGTGCGAACACATTTGACAATTCCGGCCCATTCATAAAGCATTACATTCCGCATCTGGTCTGCATTAACGGCCACACGGTACATCTGCATAAAGGTCTCTTCCCCCCCCCCCTATTCAAAACAACGGGTTTTTCGCGGCCAGTCTAATATGCCCCTAAATGTAGGGGTGCTTTTCAAATATTACATTGACCGCGAAAACACCTATGGTAAATATTGATATACCTGCATCACCACGGGCATGCCTGCAGACGATGTATAAAATTACATGCCGATTGAATAAGGGGAACCGTGAGTTTTAGCTGCGAACACGAAAAACCAGCTGACCACAATACTCCTGCAGGAGGTATGCCTCCTTCACGGAGTAATAATCAGGTCCCAAAAAGAAAAAGCATCAAACTTCAGGACTGCTCTTCGTACATGCACCCAGGAATAAGTCCAAAATAAAACACAGCCCCCACAGCTGCCACTGATCTATGTCCAAACATCAGGAAACATCTTCAGGAAGTGAACACCAGCAAGTCATGGAAGCATATTGTATGCCACAAAACATTTGACAGTATGGCTGTCAATTGTTTCTAAAGCTTTGTGATCAACCAGAACATCTGGATATTTTAATTTTGCTGGAAACATTGTTTCGAGAACAAATGGGGCATGTATAACCCGTGTAAACTATTGATCATTGCGGGGTAGCTGTTACTTTTTAATTGTTAGCAAGTACTCTAAATAAAGATAGGAACACACAAGACTTTTGGACCAATATAATTGGTTTATTATGTTGAAGAAGTAGAATGAATTCAGCTGGTAACCATTATCTCATATCCACATCTAAACTTTCCAAGAAGCACCAACACCGGAATCATTGTAACATGTGTCCAGGCTCCAGCTGACAGTCAATGTGCTCGTGGTTATTTCTATAGAACCAGGAATAATGGTATCATCTAAGCAGAAACTCTGGAAAGTTGTAATCTTCTTCACCCATCTGAAAAGGCAAGATAAAAAATCTGGTCAGTGCTCATGAATGAACCAGCAATTGTTACCTTCTGATAAGTTTGGTATGAAGTTGTAAGAAGGAGAAACATTTCTTATCTTCCCACTCCTGAGTGTAAATATCTTATTTAAGACTGGAGCATAAACTTTTATGGCAATAATCAAGTATGGATAAGGAACCTCCTTAGTGTAACCTCCTTGGTATGGGTAACACAGTTTTCAGGATAACAATTAGACCCTGATTAGCAATGATATCTTACCTCAGCACTAATGGAGACTGTATAAATTGTACAGGATGTTATTCGTCCTTCTGGATGAACTTTCCCCTGATGAACGGCACATACGTCCACACAACCTTCCAGTCTGTGGCCCACACTACTGCTATGGCTCCCAGTCCTCCCCACACTGCCGCTGTGCCTTTCCTGAAGCATGGGAGAAACATCGTCTTGTGAAATATATGCAAGCAAGCGGCGCGGTGTACTAGTAACTCATACCTTGATGCAATCTTCGGGAAGGGAGGCACTGACTCTGGTATCCCGGCCTCACGTGCTGCTAATTCCACTGACAAATTAATTCATTTGGCCAAATTCTAGATTTTTTCAGCATGAAAAGGACTCTGGTAGAGAATATTATAAATATATATGTCCATGTACGTAGATGAAGGAAGCAGCCCCCCCACCCCCCTTATTATATACGAGAAGGTCATTGTCGACACGGCCCGTTTTACTCACCAGTTATTGGCCAGCTCCCGATATTTGTCTCCTGTGAAGACCTTTAACGTGTGGTTCTTCTGTAAGAATTGTCTTACCAAAGAACTCATGTTTCAGGATAATTTAGGTGTTTTTCTAACGGTGAAGAAAAGCGGCGTCTGACCTGCGGTGTGACCACCAGAAGTGACACTCAGTGCGCATGTGTCAGTTGGATAAACCTATTCCTTTAGAGGTGAAAAATATTTTAACTAGACAAAAATATTAGCGGTTGCTAATATAGACAGGTTTGCATTGTAATGGTATGTGGTGGTGTGAGTTGCTGAGTTGGGTGACGGACAAATGCGGCACCGACTCATTTCCGATCCTAGTGGAAACCGGAATAACGCAAACGTGCCTGCAATTTTACGACAGTTCTCTCAGCATGGTCATTGGTTTTGATGCGTAGTTTGACCCGGAAGTAGACTGCACATCAGTCATCTGAAAACCCCTATGCAAATCGTAAAACACAAACAAAAATATGTTTTCTGTGTGTGTTTTAACCTTTTGCAGGGTTCTTCTCATCCTTGTCTAATCACCACTCACCTTGTAAACATTAGTGTCTTATCAAAATACCAACAAAAGAACAAACACACCCTAAAACAAAATTTCACTTCTCTAAATAAGCATGGAGTACTTCCTTTTATAACTCCCTGAAATAAGTGGTCCCATTTTTAGGACCACACATTTAACACGTTAAGAAAATACTGTTTTCTGAATCTAAAGAAAAAACTTATTAGAAGAAAAAATAATAATCTGCACAACATTTTGATTGCTTTTTACCCATGATTTCTATTCATTTGTTTCCCTAAAAATCGACATTCTGTATGTCCTTGGGTGACCTAAACCTGGAGTCATGGCTATGCAGTATCAATTCGCCAGAGAGGGTCCATACGCCACCCAAGGATCTGACAAATGGATATCGTCTGGCCAGTTCATACTGTCTTTTGTCACATTATCTGGATCCATAGAACATCGGACTCACGAAAACCTTGCCCTTCTTACTGTGGAGAAGCAACACCTGCAACGAATTGCGATAAGGGCATATTCGTATACCAGTTGGCTGTCTGACCTGAAGGGATTAGGCTTCCGTTGAGTTGACCCACCGAGCCTCGGGTCATCCCACAAGTCTATATAGTGTGTCGTGGGAAACCTCACACAGAGGGAAAAGATATGACCAGAGCTATGGGATATGACAATTAGATTAGATTTATTGGTCGCAAGTTCAGGATAGGTTGAAAATGAGCTATAACCTTTTGATCAGATACTTCAATTGTGTTACTTGGTTGGGTGGAGGTCAGGGAATTTCAGACAGCTGCAGAATCGCAAGCGAAGGCATTGTGAAATCCAAACAGATATGGGATCGGGAAAGGCAGGTCGTAAAAAAGTTTACAAACTCCCATACAGTCACTGTATAATAGACTGGTATTATAAAGGCCATAAAGCTTGAACAAAAACTTAGTATGAAGTCAATTTCCATAAAGAACTTGAACTCAGGAAGTGTTAAACTTGTCCATTTCGCCTTTTTACCTCTGCTTGAACATTACCCCTGAGTGACATTTTACAAGCGTTCTTCTAGCAGTTCAAGTAAAGTACAAGGTCACCCATCATCCAAAGACATTAAAGGACTCACGTTGCATAGAACTGGCGTACATGGACCAGGCATTTTTCTGTCGCGTTGACGGATTTTGAGTTCGTAAACGTATCGGCTTTAAACTTATTTTCGTGGTCGAGGGTTTTCGTTTACCAACAAATCAATCAGATAATTAGCGTTGTTTACACGACTTCAAAACGCTTTTGGGGCGCCCAATGTTCCACCAATGACAAGCCTGGTCGAATTCCCAGTTGGCCAACAGTCTCAAGACTTTTTGGACATTCCCACGTGGGGTATGTACGTCTAATCTCCAAGCAGATCCCTCTCGGTGGCAAAAAGACAGTATCAAATTGGCCAGGCAGTATCCATTAGCCACCGACGGGTGGGGGTACGGACAAGAATATTAAAGGGCCATATATAAAAGGCTAACGATCATTCCCCCACAACCTCTGCTTGATGAGTTACTTCCAGGGTACAAAAAATATAATTTCCACGCTAACATACAGAACAACATAAAACAAAATACTAGTACATTACAACAACCGGAGGTAAATCTTCGATTTTCCTTGTTTGATTTAAGATTTAGTACAAAATATTTGATTATATAATCTTAACACTGAGAAGGACATCGGAGCAGTTCAACTAAGTACAAGGTCACCCATCATTCAAGGACACACGTTGCACTCCTTCTGAGGTTACCTGAGGTAAACACAACTAAATATGGTCATAGTCCCTTTTTCCAGGCTACTTGACACAGATTTAGAGACAATATCAAGTTCAGTAATAAGAGGTTCATTCATTCAACGATACGGATACTTGGAAGCCCCGGGGATGAAAGTTAGTAATTAGCATGCCGGCCCCAGTCGTCGCGTCAGTCTGACTTCAATCTGCCAGGGGTAAGGACACGCATGAAATTGGCTCCAGAATTTTCTCGGTCAACGTAGTTATCCAGCCTCACAAGGCCGGCTAGGCTGTGAAGGCCTCGACAAGCAGGATTCCTCTCCGACAGCACTAAACCATGTCGGCGGAGCTACAAAAGAAGACCATCATAGGGGCCGGGCTCCAGCGAGAGGTGCAGGCGCTAGAACTGAAGTTGCAACAACTGCACTCGCCTCGTCCCATCCCCCTTCCTCGAAAAGAGCTGTCGATACGTGTGGAGGGAAGGGAAATCCAAGGATCTAGGACACTATCCTTGGGACATGGAAGCCCAACCTGACGCTGCACAGCTTAAAGGCAGACAAGGAGCTGGCAGAAGGTATGTGGGTAAGTTAGCAAGTTGCTATAGATGAGTTGATCAGTCTCTTTCAGCGATTGTTGTCTTCAGGTTGTTCTGATGTATCGTGTTTTCGTTCCATCAGTTTCTAGCGATCATCTTTAAAAACAATGGACCTTTGGATTAAGACAAGAAACGACGACTTGTTTTTTTTTTCATCGGTGCCATTCTGCGAACAAAAGTTGAATTCCCTATGCGTAATTTTGGCCCCTATCTTGTAAACAGAATCATAATCGTTGGTCGCAGCTGACCTGTTGCTTCCCATCATTCCGAAAAGCATAGTTCTTCAGAAAGGTTAAAAATTACATCCCATGTTCGTACGCTAAAACTTTTTCCTTTTTCTTCCAAAGCGCCACATTTCCATCTGAAAGTTTTGAAATCATCCATATTTATAAATTATTTATTATTTTTATCTGTATCAGTGTACATGTACATGTGTATATGTCCGTTTTAGTACGAGGGTCGTTTTGTTTGAAGCCGTTTTGCTCTGAATAACGTTCGCCTGAAAACTGAATCTCTCCCTGATTGACTAGTACATGTATTCCCTAAAATCTTTTTGTTTTTGTCACTTGGATGTTTTTAAGATGCTTTTTCGATGTCATCCCACATTATTCGGTCTTGTGGCGTGGTTTTATTTGAATGGTGCAGTGCAATTTCGTTGTCTCCGTTTTGATACATTTCATAAATTGTCATTCTGGTACGTTGGGCGAAGGTCGTAGGGGGGAAACTACGCCTGCGGTTTTAACCCCCCGTTCACTTCTAGTCGTATCAGTCTTTTGTTGTGAAATGTCTGTCTTTTATGTCATTATTTTATTTTGTTGTGTCAAGTTGGCAGAAGTGGGTTGGCGGGAGCACCTGGACAGTAACCTGTCGTGGGTAGCTTGGCACATCTTTTTTCTATCCCCTTTCCTTTGTTTATGTCTCAGTAACGTCGAAAAGTTAAAAAAAAGAAAGAAAATAGTTAAGAAACCTCCTGTCTCTCTTGTCTAGTTTTCCCTCTTTTTTGATTTTGTTATACCCCAATTTAAAACGAGTTCTCTATGGTCGTACATTCCCTCTCTTTTTTAGACTCTCGATTCTTGTATTTCCTTGCAAAATAATGTGCTTGTTGTAACGTTAATTATCTTACGAATACGAGTTTCCAATAAACTTTGCAATTTATAAGTATCCATTGAGTCTGTCCAGCTCAGGTGAGAACGGAGATAGGGTCATGATAGGTGTTACCCGTGCCCATGATAGAGAACTGTGTGTACATGTGTTGTGTTTTTTGTAAACTTAAAATTGTACTGCCAAATTATTCTCCCTTTTTGGCTAAATTTTACTTGTTAGTCTAGACTGTGGGGCTGTGTCGCCAGTCTCACATGTATAGTGTTACACGTTTCAGCAGCTGCCACCTGCACCTGCACGGTGCAGTGACAGCTGAGTGACAGCTAAGTTCATACGTTCAAAAAACTGACACCTAGAGCCAGTTTTTCTGACCTGTAGGGTTAATTGCTTGACTTAAAGAATGCGTGACAAATTGGAGATGACCTGACATGCCAGACGGGTAATTAATCTTCAGTTGTTTTAGCCTGTTACGGGCGGGCTGATTCAAGTCAAGTATGAAATGTCCATTGCACAACGATTGCAAAAGGTACATTATATGTCAAATAACATGAGTTAGATATAGACATGCGATGTAATCTTAGCCAATGATTCGTCATTCATAATCATCTGAGAGACTATCATTAAATTGCACGTTCCCGACAAACATCATCGTATTTCTTCTGCAGGTTGTAATCTTCCCCGCCAACCTCTGCTTGGAGAGCACAGATCTTTCACGTCAAGCCGCCCCCGAACGCACCCTCATCCTCCGAGACAACCGATGTCTACATCCCCGGTCCTGAGACATCCGTTCCCGGTCCCGGTAGAGCTGTAGGCAGGGGCCAGAAAGTGGGCCTGCGCAGTGTGCCTGGTTTGTACACCGTTATTTTATTGAAACCGATAATTTTTCTGTAATTTTCTTTATAGAAAATGATTATTTTTCTGTTATTATTTCATATAAAACGATTATTTTTCTTGTATTATTTTATATAGAAATTGACTAGAACACTTTGTATTAGCCTAGTAGTTGTATGTATGTATGTATGTATGTATGTATTTATGTCTAAGTCAAGTAGTGCATCTTTTGTCTCCAATTTTCTACATACGTCTGTAATGTGTCTGTTAAGTCTTAACCTGTACCTAGCCCGTCGTGGCATGAATGTACAATAAAGGTATTTCTGATTTCAGATTGTTTTTGTAATTATTTTATACAAAACGATTATTTTTGTTATTATTTTTAGAGAAAAAGATCATTTTAAAAATATTTTTTAGAGAAAACGATTATTTTTCTGTTATTATTTTAGACAAAACGACCCCTGACTTTTTTAATGTTCTGGGTCAATGTCGACGTCGCCAGTGGTTGCATTTGGTTGTGAGGTTGAACTGTTCAAGGGGCACATGTCTTCTTCTTTTTCAGTGTACATGCAGCAACCCTCGGCCAAGAATGGTCATAACGGGGCACACGACGGCCAACGGGCACCGTCTCTTCCGTTCCTGATCCGGGGAAGCTGACCACTGATGGACCTGACACGTCAGCCACCCATCCATCTGGCCCGGGATGTACTTCCCCGGGCACTTTCTCTTCTTCCCTTGCATTAGGGAGCAGACCGTCCACGTCAAGCCACCGCCGGACACACCCTCATCCCCCGAAACAACCAACGTCTGCATCCCCGGCCCTGAGACATCCATTCCCGGTCCTGGGAGAGCTGTGAGGCCAGTCACACCGCCTGAGACCGACGTGATGGCAATTCCTGGCACAGCCGATGTGACGAAGCCAATGTGAACGTGCTCTTCGATGTCCAGTATAAGGACGCAAAAGACAATAGAGTCCGCATGATCTATACAAAATGTCATAATGTCTGAAGACATTAGCCAGAGGACCACCCCTTGACCAAATTGTTTGATTGTCTGGATTCATCATATGTCCTAGTACAAGGACAGTGACAACAAAACATTTGAGCATAAAGAACGACAGTCATTGTAACAACAACTAGTTCAATTGTATTGTCACTTATTTTATTACATTGGGCTTCTCCAGTAGCCAGGCTTTGAGACTGGAGAATGATAGACAGTCTATATTGTAATCGAAAGTGATTGCTGTTATTCGGTACATCCAGTTATCAAACTAACGAGTACAACGGCCATATAAGATTTGTTCAATGATTCACTGCTATACAATAATCTCTTAAATACAAGGGAGGCTTGTGTGGTATTTATAGCATGACATCTGCATAGTTTTTGTACAATATCCAATGACCATGTGCAACAGGAGTTCCCTGGCTGTACAGCTGTAATAGGTGACCTAGTACAGGTGTCTCCCACTGCAAGGTCAGAGGTCAAGTCTAAAAGTCTTGACCAAAGCAAGTGTCTGTGTCATTCCTCAGTTTGTCACTTCCTAGAGTTAGGTCCTAGGTTAGACAAAAAAGGACTATTCTGTTATGAATGTTAGGCAGGACAGGTTTCAGGATGCTTAATACTCAGATGGACAAAATCACATCCCCCAACTTCATCTCATCAATTGAACGTACTAACCCAGTACTTCATGCCATTATCCCACCTACTAACCCTGTACTTGAGGACAATCTGTCGTCCCTAGCCTCGGCCTCCGACAAGATCCACAAGACCACCCTACTAATACCAAAACTTCATGCCATTTATCCCACCTACTGACCCTGTACTTGAGGACAATCTGTCGTCCCTAGCCTCGGCCTCCGACAAGATCCACAAGACCACCCTACTAATACCAAAACTTCATGCCATTTATCCCACCTACTGACCCTGTACTTGAGGACAATCTGTCGTCCCTAGCTTCGGCCTCCGACAAGATCCGCAAGACCACCCTACTAATACCAAAACTTCATTCCATTTATCCCACCTAATACCAAAACTTCATTCCATTTATCCCACCTACTGACCATGTACTTGAGGACAATCTGTCGTCCCTAGCCTCGGCCTCCGACAAGATCCGCAAGACCACCCTACTAATACCAAAACTTCATGCCATTTATCCCACCTACTGACCATGTACTTGAGGACAATCTGTCGTCCCTAGCCTCGGCCTCCGACAAGATCCGCAAGACCACCCTACTAATACCAAAACTTCATGCCATTTATCCCACCTACTGACCCTGTACTTGAGGACAATCTGTCGTCCCTAGCCTCGGCCTCCGACAAGATCCACAAGACCACCCTACTAATACCAAAACTTCATGCCATTTAACCCACCTACTGACCCTGTACTTGAGGACAATCTGTCGTCCCTAGCCTCGGCCTCCGACAAGATCCACAAGACCACCCTACTAATACCAAAACTTCATGCCATTTATCCCACCTAATACCAAAACTTCATGCCATTTATCCCACCTACTAACCATGTACTTGAGGACAATCTGTCGTCCCTAGCCTCGGCCTCCGACAAGATCCACAAGACCACCCTACTAATACCAAACCCTCAAAATCATCTCATCATCAAAAAAAAAAAAAACCTTATAGTTCTGCCGCATTAGGTCCGCCATGTTTCCTTACCGTCATGCTAAGAAAATTACGTCAAATGTTAAATACAATCACAAACACAAACACACTATATTCCCTCAAAGCCAACGCCTCTACACACTCCTGCCAAAATGAACACACAACCAGGTAATCTTTCAGGTCATGCTCTTCCAAACATACCGCTAGGTGTCGTCCTTACACTGTGACCCGCTGACAGTTCCCACAATGCACCTCACTCAAACTTTGACCTGCCCCATTGCATGACGGGAAAACATGGCGGCGCCCACAAAATCGACCTAACGTAAAACAGGTTTCGCTATCGCAAACCTGTAATTAAAAGGTATAAAATCACTCTTAGTTTGCCCAGATATGCATTACGAGGTACCAAATATGTGTCTAAAATGTGTAAACTTGTGATATTTATATAAAACAATTTGTTATTGTATAGTCATTACTAAATGTTCAATGTTACAATTATCCACCCCGTATCAGAGTGGAATATTCCACAATTATGGCGTTTTCTTTGACTCGTGTAGATGGGCCACTTCCTGTTCCCAAAGTAAGGTAAGAAACAAAAACTTTGCTCTACTCAAGGACATTATATCATTGCTCTACTGTACACTAGATCAACATAATCTATGCTACACCTCTCTGTTTTACTCTATGCTTCTCAACTCTACGCTACATCTTACTTTCTCCATGCTAGTCTACCCTGCTGAATATTTTAGGCATGTTGTGAGCTGTTTAATACAATTATGCCAAATAAAACTGTGTGTGTTCTTTTCTGTAGGGTCAGCTCTGTCCTAAACAGGGACGTGAAGCAGTTTGGCAAGAAGTTCATGTTTGACGGTGACGAGGAGACTTGCTGGAATTCAGACCAGGTACTTATACTTCCCTGGTATCATTCCCCACTAGTGAACCATGAATGCCCGAACTATTTCTTTCTTGTCCACTGTGGGCACCCTAATCTCCAAGCAGATCCTACGGTGACAAGACAGTATCCATTGGCCAGAGCAAGGAGGTTGAAGTCTCAACTTCAACCTCCTTGGCCAGAGGAGTGACCATTAGGCCAATGGACACTCCTCTGGCCAATGGATACTGTCTTGCCACCATAGGATCTGCTTGGAAGTTGGAGATCAATAGACACTCCTCTGGCCAATGGATACTGTCTTGCCATCGTAGGACCTGCTTGGAAATTAGGTGTGCCCCATATTGATTCTCAGTTGATCATGTTTCTACTACATTCAAGTTTTTGTTTGTTTGCCACAGGGTAGTCCACAGTGGATTCTGGTTGAGTTCTCAGAAGAAGTGTGCCCACAAGAAATCCAGCTGCAGTTCCAGGGAGGGTTTGTAGGCAAAGACTGCTGGCTGGAGGTCAGCAGTAGTGGTGGAGACTTAGCAAGGTTTATGGACTTCTACCCTGAAGATGTCAACTCTCTACAAATATCCTTTTGTTTCTACACATGTATCACACATTGTTCAATATCACAGGTAGATGTTTACAGGTACAAGTAAAGAAGCCAGTCATCTCTTCTGAAAGCAGACAAATTCTAACTTCTAAGCCAGAGGACAAGGGTTGCCAAAGAGACTGTTGCCTGGGGGCCTGCATGGGCGGGTCCCGACAATGCTCTATGCTAAATTTTGAGAGCCGGCTACGTATTACGCTGAATTCAGGAAATCTCTCGATTACGTTCTACGGTAAATTCCGGGGCACTACAACGCATTACGTAGAATTAAACGGCAAATTACGCTCTACGGAAAATGCGCCGATTACGCTCTACGTTGAATTAGAGCGGTCCGTCTACGCTCTACGGAAAATTAAAACGGCCGATTACGCTCTACGGAAAAGGGCATGCGGGGCCCCTTGCCTGTTTCAAAGGAGGAAGTACAACACAGTTAGTTAACTCCCTTTTAAAATAATCTGAAGGATTAAAACTAAGGAATATTCTGAACCTCTGGTATATGTTATCTATTTATGTTTTACACATTGTCAAGTAATACGGTTCTTAAATTAGGTAATTAGTCTAATGACATGTCTTTGTGTTGGAAATCACAGTTAAAGTCACTCTTTTTAGTGTTGTAACTAAGTGATAGTCTTTTCAAACAGCCCCCTTGCCAGTGATTCTTCCCTAACCCAGTATTACAGATTTACAATAAAGGAGGCACCATCAGTCAAGAGGGTACGGATAGTGTTTCCCAGCAGCACAGACTTCTTTGGCAGAGTCACAGTGTACAAGTTGGACATCTTAGGAACAAGTATATGAACCTTGAGACATCGTGTAGTGACAGGATTATTTTTTACAATAAAATGATTCTCAGATATTTCTGTGTTCTCTGTTGTGAGCTACATGACCTGTGCTATATATTGTAGGTATGGAAGGTTGTGTGTTGGGCAAGTATCTCAGACGAAAGGAAGTGTCAACAAAGGTTCTTTTACTCAGGGTAGAAGTGGCCTACCAATCAACCACCTTTAATATCAGTAAAATCTACTTAGTACTTTTCTAAGGAATGAAGAGGAAGGATATTTTCTACTCAATCCCAAATACTGACTTTTGAATTTCAGAAGACTATTATCAAATCAGTTTCACAGACAAAATAATATGTAGATCTATAACTGGCATTCCTTTTCTTCAGTTTGAATGCTTTGGAAGTTCTTGCAGAACATGTACATACTTTAAATGTCAGTAAACATAAATCACTGTATCAATCAAAGACGAAAAAGAAATAAATCTTTAATCCGTGAAAATGCTATCAAAGGAAAGAAACCTAGGAAACTGAGGAAAATTTACTTATTCTTGGATAGAGTTCTCTGTTTCTCAGCATGTTCTACAATTTTCTCATCAACATATAGTCCTTTTCGCCGCCGCACACTATTCATGTATTTTCGTCCTTGGTTTTCAGAATCAGCCTTTTCCCCAAAGTGCATCAACTCCTCCTCAGTTATTGGCTCCCAGAATGGGTCACTGTTAACAACCTGAAACACCAATGGGAGACCATATTAAAATCACTTAAAATGATTATTCAATTTAGTACACTGTACAATCTATTTTTAAATGTGATTTTATAGCTTACACAAAATAATTTTACAATACTGTATTTTATTGTCTTATGTAGTGAAGTATCATCATGCATGAAATACTTTTTTGAACCAGGTAGCACAGCGTGCACCTTTGAGTTCAGTGGTACATATTTTAAGGTTGTGTGGTGTGCTACCTGAGTCAGGGAACAAGTAGCACACAAGAAAATGAGGTTGCAATTGCTAGTGTGCTAGTGGGTATTTCGAACACTGTCATGTCAAGTGTAAAATACCTAGGTCCATATTGTAATATGAGTGCAATATCCTTGATGTGAAACACAACCAGTATGTAGGGACGAGTCAAGTCTATCATGGGCTGTTGTCAAACTCACCTCCCAGTGACTGAACACCAGCTGAGGGCTGGCCAGTCCACTTGTTCTTTTCCTGATTTCCTCAGCAAACCCAAAACTCTCCGCCACTGGAAGTGCTGCTTGAATGCTGAAGACTGACAGACTTTCGTTCATGTCTTCCCTCAGAACCTTGCCATTCTTCCGCCCTAGCACAGCATACATCTTGCCTTTAACACAAACCATGGATTTTAGTATATTCATAAGAAGCACAACATACATGTATGAGAGGTCTTCACTTTTATATAAAAGACACAAATACAGTACATGATTACTGATGTCACTGTCAAAGGGCTCCTAAAAAAAAGAAACCCAATAGTTCAAAATTGGTGACCCTTCAAAAGTTTCTAGTATGAGTTATAAGGAAGCAAAAGTTATCAATGATACTGACAAGCTGATGTTTCATTTGTGTTAACACACACAAAAATTTCCCGGTGTATATGTGTTGGTACGGTAGGAGGCATGTCTCACCCAGTACATCTGCTGTGGCCTGGATGTCACAAGTGTACATGGCAGCCATCAATCTCTGGGGATGTTTCTGAAATGCTCGTCGGCAGGCTTCCTTCATTGTAGAGATCATCTGACCTGCAGCAAAATTGTAGGCTGGTTAACATTTCGAATTTTGAACTTTTAATGCATAAATGAAAGGAAACACTGGGAAGACAAGGACTTTTTTCAACTGCTGGTGCCAAAATACGAGCATTTTGGAGTTAATAAGTATGTATTCTGAATGGTTTTTGGGTTACCTAAGCTGGCAATTTTTAAGGGTACTGTATATGTATGAGTGAAACCTTCCATCTAACCAACCTGTGAATGGGCCACGACGATCCATAAAGTCTGTCTCAGCTGTCTCCCTGTCAGAGTCATCTCCACTGGACTGGGAGTCCTCATCCACTCCTTGTGACAGTCTATGTTCCCTGGGGGAGACAAAGTGACTACGAGGAGACATAGACACACCAACAGTATCTGAGGCATCTGTGTGTACAGGTGACACACTCTCCCCTTCAGTTCTTGTAACCTGGATTTCCTCCTCACACGATGCTGCAGCACTAGCGTCGTTTTTGGGTTGTCTCTTCTCTGACAGTTGTCCGTGCATGGTCCACTCTTCCACCACAAAGCACACTCCCATCAGGGGCTCCTCACACAGCGGCCCAGCCAGGGTTGCCAGCTGAAACCCGCTCCCAATGGCATGGTCAAAGTGTCGAAACTCTGCTGACTTCACCTCTCCCTTGCCTATGGAGTCCCACACTGATGGCCGCCGATACCCTGCAACCCTATTCAGCAGTATGTTTGGACCATTCCTCCTGGGTCCAAATGCCCAGATCTGATCTATGGCATCTCTGTAATGTTTACCTGCTTGTGCAAACTTGGCCTCAAGAGTCGACTTGAGCTCAGTTAATCTATTCAGTGTTTCTGCTGTGACCGTTACCCTTTCGGCTTGATGGTGACTGATGTCCGCACTTGACTTGGTCATCCTGTCCAGTGTACGGAGCAGGTCTGCATTATCCTCCAGCAGGTTGCTGATGTCCTCTGGCAGAGGCATGGCACTCACCTTTAAACTGCACAATTTGTTTGGAGTTTGTACCAGGACAGGCCCACCTGGAAAATACATAGTGGATACTGATGGATACAATGTCTACAAGGCACAACAACTTGCTAAGTATCCTGCAGTCCATTATATTTTAAAAGATACTTTTGTGTAAAAATTGACAACCAGAACATATTTTCTGAGGCTAAAACTAGAATAAAAACACTTACATGTATTTGTTTATGACAATGACAATGACAATGATGTTTATTTGCACGTTCATGCCCATATGAAGTAACTCTGGAGACCAATTAAATCTTATGTAATATTAACAGTAAATGAAGAAAGGTTGCTGGATGGAATGAAGGTCTACTGTATAACAAACAGAGGCATAATAATTACCCCATTTTATTCTTTCATCTGTAGCGTCCTTTCCAGACTTGGTGATGCGGTTTGTGTCGTGGTCAATGACCTCATTGACCATGTCTACCTTGGGAGGGGGGATGATCGTCTCTCGGAATGGCACCATAGGGTCCGACACATTCAGCTCAATTTTGGCAAACCTGTTGAGGTGTCAGGCGGAACATTAGTATGATACCTTCTCCTATCCATGCACTGTCACAATTCATATTATCTTCCTAATATTAAGATACAGCCCAAATCGCCACCAGATATATGCTGAATTTTTTGTTTGTTTGATTTTGTGAATCACAAAGGGATATCAACACTAAACATACTTCAAGTGGCACAGAATAGGGCATGCAGATTGATTTTGAAATGCTCACTAGACACACCTGTCAGGCAAATGCACTCAGATCTGGGTTGGCTGACGGTCAGAGAGAGGTTCGCCACCAGTACTTTAAATATGTTTTTCAGAATTCTTAACAGTCACGAACCCCAAAACATCTACAGCTCCATTGTTCCCGTCAATTCTACCCACAAGTATTCAACTAGATTTTCCAATTCTTGCAGTTTCAAACTACCTAAACCTAAAACAAACAGCAAAAAGCGAACATTTCTCTACCGCGCCATTAATCTATGGAACACCCTGCCACCCAGTATCAAGACACTGACCAGTCGACAACAATTCAAAAAGGCTATCCACCAGTTGTACATAAGTTAAGTTGTATATATTGAGTTAAGTCATGATTGTTTTGTTTAACTTGTATATAATTTGTGGTGATTATGTATGTCATGTTCTCTTAATGTCACTACGTTTGTACGTTTTAAATGTTTGAGCCCTGGAAGATTAGTCATTGACTAAAGGGCATCGAAATAAACGAATAAACGAACATACAAGTAGCAGGTACAAGTTCAGGATAGCTCTTGTGAGTACCTTTGTGTCAGGTCGTCCAGGCACCTCTGTAGGTGGACCTCCCCAGCAGTGACCAGGACATGTTCCCCTGACTCCTGCACTAGAACCTCCACAGATGGGTCAGCCTGGTTCAACAGCCGCAAACCCTGCATTAGGGCACTCATGTCTCCTGAGGGAGGATCAGGTCATCAATGTACCACCATAATATGAAAAAATGAATATACATGTATATATACATGTTTTTGAGCTATTACACAATACTGCTATCTTCTCACTTTCTTCTACAAGATTTCCAAAGAGGAGATGCATTGGAAATAAGGTATTCTTCAAAAAAGTACCTGGCCCAATAAAAATTGCCACCTGCCTAAAAATGAAACAAATGTTTTGTACTGTATTTGTACATTTCATTCAATAGATGTTGATGAAATCTCTACTTTATCAAGCTCTTGAGTTAGTACTCTATAATAGCTCCATAATATAAAGACACTCATAAATTCTTCATACCTGCATGTTTGGGTTCAACAGCCACCCTAACAATGGGTGAAGCATCCAGATACACAGGAGAGAAGGCAGGGCAGGCAATGGTACTGGATACGGTGGCAGACTTCAACACATGGGCCTGAAGACCTCCAATTCCTGTTCAACGTTCAAATACAGGTGTTTACCATCCTCTAGACCTGACTATCAGATATGGTAGCATAAGCACAAAACAAAAGTGCAATGTAGATTTAATACCCATCCATAGATTTTACATCCAAAGTTTGACTCACCTAGTATGTTGCCAGCTGGCACCTGGTCAACAGTTTCCAGCTCCTTTCCCATCAACAGGTACAAGTCCTCCACCACAACAGCTGCCACATGCTTCAGCTGTGAGAGATCCCCAGGTGTATCAGATGACTGCTGCAGGGCATGTGAGGGGTTGTGTTTGGGTCCCAGGACATACAACTGCTGACCCCTCTTCACCTTTCCACTGAACACTCGAGCAAACCCAACAAAGACATTGGGGTCGTCATCCACCTTGCCCTTTTTATTGGTAAGAATGGTTGTTGAACAAGTGTTGTTCCCTGGTGGAGAGATAATTATCAGTACCTAAAAAGTGTAGGGAGGACATTTGTAAATACAGCACAATTCATCCCTTGTAATCCTAAACAGATACACAATGTACATCAACAGATTTGTATAGAAAGTTCATTTCACCAGTTACTAGGCAAGTATTTCTTAGACCTTGGCTGTCAAGAATGTTGACAAAGCACCTATGGAGTGAACTAAATATGAAGCTGGAATTCTATTGTAATCACTACTGCACTACAACCCATATGTCATACAGACCATTTTCTTCAGCAGCCTGCTCCTGCTGAGTTTCCTGTGTCTGGTTAGTAAGGGCAGCCAACTTCTCCTGGTGCCTTTGTCGGGCTAGTTCGCGTTTCTGCTCTATCTGTTCCTGAGTCAAAGGTCTGAAAGAAAGACATTTTCATTGACCGTAAAAAGTCAGAAAGTACAAAGATTCTCCTTAATATATCTGTGATACATCAACTTTTGAACTTTTACCAAAGCATGGAGCATAAGGTAAATCCAAAGCCTTTTAGTTTTACTCCCAATATACAACATGTGATACACATTCAGTGCAAACATCTACCTTGGCCTGTTATGAGGCAGCGCTTTGGGATCCACAGAAAACATCTTGGAGATGAAAACAATAACAGGAGCAGAGTCCTCTGCACTGCACATCAGGAAATCTGCACACAGACACATAGTACGATTAATGGTTACCTAATTTTTATCTATCAATATTTAGATACTATCAAATACTCAAAGCCATATGTTTTGACTTAGAAGAAGAAAGGTTCTACCTTCTTTCAACTTCTGTGTTGGCTGAGGTAAGGAGTCAAACCTCTGGGCAGACTGACACATGAGGTGCTCCACCTTTTCAGGGGTGATCTGTAGTGGGCTGGGTAACTGGTCCACTGTCATCGCTACATGTAGTGGTTAGGGAACAACATCACATCACTGTGTCTGCAACACTAGCTCATCAAACCTTTCGATATACTTGGAATCAAGATAACCTCAAGTGAGAGAAGTTAGTGGACAAACTGACTGTTGTAAATGTAATGTACTACAGTGACATATATTTTTTTATCCAGAAGTCAAAGCTTAGCTAATGGAGATTACCTTTCTATTGAGTCTTTCCGGTTGAAATATGTACCATTGTCTGTCAAACTACTCTGTGACTGTCTCTACCTTGTTCATAAGATATTGAGGTCAATGAAATAACAACATGTCCAGAAGGATACCCAGCACAGCTTCAGACAATGGCAGCCACTGTCCACATACAGCCTGCAGCAGCACTCGTGGATCATTGTGACGAGCGTCCCGTGCCGACAGGGTCACGTTCAAGGACTTAATGATCTTCTCCACTTTCTCCTTGTCCCTAGTGACACAACAGACAAATAACAAACCATTTACTTCATTTACACACTGCACTTAGTCTTAGCTTTTTTTCTGAACATCACCTCCATGAATAGTTTCATCAGGTTGGTAAATCAATGGGAAGTTCTATATACACCAACAGAGGTTGTGTATGAAGTCCATGAACATTACCTTCTCACCAGCACAGCATCATATACAGCCCAGACATTTTCCAACACAAACTGCACAAAAAGTGGCTTCTTCCCTTTGGCCTGGAAATCAAAGAAAGAGAGGAATTTCAGACATTTTAGACACAAAAAGGTGCTTTAGATTTGTTAACATGTGTAGTAAATCCATACATAAAGCTTGAACAAACATTGTCCTTTTCCAAAGTTTTACCTGAGCTCCTTTCAAGACCCGTTTTGTTTTGGAGTGAACGTAGAAGTCTCCCCACAAAACCTTCTGGAGGACGTCCTCTTTGATGTTGAGTTTTGAGGCATACTGCTTAGCAAAGTGTTCCAATCTGGAAACAAGGATTTCCGTAAAAACACGTATGTTGCAAGCGTATCAAAAAGTACACCAGTAGTCTCATTGACATTAAGAGGCTGCAAAAGTCTAACTATCCATTTTATCTTAGAACAGAACTTAACACGTTGCTAAGCTACAGGATTGGTAAAGTTTCCTTCAAAATAACAATGCAACATAGACAGGCTAACCTGAAACCCCACCCATCGATGGCACTGGCAAACACAACGTTGCCTTGCTCAGGTGAGAAATAGAGGTTTGAGTCATCAGTGTGGTCCAGTTCTAAACTGTAGTCAAACACATGGTCCTCAGTGGCTACTGTAGGCTCCTTCACAACATTGGTACTGTCTTCCTGTAGGTTACAGTCATAGCAGAAATATACATCACTTGATTTTCAGCCTCTGCATATATCAAACATGTGACAAGCAAAACTTGTAGAGGATCATTATGGGACCCTCCATTACATGTAAAATCAACAGAATTCTGCCTGTAATTATTGATACATGTAAAAATCCATGTGTAGCCAGAAGCAGGTACATTCTGTGACATCATTATCCAATGGTCCATTAAATTCCAAAATCATGAAACCAAGCATGGCAAAGATGGCAGCAAAACAGCTTGATAAAATTGGCTGGCCTATGCTGTTTCCAACATTAATAAACTCACAGTTGTTCCTTTCTTCATGACATCCGTTGAAAAGAGGTTTCCCGTAACAGAGTTGACCTGTTGGGAGAAAACTGACTTTAAGATTACATATATCTTGATACTCACACTTATCTTGGTGGTAATTACTGGTAAATTATTATTCTATACTAATCATAGCTCCTACTTTCTCCCTAGAAATGGATACTGTCATTGTACATTCTCCAGCTATGTGTGGCCCTGAAGAAGTTATGAATTCCACATACAACGCATTATGTTTTATACAAATGTATGTGCACCTGTTCCAGAACCTGCTGCAGTACCAAATGTGCTTCCATGGGGGAGTTCTTGAGTTCCGTGATGAGTCTGTCAACCTTGTTCAGTACCAGAACAGGTTTGATGTTCTCCAACCATGCCTGACGTAGTACTGCATGGGTCTACAGTAACAAACAAAACTGTGTTAGAGTACAAAGAAAACTAATTCATCAAAACAAGCCACAGCTAGTTGATACACTTTGACTATTTACTGTACCATCATTCAATTTTCAAACAACCTTTGATTCCTGCATGATTGGTGGACAAGCAGTAATACACTTTATTATAATCTAGAGTAGGGACATCCTCACTAAATTGCTTTGAGAATACTTTAAGCCCTACTGTTCGGTATGTATGAAGGCTATGCCAACCTGTGGACACACCCCCTCCACAACATCCACCACCACCACAGCTCCGTCACACAGGCGGACGGCAGTGGACACCTCACTGGAGAAGTCCACATGGCCGGGGGAGTCAATCAGGTTCACCAGGTAGTCCTCACTCTCTGTACGACAGGCAACCATGTCAGCTGGGTTCAACATTCTCAGCAAAATTCAAATCTTACTAAAGCAATAACTGCTGTGAAATAAGGGCAACAAAACGAAGAGTTGCTGACCTTTCTGATACTGCAGTGAGATGGCGCTAGACTTCATGGTGATCCCTCGGATCTGTTCATCAGCCCGACTGTCCAAGTAGCGCAGCTTACATCACAAAAGTAACAGTAGCAATGTGTCAAGATTGGGCCTCATAAGTACAGTAATATCCTTAGCTGCCTTTAGCTGTGTTTTACTTGGAAGAAGTATTAATTTGCTTTTTTGAGATACTGTGAAGAAGGGACTAAATGATAACTTCTAATTTGCAAATACATACAAATATAATACACTGTACAATTATAATCTCTACTTTCTGAGTGCAAGGTACATGGACTAAAGCATTAATGTTACATGACTTTCAATTGCTGCTAACTTAACATTTGCTTCTCTATTGTGAGCCTGCTATTGTCTTTGGGGCTTTCACACTTTCGCAACTGCTTAATTGTTCTTGTATTTGGCATGTGTTGCATTAGAGTTACTCACTTTTCCAGCAAGTCTCTTTGATATGACACCATTGCTTGCAACAAGAACATCTGCAAGTGTTGTTTTACCTGAGAAAAGAATCATGATGGTGAAGTGCTGAAGCATATAGATTGGTCACAATAAATCAAAGAATGCTAATTTTATGGTTTTGAAATACTTGAGATAACATTTGGCTATGAATGTATGATATGAAAACAATCAATATTGGAAATTGAAATTGAGACAATGATGCCTGCCATTTACTAGAATCTTCTTCAGACCCAAAAGGCCAAAGGCAAAGATCTAATGCAGTTCCAGTTTAAGTTAACATTTTAAGTTAACATTGTAAATGTGGGACACCTGAAACTACCTCGCCATACTGAAATCTCTATAAGGCCACACCAAGTAATATTCATGGATGACGTCCGCGCGCGCATTGATTTTGGCCTGTTCTCAGAAAAAAAACAAGAAATTCCGCTTCCTGTAACTATGACCAAAGAGTCACGAA
Source organism: Branchiostoma floridae x Branchiostoma japonicum (assembly GCA_013266295.2). Taxonomy (NCBI): domain Eukaryota; kingdom Metazoa; phylum Chordata; class Leptocardii; order Amphioxiformes; family Branchiostomatidae; genus Branchiostoma; species Branchiostoma floridae x Branchiostoma japonicum. The sequence goes on from CM023823.1 coordinate 23,770,708, forward strand.
AGTGCTGCAAATCGCAAGATAAAGGGAAGATGGGATGAAACTTGAAAGGAAAGAAACAGAACAGGACGACAACTGCTGTTCCACTAATTTATTGCTATTTTCATGACAAATAAAAGACTTGTTGGTTGTTACACTGTGTTCTCTCATTCAATTTGTGTCCTAACATTTGTCGTCCCTTATAATATTTCAAATCTAGGCATCTTGTTTTTTCGGCCCTTCTTGGTTTTTTCCCGCGCTCTCGCATTAGATTTATGGTCTCCTGAGGACGTCATCCATAAATATTACTTGGTGTGGCCTAACAGACAGAAACTCTTTAAAAGTATTTGATATAACGTTACTATTCATTATACCATGGAGTTATAACTCCATGATTATACTGAGTATGATACTAGTTCTTAATCAGTCTATACCATTCAGAGTAGAGTAGAGTAGAGGCTTTCATATCTTCTGACACTTCTAGATTAAATCAATTTCTCTAACTACATTGACTATCTCAGATTCTGGGTGCTACACACAGAAGCCTTACCATGGTCGACATGTGCCAGGATACAGATGTTCCTGACGTTCCGTGGGTTCCCTTGCAGCTGCGCCAGCTGACCAGGTGTCACTGTCCTCATAGTGACACTGTGGAGCTGGCGACAACAACCTGGCAAATCTTGGACATAGAAGAAAGGTGTGTAGTGTCAGTTCTCTTATAATCCGTCACAATCCATTCTTTCTTACGTGGATACATAATTTACCAGAATAAACACAACGTTGGTTGCATGTTGCGAAACACCGCCAACGTTTTGTGAAGAATTATCACACCTTAAGTTCAAAATACTCACGTTTTGTGAGAGCTCCAGACAGAATATGAATATCTATAGCTTGTTGAGTCCGTTGCAAGTAATATTTCTATGTCGGGACGTTGCAAAATCTTGAAATTTTGCACTCTTTTTCACGTGTCACAGTTTACCACTGTAAGCCGCCATGTTGTTGCATATGCTTCCGTAAATCCATAAAACTGGCCGAGTATTCAGAGACATGCGAATTTTGTAGTCAAATCATTGTCGTCATACTAAAACGTTTGAAAATCGTCTCATTTCTGAAATAAAGAAACAATACTAAATTCTATTTTAGAGTAAATTTGTTGCCGATATTTTGGTTCAATGTACTAAAAACGTTTGGTGCTGAATACACTGTTAGTTTTGTCTAGGTAAGTTCCATATGCCGCAAACGGTACACTGTCGTAAATGCGGACACGTGTAAAGTTGCTAGGAGTTGAAGGCCAGGTAAACCATCTTGCAATGTTCATTGACCTAGTTGAATACCTGCAATAGAAGGTTATGAGTTTGGCGTTGGTTTGGTCAGTCCCTGGGACTCTTGATGAAGTGACGACTTGATATATAACGTTATTATGCAACTAAAAGGAGAAAGTTGTTATGGTTGTTCCTTTATGTCCTTTAGTAAGCCTAAGGCTATTGACAGGATGATCCTGTCAATAGTGGAAAGTTTTGCACTATTGACAGGATCATCCTGTCAATAACAGAAAATATAGTAATGTTACTATTGACAGGATCATCCTGTCAATAATGGGAAAAATACACTATTGACAGGGTGATCCTGTCAATAGTGCAACATTTTCTGTCAATGACAGGATGATCCTGTCAATAGCCATTCCCCTTTACTAAAGTATTTGCATACAACCCAGGGTTGCTCCAAAAGTCTCAAACTCTCAATAGACTGAAGGCTGATGACATCAACCCTCCCGTCTCTCTTTTTACTGTTACAGTATCTGGTATGTGTCTACTGATAACCACTTGTTTGCATTACTACATTACGATAGGGTGAACCAGACTGCAACATGTTGGGGAAAGCACTGTTCAGTTATAGATACATCATCATCATCATCATCATCATCATACTAGATGTCCGAGGTGCTTTCAACACAGTGTCTTCTTTACCTGACAGAAAGATGGCTAGTGGATACACAAGTAAGCACACAACTCTGTCTGTTTTAAGAGGGCCTGCATGGGGGGGTCCCGACAACCCTCTACGCTAAATTCTGAGAGCCGGCTACGTATTATGCTGAATTAAAGAAGCCTCCCCCATTACGCTTTACGATAAATTCCGGGTAGCTACAACGGCTTACGTAAAATAAAACGGCGAATTACGCTCTACGCAACGTGCACCGATTACGCTCTACGTTGAATTAGAGCGGTCCGTCTACGCTCTACATAGAATCAAGACGGCCGATTACGCTCTACGGAAAAGGGCATGCGGGCCCCCTTTTAAATAGCCTGGGGATAAAGATAGATAATAGAGTCCAGGTCATGCAATATCATGTCATGGACAGTTCTGTGGTTTAGTCTGTTAGGTATACAAATAAATGTAGAGAGTCCGTGTTTGATATGATGATAACATGCATGAATTCATCTTTGTTATGTTTGCCTGTGAAATACACATTCAATTTATTACATATGTCTTATAAGAATCATCTTTATCACTATATTCTGATGTTCCTCAGTTCCTGTATTTGGCTTGGGAACAGCAGCAATGGGGGACAATACATATGATGCCGTTTTGTCTGCTTTGACAGCTGGGTATAGGTAAGCTGTTTCAGTTATATTTTCCCACTGTGAAAGTTCTCTATGACCCTTATTGCCAGTTGTAAACTAGTCCAAGTAGTACTGGCACTCAACCTCTGTGGAGAGGTAAAAGCGTGCATGTGTTAAACCATTGATAGTGTGGGGGTGCACCTGCCCGTACTGCCAATGCAAGATGAACAACTAAACAACACTGAATGTAAATCTGATGTGTGAACTAGCCTACAGAAGGGAAAGGGGTAAAATGAATTCGAAGATATGAAAATCACTGAAAATCACCGGCATTAAACATTAAACTGTTTTTCTTTTCTAGAATGATTGATACAGCTCAGGCATACTGGCACTCTGAGGAATCCATTGGTCGGGCCATAAGGGACTCTGGCATCCCTCGAGAAGACATCTTCATCATCAGTAAACTCAGCCCGCGTTATTTTGGTCGTGATCTAACTACTCACTCCGTGGATGTGTCCCTTAGGAAACTTGGTACTGATTTCATTGATCTGTTCCTGATCCACAATGTACATTGCTCTGACTACTTCCAGTGTGCCCCTGATGAACCCAAAGCCACATGGGAAGTTGCCTGGAAGGCCATGGAAGAGTTGCACAGACAGGGCAAACTAAGAAGTCTCGGAGTCAGCAACTTCTACCCTCCACTGCTGGAGAAGCTGGTGGCCATGGCAGAGGTGCCTGTTTCTTTGGTACAAAACTGGTTTGATCCGTTCTATCGAGACGAGGCAACAAGAGAGTTCTGTGAGGGTCATGGCATCGTGTATCAGGGATACAGCACTTTTGGTACACAGTGGATGTACATGAGGCAAGGACAAGAGAGAAACCCTGTCTTTACAAATCCTTTCCTTCTGAAACTCTCAGAAACTTTGGATGTCTCTGTAGCCAACATTGTTCTGCGATGGGCCCTACAGAAAGGTGTTGTTGTGATTCCAAGATCTGTGAATGCTGAGCATATACAAAATAATTTGGAGGTCCTTAACTTAGAATTAAGTAAAAAAACTATGAGTGACATTGACAATAACCTCCCCTCTGTCAGGATTGGGGTGGATGGAGGGCCAATCATAGATGATGTCACTTGGAACAGAATCATGGGAAACTTAGATGGAGGAAGCCATGATGATCTGACTAGGGTGGGAGCTGCAATCAAAGAGCACCATAAGGAGAAACTTTCTGGACAGACAGAATTAACTGGTGTTGTGAATCAGGAAGATGAGACAGTTTTTATTGGGTCTGATGATGGAAGGATGTATGCCTTAGATGGTGAGACAGGACAAGTTAAGTGGACATTTACTTCAGGTTAGTCACAAGTGCTAACAGTGGTAGCAACAGGAAATGTCATGTCAGATACTAGAATGGAAGACCTTGTATGAAAATATATGTTTTTGGTCCAAATGTTCTATAGTTTCTCTGTCAATTCTCTCTGAGTCAGTACTTCTGCTTGTAGATTTGAGTACCAGTACTTTATGGTGATGGCAAGGTGAGCTCAATGGCTTATTCAACCCATACATGATGTGTAATGCAACAGGATGCAGTTACCTGTCATCGTATTGACCAAAGATGCTTTTCTTTGTCTTCATGATCTAGAAGAGGATCTCGGGTCCACTGCAGCATTCAGTCCTGACCAGTCAGTGCTGTACTTTGGGTCAGAGAATGGCTACATGAATGCCTTGCTTGTGAAGGATGGGCATGTGCTGTGGACAGTGGAAACAGGTTAGCATTAAGAGCCCAGAGAACTTTTCTAAGTAATAACAGGGTACATGCCTCCATTTTCTTGGATGTCCTGTGTTGTATTTTAGGAACATTTTTTTCGAATTAATTTTAGTGTAAATCAGTCAAAACTCAGACTCTTAAATAGCAGTCAAGTCTAAATAAAGGCATTGAATTGAACATGTGCCACAAGTCCAAGACTTCTGTCGTGTTTGCTTCCAGGGCCTGTCAGAAGTTCATCTGTGGTTGGCTGGGATGGTACCATCTATGTTGGCACCTTGGAAAACCAGATTTATGCCATCAGACCTGATGGGATGGTGAAGTGGTCACTTGACCTGGGTGGGGAGATTTGGGGGCGTCCTGCCATTGGGAGTGGTGGAAGGCTGGTGTATGTGGGTGTCATGGCAGACAAGAATGACAATGCTTTTGCACTAGACTCACAGACAGGTAAGGCCTTTAATTAATTACGTCCAGCCTATCACTACTAGTGCATGTATTTGTGGTGGAAATATTCTTTTGATAAAAAGTTGTGGTTCGTCTGTTGTTGGACTATATATTCTAATGTTAGATGTAATAGTTCAACCATACCTTAAATGTAATATAATTTTTCTCTGGATTATACCATATCATAGGCAGGCACATGGTGAGATAAATCTATAACTTCCACATTGCACATGTACTGATACAACTTTTTATACATCACCTTTAAGGTACAAGGAAGTGGTAAAGGTCAATTGCGATTTTTTTTTCCTCTCCAGGGAATCTAGTGTGGTCATTTAGAGCTGGTGGTAGCAACTGGTCCTCCCCAGCCCTGAGTCATGATGGCCGCCATGTGTTCTTCAGCTGCCAGGACTCCCACATCTACACCCTGCTGGCAGACACTGGTGACCTGGTCAGCAAGTTTGATGTGGGAGAGGAGCATGATGGGATAGACTCTACACCTGCCATTGCCACAGATGGAACTTTATTTGTTGGTAGGTTGGAGTCTGTTGGCAGTTTATAGTCTGTCCAGCATGCATCAGGAACACTGTACAGTCTGGCTAGTCTCTTTTAGTGCCTTTTGATATCAGCCAAGATTCAATTTAGATTTCTGCAACTGTCAGACATATGCAACAGAAACGAAAGATAAGGTTAAATTGAAATGAGAAAACTGACCAGCAGTAAAATTTTCAATATCTGCAGTACTAAAGGGATAGCTAGGTGTCTCTGATGATGCACCAGACTTGTTGAGACACTCAAACAGATTTGGAAAGCAAATCAGCTGTTTTATTGTCTACATGATTTAAATTTGATGTAGTTATTTTTACTCTGCCCCGAATTCCAGACCTGTGTTGTTCTTGTGCCTTGAACAGGAACAAACGGAGGGTCTGTTGTTGCTGTTGACATTGAAAAAGGGAAGCTGAGATGGGAAAAGAAGCTGGGAGGTGAGGTTCTATCCTCCCCTGCACTGGACAATGAAGGAAATCTTTACATCGGCACCAGGGATGGCCAAGTCCTCAAGCTTAAACAAACAGGTTTGCGCTTATACACATAAGGCCTAAGTATTGTCTACTTGTATTATGTTAAGGTAAAATGCTTCCCACTCCTTTTGGTATGTAGGGGTTGCGCCTATGTACATTTCTATTCCTTGGGCCACACATGTACAGGGCCACTCCAGTTGGAGGCTAGTCTGCTAGAAGTGGTACGTGTTCAACTCCCACACTATAAACCAAAAGTAACATTGAGTATGCTTCAACTGTCTAACGATCAATAACTCAACATACTAGGGCTCATGTCCAACGTCCAGAAATTGTAGATCCATAACAATTGACCCTGTCTTATTGAACTTAGCAGTTAGCTCCCTCCTTGATGCATGCTGTATTAGATACTGTTAACATTAGTATTTTGGAAGTGAGTGTGGTAGCTATTCAAGAAGATCCTTTCCTATGTTTTCAGATGGGACCACTGTTTGGCAGATTCCAACTGGAGGTGCGGTCATGTCCAGCCCCAAGTTGGATGTCCATGGACGGGTGTATGTGGGGTCCAACAGCGGCTTTGTCTTTGCAATTAATGGTGAAACAGGCCAAGTGGTTTGGAAGATTGAAACTGAGGGGCCAGTGGTTGCATCTCCCCTGATCACAGCTCACCACCAGTATAACTATAGGCACAGTGGACAAGACACTAAGGATGAATTGTAGGGCTTATAGGAGCTGTGGAGGATAGGGGAAGGTTACTTAGTACATTATTTAGTGAGAAAATCACTCCTAGGGCCACACCAATTTGATTTTTAGGCTCTCAGATTTTGAACTTTTGATGCATTGATAAATAGAAAAACTCTAACAAGGAGGACTACAGCAGGCAGGAACTGTCAGATAAAAATAGGCATGGCTGTGTTTTAATTTTGCTCCATTTGGTACCTTTGCTATGGACTCCATCCTGTTTTCTTATATATATTATTGATATATATATTTGCCTGTCAAAAAAGAAATGTGTCATAGATATCACATATTCTACCAGGGAATATTGTACACATACATCAACTACAAAGGCCATTGACACCACATTTTTGTCCTGCAAGACCTAGTCTATTTTAGTTCTCAATTTGCCATGAATATCTCCCTTTTCAGCAATGAATGCTTAATATTAAACAATGTCTTCCCATTCCGATCTCAGTGTTTGAATCATATTAGGGTTGTTCAATAAAGATTTCACCCGACTCTCCTCCAGTTATGTCAGCAAGTGGAAATCATGATGCAATGTCATGTACATATCTCTATTGGTCCGATTTGAATCCCAAATAATTTTATTTTTTTACACTGTTACGTGTAGATTGGGTTATCTCGAAGCTGCGTGAGACGTGGTGTACGTGTCGACCTAATGTATTTCGCAAAAACACATAAAGCTGAGAAAATGCGTTTAGTGTGGTTTGATAGTGTGGATGCCATGATTGCCATGGGAGCAGCCTGGAGTCACCAGAGACACGTGGCGTGTCAACGGCCGGAGGCTTTAGACTGCCAAAACCCAGAACTTCCGTTGCCACTAGGACATTTCTGTACAGGTGTATAAAATCCTACAATACCCTCCCACAACACATCAAATCAACTGCACCTTCTGCCTTCAAAAAACACATCAAGGACAGACTAAAAACACACACACACACAAACAGACCCCTGCAATATTGGTGGTAGATTGATGACGTATGTATATACATGTATATAAATGTAAATAATGATGACTCTGACCTCTCCCGTATCTCATTTATTTCTATTTAAGTTTCCTGTTTTTTAGTTTCACTGATTATGTTGATAGGTTATGTTACGTGTAATTAAGTTATAAGTTTATGTTGTGTTGGTTACTGTATGTTATGTGTCATAAGTTGTAAGTTTTAGTCGACTCCAGGAAGACTAGTGAAGTATTCATGTACTCACTAATGGAGATCTCTGAAATAAACAAATAAACAAACGCGAGGAACGGTCTCCGCCTAAAACAATTGCGCTCACCCATGCCATGTAGACATGCACCTTTATACCAAAACAGAGTGGCAACTAAGATTTTTTTGTCACAGATCAACATAACATGTCTTGTGAATTGTCTTCAAACAAAGTGCACCGATGTCACCGCGCCACAGGTTTGTATGCGGCTGGACACAACTGTGGGCTTGCGTGACAAGGTCGTGGAGGACAAGAATTCTAGAACCGTCTGCTCCCTTGCGTCTGAATACATCTTTGGGTTGGCGGCACTTCTATGGAAACAGTTGGCCTGTCGACAGTACCGCCAATGTAAATCACTAACACCCAGGAAAAAGCTTTGTTAACTGACGTTGCCATTCACACACTCTTCAGTGGACGTCAAAGGAGGAAATTCTCGTTCTTGTGCCCAAACACTAAATCAGGATGTAACTAAGGAGATAGAATGGTTGAGACAAGATGTAAGCCCAAGCCTAAAAAATATGATCCGGCAGACAAGGGCAAAGAGTCTATGATGAAATTTTTGACACGGGGACACGTTTTGTATGGTAGAGGATGCAGCTTAAGCTTGCAAACACGGACCTAAATGGCTGTGCTTTCTTCAGTCCCACCATGCATGTTCCCATGACAACTTCGGAAAACATCTACACTTCCTTCAAGGTCTCTGGAAATGGTAAGCAGCGTCTTTTGTGTTTCTTTGTGCCATTTTTTTTTCTCAGTTATTCTTCCAGGACGTACTGTCTACGGGAAATGCCCTCCTCCGCCGACAAGAACGGAAAATGCTCTAGGTAGATCTGACACGTAGCGCAGCCGCCAATGATCGCAGGTCTCAGTCGAACTGCAGGTTTTCAAAGTACATGTACATTGTTCTGTCTGACCATCAAAACAACTAGGTTGTCACGTTGTGCATCGCATCGTGTCAGACGATAACTTCAATTTACAACGAGGTTATTTACCTTCGCAGTCTTGTCCGAGTCCGTTTAATTGCACCAATTACAACAATTACTGAGCCTTTTGATTTCAGCAAGCCGCGAGGCGTCATCAATCTACATCTAATTTGGTCACCAGAGGCGCATGGCCACCATGATGATTATGATCGTTATCCTTCAGATCTATAAAAGCTGACCTAATTTCTGCATGCATCTGTGATTCTTACTGAAAGTTAATCTACAACTTTTTTACTGTCTGGTCTTCTTTCAACCAATTGGCCATCCATCCATCCCTCTAGCTCATCGAACTTCTTGCCAATATCGTCCTCACTATGAAGGTGAATCCCTCTTGAAAATAAGACCGCCCTGGCCTTCACTGTTTTTTTTTTCTCATTAGATCTCGTTTGTTTGTGTCAATTTTTTATTCCACAAATAATTTTGTATTCATAAATGACCAATATTAAAAAAATGAATTTTCGAAATATTTTCATTTGATTGAAACAGAAACAGTCCGTGTTCTGAAACTCTTTTCTTGATTTCTTTTCTTGCCTCCAGCACGTGTGTCCGCCACTACAGTACCGTGAAAGCCTTTTATGTATCCTTAGAGAGTTGGTATACTAGGACGCTGCTACTGAATCGTGATTCCCATGGCTGTAAGAACATCCTGTCAATAATTAGAGTTGACGTCGCGTTGGGTATATGCCTGTCTCCTCAACTTTGATATATGCGAAGTGCTCGCGTGTTAGCCCCAATTTCTACATGCAGTGTACTTCATCAAAGCGACTTATATAGCAGACCAAGGCAGTGCTGTTCGTTCAGGACGCTATCATATGTTACACGTCTCAGGTGTGTGTGTGTCACTTTAGGCACGTACATAAAAAAAGAAAGCCGAAAGAAAACAGAACCTCCATCTTAACTACTAATCATGGCGAACCGTACAGCCTATAGACCATTAAACTGGTGGCTGCAGTCATGATGTTTTGTAACGCTCTGAGTGTTGTGGGTGGTGGTCAGTCCGTGAAGATGTGCTCATGTGACGCACCTGACTGTAACAGACCTTCAGAATCAGGATGTTCTGTTCAGTTGGTACCTTCCTAATGCGTACATGGTAGTTCATTTCACACAAGTCTGTACTATACATATCGAAGTAATACAATAAGACCAGATGGTGTGCGTCAAAATCTTCCTTCCTGTGGAAACTATGAAGCCAATGCATCGATTTCATTCCTATTCTGTAGTGTCTTTCTTCTTTTGTACTTTAATCGAATATGACATTAAGGTCATCACTTACGTCAACACATGCGCAAAATGCGGAGAACTGATCAATGCTCACTGGAGAATTACGTGTGTTGAGAATGTGTGGCTTCCGTGATGACTAAGGCTCAAGGAAGCATTAGATACATGCGAAGCTTTGTGTCGTTTTGCTGAGACCCTCCATACACTACTACCTGTGAGTCATCAACCCAGCTATAGTAACTAACGCCGACCTAAGGTCAGGACCAGACGGGAGTAAGTAGAACTTATTCCTTTCCCGACTGAAGTCATAGGACTTGGCTTGGCATGGTGTTTGTCAGTGAAGATGCCGGTTTGTCCTGACACACACACCACTTGCCTCACGAGAAAGTCATCTGTTTCTTAACCAGACTACCAGAGGTAAGTGACTTATGGCGAAATGTGTAAAAATCTATAAGATATAGACGTTTAAGACGAATGCGTCATGTTTTTCGCCAGGTAAAATTGGAAGCGTCGCGGGTTCAAACCAGCGGCAGGGAGGATCATACATAAACTTTGGTACGTACCGCATTTTCTGCCTAGCAGTCATCACGTACGAGAAAGGTAATGGTAGTTAAAGAAACACTACTACCAGTGGACTAACCCCCTGATGTAATTAATGCCTGCATAACAGGGGCTATCGAAAGGCACCGCTCTGTAGACCGAATGGTCTCTGTGGAATCACGGTTTATGTAACTATTTTTGCAAAATATTTGGTTAGATTCCTTTGAGAAACCTCCACGTTGCATATTGCGATCCTTTGCTGGAGGGGGGTAGAAGTCGAAGGATTATTGATAAAAACGATAAGAAAAGAAATTAATTAAAGGCTGCAAGTCGATGAAGATAGGGGATGACGTTGACGGCAATGTCTGGGATACATCCGGACTGCTGTGATGGCATACTAGTATAGCAAAGCGGCATTATGTAATAATATTTGGGCCCCAAAATTGAAAATATTCTCGAAACAAAGTCCCCATCTAAATGACATATACAACCCGGTCTACACATAAAGGTACTCAGTTTCAATAATTAGACTATAATTTGCATCCATGGAGTGCATAATTATACCTATACATAATACATTATACCTTAGCGCAGGCTCGAAACAGAATGACTCCTATTTTCATGAAAGCTAGGAAAATGATACATATTGATCCTGAGCCAGGACGTAGATGCAAAGATGACGATTATGTACTGTTGCGGCAACAGCTGTATTACGACCAAATTACATGACGTGCACGAAGGTACAAAAAATCATTACGGTACATAGGTCTACACAAATTTCATTCAATTTCTCGCCACTCTTGGTGCAGGTTTCTTATGAATTTGGGGCCTCAAGGTCAATGACAGCCACTTCCCGCGCTCTCACTGTAATGGCCCAGCCGAGTAGACATGTGTGCCAGGCTTCCCCAGTCTTGACTTTGACTGTGACCTATGGAAAGCGTATCTGGTGTGATAAAATCTAAGAAAGAGTATGAGCCTTTTGACAAATGTGGAATTCTTGGAGCTGTATTCTCTCGCTCAGTAAGTCAATCCAAGCAACAAATCACTTGGTGGCGGGAAAGCCGGGAATCATATACTAGAAAGATAAGACGCGAGTCAGCAACCGTTACCAGCAGTCACAATGCCAATGTAAGCGCTGATATTATTATCAATTTGGCTTATGGTCATTACATGGATACGGTTTGCCCGCGGGGCAGGCTGGATAGAGACCTATCCTGGTTTGTAGTCTCGTTAATTGAGCCTAACTGTATCTACAGACCCCAGCAGACGTATAGGCGGAGAGGACAGGCACCAATCAACCAAGGTAACGTGCAGTTTCTATAACAGGGCCTATGTAGCTGTAGGACATACAGAAAACCATTTGTAGGTGATGAAACATTTCTATACCGGTAGAGAGGGTGTAATTGCTACTCATCGGCAGAATCCAGTGCGTACTGATCGTTTATTCAGCTCCAGCACTCACTCTGCGGCAAATCATGTGGCACAGCCATTATAGGCATCTATCTCTGATGCTGTGTTTAAAGACATCTTCCTGTAATGATAGACACAAAGTGATATCAATGCATGGGGAAGACTTCAGGTTTGTATAGTAGCCGTTCTCTGACCAACTGATTACAATTACGGAGCAATATAACTGCGGGACATAATGTCAACTTTATATTCATAGAAAAGGCAAATGCTATAAGACGTGGGTTATGTTAGTTAAGATCTTATTTGCATAATCAGCACGAGGAAAAAGCCATCAGTTAAAACTGTCTAATGACGAGTATCTATATTCATACATTTAGTCTTGTTATTTTGAATTCACTTCAGTTGGGAATCACAAAGAGCTGAATGATCGCAACAAAACGCTGTTCCTTTTACATTTACCCTTGGAGGCTACCTTTAATAAAATCTGTGACAGTCTTTTGAATCAGAGACGAAGAGACAATAACGTTACCACTTTTCGATGATGTAAGCAAAACTGGCCCTTACGGCCCGCAAGCTCGCAAATCCGAGCGCCATTTTATGATGATTTTTATCGTACATCGTATCTTGTAGCTGTAACAAAGCCTTTTTAAATTTATTTGACTCAATTTTCCAATAGTTTTGGGGTCCAGAAGGCCGATAAAAGCTTTTAAATTTGGGCCTCTCTTGCCAAGATGGTCTTCAACAGAGCAGCTAGAGAGACGAGAAAGAGACGTTAGTCACCGTCAGATGATTCTTTCCAACTTGAGAAATAGCGGTTTAGTAACCTGGAGCTAGGCTTACGCCTGTTGTCCGTATATCATGGGTTCTCTGTGTTATAACGTTATTGTGGTTTTCCGCATCGACTTGCCTGGTCTGAGGATCGTATAATATTTATGTCTTCTCTCCAAACAGTGTGGCCACGAGTCAACCTAATCTATTGGCAACTTAAGTGGAAAATAGAAAAGAACAACGATTGACCGCTGCGCTCCGTATGTTGTACAAGTGTTACCATAACGTTCAACATAATAAGAAAACATAACGGCAAGGATTTGAAACATTTTGAACACCGTTTATTATTATAAGCACGGCCATTGAATCTGAAGTGATGAAGTGCATCCATTTCGTTACGTTCTAGCTTTTAGCTTTACTTGGTTTCAGTGTCCGACAACGGACATTAATATTGATATCAATCAGTATTCGAAGAAACCTTTACTACCTCCTAGGTACACCTCCTAAATATCACGTCAGGTCATGGTGAGACCTGCAGTAAGGTGATAAAGCACTGTATATTCCCTCCCACGAGTACATTTTGCCATGTTTTCAATGAGTCGCCCCACACGTCCCTTTTTTGAGAACGTAAAAGACGTCATCCGCACAGCGAGCTTTGTTTGTGTTGCTCCCTTCATCTTTGTCTACATCAATCCCTTCCAAATGTAGTCTGGCTGTCAAATAGCATTACCGCCTAGATCAGCTTTGAAGTTTTTTTCATGTCCCAGAATGTGTTGATGTAGGGCATGTTTCCTCTGCGATTGGCTACTAACTAGTCCTTGGCTATACCAACAGGGAATCGAAAATCTCATGCCACCGTGAAATATTGCGATTTTTAAAATTTCTTGTTTTATTAATATTATTGTGCATTCCTCGCTGATTCTGTCCATGCATTTTCCCACTAGATCCCTTACAAAGGCATGCAACAGACATGGATATAGCAGGGAATTGAAGACAGGAAAAGAGATAACCTTTTCTGGGACTTTTTTTGGGACCTTTAAACTAACTTCCTGATAGTGTCCCTGACGTGCCTAGCATGAGGAAATGATTATGGAAACAAAACCTCTGTTCACGGAGATAGTATTTAGATTGGCAGTCTATGATGTACACGACATCATAGACTGATCAGTAGAGAGAAAGATGCTCAATTTTTCAATTAACCTTTTTAACTGCAATCCGTATCAACAATGTAGACATGGGACTATCAATCAAGTAGTGGTTCGATTCTACCTTAGATTAGTAAGCATACCACGTTTCTACTGAGTACGGACATCGCTAAGCATGTTTATTTATTTATTGAAAATGCAACAAGACATTACACTGACTCTCAAGGCAGCAAAGCTGATATTAGAGAGTCAACATATAGGGACAAAACATATAGGGCACATAATATCAAACAGTGTGAATTACAACAAAAAAAAGATTATAAGAACTTAACCTATATCGTTCTAATTAGTCAAGTAAATATATATATATACAGCTTAAAATAACGCATTTGGAGGTCAGAGGTCCAAAGAATAGTTCACAGACTACCTCATTTGCAAAAAAGCATGTTTACACGGGAATATCGAATAGATCCTTTCGATTATGTCACCAGGCACAGAAGATTCATAGTGCCTCAGCTATTGTAGCATCAACCATGGCAGCTATTACAATACCTATTAGATAACATAGGATGACTTTGCAGTAGTTGATTTAATACGAAATGACCTTTGTTACTCCAGAATGGTAGGATATCCGATGATTGCCATTTGTGGTACTTTGAGTAAATCTTCTGCCATGTTAGAACTCGAAAGTAGTGTGATCCTTATATCAGTAATCATCTTACCGCCCGGGTTGTGGGGGTGATATGAGCCTGCCATGCCGATAACGTAATAAATGGCATGGTGCATTACTGATTTTTCGTGTACTTATGGGCTTTTCTGATATCAAATTGTACGACTTTAATATTTGATATGCATTACGCTTGCACCAATAAGCCAAACCGTTGATCACACAAGCTTCACAATATCAATTTTCGGCTGTTCATCGAATACTATATTATGATTACGTCAGTTTCAGTTTCAGTTAGTCTGTTAGTATATTGGTACAATGTTTCTATCTTGTAGAAATACTGTAATTGCACAGCAGTTTCCATATGAGGTACTTGTAATCATACATTGGAACTTAGAAGTATGTCGCGGGTGTGTAATAGATATACATATATACTACGATATGATTTGCACTTACTAGTATTTGCACGTATTGTTCACACCCGACCATCTTCGTAGTTGGTTAAAAATACCAATGTGACCGCCAATTCTTTATGTCTGGCCAACTATAAGTTTGGAAGTTATGTGTTATTTCAAAATACATTTTGGCAACGCCTCAGTGGCAAATGTATTTCTTAACAAGCTTGCAGAGTGACAAGATAAGAGTGAGTATGTAGTAGTAGTAGTCCACTGTGTTCTGCTTCTGCAGTAGCAGGCATCCTGCAGCAGCAATCAGTCTTTCTTCAACTCTCTCCACTTTGTCCTGTTCATCGCGAGCCTCCTGAGCTCCCGAAGTTTTCTTTCTGACCGCAATGGTCCTAATCCTCTGTCCTTGAGGTCTGCCCTCAGCAAACTTAGCAGATTTTTGCAGTGCCTTCCCTTTCTGGATCTGTAAGAGTTGGATCCTACCAGGACGAAGGTCAAGGCCTGTTGTGCAGGTGTGTCTGTTGTGCAGTGAGTATGTAGCTGACAGGAAAGAGCAAGGTTGGCTGTTGTACATGTTGTGCAAAGGGTGATTCCTGTACTTCCTTTAGTGCTGCACTCACTGATAAGTTTTACTATTCGTTAAAAAATGCCCCTAACATTGAAGGTTGTGGACTGAAACAACTTCAGACAAGACAAACACGTCGATAAGTGGCTACTACGAGGACATGTGCGTGTCTTTGACAGCCAAACCCCGTGTGATGTACGGCCACAAATGAGGCAGAAAGAACGGTTATTGTCGTCCCTTCACAAGACTCACAAAAGTTTTCTTTGCGTACTTACTGCACTTCAATGTGGTAATGGATTTCATTGATATCAGATGTGTACTTAGACCTGGCTCGCTGGATTTCAATTCTTTGTGTGGAATGTTCAAATAAGTCCTATCGAACGCTTTCGCCTGGCTCGGTAAATGTGGTAATGCCTGGACCTACATGTATTCAAAAATATAACAGGTTCTACTGCGACCTATACAAGACTTTCGGGTAATTATTCGTTACAGAAACACAGCAAATACTCTGCACCAAGCACTTTTTAAGGATTTTTTTGACGTTGTAGACGTGCTGAGTGATATTACACATGACAACAACTCTAACAAACAGTCTAAGCTCGGGCAGTGGTGAAAAGGAACGGTGTCAGATGAATATTTCAGAGTAAAACTAAGTGCATGGCCATTCTATTTCATGATAGCAAAGATTTCTTTAAGAGTAAAAGTTTCAACTATAGGTACTGGAAAAAGGAAAATATTTTGTTCTACGTCATTGGGAGGCTGGGTAGGTCACAAGGGAGAAATCTGACTGTGCATGCAAGATTGTGATTAAAGTTTAAAGCATCTAACTTGTACAATGTACCGAAATGTATAACAGCCAGAGAGAGAAATGTAACCATGCACTGACTGAAGTGTTGATGAATATGACAGTATCGGTGATGTGTACGTGTGGAGTTCATTATGACCATTTTACGACACAGGATCTCTATCTAAACCTGTATCTATTTACGATATATGTTCATTGATTGTCGCAGACTGAACGGCTATTGGAACAGAATTAAAGAAGAACTGTTTCAACTTGGTATAAATATAGAAATCAACTCAGCATCTATACCCTTGGGGGATTGTAATCACTTGTACGTATCCCTAGCAAAATATGCTATATTCTTATTGTTTAAAGATACCCCCACTCTGTTAGAAAAACACGACATTCTGCAATTTTTTCATGTACTATGTAGAAACAGATGTATAAGTTGAAGTCTGTAACCTTGTGATCTTTAACAGACACTTTTGAAATACTGTACTGAGTATCCATTAACAAGAATTTTCTTTTGTCACGAATGTAAAAAAAAATCTATTTACGATATGACGGCCTCTCTTGGACGTAACGCACCAGATTCACAAGCACAGGTCAGAAATCAATGCTGGAAGGTATGCGCCGATCTAATCAGTGTTGAGGCAGCTCGTGTAAAAGGCACACGTCAGCAGGACTGTTAATGATGCCCCAAGGATCCGGAAAATCCTGGGTGCGTTATCAAAGATCCCATGCCGACAGTTATCGATAAATATTGGGGTCCGCCTCGATGTGCTCCGGTTAAAACATCGGCACCATTACATGCAGCTGACTTCTCTCATGGTATGGTGTGGGCGTGGCGCGGTGAAGTAGTATATCATAGTGTGGTGTGGTGTGGTGTGGTGTGGCGTGGTATGGTGTGATGCAGTATGGTATATTCACATGAAGGAAAGAAAAAAATCTGTTTCTACGATTGGGCGTAGTTTGACACGGGGTCATTGACATATTCGTACCGCAGCCGGTAATCAGATTTTAGCGTCCTTCACGCCCGCAAGCAAGTGATGATATTATTCTCGCCTACACTCAGCCATTAATGTGTGTCATCGGATAAATGTAGCCTCCACCAGGCTTTCGTAAGGTGTAATGTATAGTAGAATTCGGCAAAAACAGGGTCTATAGGAGACTAAACCCACGATAAGGGTATCATATTGAATTGCGCGGGAAACTCTATGGTAGCCAAAATCCCCCGGCAAATTATTCTCCCTATTTGGCTAACTTTTACTATCATTTCAGCCAGCCTTGTTAGTCTGGTGGAGACTAGGATAAATGGCATGATCAGCTTACAGACATTTGCCGTGTTCCTTTGTGTGGTACGCAGCAGGGTGAATCCTTTAAAAGCATCCCGTGTAAATGCTCCTAAAACCTTACTTACCGTAGTGCTTTATAATCTGCCTGGCACTGTAAGTGTAAGAAGGAAAATTCGTGACAAAGAAAAGATTTTAAAAAACATCAAAGTGTGCAAGGGAAATGATATTACCAGTACCAAATTACAACAAAAGCATAAGGACATATACATTAACTCTCAGTCATGTTATGAGTTGGGAGAATCGACCCTCTTCAAGCAGGTCATCTGTCCAACGCGGCCACTTTTCTCCGGTCCCCTGGGTGACCGGCTTGAGCAGGTTGTACTATCTATCATTATCTATCTTCATCATCCTATGGTGATATTCGTTCCAAGGAGGAACCCCTCCCTCATCAGTGACGTATCCCAGCTCCCTCTGTGTCGTGCCAGGTACTAACGTTATATCCGGGCGCTATGCAAGCTCGCGTTTACCAGATTAACAACCACCCACACTGTTCCAGCTACGTGTGGACATTGTGACTCCGGTCACATCCTCTCGACTGTAGAAAATGGAGTGGATCTTCAAACCGAGATGCTATTATGGTACTCTCCAAGCAGAGGTTTGGGTTTTGGGCTTATTTTTGGCGTGTTTTTGGGCTTTTTTATTGGGCTTTCTTTTTTCACTGAAAATTTGTTTCTAGGTAGAAACAAAATTTCAGTGAAAAAAGAAAGCCCAATAAAAAAGCCTAAAACACGCCAAAAATAAGCCCAAAACCCAAACCTCTGCTTGGAGAGTACTATTATGGCGAATGAAGCAGCAATTTTGAAGGGCTTCGGTTTTAGTAAAAAGGCAACTTGCTTCGCGAAGTTTGCGTCTGTTCGATCATCAACCACCTACACTGTGACAATAACGTATAACGTTACGTATTAGAATTACCGTCAATTACTTTACCATCCTTACATGGTCTTCTGTTATGGATAACGATGACGTAGACCTTGAAGAACTTCGTGTTTACTTCAGATTCCTATCATTTTCGGACCGAGGATTTGAAGAATATTTTTATCAGTTCAAATTTACTCTCTGGGCAATTAAACACGTGATGGCTTTCAAAAGCTACCTAGAATATTTTACATGCAGAAATTACTTGCTAAAAACTCGGATAAGTTACACTTAAGGCTTAACACTTAATTTAAGGCTAACTACTCGCATGTGTGCACTATCTCCTAGCTAGATATAATATCTCATAGCTATCTCCTAGCTACATATGCATCTGCTTTGAAGTAAACGACCCCTTATTTTTTTACTTTACATTCCCCTTTATTTGGAACTGCTCCGTTCTTAGATGATGTGATGAATTGGCTTGCTGTAAAATGAAACTACCATTCAGGTATCCTTTTACCAGTAGTCTTTGACCCAGCAAGGGACTAAAACAATCAGCTAGTCTCTTCTATTTACTATGAAGACCTCCGTCGCATAGCAAAAACACACCTCTTTACATGTGCCATTGACCTTTTCCTTGGTTTGATGCAAACCATTCACTCGAGAGTTCTAGAATTGCGCGCTAACATAATCCAGCTGAAACCCAACACACGCTGTACCACACCAAGCTTTGGCTGGTCCTGCGTACTGCGTCTGTGTTGCAGTGTGCCTTGGAGTGCGCGGTTTCCTAAAAAGAATGTTTTAACATTTGAAGCTCATTTTTGCTTCATCCTACCCTCGTCCCCTTCACAAAGGATGCTGAAGATGCTTTGTTCATTTCCAGGTACGATATTATCTATATACGCAGAGATAGAAGACAGCGGTGCGGTTGCTGTCTAACTATCGCTATTGTTATACAGGCCCACTAGGACGAAATCATTCCTCTCAAAATGCGAAGACCTCATGCATGCCATGAGCCATGTCAGCAAATATCAAACTTCAGAAATGGCTGTAATGCATTATTTAGACTGATGGAATGCTTTGCCGTGCAATATCTAGCACAAAAAGAGAAACCAAAGCGTTTTCCCAATACGTAACTTGAATTCGGAAGACTGAAAATATCTGTAAAAGAACTTTATAGTTTTTAGTTGGCGATGTGGGTTCACTATAAATACTAGTGATGCCACTCCCCCTTTTCATCTCTAAAGTCGAAGGGATTGCGCACGTTTGAAAGACAGTGTGGTGACGAAGATCCAGTATTACTGCGTGCCATCAGGTCTGATAAGGGAATTTTTCAAACGATGTTCGCGGGCGGTTTGTCTTTTATCCTCAAGTTTGATGTAAAGTGCTGTGACAAGGTCAAGGCCGCATTTTCGGCACAATACATGATCAGTCGATCATTATTACAAATTATGGTTTCCTATTACATTTGTTTTTCTATAATTTGTATGCAATGAATGTCATTCTTAGCCATATACAAACTGCGGCTGCCGTTACGATGTTCATACACTGTTCATGTACACATCCTTTGAGGTAGAATTTTTAAATTGCAGACCCGCTACCAGTGAAAGGTTAAAAAGAATAGAAGCTAAGAATTATTACCACTACTACGTACGCATTTTCAGTTTCTAAATGATATAAATTTTGTATGGGAGAAGCATCAGTTTGCCTGTGCGTATTTGTAATCAATCTCACTGTAGTGATGGGGAACAGGTGGATAGTTGTGTAGGCACTTTGCCAATCCCACTGGCTGAGCGCAAAAGCCTCGAGGCGAGTTCTTCAGCGCCTCCGGGACTGTTTTCTATTCGCCGGGATCTCGCGTGGTAGTCCGCGAAGGTGGCAAGGCTGGTGCGCTTCCGTTGGGTGCATGTGCACAGCGCGGCTGCCAAGTGCAGCAGATGCGCTGTGAACCAAAGCTAACACCATATGTCGGCTTGGCTAGCACCGATACTGACGTACAGGGCTAATCCCACATCGTGTCACCGACGAACGCCGACTTTAGGCCAAAGTTTGTGCGATGTTTTTTTTCGCTGCTTTTACCTATGATTTGATTATTTCGACAGGATATTAGTAACACGTCTTATAGATTAAGCCCTCTGATCATGGAGTGCCAGTTTCATCCGTTGGGAAAAAGGAAGGTCGCTATATTCACGCACGCTCGCTCGCTCACTCACTCATCATAGCTTGCTCGGGGGAGCATGTTGCCTGGCGTTCCTCATCTAAACTTACATATCCTTGCATCCGTGTTGTAGTTACTGCTCTGATAAGTCATATATTCAGCCTGAGTTGGCCGAACCTGGCCGACAGCAGGCTGCATATCGTCGTTTGAATTGATTTCGCACGGAGACTTAACACAAAGTGTACGAGGTGTGGGTGAACCGCGTACTCTTTATGTTCTCCAAATACCACTAGGCATTACACAAATTAATGCACGCAATACGGTGATAAATTATCCAACAGAAACTATCTGATTTATGTAGATGGGGTCACCAGACGTACATTGTTAACAAATTTTCCTTGTCTGGTCCGATGGGTTTCGTGTCTTCTCGTGTGGTGATTTATGTCCACAGTCATAATGAAGTTGTCACCGTGCTAAGAGGGGGGACGGGTCTGGGGATATATCTATGGGCCTAATCGAGGGCAGGCAAATGTGGCGAGAGCTATCCCAATACTTGCCCTGTAGGGCGGACCTTCCGCACGGGTGACAGTAGTCATTTATATTTCATGACGAGGGTTGATATGTGTGCACAGGAACACTTGTCATGGTGATTATGTTTTGCCAACGCCGGGACATGATTCTTAAATTCTCTGGGTTGGGAAAGCGCGTTTATTGAGGCCGAGAACACGAGGAAGGTAGGGGATACCTTACCGCGCTCGGTCGCTTTTGACGTCACCTGCTTAGATACAACTCGGGTGGGTTACACGCCGAGACAAAGGTACACGGTTGCTAGGTGACTCTAATTGCTGCTTATTTGCACAGACTTCATTGAAGGGTGATTATATTCGGATGTGAACGCCGTGCATATGGGGCCACAGAACGCTGCGATCAGTTTGGGATTGACGTGTTGAGAAGAGGGCATCCTGCTACAATCATTGCAGAAGTAGGAGCGCCTTGTGCACTGAGGGAAGACACGGGCTGTGTACGGCGAGGTTTGTCTGCACGGCGTGCTGCATGGTGGAGCATGACTGGCACCGCGACATGGGAAAGGTGCGCCGGGCGTAATTTCATGGCAGAAGGAACAGCCTAGACTGTTGGTAGCAACAAAACAGTGGCAGCTCGATCCTAGAACTGCAGAGTCTACAAAGTGGCCTGTGGCCTCTCTCGCCCACGAAGCTGCGTGCTGAGAGCCTGTGTTGTACCTGTCACTGTGGTCGCGCCGCGGGATAGGAGGGGCAAACAGAACAGGTGAGCCGGACAGGTTGCTCAGCTCGAACTTACGCCGCTGTAGTACACACACAGCAGAGAAACGTCCCTTCCTGAGACATTCATGATAACAAACTATACGTTTGTACAGTGTTTAGGAAGCAGGGTGAGTTGTAACAGAGCTTTAACAGTTTCTTTCAGTCGGTAGTTGATCCTTGGGCGTGAGATTTTGGCGGCCCAGTGCCAGTAACATGTTCAGTTTTACAGTCATGTCGTCTGCATGTATATCCAATATTTCCAGCAGTACGTGCTTGCCGAATAGCCTCTTAAAACATCACGCTTCCGATCAAATATTACAGGCACAATATTTTAGTAGATCATTCGGAAAATCATTGGAACGGAGCCGGTTTTTTATTACCATGCACGGTGCGTCAGCTGCGATGTAAGCGGTGGGACCTACCGGTGGTGTACAAAGGTAATGGTTTTAGCGGTTTCTTGTGTAAAGAACCTTTGTCTTCCTGTGGCTATAAAACACATGATTGGAAAATTGAACTGAGACCGAGCTGTTGACCTTCTTGAGGATTTAAAAGCCACCTTATCCTTCATGGCAATTCTCTTTATGTCCGGTGAAGTATATGGCCCTCTTCCACACCTTCCTACATCACCAAATTTGCAAACAAATCTGAAAAAAAAAGCTTAGTGCCATACGGTGACATTAGGGATAAACCAATTAGAGCATTACTTTAATAAGCTCAGTTTAGCGCGTTCACATATGCCAGTCAGAATTTTCAGATACACAAACTAAAAAGACGAGTATGTCCGTAAAGCCTTGTCTGCAATGCCTTCAAAGTTGTTATGTTGGGCATTTCAAAAGTATGGAAATAACCATAAGTGTTTGAATATATTCATTTCCGATACCATCTTAACAAAAGAATGTTGATCGAGAAGTTGGCTAGTGATGTGCGTTTTCTTGCTAACATCCCTCCCACTGCTTCGCCGCAGTAATGTTGTACATATGGAAACATCTATTGACTGTGGCAGAACCCTTCCCTTCCGTTCAACCTCACAGGCGCCAGCTATAATTGCACCTGATATTGAACTTCAACCGGAACCCATCCTTCAGGGGAGCCGAATAATTCAATCCTAGCATGGACTGTTGCTGTTTATATTGATAGAGGCAAAGTAGTAATCATGGCTTTTAAGTCCAGGCAAACGGCTTCTGTTCTGCTTGTTGGACAAGACCTCTCACCAGTGACTTTCTTTCATATTCTATATTCCAACTCCATTATGGGTAGGTAGCTGGGCTTATCTTGGAGATACATGAGTTAGGCTGATATGCCACCATCCATAGTTTATCTTAAGTCCAAATACACTTCCTATGGTAAGGGATGTGGATGATAAAGAGCAAGAGAAAGACACAATACAGATTTCCGTTTTTCCATTGCAGATTTACAAAATTACAAATTTCAATCGCGTAGGCAGTGCGTATATATATACGTAACATTTTCATGGTAGTTATTCAGCTGTTGTGCGCCTATTATTTATTGTAATCGAAATGTCATGATCAGTTTCCATTACAGACCGACAGAACAGACATAGATGCATATTCTGCTTCATATTCATGTTGACAATATGTCAAGAAGTTATGCTTAAGAAACAGAACAAGACTGTAAACAGACTTTTTTATCCAGAATTATTTACATGCTGCTGTACTTATTTTATTGCCCTCAGTTCACGAAAAGAGAATGAAATATCATAAAATGTGTCAATGTTGCGTCGGGCACTTTATGAAGTGGCTTCGGAGTTCAATTAAGTCCCACAAAAAGTTACAAACGACCATGCCCGTAAAATTCCATGCCCGTAAAATTCCAATGCCCTTAAAAAAGACCAGGTATTAAGACTGAAGAATCGGCGTGCTCGATCTCTATTGTAAAGGTTTATTTTCTTGCCATGCCCCGTGATCAATCTAATATAAGCTGTCATTTTTTCCGAGTATGTTTTGTTTGTCTCCCCCGTTACCGTCTGTCAGCGGTGAGGAATGGTCTGATGGTGAGCAATCCCATTGCTGGATCATCTCAAGGCCGTGTGTTCAAATTCCGCACGTTTCTTGCAGTTCTTCTGTCCCTCGTTCATACAACATATATCCATGGACAGTCCCCAACGGGCAGGTATACAAGCGCCGTGTTATGTGGCGATGCCCAGGCAATGCCTTTCGGATTCGTATAGAATATCATTTATAGAGCCTGAGGTCTTTTTTGCCAGCTCCTGCACCTTTGAATGTAATAACCTACACTATCACTGTACTGTATCGGCTTTCTTTAAGCCTTGAATTAAGTTAGTCAGCTGGCTAGGCCACCTTTGCAGTAGATGGCGGTCGCTGAGCGACCGAATTGGATTTGTGTGGCATTTTACTTCATGGTTGGAACATGATGTATGATGTAAAAGTGATTTAAAAGATAACAAAACACACCAATCGTTCTGAAAATCGTTCTTTATTTGGTCGCTCAGTGGTCACAGCCTCCATTGGAAAGGGGGTGTTCAGTGGTCGCTAAATAAATGGGTTTACGTTAACCAAGTTACCGTATTTGTACAGCGTCAATATACTCCATACGGTACCACAAAGGGGGATCTTAAAACGTCCCGGCAAGATGACATTAACAGCTGGGTAATATTATAATGTTTTATAGCTGTATATTCGTGGATGCCTCTGGGTGTTCTGGTAGGTTGCAGGCAAATGTAGACAGCCACCACCTGATACACTATTTCGAAGTGATTTGAAATCGAATTCTGTTGGTCCACACATAATCATGTCTTTTCGGATAGAAAAAATGTGAAACTTTGATTTTACTCCACCGAAACAAAGAACACACTCTATTAAACTAGATGAAGATTTTGAGTCGCGGAAATGTGTCGAGGTTCAGTTGACAATTTTGTTTTTAACCATGCAGAAATACTGCATGAGCTGGTCTAGTCTAAGTAGAGAAATGCAGCGGAAGTAGCTAAATATGGGATCATGTATGCGAAAAGTCGGCAGTGGTTTGAGATCTAATTGAATATCCTGGGTCGGTACCTTAAAAACGACGTGATGTCAGTTGCGCCTAAGGGTATGGAAATCAACATGAATCCAACTAGGAGCAGGCGGCCGAACAGTCGCGAGGAAGAACGAAAGAAAAGATCCAGCCTTGTTTAGTGCACGCTAACTGTCGCCGCTGCCATTACAAGGAATAAAGTACAATTATTTTAGGAAGAAGACATTACGAACTGTAGGAGTGTCAGTCTCACAGCGTGCTTGTTTTAGGGCCAAGGAAGATATACACTTTCATGCATGGTATGGGCGTTCTTTCTTTCCTCATCTCGATGTGAAAGTTTTCTTTCATTTGAAGCTACCGATATTGAAACTTCGGATTTAAAACTTCGCGGTCATGCTCCACTGAGAGAAGGGCTCTACTTCCTCTAAAGCCAAGCGAACGCATGGCACCAGGTTAAAGTCAGTCTTACGGGAGTTTAGAAAGAAAAGGATGAAAAAAACAACCGTAGCATTCTGGACTTGCATCAACTACCGCAAACTGTCAAATGGTAATGGGAACACCACACTTTTGAAGTCATTTCTAAATTTTCTGGTAGAAACTTCCCGTCATAATTAATCACTGAGATACTCTTCTCATTCACTCCATACTTTTGAGTGTGAACGGGAGTAATTTGGTCCTCAGACTATACCGAGCCTGTTTTCGTCGCTGATGTTACATGAAAAAAAACAACAACATCGGAGTGGAGGAACGAAAATGGTTCTTCTTAGTCAGGGTCCTGCATTTTCTTATATGATAAATGATAAAGTAAATCACCCTGATGATTAAAGCTCGGTGTAGAGGAGCCGAGACATCTCTTGTTATCCAAGCGTCAGCGGCAGGGCAGTGACGCCATCCCCTAAATCCCACCAGCGCCCAGCACCATCCATATAAGATGTGCGCCTTCGACACACTAAATCTATCAAGTAATGAAAGGCTTCTTTTCAGTGTGTCAGTCTACAGGCAACGCCGCAGACCGAACGCACCTGGGGTCTTCTCACAAATTGAACAGACCCGTTCACGACTTTACTATGCGACGAAATACAGCTTTTCTCAGATTGTGTTTACAGTATACAATTGCCACAATAGTTTCTTCTGTGAGTGTGCCTCGATACTGCCAGAGTTTGCCTACAGTCTGTGTTGGGTACAAACACTAGAAATGACAAACATGAGGCCCATTATCGACCTTGACGTCTGAGGGGGAAGATGCACCAGTGGTGATCAATATGTGCTGAAGGGAATAACTCTACATTATCACTTCAGCCTGCATCAGCATTATCTTAGAGGGTAGGGCCCAGAAACATTTTCTCAGGTTTAATAATGTACGGAATACCCACACAAGAGGTTCTTGTTAAGGTAAAAAAATAATTTTTCTCTCAAAGTAGTACCTTGTAATATTTTGCATATGTGGCTGAGTTATTGGGATGTATGCCCGGAATTACTGTGAATCCCTTTGGCAGCCATTAGAGTTTTAAACCTTCCTTATGACTTGATGGGTTGGCTGGCATGTTCGATATGCATTTGAATCACAGCAAGCATATTCAATAATTCCTTGACTTCTTCCAAGTGAAAATATCATCTTGGTCATAGTTACATCATTGTCTTTTATGGACCCTGTGGTAAATGCCTTATGTATTTATGTATGTATGTATGTCTGTATGTATGTATGTATGTATTTATGTATGTGCCCTTTCAATGCTCCAAGACATCACTGCAAAGGGAGTATCCTGTGACGTAAAAGAACATCTAATGTTGAGGGACAAAGAATATGTGTCCCCATAGATATCCCTTTTTAGGGAAACTGTTCTTCAGAAACATGGCATGGAGGATCCTATGACAGAAATGGTTAACAATTCATGAGAAGCTTTGTGACAGGAATGATTCCAGGATTACTGAACTAACCACGCTAGGCCGCTGGAAATATGGATGTATTACACCTTAACCCTAGAAGTGTCAGGTAAAGTTGCGTATGTATTGGAAGCCAAATGAGGTATATCCATTAGTAACTTCTTCTAATCAGAAGAACTCTAGCTAGCTAGGGTTAAGGATTAAAGAAACTCAGGGGACACATAAAGATCAAAACGATAAAGATGTTGTAACAGGTCACCTGATGGACAAATCTGGAAAATTAAAACACTCACTTAGGATACATGTAATGTGATATGCATGATGTAGTAGATGGTTTATCAGTACGAATTGACTCCTGGGTGTGTACTGTGTAAATCTTCAGTCCTCAGCTAACATTAATCTCGCAACCCAAGTTTGAAGAGGATTTAAAGCACCAGTAAGTGAAGCTGGTTGCACAGGAGAGTGGTGTTTGCAGTTAGTGGGAGGCAGGGGAAGGTTGTGTGTTTGCCTATAATCCTTGTATGTGAAAGAAACGGGTCAGAATGAAGTGACTGTTCGCCGCCTCTGCTGACCAGTACCATGGTCACATGTATGGCACACGTCCACCTCTCAGGTGTAGCTCACACCCATCTCAGCGGATACTTACACCCAAGATCAATACATTAAAGTGGGTTGATGGATGACTAAAAAGTGTTAGTCCAGCATACATTACCACATATGGATGCTTCCTTTGGTATCAGTTTCAGCTGTCCAGATACATTCTTTTCAACCTATTGAACGTGGACTGGTCGCTAGACACAGGATTTGTTTACAGATAATACCTCAGGGCTAAATAAAACTACAGCAGCAACACAAACAAACTCTATTGAATGTGGCACAAAGCATAACTGAGGTAAGGGTGAGAGGTGGTCAGGGCCATACAATGAGTGCTGGCACAAGAGGCAATTGGTGCGCAGCGTAGCATAACGTCTCAGGATCCTTGCTTTTGTGAGAAGTGAATCAATATGGTGTGACTGGTTGAAGAAGGTTTGCACATTTCTGGTGACGACTGGTCCCCCAAACAGGCAGGAACTGATTTATTACCTGTAACGGCTACTTTTTATGATGTTTGCGATGCAGGTAAGTGTTGGTTGGAAATCCTTTTGAGGTTGGTATCCAACTCGTGCCTAAGCTGTCATCTATTGACCTGGTTCTGCATCTCTCCCTGCCATGTTAAACAGTATTGTGTAGTAGGCACGGGGTTCTTTCTTCCCTTTTATTTGGGCTTGTGTCGGGAGAGTCTACATGGGATTCATTGCATAGCAGCTGCCCAACATCCTTTTATTCAACTTTCAAGAGTGCATTCATTGTGGGCATGTGGTATTTTGAGCTGTTTAGGGTAAATCGCTAAGCTGTGTTGACGTTATATCAGTCTCCAAGCAGACATTGGTAGGGAGGGTTATGTAATGTTTTCTGACAGTCCCTTTTTAAAGCCCCCCTCCCCCAAGCGTACATCAATCTCCAAGCAGATATTGGTATGGAGCCCCCCTCATCCTAAAGGGCCAGCTGTCAGAAAAACGGTCAAACAGAAAACATGGCAATCTCCCTTACCAATACCTCCTTGGGAGATTGATGTAAGGATAATATGTCAACACCACCTGTCATAGCAAATGCTGCAAAGGAGGGCATCTAATATCAAGGGACTCTAAGGTGGAGTAATGGTTTTTTTTCCAAAGGAAAGGTGAAGGATGTCAGCTTTTGTCTTAATGATGATGGGGGTTGGGTAAGTAAGTCCTTTGATTTTGAAGGATGGCTTGACTTATTGTCAACAATGAGTGGCTTAGCAGGGGAAGATTATCTTGCAACTCTGGATCACTGAAAAGAAAACATTGTGGTCACAACACCCTAAGTAGAGAGGAAACAAAATCATTATGGTTTTGTGTTTTGTTTTCTTCTTCTTCTCCTAGAACAAAGCTTTACTTTACCTTCATCAACGTGAAAGATCAATTTGGTGGGATTCAATCCAATATGCTGTGATTTTTGGTCCATTGTTTTCCTGCTTGGTTTGAAACGATATGCAATGGTACAGAGAGCATGATCTGTTCAACAAAGTAACATACAAATGTATAGCTCCCATGTCTTTTTTAAAACCAATTTTGAAGGTTTAATCAACCTACAACTTGCTATACAGAGCAATCTGTTGCCATGTGACTATGACGTAATTCTGCGTCCACCATGTTGGTGGGTTGAAGACGTCTGCCATGTCGTCATGTAAGAATTGGACTTCCTCTACCTCAAGGCCAAAAGACCATGGAAAAATAACTGCATCAGAATCATGGTATTGGCGTATCGAATAAATCAAGGAAAATATTTCAGTGGTCTATAATAGTGTTCTTTCTGAGAAGATGTTTCTCTTTTAAAACACAGTGGACTGTGGCTAATTCCACTGATATGTTACTACATGTACAATGTAACGTTACATAGCTTTTCCTTGTGTATCACTTAGTTTTGTGGTGAAACTAATTCCCTTGCTGGGGCAATAATTACCCATCTCCTAGGTGACAACTTTACTGCGTCAGAATGGTCTGTTAGACAAGGATAAGAAATGATTGATGTTTATTGTAATCTGAATAACTAACTAGCATACACGGATTCTGAGAATAAACCAATTAGTAACTAGTCCAATGAACCAACGTCGTCATTATGGCAAACATGATTGAACAATGCTTTCAGAACGGATACTTGTAGGATATGCTATCAGACTCGCAACAGCAAATCATTGTTTAATCCATTTGTAATATAGTTTGATAGGTGCGAACAATGGTGAAAAAAGGTTAGGTCTCAACGGATTGAATGGATACATGTGAAAACATGATGATGAGATAGGTGTGGTGTGTGACAGGAAGCATTCATAGATTGTGACAAGGAACCATTTTCTCTGTTTGCCTCCAGGACGGCTGCCATGTCTGTAGCCTGACGCAACCACTTGTATCCAGCTATTGAGGTGAGTAACAGTGGTCAGTACAATAACCTACGCTCAGTACAATAACCTACGCTGTCACTATGCAACTGGCAACCATTCATAACAAACTAAAAATATGCCTGCCTGTTATGTTTATTCTTTGTGCCACAGACGTGATGTTTTCTTTGCACTATCAATCAGTTCCATTGAGCTAACAGCTGACACAAGGCCTTTGTGTGCCTGTGTGCTTTACTTGTGAAGTGCTGGGTGTGAGTTGAGGTGAATTTTCTTTTTTTTTTTGCAATTGGCAGATGTCAACATATTATGTAATACTGTTGCCAAAACTGTTATGTCTAAAAACTATTTAAGGTTTTCACGCAAGTACCATTTATATATACATGTATATCATATTTCATAAATTGTTGAAAGAGTATTTAACCTTTAGCCTGTTAAGGTGCTGAACTGTTTTGCCTAATGCTCTGCAAAGGA
This sequence comes from Branchiostoma floridae x Branchiostoma japonicum, assembly GCA_013266295.2. Taxonomy (NCBI): domain Eukaryota; kingdom Metazoa; phylum Chordata; class Leptocardii; order Amphioxiformes; family Branchiostomatidae; genus Branchiostoma; species Branchiostoma floridae x Branchiostoma japonicum. Next base: position 23,800,859 of record CM023823.1, read on the forward strand.
AATATAACGTTAGAGCTATGATAAATAGAAAAAGAGAAATACGGTATCATTAGACGTTGTCAGTAGAGGCAGCCATGCAACATCGTTATCACCCCTGTGCTCAAGGGAAACACAGTCTACAGAGCCAGGTGTTCATCAGACAGGATGGAACAGGATAGTGCGGAAGGATCCTGCCAGTTGGTGTTTGATTCTGGTTGAGTTGTTCAACAACAAATCTTCATCATTGGATGAACTGAAGAACATGTTGAGCATAATGATGTTATTGTGATTCACATTTAAGAGTTACAATTATATGACATTTTTTAGGACTCTGAGGTAACGGTACATACATTCATGTACTAGCATTCAGGGGTCAGTGGTGTAACTTTCTTTGATGACAAGATTATTGTTCCTGTGGCCTCTTCCTTAGACAGGAATATGGAAAAATGTGTGGAAAATTTGAATGGAAAAGATGAACGGAGGCATTGCTGAATTATGCAGCTGCATACATGTACTTTGATGCTGGTTGTGCCACAAAATGAACCTTCTCCATTCAGGTCACATGCAGTCTGACAAGACAGAAGGAGGGCAATTTCATCTGTTGCAATAAAAGGGGGTTGACAGTAAAAGTAATTTGGGATAGGGGGACTTAATGTATCTGTGCAACATGTGGAACAGTTAATTAATTGCTCTTGTTGGATGAACTGGAAAGTTAATTTAGACATCCCATCCCATGTAATGTTAGAACATCTTGTGCCCTAATAGTTTGGTAATCTCTAAGGAGGTGTAAGGGCCCGGCTCATTCTTGGTGTTTTATGCCTGCGTTTGCAACATTTTGTACTCTTTTCTACGTATTGTATTTTAGGAGGACGTGAAGCATTAAAAATACAATACTAGAAAAGAGTACTAAATGCTGCAAAAGCAGGCATAAAACATCGAGAATGAGCCGCGTCCTTGCCTGGTCTCTTACTGGAGATTTAAGAGTTTGGGACTGCTGTGATTTTAGGCTGCACTGTGAACATGATTTTTTACATTAATGTAGCAGAAAAAATTCTCGGTGTCAGGGTTTCTTCCCAGTTTTAACCCATAGGTGTCAAATATTTGCGCTTCACCACATTTCAATCTTGGAGTTAATGTTTCAAACTGAGTAAACAAACTATGCTAATAGTTTAAATGCTGGGCTCACCTACCATCCATCAAAGCTACATGAGCTGCTTAAAATTCAGAGACCCTGTTTTCCTCTGACTAATTCAATAAATCTGAGTACGCAAGATGTAGTATCTTAAGATGACCTAATTTGATATAATTTGTAATTTCTAATTATCTCCCCAGTACTGGACTTAGATACCTTCATAAGTCTGCATTAATTTTGTTATCCTGATTGCACAGACTGTAATCACCATAGAGACTTTCTGGGCTGCCCAAATCACGTCACTTAAAAGCCAACCCAGTTTAGTTGTTTGCTCGGGGCATCCTTCGCCCAGAGATTAATTTAGCCCCGTACTGATTTATTCCTCAATGGTCCCATCCCACTTCAGTACCCTGTCTCCATGACAGCTGCCAAGCGGAAACAGCTTCCTCCAATGTGATTGATGGTCATGTTCTAAGAAAAAGACAAATTATATCTGGTGAGTGTTGTACATATAAATCTGGGGCAGTTTTTATGGAGTCAATAAATCCTGTTACCCATGAAACCTTCATGTTGCCACAACATAACACTGGACTTTTAGCTGCTCCGTTACTTATGTATCACTGAATCAGTTAGATTAAAATTTCTGCTTTCATTTGGACAAATCTCTCTTGGATGCCAATCTAGTTGGGTATATCCACTTAGATGCTAACTACAAGTCCCCAGTGTAATGAGTTGGGCTGGCTACAATTTGCCTTCAGAAATCACTACCTTGGTTTGCTGGTAATCAAAGCCTTTCTTAAGTTGCCGGGAAGCTGACAGAAGGATGTAATACTTCTAACCTCCAAGGAGACCAGCATATATGCCTTTATTTTGTTGTCATGGCAATGAAAATACATTGTTGCATCTGGTTGGTGTTGCTAGGTTGCCTAACATCGACCAAACCAAGGTAATTATCGGCCTTCTCTCTGATGAAAACGTCAAGCATCTGGTGTATGCTTAAAAGGAATGTCTGAGAACAAGCACGATAAACATGTTACTCCCATCTAGTCCTTTAAATAGAAACTCTAACGTTACATGAGAAATTAGCATATACGGTTAGTAGACGGTGAATAGCACTTCAAGTGGCTCGTCCATCAACTAGCTATCCTTGCTTTTCATTACGTTGACTAATTAGGGCAAATTTGAATACATGCATGAACAACTTATGGCCCAGGAATAGATGTGGGAGTTTGTAGAATAGGTTCTGTTAACTTCCAAACCATTGGTTATGGGGACAAGGAATGAGTAACTTGTGCACCCAGCTAATCAGTCATTTTCCCAATAGCTGATCATCAGCAACAAGTCATGATGTTCACAATGCACATCCATGACAGTAACAAGAAATGTGGACCAAATTAAGATAAGTTAGACATGGTGAGTGAAAAATTTTTGGAAGAAACTTCCTTCAATTATTGTTGTCACAAAGCCACTATTACTTCTGTCTCTGTTTTTCAGTCTGCTGAACCTGTTATGAGGTGACCATGGATCTGATTTCTTGGCAGACCAACTACAGTCATGGGTATGTTGTGGAGACTTTGCCCAATGGGACAGATCCATGTGAAAGCTGGCTCCTGCTCCCAGCGGAGAACTTGTGGCCCTCGGCACTCCGAGGGACACTGTACTTCCTGGCCATGATCTATATATTCATCGGGATCACCATTGGCAGTGATGTCTTCATGTGCAGCATAGAAGTCATCACCAGCAAGAAAAGAAAAGTAGTACGGTGGGATGAAGAACGGCAAGAGACTGTGGAGAGAGAAGTCCTCCTATGGAATGAGACAATCGCTAATCTCACATTGTTGGCACTTGGCAGCAGTGCCCCAGAAATCATGCTCAACATCATAGAAGTTGTCCAGGAACTAGGAAAGCCACCGGAAGATGGCCTCGGGCCTTTTACCATTGTGGGTAGCGCTGCCTTCAATCTTCTAGTTATCAATGCCATCTGTGTTGCCAGTGTGCCGTCTCCAGAGACTAAAGCAGTCCGAGAGTTTGGAGTCTTCGTCGTTACGTCTCTCTGGTCCATGTTCGCATATGTTTGGATGCTGGTGGTAGTTCTTTGGGTGACACCAGGTGTCATCGAGGTCTGGGAGGCATGGGTCACTCTTGGCTTCACCCCTCTGCTGGTGTTCACAGCTTATGCCCAAGACAGCGGTTGGTGGTGCAAACGTCAGCATTCCAGGATCCACAACTCAGAACCGAGTATGCAAGACGACCTGGTAAGTCAATGAATTTATATCACATCAACAGATACGATAGATAAATGCTGGACAAAAATTCAGCACTCACAAGTCAAAGAAGAATGTCAGACATTGATTATAGACACCAATGATAACCTGATCTATTAAAATAAACTTTTTTGGCCTAATCTTTGTAGATTGTATAAAATGGTAAAGTTTCTAGACATTTAAAATTCACAGCATAAACATGAAGTCTTTCTCCTGAAAGCATGCATTAGGGGGGTGCCATTGCGATGATCATAGGGTGTTATTCCTCCTATTCAGTGTTCCAAAAGGTTAATGGAGTCATAATTTCGGGCATTACTTATGCTTTGTTAATCCTATTATCCCAACTCCTATTAGGAAACTCCATTTACAATTTTGGCAGTGTCAAACAAAGATACTAATGCCTCCTGTGGAGAAACAATAGAAAGATGTGAGGTAGGAGAAGAGGTAAAGGGAGGTACTGGGGACTATATTCAGGAAACACAAATCAAAGAAATGAAAAAAATAGCTGCAAAGGAAGGACCTACAGGGATTACCCCTGTAAATGAAATCGGAGTGAAATGAAGGAGAACTGCAGCAGACGTGTTGATTGAACTGGTTGAGGATCTTAAATTAATTTCAGCAAGAATGTGGAGGTTTCTGGATTGTATTTTTGAATGATGATGAGAAATTACAGTGAGTCAATGAGTATTAAAGATGGTGTAATCCAACAGAAGATGAGAAAAGAAAGGGACAAACCATTGGAACAAAAGTTATCAAACGTTGTCTGCAGAACTGTGCCTTTGTTATTTGTAAGGCAAAATCTCTAGGCATTTCCAACAAAATGAAGCTATTATCTAAAGGTGTTGGACAGGACTGAAGTAACCCGAAACATGAAGATGTTACCCTCAAGGGATACAAATCACAATATGGGTGGTGACTAGGTTTAAAAAGTAATACCACAGTCCATCTAGAAAAAACAATTGCTAATTGCAGCCTAGATCCGTCTGGATTTGTTTCCTTTTACTGTGGTCTTACCTGATATATATTTAAGTATCAGCTGTGACTGCTGTTGCTAGCAACTCAAAACATTGCAGGAAGTAATTAGGTTGTTTCCACGCAGCCGTCAGGCAACACAAGGAGGTAAATAATGCCCAGGGGACATGATATACTGTGAGACACTTGGTGATAGATGGAGTGGTTAAAGCACCTGTTTACAAAGAAGGTGAAAGAAATAACTTTTTAGCCAGCATCACAGCATGAGTCTGCGAACTCAAAAGGATATTTTTGGATTCATTGCTACCCACCAATAATATTATGTAAAAAGGTATAAAAACGATGGTGCAACAACAGTAACGTTACAATCATGATAAAATGAAGTGGATTTTCCCTAAAGGTGGCCACATTGAGCCATTTGTAAAGCTCAGTTCTGGTGTGCCCAGATACTGGGAGGGTTAATCTCATACCGCCCTGGCCGAAGGTGAAGATGAACTCAGAGCCAGCAGGCCACAAGTGGGGATTTTTGGCCTTCCCGCTGCCACATGGAAATCACACATTATTTCTCAGGGTCACATGAATCACTGTCACTGCAGGAAAAGTACCATTACCTTCTGTAAGGTATGCAATTTTGCTTTAGCTCTGCTGGTGAGGGAATATGGCTACGTTCTGCCTGAGGTGTGACCATATTTAACCAAGGCAGACAGGCAAAAGGATATTGAACATTTATTACTGCCACACAGAAAAAATATTACTTTTAACACTCAATTAAGATAACATGATGGAAATTTATTTATTTCTCAATTGTTATATTTTGTTTTATTTGTAAGTGCAAAACAATAGACAACAAAACAACAAAATAATCTTATCCCATTGAGTCCTGGGCCACACCAAGCAAATTTTATAGCTGACATCTGAAGATGTCTGGATTTTCAAAAATACTTTAAAAAGAATAAAATTGATGAAACACAGTTTAACAACCAATATGGAAGTGACCAGATGAGAATAAAATTTACTGCAGGCAAAAATACACAGACAAAACTTCTCCAACTTCTATGGTCATTGCAACTTATGTTTGACCTCAACAAAAGGTGTTCAGAAACACATTGGCGACAACCCCAATTTGAGATTGATCCATTAAAGATGAGGTGATAGTGTGAGTACATAATATGTAACTATGTGAATGGTTTGCATGCAACAAATCTGCAACAGTTGCTTTAGGACATGAGAATTTTAGTTAGTTACTATTTGAGAGTTACATAACAATAATCATTAATGAGAAATCCTTTCATTTTGCAATAGTTAACATCTGGCTTCAAGTTGATTTTATGGTTTCCAGTTTTGTCTACTGTTACAGAGGAATAAAATATCTGACATCAGGCCAAAATCAATGTGCTCACACATACCACACATAAAATACTTGGTGTGGCCTTAGTGGTAAATGATCTTGGACCGTTGGGGCAGAAATTGGGGTCAACTGAACAGAAGTTAGAGCATGCTTTGTTCACCCTGAAAGCTTTTGCGGCTAATCGAATGAATGTCTTTGTTGCAGAATGTGCGGGTGATTGGAAGTCCCCAGGGCCGTGCCAGCGTATTGAACACAAGGGCACCAACTGAGCTGCTGGCACTGGAAGGCCGCAACAGGTAAGCTGGGCTATTCACAGGGAGAGAACTCGTGTATGACACCTTGTCAGTGGAGAGAATGCTGCTGACATTTGAATAAAGCTTTTACAGCATGCTGTCTTTCTTAATTGTGGCGATAACTGCTGCATGGCTACTACGTGTAAAACCAATCTAACCATTGGGTGGTATCTTTTTATTTTCCAGGTTAACAAAACTCCGTACACTTCTTTTGCATGCCAGATCTAGACTTTCCTTAACACTTGCATGTAATATTAGCATTAAAAGAAAAAGAAATTTAAATTAAAAGATTACACTTAGATTCTGCTTTATGCAGATATAACAGTTTCTGTTACAGTAGTTGTGTGAGGCTTCTCTTTATCTAAAGGTGAATAGGGACATAAAGCATGCATGAACTAAAGAAAAAATAGCTTTTTTTTTAGCTTTTTTATTTTTCTTTTGTTTGGGCCCTAACATTAGAGTTGTCCTAACAGCATGAAAACATTGAAAATGTCTACCCTGGTGTCTCACCATCTTATTTTACTTAATGCAGCCATGCCAACCTGAGACAGGCATCTGAACCCGCCAGATTTAATGACAGGTGGGGCTTCACATAAGGACCATTAAAACGTGCACAGGTGTTGACACAATAAAATAAAGACTGTGTCTCTTTGACATTTAATTGGTAGTGGTGGATTGGTTTTACATACAAGTTACAAGTTTGTAGTGCACATTTCGTGTGCACTGAATTACACTGTAATAAAAATGGTCTATCCATTACATGCTATTTCAACATATGCAACTGAAACAATGAAATGCCAACAATTAAAGCAAAAAAAAGGGTGGGGAAGTCAATGTCTTGGTCCACAAAAGAAGAAATGGGAGGGGACAAGATAGCACAATACAAAAGAAGACAAATGATCTATTGCCATCTCATCTTGTCTTCTATCCTAGATCAATGTCTACAACTGAGCTAATACATTATTATACATTTAATTAATAAAAAGCACAATTGCACAATGCCACTTTACATGCACGATGCCATCTTATGCAACTTACCGAAGGAAAATAACGTAAAGTGAGGAAAATAAGAGCCGCTGAAAAATAATATTATTAACAATGTAGATAAGATGTAGATCAATGATGTCAAAGATGACAGAAAAGTTATTGAAGTATAAGTAAAGGTGTCCAGTTTCAAAGTTACAGGGCAACAGTCCTGAATAGGAAAAAACAACTGCTTTTTGACATGAGGAATTCCAAAGTTTTTCTCCCTTAGGAACCTGAACGACATGGACCGCCCTTCCCAGCAGGCACAACAGCCCACCAACGCTTTATCCAGAGCAAGGTAAGACACATAGTCTTCTCCTCTCGCACGCTGACAGTCCCATGTTGATAGCTTCACCAATTAGTATCTATACTTGAGGCACCCTCCATGGGTCCCATAAGTGAAATCACTGAGTTTTTGCACTCTGTGGAACACCATTAGGGGCTGCAGGTGCTGAGACAAAAAAAATCGCAGCTGGCAGTTGTCAGAATGCATCAAATTACTGTACAAATGTTGTGGATCTCTTCTTCAGTCATTCATTTGGTTGCCTCCTCTAAAAAGATGATAGATGCCTATTAAAACAGAGACTGACAGAGGCCAACTGCTTCTTCTTTGTCCCACATTAAAAAAAAATATGACATTGCAGCCACTGTGCATCTAATCAAAATGGAAGTACGTACATGCACTATACGTATGAGTAAAATGTGATTACAGAAATAATTGGTGAACAGATTAATCTGAATGGTCTAGTAGATGTTCACATATTGTACTTTCCTGCAAAGCCCCTGTCACACATTATCAACCATGTCCTCCCAACCGTCTCCACACCATGGTTGGGAGTTAATCATGATCGGGGTTATTTCTTGCTTTCTTTCTTCATGATCACCTGCACACCAACCGACAGTGAATTTTGTAAAATCAAATTTGGGAAAGTCATATTCTGGCTACTCCCAACCCAGAACCGACCTTGATTGGGGAGTATTCGGTAGCTAAGTCGTGGGAAGGTCTTGAATGTGTGACAGGGGCTTTATGTACTCGTTTCTACAACAATGTGCAAAGTCATATCTTAACACAACATGTTGTAACTACAATGCTTGCCCACGTTTGCCATGAACAGCAGACCAAGGTAAGCTCTAGAGTGCAGATTGTGACATTGACTGCTTTGGGCACATGCCTGATTTCCTGCAATGTGGTAGAGTGGGTGCATTAGCATGGATAGCCACTCATCTCTTCTGCTTGCAATAGTACTGTACTTCACCTGTCAACCTTATTGTGAGTTCTGACCTGTAGGATACACGGTAGACACACACTGTTTGCTACATGTATGTTTGTGTATGGCAGTAGACCTATTGTTGTGTAACTCATGTTTGTGCTTTCTCCTTCTAAACTACATTTTTATAAAGGAATAGTGCATCTGTTTGTCAGATGTCTTGGCTCTCTTCTTTTCCTCAATAAATTTTGAGTACCTTATCATTTTTACTATCTTCTTCTGAAGTTGCCTTTTCTTGTGCTGTCTTTTGTAGTTGTATCTTGTACATTTCTAGATGTGGCATTTCTCAATGAAAAAGGACACTAGAAGCAGATTAATAAAAATCTGAAATGAATCAACATATTTGACTGTGATAATGTTCACAGAGTGAACAGTGCACTTTTCCCCTCAAAATCTAGTACATGACTGAATGAGAAGAGCTATCTTGATTATAACTTACAAATGTATGCACCAACAACATTCGTAACTGCAGTAGTATCATTATATGATACAACACTCTGAATAGAACATGATTTAGATTATGGCAATTTGCCTTGTAGACACACACCAGTACGTGTTTCAGCTGTCAACCTGATGTGAGTTCTGGCATGTGGAATATGTGGTACGAACACTGTTTGCTCAGTTGTGAATGGAAGTACATTGTTGCTACTGTTGTGTAACCTATGACTGTGCTTTCACATTCTTACATCCTTGCACTGCTTCACTCTGCTTTTACATTCTTCCCTTGCATTGGATTGGTGGGATTCAGAGAAAGGCAGAAAGAGCCCAGCACCACTTTCCAGTATCAAACCTTTATCTTTTTCTGAAGTCAACTACATGTAGTTCTATAAGAAATACAGCGTAGACGCATGCTTTTAGATGTAGATAGGAGGTTGCATGGCACGACACTTTTGTGTCGATATATTCTGCCAATTAAACTGTCCAGCATGGTCAGCAGCATGTCAGCATGTAAAGTGTCTTCTCACTAGTCTAACAAGATTGGGTAATATAAAAGTTTAACCATTCTAAAATAACTCGCCTTGTATTCGAGTGTCGAAACAGTTTCAATGTAATGATAGAGGGGGATGATTATATATATATATATATATATATGTCTTTAATCTTATAAGCAAACTTAATAGCAAAAAAATTATTATGAACTATGTATTTGTCAAACTGTTGGAAAAAAATTCAGATAAACTTGATCTAAAAAATTTAAAGTGAAGGGTCTGTACTTGTACTTAAGAAAAACACAGCCACCATAAACAAGAATATAAATCGTACAGAAATGGGAATGCATATTTGCTCAAATTTGACAGTTTTAGTTGTAGCCATTGACAGGTATTGCACCTTCTCCACACAGGTTTCGCCATGCAGTGGTGAGATCCATGCTCTATCAGAAGAAGGCGCCAAAGCCTAAGGCCAGGTTTGCAGAGGTGGTGACAAAGATGGTGTCCATTAAGGCCTTGACAAGCCCAGCTATGAGGCGCCAACTGGGTAGGTTCTTGCTACGAATAACCCTTTTGAAATTATACCACTTATTTCAAATACTGCTATTATTTAGAAACATAAAGAATTGTTACAGGTAACCACTTTAACGCCATACCATCAGCATAATATATCATTCTCTCCATCAAGGAAAAATGTTCAACCAATTAACTTTGTAAAACACCTTATCATGATTGACGTCTCCTAGCTTCTTCATCATATAATTTTCTTCATAATAGTACAGTATATATATTGCTTCAAGCACATTTATGTATTTTTCTTGCCCTTTTGTGGTCCGTATTGTTGTCTAAGACAGCCTTTTGCCTCTACAGCTGCTAACGACATGAGTGGGAAATTCACATTTGGAACCCATACATACAGTGTGCTGGAGAGTTCAGGGGCCATAGAAGTGGACGTACTGTTTCACAGGAGACGACTGTGAGTTGGCTCTTATACTGAGGAGGTTATGTTAGGCCACACCAATTTAATTTGTTGCTTCTCGGATTCGCCTCTTCATTTTTTTCTGATTTGCAAAAAAAAAAAAAAAAAGATTCCGGTTCTGAATCAACTCGAAAATGCTCATATATTGGCCCCAACAGTTGAAGAAAGTCCTTTTCTTCCTAGTTGTTACAGTTTTTCCATCTACCAATGCAGTAGTTTGATTGAAAATTAAAAATTCATTGTTTAAATTTTAACCCAGCCTTTTATGTTTGCTTCATGGCTCCTATCATAGCATTTGGGGCCCAGGCCTGTTTTTATTTTTATTTTTTTTTCGCCCTGTCGCTTCGTATTTTTTCTGAAAATATCCGAGAAGCAACAAATTAAATTGGTGTGGCCTTATATAATACTTTGAAGCATAACAAACATCACAGCAGTTTAAGATATCACAAGAGGGCCTACCTACACAAGCACCACATAGAAACCTGTTGAACAGATGTCTATCATACGTGCTTTGTTAAATGTGGATTCTGGAGAAGCCCTGTACACTGCATCGTAATCTATTCGTGGACAAATTGACCTTTTCAGCCTAATATTGCAACAAAAGGTGGCCCCTAAACTGTATGTCCAACACCTTAATAATGTTGATTTGACAATTTGTGTAATTATTTCTTAGTGCTGTCCTTGGTGCTGAAATACTGATTGCTTTGGTCCCACAGGTCCAAGCTTACCCTCCTCAACAGTATGTCCAAGCTGAACTTGGTAAGAAACAGACCTATGTGTTTATGTACTAAATGTACTAATGAAAGTGTGGGGGGCAAGTAGTCAGATTTGCTGAAGATCTATGAAAATGCATTTAGATATTTGGGGCAATTATCAGTAAAGCCAGAATGTAGTGTGGGTCCACATGTAGATCAGTAACAGCATTCAATTCTATAAACAGATTGTGACCATGTGTATATTGGCACAATGTCTCTAGCTACCTTATAGTTTCTGCCTTCTGAATGAGCTACCATCATGCAAAAAATCATTTTAGATGTATGGATGCCTTTTGACCAATGTTCAAACATCATGTAGTTATGCATTAAAAAAGATTGTAAAATTTCTGGGTAAACTGATGGCTTGAAATCTTTAAGATGTATTCAGTGTTACTGCAGCTGTCTATCAAGCTATGTATGCTACCGATATTCTCTGCGCTCATGTCACTTGTACATGTACATGTAGGTGAACAAAAGTAACAATGGACCCAACAATGGCCCCGTGGTAAATGGAACTACCACAGACTCAGGACAATCTTCTGCTCCAAGCAAACAAGATGAGGCAAAGGAGGATGTGTCTGTGGAGTTTGAGACCAGAGATGGGACAGGCAAGACCGGAAAGGACTACACCCACACACAGGGCAGACTGGTGAGAAGACAATATGTCTCATGCCTTTCTGGTAAAGCAGGGGGCAAACAACACATTACCATGACAACATGTAAGCAGTGCATGCATCCTGTGTTTGCTCCAGTCTATGTTGTCTTGGTGATGATTTTGTTTGCTGCCTGCATCACCTGAATTCTCTGTTTTCTTAGCATGCAGGGATCCATAACTGGCCTATGCCCCACATGTTTGTAGATTAGACCCCAGATGCATGTCTTACTCCAAACTTCATAGAAACAAATCCTCCCCTCTTGTCTGTGTCTACAAACTTTCTGTAGATCAACTTCTTTCCCCAAGCAACCACAACGGTAACTGGATTGATGTAGATGGTCCCAGGGGTATCGATTTTTTTGGCAAGACCTTGTGCCACAGTCAAAGTGCCTGGGAACATGCAGGTAATGGCAAGCTCTACCCGGCATTGAAATCTGTACATCCAATCTTGGAAATAGCCATGCCTGCAAGACGAATGCCTCCATGAATTTTTCACACTGTTCCATTTCCTGTCTCTAAGGTGGAGATCGGCCTGACTTCATTACGTATTCCATTACGCCTGTCAATGATTTTCTCTTGATGCTATCGATTTTGCCATACTGTGGGACAAAAGCAGGAGTTTTCTTTCATGCCTGCAAGAACTGTAATTCGGGTTGATGGAACGCTGTGTTAGATGGCCCAATATCTACTCTACATCAATATTACACCTAACTTTAACCTGCAGACATTAAGACTGAGAATGGAAGGTAAAAGATTAGAAGATAATATTTCAATGCTGCATGTGACAGTGTACAGAGAGAATAAAAAGTCTATTTAGTTTTATCTTACAAGGAATCAACAAAACCTTTATTACTCTGGTATAATGACTTTGCCAGGAGTATCTCCTTGAGCCTTGCCATACTCCCTCCTGTGTAATCCTAGCTAAATCACCATCATAAATATTTCAACAAAGTGGTTTTGACTGTAAATTGCACATTTAGCTCTGTTACTGATGGTGTGTAGAATGGCATTATCGGATGCACAAAGAAAGCCCAAGGCTGCTATATCCATTCTGAAACCTTGTGAGTGATTCTTTTGAAATAACATTTTGAAATAAAAAGGTCTTCGTAACAAATGGTATCCTAACAAAGGGTTAAAAGTGGGAGGTATAATACTGGTCACAAAACGTGCTTGATGTCTCTGTTACCTCAGCATGATGCTGACATACTAGCCCCTGGTTATATGTGCATTCCCGCATCCAATTTACACCAGTAGGTGGAACTTTAACCTCATTTCCATATGAGACTGATGTGGCATGATGTTATCTGTGCTGCACCATACACTGTAACAGTGTAAGGTAATGAATATGTACTGTGGCAAAATTGATACTTTAATTTCAATATTGCTTTCTGATGGAAATTCTTATTATTGAAGATATGTTCCACACACTGGTTCCTGACTACAAGAAAATGACAGAATGTTGAAAGCCTCTAAACACATTCCAGTATTTCTATTGTTTCCAAGAAAGATATTTCTTTAAATCAGCGATGCGTGCCTACAATTTGCAACTGCTGTTTTATTTCTGCATATTGGATTGAATGGAACTATTGACACATTTAGGTATCAATTCCCAGAGGCACCATATGTTTCCTGCAATTCTTGACAGATTCAAGTAGAGTTGTTTCATGCAATTCTTGACAGAGATTCAAGTAGAGTTGTTTCATGCAATTCTTGACAGAGATTCAAGTAGAATTGTTGTCTGACGTGTTTGCTAAATCTGAAACATAACTCAGTCTTCCCAAAGTTTTGTGCAATATCAGATTCCATTCCTGTAATCACTGAGTCTATGCCTGAATGTGACTTGATTTATGGCGACCTTTAAGATAAAGTGAAAATGCAAGCAATTTCATCTAATTGCTGATCGAGGAGAATCTATTTCTTCTGACGACGTCTAAGGTAATCAAGAGAATTCTGTGGAGATATCACACCCTTCAGGACACCAATAACTTATGATGCTTATCTTCTGACATGCTATTGACTGTTGTTCTTAATGTCACTGATAATTGTGTCCCCTTGCCTGACAGGTTTTCAAAGAAACTGAATACAGAAAGAAGATCAAGATTCCCATCATTAACGACCAGCAGTACCAGGCGGACAAGGATTTCTACGTGATTCTGAAGAGTCCTGCTCCACGGGAGGATGCAGCGCTAGGTGACCCCAGCGTTGCTCGGGTGACCATTATTGATGATGACAGTAAGTACAGCCCGACTTAACCCAGAGCAACAGACCAGCAACCACCATCCTTGTGTTTGTGTCAGCAAACTTACTAAACTTACAAGCACAGGCAGTGCCCCCTGTTCATCTTAAAGGGGTCAAAACTAAATTTTTTTTAGTCCACTGCAGTATAATAAATTTACCACAAAGTACAATTCTTACTTGTTTTACATTAGTCCATGACAGATAAGCGTTGTTACACCATTTCAAACTCGCACCTTTAATCTAATTTAATCGGTGAGGTCTCACGTCCTTTGACCCTTGTGACGTTAGGGTGCAGGATACTAGTGCTGTGAGATGCGTGGTGGCTGCACCCTGACGTCACAAGGGTCAAAGGACGTGAGACCTCACCGATTAAATTAGATGAAAGGTGCGAGTTTGAAATGGTGTAACAATGCTAATCTGTCATGGACTAATGTAAAACAAGTAAGAATTGTACTTTGTGGTATATTTATTATACTGCAGTGGACAAAAAAAAATTAGTTTTGCCCCCCTTTAAGCCTTAGCAGGGTGTTTCATGCTTTTCCCAAAACATGTACTGTCCATCTGACATTTGTGACTAGCAGTTAGCTTTCCTAATTCATCAACACCTTGTATTTACATTAGTAGTAACTGTTCATCAGCCTTCATTTTAAATCAACAGCACTATGGCAGTATACAATAGATCATTATGGCAGTGTAAAAAATGGCAGTATACAATCAATGGCAGTGTAAAATCAATGGCAGTATACCATCAATGGCAGTATACAATCAATGGCAGTATACAATCAATGGCAGTATACAATCAATGGCCATACACAATCAATGGCAGTATACAATCAATGGCAGTATACAATCAATGGCAGTATACAATCAATGGCAGTATACATTCAATGGCAGTATACAATCAATGGCAGTATGCAATCAATGGCCATACACAATCAATGGCAGTATACAATTAATGGCAGTATACAATCAAAGGCAGCATACAATCAATGGCAGTATACAATCAAAGCTAATAAGACCAGGGCATGGAATACCAAAGAACATGTGGAAACTAATATAAATTTAGATGCAACTTAAATAGAATGTTTAAAAAAATCATGTGGAAAGTTAGTATCAGAGTTACATGTAACTTTATTTCTGACGTCATGAGGCTTCCATGAATTCCATTTGTCTCTCAGAATCATGTGAAGTTGCCAGTAACTCTAGTCAATCTAGTGTCTTCCCTATATGCTGGAATACTGGCATCCCAACAGCATATTAAGCAAATGAATTAAGAAAACTTCTATCATGTCTCATTTTTCATGAGAAAAGTCATTTTCAACTTTCCAATTTGGTTATGCCAATGACAAGATATAACTTCAGCTTTTATTGTCTTTATTAGGGCTGACTTTTCTCCTCACAGCCGAGGGAACATGATGAGAGCCTACAGTTGATGGGGCTAAAAATCAAGGGTCTAGAGTAGCAATTTGATGAAGAGTACATGTAATTGTATGAGCCATGAGACTAAGTCTTTGATCCACTCATACTAGAAAGTGCCCCTGGCCAGCACTTTTTGAGGAGTTCCTGGGCAGGTACATATTTAGACCTACTCGAGTCATGACTCTCTTCAAACACACTAGGTTCATTAGTATTCAAGGCCCTGTGTTTCAGTTTGAAACAGACACAATATCTGTGTGTTTAATGATTTCAAATGATTCGCCAAGATTGGTAGCCTGGTGTCCAAACCTTATTTACCTGTAGCTGCGGAGTCTGTTTCGCATGCAAAGAGGATGAAAGAGACTCGGCAGCCAAATTAGGTTTGAACGCACTAGGCAAGAGATGGATATTGAGGTACTTTTCTTTATAAAAGAAATGAACATTGCCTTGTAGTCTACTTTACCATGTGCCTATTCCAGAGATGAAAGGAGGTCGGTGATTTCATTTGAAACAAGAAATCGAAGATCTCATATCTCGGTGAAATATTTAGAGTTTTTGTGAATTTCTTGTTTTATTCATTATTGTGAATTTCTTGCTGATTCTGTCTAGAATCGGTGCAACAGACATGGATATAGCAGGAAATTGAAGACAGAATATGAGATTACATTTTGTGGAATCTTTCTAGGACCCTTGACCTAACTTCTTGTCAGTGTCCCAAACGTGCCTAGCATGTGGAAATACTGGGTAACTACAGAAACACTGGCAAACACATAGACAGTACACTCAGTCAGTACACTGAGGTAAAAATCAGAATGAGATGGGGATGATACTAACATATACTTTACTATAGTATAAACAGTCTCATTTGTAACTTGGCAAGCTTCACAATTTAGTAGCAATACCTTCAAACCAATTCTAAATGAACTGAAGAAGTATTGGTTATATGGAGACATCTGTGATTTATTGACTATACTGTATTTGACTGTGTTATATGAAAATTTCCAAGACCTGCCAGAAGCATCTTTTGTCTCCTAGGAATTGAACTGCTACTCATGCAAGTTTCCTTTCCCCCAGAGCCTGGCAACTTTGTGTTCGAGCAGCCAATTTACTATGGGGACAGCAAGACCTTCAAGCTAACAGCCACTGTGCTGAGACAGAATGGTACAGATGGGAACACCAGTGTGGAGTACACAACTATGTGAGTACTATGATAAAACCTTATAGTAATGCCGTTATGACTAATACATGTACAGTACTAGCCTGGTAACCTTTCTCCATGGGTCAGGGTGCTTTACTGGCCCCAGTCATTTTTCTGACAGCCTATCTTTCAGCTGCTCTTTCTGATTACTGTCAACCTTTCTCTTCAAAGTAAATTGAAACCAACATTGTAAAAGTCTCCAGAAGTGTGCTAATGAGCCTGGGTGGGCAGACAACATTCCCAGCTCCGTAGAGATACTGGGGCGCTCCTGATGGTAATTGGTTACCAGGTTAGACGAATATTGGTAGTCAGAAGTATCCACGAGGGAAAACATAATTAGGGACAAAGATCAAACATGATCTTTCCTGCTAGTCACAGCTTAGCAGGAGGATCACATCATGGCTATACCAGCTATACAGATCATGGGGAGGAAGCAGTCAGTACACGAAGCATGAAGGGAAGCAGGAGTGGAAAGGAGTAAAAGAGGGTTCACAAAATAGAACAGAAATGACGGGAGGTGGTGGAAAATTATATCTGTGTCTGTATTACAGTTATAGCCGGTAGAACTGCCCTTTGGCATAACACACCAGCTTCAAATGGATGGAGTATTTCCTTTGCACACTGGGCAATTGAATTGATGCCAGCAAAGTTTGCGTACATCAAGACGACACAACTTGTAACTTTTTCCTCTCCCAGGGATGGCACTGCCAAGGGCGGTCCATTCTCATCCCCAACGTTGGACTACATCAGCAACTCAGGTGTGCTGTACTTTGCCAACGGCGAGGTATCCAAGCAAATCTCCATCCATCTTAACAAGGAGAAAATGGTAATATTTGTGTGCAGTTTTGTGACCTACTGGTAGGGTGCATGAATTTATTATGATGCCTTGCCATTACTTTACTCCTGAGGCTCATGCATGAGTAAGCTTCAAACCTGTGTTTAACTCATCAATATGCATGTCTTGTGGCAAGAATGATTATAAGTACCCTCTCCCCATTGATCTACATATCTACCATACTATGCAATGAAGGCTATCTAACAAAGGGATTCATCAAAGAAATTTTGCATTTGCTTCCCTTCTTTTGGTCCTATGTTAACCACATAACAAAGGTTGCTCTTTTCACCTCAGGGTCACAGAAATTTTGTGATCTTGCTGAGAAATCCCAGCCTGGGTTCAAAGATCGGAGAGCCAGGAGCTGCTGTTGGCTTCCTCTGTAAAGGTAAGGACCTTTCTGGATTCCTGGTAGGGCTAGGGACAGCAAACTTATCTGTTGGACATGTCCACATTAAGTACGTATTGGTCTTGCATTTGCCTCAAGTCACAGCTAGGGCTGGATGCCAATTCTATGACATTTTCCATTTCCATTGAGCAATGATGGTGATGATGATTGATTTTGAAGTAAAATATGACCTCATACCTTCACCAACAATTATTTCCTCAGTACACAAATGATGCTCTCAGCATCACTGTTGCACTCACCCCACCTATCCCCTAGCTACTGAACTGCATACAGTCAAATTACACAGATCATACTGCTGCTTTACTACTAATTCACTAAGTCTGTTATTGAAAACAAACTGTTGTTATTTTTTACATATACCATGTTATTAACACGTTATCAACACATTCATACATTATCATTGGAAACTAACACTAAGTTTGTACATAAACTGAAGCATGTTTACTAACATTGTATCATTCTTGGCCTTGTTACTTGCATGTGTCATCTACCTAACAGAGGAGGAAGGCAAGTTTTGTTAAGCATACACACTCTTCTACATGTTAAATGCACTACCTTAACTGGTAGCCTCCTTTGCAGGCGTTTTCCACGGGGGGAGGAGGGGAGGGCTGATTTTTTCCCGATGTGGTCGGCATTTTTTTTTGGGGGGGGGGGGAGGGGTGGTTATTTGCAAGTTCTACGATTTTCTGATCACAAGATCACACGCGTTTGAGCTTTTGCCGTGAGGGAATACAGGGTTGGCGGCAAAAGCTCTAACGCGTGCGATCTTGTGATCAGAAAATCGTAGAACTTGCATATAAGCACCCCTCCCCCCCAAAAAAAAATGCCGACCGCACCGGGAAAAAATCATCCCTCCCCTCCTCCCCCCGTGGAAAACGCCTGCAGAGGAGGCTACTTAACTGGTTGCAACAGCACAAATTAATAGTGCTTTCATCGTTTTCTGTAAGGCTTTTGGGGCTTCCATTTTCCAAAGCTAATGTATTAACTGTATTTAGCTGAAGGGATTAGATGTAACAGCCTTCATAGCCAAATGTCTGCTTTGGGATTAGTCAGCTACATTTTGTACTTGTCTATTCTGTTTTTTTTATGAAAGGTATAAGGGTTAAAACACTGGAAAAGAGATTTGTCGATGAACTTGTCTGCTATGTATGACTCTTAATGACTCTTAGTTGTGACTTCATGACGTTTAAAAAATGCATATTTGCCTAACATGTGAATATGTTACATATTAAAATTTCTTCTTTAAAATACTCTTCATGACATATCTGTTCAAAATATGAGTTATTTTACTTTGCTAGCATGTCTACAGTTCATTTGGGTTGTAATGTGGAAAATCAGTTGAGCTAAAATAATGAAAGATTTTCAAAATTTCATGTGCAACTGACAAAGTTGTCTTTAAGCTTTTCTAATCAAAATTGCTCTTGATACATCAAATCAACAGATTTCCTTCTTTTCTACCTGTAGATGAGCTGGCAGAGAGAGTTGCCAATGTTGTACCCATGGGTGATACAGAGGAAGAGGACACATCATGGGGCGGACAGTTCAGAAGGTACTGTTATCGGTTACCTATTCAAATAATATTTCTGTACCCTCAGCCTACTAATGTAGCCATTTTGCATCAACTTTTGTATTGTTTAAGGGGTCAACGCAGGGGGTTGACTTAAGGTATCAAGCACACATCAGGCCTGTTATCACTTACTGAGTATTTAAGATAATGTTACAGCATAAGGGAATACATACAACTGACAATTTGGAAGTCAGAATCTTTAACACCCACACAAATGGACTGTAAGCCTAGTGTTTGTTGATGTTACAGTGCGATGTGCCTGGAATGTGAGGAGGACGAGGATGGAAAGAAGATTCCCCCTTCAGCGGGACAGCTCATCATGCACTTGGTCACCTTCTTCTGGAAGGTCCTCTTTGCATTTATTCCTCCAAGGTAGGTGAAATGTAAACTCAAATTCCAGTAGCAAAGCAGTGAGAAAGAAAATTTCCCTCTGCTAATCTTCAAGTACATTCAACAAGAAATTTGGGTGGTTGTACAAAATTAATATGTAGATCTGTGTTACAGTTACAGGCTACAAGTACTATCTGTAAATGATACTCAATATTTTTAGTCTGGTATTTTTGTAATTCAACTTATTTGACTGCCTGAAATACATGTATCAAAATCAATTGATATTAACAAGTATTATATTTATATTTCATTATCATTCATTGCATATATGTAATTTTTTCACCTATCTGAACAGTAAGTTTGTATTTTTTTACAGATCTGTGTTGGGAGGCTGGCCAGCTTTTATAATGTCCCTGGGCTTCATCACCATGCTGACAGCTTTCATTGAAACGGTATGGAGTTTGTATATCTCAGGGGTCTTCAACTTTAACATATTACCAACAATGCATCACATTGTACATGTGCAGTTCAAACTGTGAACCAGCTTATACTGATGTGCTGCACACTGCATTTTGTACACTTACACCAACATGTACTTTTGGATCAATTGATGGAGATGATTAGTACATTGTACCTTAATACATAATAGTGCCGTCAATACAAACTGTCCGCACAACATTCTCTCTGCATGAAGTCAATAAATTTCAAGATGAATGTTTTATCTTATTACATGTAGTAGGCCTCACATTTTTGTTTCATGCACTGTTGAAGAATGTTAATGCATGTTTGTCCTGACCTGTAGCTTGGACACCTGCTGGGCTGTGTGTTTGGACTAAAGACCAGTGTTACCGGCATCACCATCATTGCACTGGGCACCAGTGTGCCAGACACGTTTGCCAGCCGCACAGTCGCTATACACGATGTCCATGCAGATGCTGCTATTGGGAATGTTACAGGTAGAGCAAAGAATCAGATCGATCAATCCTTTTCTAATAATCATTAATAATGATGTGAGAAAAGAGATAAGCATGCAATCTTGATAATTTTACCTACAAGCTTATTCAGTAATTCAAGTTCCTACCTCGTTATCATTTGCAATGTTCGGAGAAAACTTTCAAATAAGTTCTGGTCATTTCTTAATCACTAAGGATTGTCCAACATAGCAACACAAACAGCATTAAAATGTTACACTACTGTCTAAGTGTGAGGAATTTTCATGTACTGTAACATATACTTGCCTTGTGGTTGAGCCATGTTTGTGTTGACTGCAGGCAGTAACAGTGTGAACGTGTTCTTGGGTCTGGGTCTGCCATGGGTCATCTCTACCATGTACCATCTGGTCAAGGGCACAGAGTACAGGGTGCTGCCAGGAAATCTACGCTTTGCTGTTTTCACCTTCCTGGTTGTGGGATCGTTGTGTCTGCTGATGTTGTTCTTAAGGAGAAAGGTGAGAGGTCGTACACGCACAAACCATACATTCCAAACCATTCTAATAGTTTACTGAAATCGCGACTTAAAAAGTTGGGACCCTTTTTTCAACTGATATAAACAAAATCATCACTCTGTGTTCCCTAACTTGAAAATTCATATGTATACTTATCATATAGGCATCTGTGTTTAATAGCAATGTGAGAAAATATTTTTTGGTTGTCTGAACCTTTTGTCTAATGTCTGGATTCATGATGATGATGATGTCTATTGTTTTTTTTATCTTTAACAACTATGGATGCTTAACGTTTGGCCTATCTTAGGCCACAGCAAGTAAATTGTATGGATGACATCCTCCCCAGACTCCAAATCTAATGCGAGAGGGCGAAAAAAAAACAAGGCAGGCCAAAAAAACAAGATTCCTACATTTTTAAATTTTGAGATCGTAAACCTTGTTAAACAAGAATTGTGGCGACAAAACATGATATTACAACCGACAGGTCTTTTATTCCTATATCTAACAGTATTACCTGCCCTTGTACATGTGTATAAAGCTCAATTAACAAGAACAATTGTAGAAAAGAGCTTGTACCAACATCAATTTGTCTCTGAAATAACTTTGAAAAAATACATTACTAAATAAAGCTTTCAATCTTTGTACAAATGGTTTTGATTCATTGGCAACATCACTTATAACACTGTATCAAAGTAAAAATGAAATACTAAACAATAAATCAGAGCCTTGCCTTGACCATGGCCGTTTATGACATATTTTTGGCATGTTGACCACAGTCGGTTAGCATCAAAATTTCTTGTTTTTTTTCCCGAAATCGGGCGAAAATCAATGCGCGCGCTGATGTCATCCATAAAATTTACTTGCTGTGGCCTTACCACAAAGAAATATCTGCACAATTTCTGAAAAGCTGATGTAACAGAAGGGTAATATTTTGTGTCCTGTGCAGTGTTTTGGAGGTGAGCTGGGAGGAAAGAAAGTGTCCAAGTGGATCAGTGCACTACTGATGTTCTCTTTCTGGGTTGTCTTCATTGTCCTGTGCAGCCTGAGGTCCTACGATCTCCTGCCCTTCTAAATCTGCATGTCAGTCTCACAGCTGTTCAAGTAGGGGCTATTCTGTTGCATGTTGATTCTGTCCATGACAACATACAAGCCAGACACTGTCATGGAGACCTACATCTTACTACATTACATTGTCAAGACATTTGATATTTGAGATGTGGAACTACTGCTTTGCTACATATTCAAATGTATATGAAGTATATTTCATTCTGTTGTACATAAAATGTTATACCTATTGTGTTTATGTAAATACAGACTCTATACATCACATACATGGACTTTCTTTGGAATAATTCTCTGAAAAGATAAGATAACGTAGACAGATATGCCTTTCATCAGATTTGAATGGTGTGGTAAAAAAAACTGTTTTATTTTTTTTATTAAGACTGTGCTGCTAGGTTGAAAAGGATGTAACAATTTTCCTTGCCCTCTGTGTGAATGGAGGAATGTCTTAACAACTTATAATTGATTGGTTTGAAGACAATTCATAACAATGTAGATATTGTACAAAGCTGAACTTGGAGTTGATATTTATTTGACAGTTGAGATATGATGCAAATGTCATATTCTATGCAGTCCTGGCTATATATATTTCTAAAACTTTGAGGAAAAAGCATTTCCATGAGGATGTTAAAAGTATTACATGGCATTTGGATCTTACAGGTAAAGTCAAATCAAAAGAGTTAGAGTAGTGTGCGACTTCACTTGAAATGTACTGAAAGTGCTGTTGACTTCACTGTTCTACCACCTTGTGTAAATAATGTAAAAAAAACAAACACAACAGCTTAGCTGAACCCTAAGCCTAGATTGAAGAAACTTGTTGAATCTACTATTATCTGGACATGCCACTTTCTAGTAATTGCTGACAGGTTCAGCGAAACCAATGGAAACATCCAAGTGTGGTTTGGTAATTGTGCACCTGTACGTGATGCCCACTATATTCTACCATTGGAACATAAATAGTTTTGAAGGTCTTTTAACAGGTAATGACAATGTGGGAAAATAAGATAGATGAAATGGGATCCTCAGAAAGTACTGGAGCAGTTGCAGAC
Source organism: Branchiostoma floridae x Branchiostoma japonicum (assembly GCA_013266295.2). NCBI lineage: Eukaryota > Metazoa > Chordata > Leptocardii > Amphioxiformes > Branchiostomatidae > Branchiostoma > Branchiostoma floridae x Branchiostoma japonicum. The sequence goes on from CM023823.1 coordinate 23,824,004, forward strand.
AGAACTTTATTAATTGAACTGGAAAAGGAAAGTGAAGACAGTTACAACGCAGCTGACTTGACAGATCAAATTGGCAGAATTTCGACATCTTTGGAGAAACAGCATCTTCCACTCTTTTCCCAGGCACACTTTACTGAATGTAGAAGGGCATGTCAGCTGGTGTTTGTAGTTGTGTTGATCTAAGAAACACGTGTGAAGTACATGATGGATCTGGAGGTGTTATCTTGTGTCCTACAGTTAAAATACTTGTGTATAAGGAACTTAGCTTACATCAACTGGACCCCATGGTTCTTGGAATAAGCTGTTTCATTTCTTCACCTATTAATTAACCATAGCGTGTACACTGAATAAGGCTATCTATTCAATTATCTAGCTATGAAAGTGTATTTATTTCAGTTCATATTTGGAGACTACAGTTGTTCAATTGGTTTGATAATAGACAGAATGTGGGAAAATTTATGCTCAGATAAATCTCATTCAAGGAGCCAGCAGCATATTTACCTATGTCAAATGTGTAAACAACTTCAGACCTGTAAACATTGTATGATGTTAATGACATAGTCATGACAAACCGGTAGATAGTGAATGTTTTCTGTTTAAAAGATGTTGATATTTTCACATCTGACATGTTCTTGGAGTTAGCTGGTCTAGTCTCTTGAATAGACAAAAATGCTATTTTTGTGTTCCAGACTAGTATAGTTAGCCTTTTACTCCAGTGAGACTTGATAATCATGTGTCAAAGTAGATAGAAGACTAGACAAGCCATAAAGAAGCAATAATGTTTCCAATTTGTAAGCATAGAGTATGGGACACCACTTTTCTACCAAATTCTGGTGGTTTGTCATCTATTGGTACTGTAACCAACCTTTGCACACTATGGGAGCTACAAGGCACTGATGACAGAACGGTTCATAAGGATATAGTGCTGAAAGTGAGGTTAATGCGTCTATATTTAATTACCACATCAAACCAAACCTTCTCAGCCGGCTGACCACAATTTCCGATTTGTCTTACCCTGTTGTCCCTTCTGAACCTGTGGTTCGTCTAAGGGTCGAACAAGTTGGCAACTGGCTGGCCTAAGAACAGAGCCAGTTGGTACTAGTAGTTGAACAGAACTGATACAAGGACAGAGCCAGCTTGTAGGACACACCAGGCTGATTGGACAGACTATAAGGAAGACAGAGCCAACTGGTGCGAGGATATAAGCGGCTGGTGAAGGCCTCATTAGCTTTGTGATAGAATTTGTGATTGCTGTCATGTTCTGAATATTTTGTGTTTTATCAGTGGATTTCAGGTTTTGAATGTCTCTTGATTGACAAGTTTTGGACTACCCCTTGAGCAGCGAGTGGATTTGGACTGTCCCTTTGATAGAAACAATTATTGTTTCAACCAAATGTTCCTCATGCCACACCAGTTCAATTACTTCATTCTGGACTGTTTTTGTGTAAAATCTTTGAATAAAATATCAACTAAGACCAATTGTAATGGAGCCATTTTGTGATGAAGCACTAACTTTGCTGATGCTGAGTGTTATGAAGAACGTAACAGACTGGATATGAAGTAATTTAGCTGGTGTAGGCTGAAGTTTAACTCTCGTAAGTTAAATTTAAGTATTTTCAACTACTGATATGCCCAAAGGTTGGAGTGTACACTTCTGAATTAAAGATGTGTGTTAATGGACAAAATGCCTCGAGTGTTTACTTGTACTTTATTTTTCTGTCATTATAAACAACAGAAGGACACGACAGACAGATTAGCATACCACATGTGTTGTACCATGAGAATGTTAATCTCTTCATGCTAGGATAGCTGATTGGCACTGCATTTGTATCAGTTATTGGGTTAGGCAGCAGCGTGCGAAATACTAGGTTGCCCAGTTGCACCGTGCAACCATATTTTGCTTGATGCAACCTATTTTTACACCCAGGTAGCTCAGTGCACTACCTAAATTTGTGGTAAGGATGCCCCTTTCTTCCAATGGGAACTGTTTATTGAGAAGTTCCCATGGAAGAAGCTCATCACTTCAGGTACATGTAAGGGGAAACAACTCTGTGTCAGAAATGTATAAATGCACATTGCATTCTAACAAAGTTAATCATAATTTAGAAGAGTTTAAATTTGGGGCAACCTGGAATTTTGATGGGCAACCTAGCTTTCATCCTAGGTTGCCACTGGGGAACCTGGTTAAAAAAAGTATTTCGTACACTGGGCAGTAATGAAAAAGTTAAACATATAACAAGCTTCCAAGGCCACCATAATGTGAACAAAATGTTTTTATTTGTCTAACAACATGCTAAGTAACAGACTGTATGTTTTACGCAAAAATGTCGTATTGGTAATGTGCTACATGAAATAGGCTGCAACTGAAGGAATCGACATACATGTACATCAGTACTCTGCCATTTTTTCACTTCTTCATCACAATGCCATTTGTGATGTCCTATTGTTACAAGTTACACCAGGGAGAAAACATATTGCAACATTCTGATCACGTTAGACGGATAGGTTTGGGGGAAAATGAACTAGGCAAAAACGAACAAACTAGGCAAATACATAATTTCTCCTGAGCTCCTTCTGTGTCAGTATGCCACAGATATATTGTACTACAAAATGTGCCAGCATCGCTTCTATAACGACACTTGGCAGCCAGAGCAAATGCTTTGTGCAACTTACATCATGCTTTCAGCGCATTGGAAATCAGACTGGACCCACCTGTCTAAAAAATTCTCATAATCTCAGAAAAGCTGTGTTGAATTTGTGCAACATTAGACAGTCAAGGTTGCTGGAAAGGTTTCTTTGTGGCTCTGGTTCTCACACAACACCTTCACTAAATACTTCTCAGCTGCAGTTATCTCTACACATACATGTACATACACCCTACATGTCACCAAGGACCTGTATAAGGTGTGCAAAACAAACAAAACAGCAAGACTGATGAAGCATTATGAATACAACAGTAATCACTGTTACCTGGGCTCGGAGCCAGTTTTTAACTTCTGTGCACATCAATATTCCTCTGATCAGCTCCGGTTTCTATAGTCCCTATGCTTAACAAACCTAGTCAAAGTATGGAAAACAAAACTTTGTTATTACAGAACAACTACTTTTTTGTCTACTGTGACTGACTAAACGACTCTGGAATTCCAGTGGCAGTGTTGCACTAACTACAAAGGTGAGTAGAGAAGTGTAGGTAGGAATAGGTGACACAGCTGGTTTACACTGGTCATCTAGCTAAAACAGAAAACTTCCACACATTGTTATGAGACTTCTGCTGCTATGAGTACTCAATGGAAACCAAATACTTCCCTGGAGAAGTTGACCACTAGACTGGAGTTAAATTAAAGTACAAAACATGCCCAATATAGAACAACACTTTCAATGAGCCTTGTTTACAGGAGGAAATGTCTCAACACCATTGCATCCTAGTTCCAAAGCAAAGATGCTCAAGCATAGTCTGTTTTTAATGCAACAATCACTATGCCATGGCCAACTAGCTTCTCCATTACAAAGTTTCAACTGTTGTAGCAACTGACCAAATGAACAAAAGCAACTTGACATACCTTAACCAAAATGTTCTCCGAAACATTTTGTTTGTGGTTGACCTGTAACATATGCATCTAGCAATATCTCTTTCTGTACATGGTCTTTCCACCCTTCTTCACATAAATTCATCCAATGTTGGCATGTTCATGATAATGTTTATCTGTAATGGTTGTTTTCTTTTTCACACATGATTGTTGGTAACCTCAGACCCAAATATACAACAACAGACTCTTATTCTGATCATACCATCTAGTTGTACTTGATGTTTACATCAAGACAGAGAGCTGACCGACCAACAGTTTTCAGTTTCCTGTTATATAGGATCTAAGCACACAATGTGTTTTTATTTGAACAAAAATCTTGTCCCGCATAAAAAGAGAGAATGGCTGCACTGAATGAGCAGAAAATAATGGCTGGACCTGACATTCTCAGCACAGCTGCCTCACTTGGACATGGACTATCACAAGTTTGCTTTCCGGGGACTCACATACACGAGAAACATTCCTACATATAGTTTGACCTGTCTTACAAAGAAAGTTTGTGTGTGGCCTACAGCTGCCCTTAACGTGTGTATGAGGTCAAGTTATCTCTGTACATTAAAACATGCTGTAATCGTTGAACTTAAAAGAGAGCTGCGGTCAAGTCATTGTTGCCATCCGGTTCAGACTAATTTGAACTAGTGTGTTTCCCCTTGGAATCTGTCATAATATTTGCCTCCATGGTCCCTTCCTAAGGCTGCCTCACTGACTTGTATAAAGAGATACATGTAGTATTTCAGTTGTATACATGCACCATGTCCACCAATGTTGCTACACAACTGACAGTACCTGTACAAATGCAGGGACCTCTAGTTGTTAATATCACTAAAACATACAATCACACTACATTTAAGAGTATAAATAGTCCTGGCACCTGCCATACTTCAGCAGAGCTTTAAAACCTCTGTGACTTGGAGCCACATGGAAACAACATAAATAACCTCATACTGCATAATGCCCTAACAGAGTGGCCATTTCCACTGTTGTTTTAAGTTTGGTCTTCATACTATACAGTCAGACAGAACCAACCTGCTCATAAACCATCTAGACAGCTCTGGAGCTTTCTGACTGTAACCTTGTCTAGTCTACAAAGGTCAAAGTCAAATGTAGTCTTGGTCACATTGAAGTGTCCCGTTTCCTCAATGAGGTTTACTATTCTCTGCAGATGTTGGCGATCCTTCAGAGTCACAATGCGCTGATGCAGCTCTAACAACTCGTTCAGATACTCATTGTTTGGCTGGCCGTTAGACATCTTGTGCCTTCGGTCTCCTTTGGGTTTACTCTTTGTCTTCTGTTTGGAAGGAGAAGTGTTAATTTTCACATCTTTAATGGAGGCATTGCTGCCTGCACTCTCACCATCGCTCTGCAGCAGTGGCTGTTGGGAGGCAGCCTCTGGCTGGCTCTGGAATGGTGGAGATGTTCCAATACTGTAGTCCTCATTATCTTCATCGTCATCGTCGTTGTCCTGGTCGGCGAGCTCAGCCATGAGTGAGTTGAGAGCGCCTCCGGCCCCACCTGTGGGTACGGATGAGAAGCTTGATGTGGGGCTGGGGTTCCCCGTCTCACCGTCCTCCCCCTCCATACTCTCTTCCTCCTCATCCTCACTCAGCTGGCTGGCAAATGTTGGAAGTTCTTTCTTGGCAATAGTCTGAGGTTTCACCACGGCCATTGGCTGGCTTCTGCTGGGTTCAACCTTAACCTTTGGCTTAGAGTCTCCTTCCGCTTTCGCCTTGGAAGGTTTTGCTTTGTCTCTTTTTTGGCCTGCCTCCCCAGCAGAGCTACTTTTCTTTGTTTTCTTTTTAATTGTATCACCTGCTGAAGACTCACTTGGCCTTTTGCTGGATACTTTTCCTTCCTTCTTTAATTGGGAACCTTTTCCTTCTTTCACAGAAGGAGTGTCAGGAAAGAGAGGAGCCTCCTGGAGCACAGATGCTCTTGGAGCAGGCTTGACATCTTTCCCTGAAGGTTTTTCCTCTTTAGGAACAGTTTTGGCTTCCTTTGTAGAGAACTTTGGTTCTTTTGATGCAGTCTTCCCTTCCTTTGGGCCTTTAGCTTCTTTTGAAACTGTTTTCCCATCTTTAGAACTGGAAGTACTAGAAGACTTGGGTATTTTCCCTTTATCCTATTGAACAAAAAAGGTATAAGCTAAAACAGTTCACAGGGGGAATAAGATCCTCCCTCCTGTAAAATGTACAGGGAAGGATATATCTGTATTATCCATTAGAAAAAAATGTATCAAAAGCCTAACATGTGATTATTTTAGACTCAGTTCAAGTGAACTTCTGGCATCTATGTGTTCCACCACCAAACTGTTTTCAGCTGCTTGCATTTGGCTGTCTGTATGTGTGATGTGACATTTTGTCACTCCTTTCAGGCTATTGGAAAAGAATGATTTTTGCAATGTTGCACTGGCAAGCAAATCACCCCCATATATAAATGGACTATTCCAAGGTTGCTCCATGTGCAATAATGAATCATTCCAAAACTAGCCCCATTAAAAAATGGACTGTTTACAATACAAAATGCCCCATGCATAACAGACAGTTCCAAAATCACCTATACTCCCACCCCATGTTAAATGCCCCTCCACATGAAATTTCAGATAATTTAGGACACAAAAATACAATTAGGAGGTGAAAATATTTAACAAAATAATTTGTTTGATTTCTGTAAGTGGACTAACCTTAGCTGGGTGTTGTCTGTGAAGAGGCTGAGCAGGAGGACCAGTAAGTGCCGGGGACACCATCTTACTACTATCTTCAGGGAAAACTGCAACCTGCATATAAATTAAGGTATCACCATTCAATCAAGCAATTGTCATGTAGAAACTAGTGCATTCCATTCACCATTTAAAGCAACAAGAGATGTATATAACAAAATATATGGAGGGATCACTGTCTTGATTTCCTATGTTGTTTTTCCTGAAAAGCCCTAATACATAAGAGAGCCTACAGGCATGGGTATGCAGGTGAAACTTACCCCTCCTCCTTTGATAAGTCTCCTTCGGAACTCTTCAGAGGGGTTGTTGAAGGTGAGTCTCTCTGGACGGATGTTGTTGACAGGCATGTCCGTGTATAGAAACAAGTCATACTGAAAATGGACCTGCACAATGGAGAAAGGGAACTTGTGAGTTGTATCTGAGTAATCTATATTGCTGAATGAGCAATGATATAAGGCTGTACTTAAGGTGCAGGATCTGCAAAAGAAGACATTTGAATGTACATGTATACATTATAATAGAGTGACACGAATACTGTACAAAATGTTACGCTTATACTTGCCGTGTTACAATGAAAAGGCAGTTTTAGACTTTTCAAATACCTCTCTTAAAAGAGAATACAATGTACTTTCTACATTCCTGTGTTCTGCATGTGCTGTATAACTGGACAAGCAAAGAGTAGTAGGTTGCTGTTGTCATACTGGACAAAAAGTCATCTGACCATATATCCACTACAATCACTGTACATTTCACAGAACATATGTCAGATCTGGTACTATGGGATGTTCTGAACAGAACTTTGGGTGCAGTGTTAAGAAGATTCTACTTGAATTTAGTTTTTTTCACTGTGAAGTAAAAGTCCTTCAGTAATCATGATTACCTTTCTTGGCTCTTCCTTATTCTTGAAGTATACTTCAATAGGGAGAAGGAAGCCAGCATATCCTGACTCTGAGACTTCATATGGAGGTTCTTTCACAGCTGGAAGGAACAGAGAAAAACATGAATAACTTATTAATTAACAAACATACTGACTGGTTACACAATGTAATGTACACTACTTCTGTCTGTTGCTGTCATCTGTACCTTTCAAATCTTGTGATGGATGAGAAAATGACATTGTCTATAGTAATAACAGTCAAATCACTGTCAACAAATTACCTTTGTACAGTCAAATCTGCCCAAGAAGACCACTCGGGGGACCAATAAAATCTGGTCTATGTGGACACATGGCTACTGTAGACAGGATCCTTAATGCTTGTGTCAACCGGAAACATTATCCAAGTAACGAACTATTAAAAAGTGGCCGCTTGGCCTCATGGACATTACAAACTTCTACAAATGAAGATCTACTATGATGAAAAAAGGAGTACCTCGCTTTGGCTTAGGGAAGCTCTCGTGCAGGTGAAAGACCACCTTGTCGATGAAGTGTGCTGCATTGTTACCTTCCGGGCCTCGAACAAACACACTCCAGTCGTGGGTGAATCCTTCTGGTGTGGGCTTCTTGCGGTAGGTAGCCCTATGTCCCAGCTCCAAGTTAACCTGCACACACTAAGAACAGGGGCAGAATGTTATGCAGTCTGTTTACTTCAGGGAATTTGTGTTAGACCCCTGTCACACATTCAGGACCTTTCCTCCACTTTGCTCCCCACCTCTCCCCAACCAAGATTGGTGTTGGGTAGTCTGGAATCTGTCCCATTCTAGCTCTAGTTTGCTCCTCTGATTGCATCTAAGATGATTCTGATTTGGCAAAATTTATAGTCGGCTGGGGCAGATGACCAAAATGCCTGATGTTAATACAATGGGACGACACTTGCAACAGCAAGGTCAAGTTTGCCTTCTGGTGGCTTTCTATGGTACTGCAAACAACTACAGCTAGGCTAAGTAGTATGTACTAGTGGAAGATAGATACAAAGTCTGCACAGGAATTGCATGTGCGTACTGATATCTATTAGAGCTTTATTGATGAGTATAACAATGCCAATTTTCAGATGTTACTTCTTTTGTCGTTTCAGCTTACACCTATAGTATATGCATGCACATTAAGTGAGAGGACAGAAGTTCCCCCAACACTTTGCTGCGGATATGAATAAAATTTCACTGTATTGGTAAATGTATGACATCTGATCTTTGCCATAGGAAAAAATTACAGCCAGGCCGACTTCAAATTAAATTTAGAAATTCTATATGGCAGGAATATATGATCTGGGTACAGATGTGGTAAATCATGGCTGTTGTAATTACTCGGTAGACAATTAATCAATATCTAAATTCTTGTTCAGCAGACAATTTTTTGTTGTAGTTTTTACAACCTGATCCAGACAGAACTGAACAATTTACTCCCATGCCAAGGAAAAATGCCTTTCCATAATGCATGACCGTAAAACATCATTAGCATGTACTATGATGTAGCTGCCGACATTCCTCCTATACATTCTCATGGCAACCTACTAGTACTACAGTATATCCTGGGCAGAACTCCAAAGGGTGTATGGTACCATAAACTTGTTAAAAGGTAGCCTATATAACAATGGTAGTGGCATGGTGTAATGTCAAAGATTTGCTTGGGCCATTTTGATTCATTTTGACATCACTGTAGCTGCTGCAATGTTTAAGCCAGTAGAAAAGTGTCAGTGTTCGAAATACTTTTTTGAACCAGGTAGCACAGTGTGCACCTTTGAGTTCAGCGGTACATATGTTCAGGTTGCGTGGTGCGCTACGTGAGTCAGGGAGCAACTAGCGCACAAGAAAATCAGGTAGCAATTGCTAGTGTGCTAGTGGGTATTTCGAACACTGAGTGTTCTATAAGAAATGGGAAACAACTGATATCCATTTGTGTCACTTCTTACTGTGTCTTATATATGAATCCATGACAATTAAATCTTCGACCTATTCTAGGTTTAAGAATACGACTGGGTTAGGATTAAAACTTCTAAGTCAGATGATTATAACGTGAGTTTAGATCCTAAATTCAAGCCAACATGACCCAGTCTTTTGGAAGATATTTCGCATTTACTTTTACGTTTCAGGGATCACTTCACATCTTTTCAGGCCTGAGGGATAACAAATCGTTGTATTTTTCATGCCTGAAAAGTTGACACAACTGGGGCTTTTCTGTTGCTCACTTTTCATCTTGGATAGTGTCCTATTCAAATAGGCAAAGAAATTATGGGGGATGGGGGGATATTACCATTTTCTACCAGCAACTGAGCCTTTTACTTTAGTACCTCCTTACCTAGGATAGTGCAGGTGACTTGCATACCTCATTAAAGGTAAAAGATGACAACAATGGCATTATGAAAGGTTGTTTTTCTCAGCTGTAGTACATGAAAACATGTCTCTTGTTGGCCCCAATTGTCTTATCTTTAACTTAATTATCTTTTTCTTCGGTTTCTACAGACAAAAGAAGAAACAAGAATAGTGTGAAGTAATATTTTACAGCTCTTGTGTAGTCTTGATGTTCATGGCACTGTAACAGTACAGATAGTGTACCGCTCCAGGGAAAATTAGCTGAATTTTATAGCTAAGGTACCATTTCGGCATGTGTACAATTATCATAGTTTCGAGCTACATTAGTTTTACTAGATGCTCAAATACTATCAGTTGACTCTGACAGCACAACCCTTTCAGATTACATGCAATGTGTGTGTTACTGTAGTTCCATTTTAATTGGCATTGAACAGTTACAAGTGGCTTACATGTCAAATTGATGATGCCACTATCTTTGTGGCTGAAATCTGAAACATAAGTTACACCTTGGCTTTGGTCCTTTAACCCCCTCAGTTTTGTTTGTTTCGCATAATACGCAGTAAACTGCCTTTACAGGTGACACACTTTAACGTGCTTCTGGAGTGGCTCTCCTCAAACATGGGACCTCCGCTTTTACATCCCATGATCATCCTAGAGGACGTCCCTACTCCAAGCTAGGTACTCATTTTCACTTCAGTGAGGAAATAGGTGTAAAGTGTCTTTCCCAAGGGCACATCATTGGGGCCTCCTAGGGATTCAAAACCAGAACCTTTGCCACCTAGACCACCTTACGGGTTGGCTTTATATGCGCACTAAAGCTGTCGGGGACTCCCGCTGAGCTGTCGGGCAACTACTCTGGAGCTGCCGCAAGATTTTCTCCCACTGTCGGGAAAAGAAGACCACAAAATTCCTCTCTACATGCTGAAAAAAGCAGCCGTCACTGTCGGCAGTCCCGACATATCCAGTCCCGCTGTCGCGAAAACCTGTGCACTATAGATGTGTGTTGTTCTAATCATCCTTGACACTGGGAGTTCGAAATCTGGGTTGCTGAAAGAGGATTAATGTTAACCGGTAACGGTACTTATAAAAATTCTCTAGAAAAACTGAAGAGTGTTTCTCTTTTTTTTAATCAATTAACATTAGAATTTAGACCAATTTATTTATCATCCTACACGATAACACATTTTACTTTTTTTTCAGTAAGATGACAACAAAAGTGACCTTCAGGAGTACGATATGTACTATACCCTCTCCTCCAGGTCGAACAACAGGCAAATTAACGTTATGTGTGCAACACGAGATGGTCTGTCTGGACAACATAATTTAGACATCCATGTGTGTGGTCGTCTAGCGCGTCAATGTTCGCAGGGTGTGGAGAAGGGCAGAGGGGACAGGAGAGGTGACTGGAAAAGAACAATCCTCTAAACTGGAGGTGATCGAGAAAGGCAGATCAATGGTACATGTAGGGACATGCCTTAGGATAGCGTTAGATTCACCTAACAGGCGTCAAAATAAGCCTGTGACTCTTGTCACGTCAACTGGAACGCTTCAGAAGCGCGAACAACACACGGAGACTTTACACGATTCGGACAAAGAAAACTGGCTAAATAGTGGACTGAACACGTTGCCTGAATTCTAGTGAAGAGGGATGATTCTAGGGAATTGGCAGATATCTCGGTATTAAAATCTGGTGGCCGTGTAGAAAAACAGACTGTAACAACCGGCGTGCGGTGGATGGCATTCGCTGCAGAGTAACTACTCTCCCGTCGCGAAGGCTTGACACTTCGCCACAGAAAGGATACACAGTGCGGTATAAAAGGGTTTGATAGATAGACACAAGGATGTTGTGTGGCTTACCGTTGAAGCCATGAGGCTACTGTAGCCGCACGCACAGCACCTCGCTGAGCTGCGCCTTTGCACTTCACCACACGAAGATGGCGGACATTGTTCAAATCTGGCCTGTCCCAGCATGCACCGCGGGACCTGACCACACACAGACGTCATCACCAAGTCTCCTGGCAATCCTGCACGTGGGGGTCAGGGCAGTCATGACGACTGGGACTAGTGAGCTCCGCAAGCAAATGTGTACTGTGCTGTGCGTCTTTTTGTTTTGTGGATCGCGTAACCGGTAAATCGACTCTAGGAGTGACGCACAGGTTTTGTTAGGTAGGGCGCCACCACGTTCATCTTTGGCTAAACTGTTACTCTACGGTAAAATTATTTATCACCAGTCAGGAAGGCCGACAACGTTTAACAGTAAATCCAGGAAGGCCGACAAAGCTTAATTGACGTGCATCACACACTACACTAGATTCGGCCGGTAATAAAGTAGGCTGTGAACAGAGAAACGACCGAACGCACGTTGTGAATTTTGCGTTCGACTACGCCGTAGGAAGGATTGATCAATTATGATGGATTCTGAATGATACGTAACGTGTTACGTAGAATTAAAGCAACAAAATACGCTTCACAAGCGATCTGCGCATAACAAATTCGAGTAGGCGGCTACGCTAATTTCCGTCTCGTAAACGGTCGTCGCCTTTTGAAACGGTCGATGCCATATCACAGAATGGCTAACTTTAAGTGTATCAGCACGGTCCATCCACACCGTGATATTTCGTGGTGTAGAGGTTTAGGGTGTAGGTTAGGGTTTTTGACCCGGGTTCGAATCCGAGCTTGTGCTTTTTCTTTTTTCAATAATACCTTTACTATTTTTCATGATCCTACCTTACATTTGCAATTAGAATGTTGCTTTTTATACGTTTTATACTTTTTTGGACCTAAAAAAAGTTATGATACACTCGGATATGGCATCGACCAGGCATCGAAAGGCGACGACCGTTCTGAAAGGCGACGACCGTTTACGAGACGGAAATTTGCGGCGGCTACCATTATCGGTGAAATAAAGGCATGTATACCCTCTCTTGTCTACCAGTGTGATTTTATATAATCTCACATGCTTCGCAGACCAACTGACGCCTCTGGCCAATTATCTACCATTCTGATAGATTAATTTCTAAGATATCCATGCACTTGTCTTGAAACCGAATTATGTAAATTTGTTTACACATGTGAGTGTCAATCAGCACCAAGGAAAGGGACAGCACTGTAGGCTCAGTTGTATAGAACAGTCAACTATATACATGTATAAAGGCCTGCATTATCTGTTGCCTTTCTTACACATCTTGAAAGCTGTCAACATTAACAGGTAGTGTTTTACAACATACTGCCTCTTTGATATGCAATTTAGACCATTACTTCACAAGTTTTACAAGACCTTACAAGGCAAAATCAGCTGAGCTCCAACGTAAAAGGGATGGGACTGTATTGCTGGAAACTATGCAATTGCAACTAAGGCCACACCAAGTAAATTTTATGGATGACGTCCTTTGGAGACCCTAAATCTAATGCGAGAGGGCGAAAAAAACACAAGAAGGGCCCTAAAAAACAAGATGCCTAGATTAGAAATATACTAAGAGACGACAAATGTTAGGACACAAATTGAATGAGGTGACACAGTGTAACAAGCAAGAAGTCTTTTATTCATCATCAAAACAGCAATGAATCAGGTGGAACAGCAGTTGTTGTCCTGTCCTGTTTCGCGTTACGGGTTTCACGTCAATCTGACGATTTGCGGCACTGTCGTGACTCTTTGGTCATAGTTACAGGAAGCGGAATTTCTTGTTTTTTTTCTAGGAACAGGTCAAAATCAATGTGCGCACGGACGTCATCCATAAAATTTACTTGGTGTGGCCTAATGGTCCTTAAAATTTTGCATCTTTCATGTCTAGCCTGTCATTGTGGATGTCTTTAGTGCTTTTTGTAATCATGTTGGGATGTTCCAATTACACATCAATGTACTTTTGAGTTGACTTTGTGTACTTTCGACTTGACGTTTATGTACCAATTATGTTATGCACCACTTTAACGTTGTAATTAGATATTCATTTGATGTCTCCAGTATGACCTTTGATTTGACTTGGATTTATGTTTATTTTCCATTTATGTTTCAATTACTAGTATATGACTTCTGTTTTGGTGTCTTATAAGCCCATATGGGCTGGGCGACAATGTCGCAAGACACCATAATAAAATTCATTCCTTCATTCATACACAGTTACACAACCCTTTTGGAAGCATGAAAAATTTCCATGTGTATATCCAAGGAGGTCTTTTTTTTAAAGACATTTTTACATTGTATCATACATACTATCTTTTGAACATATTCCTTACATGGTGCAGGCTATATTTAGAACACAACATCATAACTAATTTGCCCTACAAAAAAGTTAATAAAACTGAGTACTCTGCATTCCGCCAATGAAAATGGTTTATTTGCATGTAGTCCTTGTCCACAGTTTGGAGTAGCTAACCTTCTTGCCTGAGTGTGAACTCAGTCGTACTTCTCAATGCCTTTCCTTCAGTCTCAGATTTGACTGGGAATATGACTTGACTACCCAGCACACATTTCAGTAAACCTGTTGTCTGTCCAAATCTATCAGCTTGGTGAAGAAATAAAGGATTTTGGAGTTGAAAGCAACATTCCACTCCAATGGGTTCAAACCCTCTTACATGCCCTGATGTTGTGCCCTTTGAATCAAACTTTACAATCTTGTGTACGTCATATGTACCATGCTTGAAGCCCACAGCCTTATGAGGTTTAGCACATATTAATGAAGAAGAAGAAGGTTGCCATTACTGCTACATTTTATGTTCCTCATCTCATAGCTACGCAACTACCGCAGTATCTACTCCTTGTATAATATATACATGTATTGACTTGAGGAAAAGGGACATACAGTCACATAGATGTTACTGACATGAATGCACACAATCAAGTACAAACTGTACTCTACAGATTAAAGTACAAAAACTTGCACTCCATAGTGCAAAATTCATCAGCAGCTTATGATTCAATAAAAGGCCAATAGCATGACAATAGAATTAAGCTTATGATAAATAATTGTTGTCCAGCAGTATGTTATACAAACTTTTGTTTCAAAATTATGTATGCATGTCATACAGAAGAAATAAAGAGGAAAATAAGATTTTACCAACTTTACTTTCATTTCCAATCATCATCATCATCATCAATCATCCTCCGAAGAGGTGGAGCATACAAAGTTTGATCGCCAGAACTGCTTGTCCTTCATCGCTGAAATAAGTTCCAGGCCCTCCAAGCCTGTTTCAGTTTCTATAAGTTTCTTAAGTGTTATATTAGGACGTCCAACCCTTCTTTTCGTGTCAGGGTTCCAAAGTGGTAGCCTGCTGGCTGGTTCTTTGCTACGTATGACATGACCGGCCAAACTTAGGCGTCGACATTTAACTACTGTAGTGACATTTGGTAACGATCCGTATAACTGTTCATTAGTAGTATGTTTCCACCATGGTGTATTGAAAACTATTCGTAACATCTTCGTGTAGATTCCACTTAGTTTTCTAGAGCGAGACTTATTCATAACCCATGATTCTGACCCATACAAAAGAATTGTTTCAATACATGCCTTAAACACTTTGATCTTAGTTTGTTTTCTAATGGGCGCTTTCCAAATGTGTCACTTAATCTTTGGACATTGTCCAGCAAAGAGTAAAAAATAGCACTATACAGAAATGATACATCTGACCTTTGTAGCACATCATTTTTTTCTGGGATCATGATGGCACAGACAATTCTATAATCATAATAATTATATAGATCACTGATACAGTGTTCTGCAATAATAACATCGGCAAATATGTAAATCTTTAACAATCAAGACACAAGGACACAGCATTCATGGTGAGTCTTCACTTTCTCCAGTACTGTAATAAAGAAGACAAACATTATCAGTTTACCCATCTGGCAATATTGAGATATAACATATATTTTTGTCTCCATTTACAATTCAATTCAATTCTTTATTGCAGGCACAGGGCCCATATCACTACATAAAATTTTAAAAAACGAATACAGGTGTACAAACATAAATACAGTTATGTAAAGTAAAGTTAAAATACAGTGGTAATGGAAGTTTAAAGTGTGGACTGTTTGAATACCAGGTTGACGTAATGTTTCCAGAAGTGGCTGAGAGAGAATGAATCAGAATGAATTACAAGTTTTATGAAGCCGTTACAAAACATAGTCTATTACATAGTGTATTTAAGATGAAAATCTCTATAAGTATAAATCAACACTACCAGTATCATTATAAACTGTTATGAATATGAATGCTTTATTGCTTAAAAAACTTACTTCAGGTTCCCAAATACTTCAGTACTGTACTACCATACCTGTGCAAACTTGTGAAACTGTTCTACCACCACGGCAAACAGGGCTCCAACACTCTCATCTATCAGGGTCTGCATATAGTGGACTGCTTCCTCATCATTCAGGTCCAGCCTGAACTTGTCCTGTACCTGAAAGCAACACAGCAAGGGCAGAGATCATTATCTTCAAGTTGGAACACGAAGACATTCACAAGGTACAATGTAAAGAGGAAAGGAAGTCCTTACTTTTTTGACTGTCTTGTCAGGCTCCAGGGCAATGTCAGGGACGTTAGCATCCACCATTAGGGAGAATAAGTTCAGGATCAAGTTGGCAGATCTATCAGGGAACAAACTGTCTGTCATTCTTTGACATCCTTGTCATCATAATGCACAAAAATGTCATTCACTGCTAGCTGCACTGTAAAATTGCTAACTACACTTAGGCACCCCTGTTGGTCCCAATTAAAAATCAAGCTAAATCATTGAATAACTTGCACGAATATCCTGCACATCCCCACCTTCTGAGATGAAGGAAAGCAGTGTAACAGAGCCTCCTGAACTCCTGATACTGGTCACTGCTCTGTCCACCCATGGCTTCCACCATCTCCTTACACAGCTTCATGGGAGGAGGCAGAGGTTTGGGGTCTCGCCCCAGGATGTAGCCAAAATCCACATGGAGAAGTTTTCCTACCCAACAACAATAACCATCAGTACATACCATCCTTCCACATACTTCCTCGTACACATGGTTTACATCAAATCTTTAAAACATATCATCATATTTCTTAATTATGAAAGTGTGGGCATGCCAGGTATTGTACACTTACTTTGATACACATGTGCATTCTTACCACTTTTAGACATAAGCAAGTTGTCCAGATGTCTGTCTCCAACACCCAGGAGATAGGTGATCACACAGTAGCCAGCTGCAGAATAACAACGAGGGGATCACTTGGAGAGGATATCTATATATTATACTTCAGCATTACATGCAGTTCTGAATTTTAACAAATTGTACAATACAACAAAATTCATACAAATTTTGTATACTGAATACACATTCCCGATGACGGCTATCACTACCGGTATACCACACGATTTGCCACATTGCAGCGTACGAAATACTAGGTTGCCCAGTTGCCCTGTGCAACCATATTTTGCTTGGTGCAACCTATTTCTACACCTAGGTAGCCCAGTGCACTACCTAAAATTTGTGGTAAGGATGCCTCTTTCTTCCATTGGGAACTGTTTATTGAGAAGTTCCCATGGAAGAGCTCATCACTTCAGGTAAGGGGAAACAACTCTGTGTCAGAAATGTACAAATGCACATTGCATTCTAACAAAGTTAATCATAATGTAGAAGAGTTTAAATTTGGGGCAACCTGGAATTTTGATGGGCAACCTAGCTTTCATCCTAGGTTGCCACTGGGCAACCTGGCTCAAAAAAGTATTTCGTACACTGCATTGGGAAATATACTTTACCACAGCTCTTGACATATGTGTCCATGACCTCCTGGCTTATCCCATAAGGGCCTTTTTCACTTGGACTGTGTTTGCGAAGGTAGTTTAAAATGGTGCCTTCACTCGCAAGAATTTCTGCCACAGGTATGGCATCCACAAGTTGCACAAAACCTGCAGAGCAGAGAACAGTGCAGGAACAACATTTACGTAGTATTACATATTTGTATCTCTGTGCACGTGTGGAAGATCACATGGTATAATGACGAAAGCACAAGGTTTCTCTGCATTAATACCACCTATCTATCAAAAGGATAACTTCTACCAGAAGAAAACTGAACATCTTTAAGAAAAAAAAATCACAAAAGAAAAAAAAATCACAAATCAACCAGCAATGGTAGTGAACCATTTTGCAAAAACAAGAAGTGAAATACAAAATACAAGTATATGATAACACCACATGAATACAGATTTATCATCAAGATCATTGAGCCAAAAACAGTTACTAAAGCAACTGGAAATGATTTTCCAAAATCATATCCAGTTGCTTGAGTAACTGTTTTTGGCGTATCTTATTACCTGGATGTCTAACCTTCATCAACGTATCAAGATCATTGACTTGTAACAACATTCTAGTCCATGTAGAACTTACCATGTTTGCTAGCTGTAGCCAAGGTCTTGTACGGACTGAGTTTCAGATCCAGGTTCTCCTTTCTCAACAGTTTATCCATCAGGGTGATGATCTGCAGGATTAACTGATCCTGCCGTAGGTCATCTCCATACTTGAACATGGCTACATACTCCTTGCTCTGGGTAGTGACGAAGGTCAACTTGCTTGGCATGAGGGCACTCTTGAACAGTGTTGCCTTGTCCACCACAATGCCCTTGATTTGAACTTCAGGGTCCAGAGGCATGGGGATGGGGTCAAATGTCGTGAAGTTAATCTTGTTCACCTCCGGGTCAGCCAAAAGAGCCTGAAGTTTTTCTACCTACACATCAACATTGTAAAAAGAATTGTTGGACTTTTCTTTAACACGGATCATTCACCAAACTAAAAAGTGTTACTGAAGTCACCAAAGAATTGAGATATTCAGGAGTTGAAAGCATCAAGGGCAGACAGATTTATGTCACATCTAAGTTGGATTACTCAAAGAGGAATTTGAAGGGTTATACCTGATCTACCACATACCTTTTTCTTCCTATTTCCCCCCTCCCGCTGCACCACCTTTATCAACATGACCAGTCGGTCCACAAACGTCTGCTGGGCTGCCAGCAAGGACCGTCTTTTTCTACACTCTCCTCCTCCCTGCAGAAAACATTCAAATTTACATTTCTTAAGCAAATACATGTATTTGTCATGAACAGAGCAACTGTGATGTGTTGCTACTTACCTCAAGTGAAATGGTTCAAGAAAAAGGTGATGGAAAAAATCTAGAAACATCAGTACATTTTGTACTATCAAAGCATTATCTATGCATAAAACAATGGGTAAAGATTGGACCTTGAGGAGAGCCTGGCTGAATCGCTTCATGACATTGATGTACATCTCTGTGACCTTCTGGTCTCTGTTGACATTGTCCTGATCCTCACACTCCACAAACAAGTACCTGCACGTACAGAACAACCATTAGATAGTGATAGTGATAGACATAGCTTTCCATTCTTTGCAAGTTGGTTCTGATTGTCAGATGTGATGGGTCCTAAGGCTTTCCAGATGTTTCGCCACCAAGGCATTTCATGGTCAAGGGGACCCATATTCCCAACTCTAACCTTATCCACAACCTCAATCCTAACCCTAACCATTACAACAGATACTTAGCTACAAACATGTGACGGTGAAATGTCTTGGGGGCAAAATGTCCTGATACCGGCTTGAGTACTGTTGCTTCCATGAAGTAGGATTTGTCACTATCTACATGTAAAAGCACAACATTTTCATCATAAACATAAAGGTTTCTTGCATTACAAATAGATAGACAACACCAGTACAAGTTGCACTCACCAATACAAGTAGTTGGCTAGTATGGCATTTTTACAGGCCCGCTGAATCAGGAATGTTGCAAGATCACACTGAAACCGTACCGAAAACAGTCTGGATAAAAATAATCTACATTAAACCAATTACTATTTCTTTCCAAAGCAATTATGAGCACAAGGATATGATTTCTATCCTATAAAACGTATGTCTACAAGTGGATGTTCATGTGTGGTAAAAATTCAGATGATGAAGAATTATAAAAAACATAATTTTATCAGAGCTATCATCATCATAGTATTGGCTTTAGTTGAAATAAAGGACAGCAGCAGACACATATGAGAAGGTTCAACATCAATAGGACATTCTAGGACTGACCTCGTCATGTGTGACAGGAATTGATTCTTCAGGTTTTGTGGATGGAATGTCACTCTGAAGTGGATGGAAGCCATCTTGAGAAATCACATTCACCGTCCCACTGACCATACTACACAGAGGAAACAATCCTTAGCTATTCGGTAATAAGGCATTTATGGATGTATTCTACAATCCTCGTATCAGTTAGTGACAACATAGTGACAAACTGGTGAATGAGCTAATGGATTAACAACATATTCGTCTGACTCAGTCTAATCAATGCTGCTTTACAGCACTTAACAAAATGTATTTCACTCAAAGGCAACATTGCACACTGCCTTGATACTGTGTATATGCGCACATATCATGTTGTGTAAGCCGACCTGACCCTGAATTCTGTTATGTTGGTTTACTAATTATAAGCAGCTTCCATTGATTGATTGAGATAAAAATTCTCACTTTTTTGTACTCATTGAACAATGTTATAACACAACAAAGCTAAGGGATTATACATGTGCAACAGGTTAATTTATGTGTTGGAGGCTGTGCACGGTGGTCTGTTGCTACGGTATTCTTTCCCATTGCTAGGGGCGTTCGAAAAAGTATCGGGTTACAAGACGCAATTTTTGGGCTAACCGTAAAACATTTGAAAATAAACAAATGGTATGGAAGGGAAAATTTCGTCAAAATAAAATGAAATTATCGCCCTTACATACTTTTGATGTTTGATTTTTACGTTAAATGGCTGATTTTTCATAATTTCGCTCCGAAAGACGATTTTTTTCGCGTTTGCGGAGCGCCATGTTTATAGGCAAACACTGAGCAAGATTGGCTACATATATTATCCTTAATACCTAATTTTTATATTTTTCGACGGCTAGGGATAATATTGAAAGCTGTGCCTTAGGAATTTTTTAATTTCTGATTTAAAGTGTAGTTTTTGTCGACAAATAGGTGAAAAAATGGCATTTTTTGACATTTTTCGCACTCAATTACCCATAATTCAAAATCGGGGGCATTTTTCAAAAATCCCTAAGACACAAGCCTCGGAAAAACCGTTACAGTCATTTTAAGCCGTCAATGAGGTATGTTGGACTCTCCGTGCTTCCAATCTTGCTCGAGGTTTGCACGCATGTCATGCGGCACGGATATGAAGAGGGGGACATTCATGCCAGCGTGTACAAGTATTGCGACATTCAAGGTCACCCACGATCACGGCAGTAACTTCGTTACATGTTACATGTCCACTACAAATGACAGCATAGATGGACTGTCCAGAAAACTGTTTATATTTGTGCAAATGTGATATATTTTCTGTTTGGCTGTACCCGTGTGAAAAAGAGCCTGAACACGCGGTTGACCGCGGGGGACCCCGGATCGAACGCCGTTCGATTCGAATTACGTCATATCGAACGTGGTTCGGGTTCTAAAGCAGGTGGGGAGATCGGGGCCCAAATTTTACCACCGTGGTGTCAAGATTTCCACTAAAGGAACTGTGCATGAAGTTTCAATAGCTTGACCTACCTGTCAGCATGTGAGCCATCAGTGGATGAGACTGTGTCATGTCTGGTTTTGTCAGTGTCTAGTCCTCGCTTGATTTCATTGAAATCTTCGTATTTCAGGGCTTGCACCAATTGTAGAAGATACAGCAGCAGATCCTAACAATAGTGCATAGCTTCGCAGACCAACTGACGCCTCTGGCCAATTATCTACCATTCTGATAGATTAATTTCTAAGATATCCATGCACTTGAAACCGAATTATGTAAATTTGTTTACACATGTGAGTGTCAATCAGCACCAAGGAAAGGGACAGCACGTGTTAGTGTCCTTGGTTGAACGTCCTTGGTTGTATAGAACAGTCAACTATATACATGTATAAAGGCTTGCATTATCTGTTGCCTTTTTAACACATCTTGAAAGCTGTCAACATTAACAGGTAGTGTTTTACAACATACTGCCTCTTTGATATGCAATTTAGACCATTACTTCACAATAGTTTTACAAGACCTTACAAGGCAAAATCAGCTGAGCTCCAACGTAAAAGGGATGGGACTGTATTGCTGGAAACTATGCAATTGCAACTAATGGTCCTTAAAATTTTGCATCTTTCATGTCTAGCCTGTCATTGTGGATGTCTTTAGTGCTTTTTGTAATCATGTTGGGATGTTCCAATTACACATCAATGTACTTTTGAGTTGACTTTGTGTACTTTCAACTTGACATTTATGTACCAATTATGTTATGCACCACTTTAACGTTGTAATTAGATATTCATTTGATATCTCCAGTATGACCTTTGATTTGACTTGGATTTATGTTAACTTTATTTTCCATTTATGTTTCAATTATATGACTTCTGTTCTGGTGTCTTATAAGCCCATATGGGCTGGGCGACAATGTCGCAAGACACCATAATAAAATTCATTCCTTCATTCATACACAGTTACACAACCCTTTTGGAAGCATGAAAAATTTCCATGTGTATATTTTTACATTGTATCATACATACTATCTTTTGAACATATTCCTTACATGGTGCAGGCTATATTTAGAACACAACATCATAACTAAATTTGCCCTACAAAAAAGTTAATAAAACTGAGTACTCTGCATTCCGCCAATGAAAATGGTTTATTTGCATGTAGTCCTTGTCCACAGTTTGGAGTAGCTAACCTTCTTGCCTGAGTGTGAACTCAGTCGTACTTCTCAATGCCTTTCCTTCAGTCTCAGATTTGACTGGGAATATGACTTGACTACCCAGCACACATTTCAGAAAACCTGTTGTCTGTCCAAATCTATCAGCTTGGTGCATAAATAAAGGATTTTGGAGTTGAAAGCAACATTCCACTCCAATGGGTTCAAACCCTCTTACATGCCCTGATGTTGTGCCCTTTGAATCAAACTTTACAATCTTGTGTATGTCATATGTACCATGCTTGACGCCCTCAGCCTTGAGGTTTAGCACATATTAATGAAGAAGAAGAAGGTTGCCATTACTGCTACATTTTATGTTCCTCATCTCATAGCTACGCAACTACCGCAGTATCTACTCCTTGTATAATATATATTGACTTGAGGAAAAGGGACATTACAATCACATAGATGTTACTGACATGAATGCACATAATGAAGTACAAACTGTACTCTACAGATCAAAGTACAAAAACTTGCACTCCATAGTGCAAAATTCATCAGCAGCTTATGATTCAATAAAAGGCCAATAGCATGACAATAGAATTAAACTTATGATAGATAATTGTTGTCCAGTGGTATGTTATACAAACTTTTGTTTCAAAATTATGTATGCATGTCATACAGCAGAAATAAAGAGGAAAATAAGATTTTACCAACTTTACTTTCATTTCCAATCATCATCATCATCATCAATCATCCTCCGAAGAGGTGGAGCATACAAAGTTTGATCGCCAGAACTGCTTGTCCTTCATTGCTGAAATAAGTTCCAGGCCCTCCAAGCCTGTTTCAATTTCTATAAGTTTCTTAAGTGCTATATTTATAGGACATCCAACCCTTCTTTTCGTGTCAGGGTTCCAAAGTAGTAGCCTACTGGCTGGTTCTTTGCTACGTATGACATGACCGGCCAAACTTAGGCGTCGACATTTAACTACTGTAGTGACATTTGGTAACGATCCGTATAACTGTTCATTAGTAGTATGTTTCCACCATGGTGTATTGAAAACTATTCGTAACATCTTCGTGTAGATTCCACTTACTTATTCATAACCCATGATTCTGACCCATATATATATATATACAAAAGAATTGTTTCAATACATGCCTTAAACACTTTGATCTTAGTTTGTTTTCTAATGGGCGCTTTCCAAATGTGTCACTTAATCTTTGGACATTGTCCAGCAAAGAGTAAAAAATAGCACTGTACAGAAATGATACATCTGACCTTTGTAGCACATCATTTTTTTCTGGGATCATGATGGCACAGACAATTCTCATAATAATTAACAATAATCATAATAATTATATAGATCACTGATACAGTGTTCTGCAATAATAACATTGGCAAATATGTAAATCTTTAACAATCAAGACACAAGGACACAGCATTCATGGTGAGTCTTCACTTTCTCCAGTACTGTAATAAAGAAGACAAACATTATCAGTTTACCCATCTGGCAATATTGAGATATAACATATATCTTTGTCTCCATTTACCAAACATGGTCTATTACATAGTGTATTTAAGATGAAAATCTCTATAAGTATAAATCAACACTACCAGTAACATTATAAACTGTTATGAATATGAATGCTTCATTGCTTAAAAAACTTACTTCAGGTTCCCAAATACTTCAGTACTGTACTACCATACCTGTGCAAACTTGTGAAACTGTTCTACCACCACGGCAAACAGGGCTCCAACACTCTCATCTATCAGGGTCTGCATGTAGTGGACTGCTTCCTCATCATTCAGGTCCAGCCTGAACTTGTCCTGTACCTGAAAGCAACACAGCAAGGGCAGAGATCATTATCTTCAAGTTGGAACATGAAGACATTCACAAGGTACAATGTAAAGAGGAAAGGAAGTCCTTACTTTTTTGACTGTCTTGTCTGGCTCCAGGGCAATGTCAGGGACGTTAGCATCCACCATTAGGGAGAATAAGTTCAGGATCAAGTTGGCAGATCTATCAGGGAACAAACTGTCTGTCATCCTTTGACATCCTTGTCATCATAATGCACAAAAATGTCATTCACTGCTAGCTGCACTGTAAAATTGCTAACTACACTTAGGCACCCCTGTTGGTCCCAATTAAAAATCAAGCTAAATCATTGAATAACTTGCACGAATATCCTGCACATCCCCACCTTCTGAGATGAAGGAAAGCAGTGTAACAGAGCCTCCTGAACTCCTGATACTGGTCACTGCTCTGTCCACCCATGGCTTCCACCATCTCCTTACACAGCTTCATAGGAGGAGGCAGAGGTTTGGGGTCTCGCCCCAGGATGTAGCCAAAATCCACATGGAGAAGTTTTCCTACCCAACAACAATAACCATCAGTACATACCATCCTTCCACATACTTCCTCGTACATGGTTTACATAAAATCTTACATATCATCATATTTCTTAATTATGAAAGTGTGGGCATGCCAGGTATTGTACACTTACTTTGATACACATGTGCATTCTTACCACTTTTAGACATAAGCAAGTTGTCCAGATGTCTGTCTCCAACACCCAGTAGATAGGTGATCACACAGTAGCCAGCTGCAGAATAACAACGAGGGGATCACTTGGAGAGGATATATATTGTATATATTATATATCTATATATTGTACTTCAGCATTACATGCAGTTCTGAATTTTAACAAATTGTACAATACAACAAAATTCATACAAATTTTGTATACAGAATACACATTCCCGATGACGGCTATCACTACCGGTATACCACACGATTTGCCACATTGCAGCGTACGAAATACTAGGTTGCCCAGTTGCCCTGTGCAACCATATTTTGCTTGGTGCAACCTATTTCTACACCCAGGTAGCCCAGTGCACTACCTAAATTTTGTGGTAAGGATGCCTCTTTCTTCCATTGGGAACTGTTTATTGAGAAGTTCCCATGGAAGAGCTCATCACTTCAGGTAAGGGGAAACAACTCTGTGTCAGAAATGTACAAATGCACATTGCATTCTAACAAAGTTAATCATAATGTAGTAGAGTTTAAATTTGGGGCAACCTGGAATTTTGATGGGCAACCTAGCTTTCATCCTAGGTTGCCACTGGGCAACCTGGCTCAAAAAAGTATTTCGTACACTGCATTGGGAAATATACTTTACCACAGCTCTTGACATATGTGTCCATGACCTCCTGGCTTATCCCATAAGGGCCTTTTTCACTTGGACTGTGTTTGCGAAGGTAGTTCAAAATGGTGCCTTCACTCGCAAGTATCTCTGCCACAGGTATGGCATCCACAAGTTGCACAAAACCTGCAGAGCAGAGAACAGGGCAGGAACAACATTTACGTAGTATTACATATTTGTATCTCTGTGTGGAAGATCACATGGTATAATGACGAAAGCACAAGGTTTCTCTGCATTAATACCACCTATCTATCAAAAGGATAACTTCTACCAGAAGAAAACTGAACATCTTTAAGAAAAAAAAATCACAAAAGAAAAAAAAATCACAAATCAACCAGCAATGGTAGTGAACCATTCTGCAAAAACAAGAAGTGAAATACAAAATACAAGTATATGATAACACCACATGAATACAGATTTATCATCAAGATCATTGAGCCAAAATCATATCCAGTTGCTTGAGTAACTGTTTTTGGCGTATCTTATTACCTGGATGTCTAACCTTCATCAACGTATCTAGATCATTGACTTGTTGTAACAACATTCTAGTCCATGTAGAACTTACCATGTTTGCTAGCTGTAGCCAAGGTCTTGTACGGACTGAGTTTCAGATCCAGGTTCTCCTTTCTCAACAGTTTATCCATCAGGGTGATGATCTGCAGGATTAACTGATCCTGCCGTAAGTCATCTCCATACTTGAACATGGCTACATACTCCTTGCTCTGGGTAGTGACGAAGGTCAACTTGCTTGGCATGAGGGCACTCTTGAACAGTGTTGCCTTGTCCACCACAATGCCCTTGATTTGAACTTCAGGGTCCAGAGGCATGGGGATGGGGTCAAATGTCGTGAAGTTAATCTTGTTCACCTCCGGGTCAGCCAAAAGAGCCTGAAGTTTTTCTACCTACACATCAATATTGTAAAAAGAATTGTTGGACTTTTGTTTAACACGGATCATTCACCAAACTAAAAAGTGTTACTGAAGTCACCAAAGAATTAGATATTCAGGAGTTGAAAGCATCAAGGGCAGACAGATTTATGTCACATCTAAGTTGGATTACTCAAAGAGGAATTCGAAGGGTTATACCTGATCTACCACATACCTTTTTCTTCCTGTTTCCCCCCTCCCGCTGCACCACCTTTATCAACATGACCAGTCGGTCCACAAACGTCTGCTGGGCTGCCAGCAAGGACCGTCTTTTTCTACACTCTCCTCCTCCCTGCAGAAAACATTCAAATTTACATTTCTTAAGCAAATACATGTATTTGTCATGAACAGAGCAACTGCGATGTGTTGCTACTTACCTCAAGTGAAATGGTTCAAGAAAAAGGTGATGTAAAAAATCTAGAAATATCAGTACATTTTGTACTATCAACAAAGCATCATCTATGCATAAAACAATGGGTAAAGATTGGACCTTGAGGAGAGCCTGGCTGAATCGCTTCATGACATTGATGTACATCTCTGTGACCTTCTGGTCTCTGTTGACATTGTCCTGATCCTCACACTCCACGAACAAGTACCTGCACGTACAGAACAACCATTAGATAGTGATAGACATAGCTTTCCATTCTTTGCAAGTTGGTTCTGATTGTCAGATGTGATGGGTCCTAAGGCTTTCCAGATGTTTCGCCACCAAGGCATTTCATGGTCAAGGGGACCCATATTCCCAACTCTAACCTTACCCATAACCTCAATCCTAACCCTAACCATTACAACAGATACTTGGCTACAAACATGTGACGGTGAAATGTCTTGGGGGCAAAATGTCCTGATACCGGCTTGAGTACTGTTGCTTCCATGAAGTAGGATTTGTCACTATCTACATGTAAAAGCACAACATTTTCATCATAAACATAAAGGTTTCTTGCATTACAAATAGATAAGACAACACCAGTACAAGTTGCACTCACCAATACAAGTAGTTGGCTAGTATGGCATTTTTACAGGCCCGCTGAATCAGGAATGTTGCAAGATCACACTGAAACGGTACCGAAAACAGTCTGGATAAAAATAATCTACATTAAACCAATTACTATTTCTTTCCAAAGCAATTATGAGCACAAGGATATGATTTCTATCCTATAAAACGTATGTCTACAAGTGGATGTTCATGTGTGGTAAAAATTCAGATGATGAAGAATTATAAAAAACATAATTTTATCAGAGCTATCATCATCATAGTATTGGCTTTAGTTGAAATAAAGGACAGCAGCAGACACATATGAGAAGGTTCAGCATCAATAGGACATTCTAGGACTGACCTCATCATGTGTGACAGGAATTGATTCTTCAGGTTTTGTGGATGGAATGTCACTCTGAAGTGGATGGAAGCCATCTTGAGAAATCACATTCACCGTCCCACCGACCATACTACACAGAGGAAACAATCCTTAGCTATTTGATAATAAGGCATTTACGGATGTATTCTACAATCCTCGTATCAGTTAGTGACAACATAGTGACAAACTGGTGAATGAGCTAATGGATTAACATATTCGTCTGACTCAGTCTAATCAATGCTGCTTTACAGCACTTAACAAAATGTATTTCACTCAAAGGCAACATTGCAAACTGCCTTGATACTGCGTACATGCGCACATATCATGTTGTGTAAGCCGACCTGACCCTGAATTCTGTTATGTTGGTTTACTAAGCGGCTTCCATTGATTGATTGAGATAAAAATTCTCACTTTTTTGTACTCATTGAACAATGTTATAACACAACAAAGCTAAGGGATTATACGTGTGCAACAGGTTAATTTATGTGTTGGAGGCTGTGTCAAGATTTCCACTAAAGGAACTGTGCATGACGTTTCAATAGCTTGACCTACCTGTCAGCATGTGAGCCATCAGTGGATGAGACTGTGTCATGTCTGGTTTTGTCAGTGTCTAGTCCTCGCTTGATTTCATTGAAATCTTCGTATTTCAGGGCTTGCACCAATTGTAGAAGATACAGCAGCAGATCCTAACAATAGTGCATAACATCCAATTCACAATGTTTTATAGCAAATGTAAACACACTTTTTATAACAACCTCTACTGTTTTCTCTTTCAGAAAGGAAAATGATACAGTCAGTATCTACCTGAGCATAGGCTTTGTCCCAGTATGATCTGGCCAAATTTAACCTTCTCCCTGCTGCCTAACCCTGTACCCAATAAATTGGTAGCCAGTATGGTAAAGGTTAAAAATCACATTGGGACATTAAGGGCTGACAACTCTCCTACAATACCTCCTCTTGCTAGATGTACAGTGATGAAATGTGCTGTTCTATGTGCCACAAGGCATGAGAGATGAATGTACAAACCTCATGACTTTGTGTCATGGTGGCGTGACACCTTTCTAGAACATATTGTACTAACGAAAACGGATATTATGTATGGCAAAATTGAAAAGCAGGAAAAGAATAGACACTTGAATCAATGTTTATTACATGCAAAATATTATATCTTTAAAAGCGCATCTTCGAATAACAAGCCTTATGTCTGTAACACATTATTTTCAGTCGATAATATTCGAGACCAACTTTCTTTGTAACCTGTTACACTTTGTATGTATTATTATATTTGTATTAGGGGGCTTGCCACAAGGTTTTTCTTTGTATTTATATGTAATATTTAATAAAAAATAAATAAAAAAAACCTCATCCTCAGCCTGCTGCAGCCTGGAGACGGCATATCTCCTGACCATCAGGTTACTGAACTGTGGAGACAGCAGTTCTAGGGCATCATCTACATCAATAGGCTGCCATTTGTACAGCAGCTCCAGAGCCTGCTTTGCTTCCTGCGGCAGGGTCCAGTTAACACACTTCAAGAACTTCGTCAGGGCCTGGAAGGATGACAAACATAAACCTTATAACTGGTAAATAGTAAGATGTTTCACCTTACACTTTCAACTAAAGCTGAAGAAAACAAGAATAAGTGTACTGTATTTTATTCAGCTGTATTTTATATGGTGTGGAGCATGTTGGCATGATTTTTGCATGCATTTTCAGGTAGTGTGCTGACAGTTTGATGAAAACCCCTACAGTCTCCATCTGTACAGGAAAATTTGCCTATTGAAATTAAGTTGTCCAAATGAAATCTCAAAACTAGGTCAGATGTTCTTAAGGTTTCCTACACCAAGTATTTGGGACCAACCTTTTTCTGGTTGGTTAGATAGAACCTGAACTTCCAGACAAGGTCCTGTTCCTCTAAGGACATGGCTTTGGTTGGTGGATACCCCAGTATCAGCTGTAACAGAAGACATCCACATTTGGGTGAAAATACACAAACCCTGGACAAAGAATTGATGTAAATAGAACTTCAGTTTCCAGATTGACTTTGACACATGCTTCTATCTATATTATAGCTTTTCTATGCCTTGAATACGTACAAGAATTTTGAAACAAATAATGTTTTCAGCATTTATGATCAATGAATCCCCACAGATTCCTTTAATCTACAAGACATGCATAACTTCTGTTTTAGATCAACCTAAACACCTACATTGAGTTGATCTCTGGTGGCAGCATTCGGCTTGAGATCCTTGTCAGACAGACCACTGCGCACACTGCGGGCCAGTTTGTGGTGCTTACTCTCCACCAAGTTCTCCTGTAGGGATACCATTTGTCTCATGATCATGTTGCATGGAAGTGATTTTGCTCAAAAACAATATATAGCTATATATAACAGAAACTTGTTTGTTTGCATTATGACCACTGTATGACTATACCTTAACTATATACATAACAAATGAGGCATAACTTAAAAGAAAAATATACAAGCTTTCCAATGACATAACACATAATGCTAATAATAAAAAAAAGGGGGGCATGTGATCAAGGGGAATTTTGGCACTTTTTTTGGTGACCTACTCGTGGCCCTGGTCCACAACCCATGAATGAACAGACAATCATAACAAACAGAATGTCATCACAAAGGGCAATAAACAAGCTTTTAAATGATATAGCGCTATGCAATTGATTACGTATCTACGGGGATATGATAGACAAAAATCAAGTTTCCAAACTTTTTGTGCTCAGTTTTGATCACAGTCTATGAAATACTTTTTTGAGCCAGGTTGCCCAGTGGCAACCTAGGATGAAAGCTAGGTTGCCCATCAAAATTCCAGGTTGCCCCAAATTTCAACATTATGATTAACTTTGTTAGAATGCAATGTGCATTTATACATTTCTGACACAGAGTTGTTTCCCCTCACCTGAAGTGATGAGCTCTTCCATGGGAACTTCTCCATTAACAGTTCCCAATGGAAGAAAGGGGCATCCTTACCACAAAATTTAGGTAGTGCACTGAGCTACCTGGGTGTAGAAATAGGTTGCACCAAGCAAAATATGGTTGCACGTTGCAACTGGGCAACCTAGTATTTCGCACGCTGGATCAACCTACCATCAGCATTTCTGGGTCTGGGACGGTTACTATTTCTGCTTGAGTTCTGACCTGCAATGTGTCATCAGCACCCTGTTTAAAAGAAGACCACCAAAACTCATCAACATGTCATGCTATGTAACATGGGCTGGGCAACCAAAAATTTGACAGATCGCTCAATGAATTCCATAGATACTGGTAAAGACTTTTACAACAATATATTATCTTGACAGTACCCAGCTATCTTTCATCTATTGAACTGCAGAAGAGTAAAGTCCATGCACGTACAAGTGAACCATTGTTCTACATGTTATGTGTCTAATATATATACATGTATTGTGTACCTACCTTTTCAAACAAGACAATGGAGTATTCCACACCATCAAAATGGACCAGTGGAAACTCCACCATCAAGTACATGGAGTTGGACTCCCTTTTCTCTTTCTGGGACACAAAAATAAATGATATACAGACAGTCAAGGGTCAGTTCAAAGTCTCAAGTTTACTGTTTTAAACCAGCACTAGTTTTGTTTGTTTTGTAGTCTGATCAAACTTTGCCACTGTGATTGTATGAACAATAGAAGGCAAATTTTGGCCCCTACTGGCACTGTGCAATCATAATGTCATGGACCCTAACCCTAACCCTTGTCCAGGTTAGGTGCAGGTAAATATCACAAATACTTTTTACCAACAAGTGCAGGTGGTATTTTGGAACGTGAAAGTTGAAGTTGACATCTTAATGTGGATGAAAACGGGTTTGGAAAAAAAGCACATGTACATGGAGTAATATCTTTAAGATGTCAACAGATTGCTGCATTTGATATTGAGAAAATAAAAGTCCCTCTTATAAATACCCAGAATAGCCCCAGAACAAGAGAAATGTACAAGTCGAGGAAAATAACACATTTCACTTACCTCATTTATCATCTCTATCTCCCTGAAGGTAAGTCTGTCCAGCCAGTCTACTTTCACCATGTGTCCTTTCCTGTGCTTCTTGGTTAGCTATAACAAAAGGGGAAAACAAACATCATTAAACTAACATACATGTATGCCATGTTATACAATGTATAGATCTGTAGCTAGACATAAAATGCCACAAACTTTCTGTAACATTTGATCCACAGCTCACTCACATATCCAATCTGCATCAAGTGATGCCATAGAAGGTAATTTAACAAAATTATATGGGACAATGATGTATTTTCAGGTACTAGCCATACCTTTCCTAGTCTTGTCATCTGGTCATCATTGTTGCTGATCTTGCCTGGTGTCTTACTGGGCTCACCACCGTCCGACTCCTGGTCGGGCCACACCCGCAGGTCGTGCATGCCTTGTCGGAACATCCTGCCAAACCCAGTATTTAAGGGAAATAAAACTAAGTACATGTAGTACTGATGGTATAGTTGGTCAATATCTGGTTGTCCACAATATAGTAAATCTTCATTTGGGCTTTTGTACCATGTGGGTCACAGGAAACAATAAAAAAAAAAACTTTTCTACTAATAAAGCACATTTAACATCAGATGCTGTCCAGTATTAACTGAATCAGAGACAACATAGGCATGAACACATACATAGGTACTTACCCATGTTTACCAAACAGGGAGACAGTGGTGCCTCCTACTGCTAAAGCTTTCCTTGGTCCATAGATTTCCCACACAGTAAAGGTAACCTGAGCATTCCTGGACAGATCACTGTACTTGAGTGGCAAAGTTATCCACTCATTCCAGCTGGAATGAAAGAGGAAAAACACAAAACTTTAGATGCAAAATAGCGTGGACTTGTGGTCAAGATACATGATGCAGAATCTGGAGGTTCTTGGCACCAATCCCTAGAAGTAGGCTCTCACATTCACAAAACTGTAATATCTTCGACATAGTTCAAACCTTTATTCACTGTACAGGTAGATTCTCGTAATTGATAGATCACCAACTTGTCTTGTTTGTACTCATTCTACTTGACCCACTTTGTAATTATGTATGTATTTTGTTATTATGTTTTACTCTTGTTTTTATATTTGTGCTTTTGAGTAGAAGGCGTCATATAAGCAACTGTGCTTTCTGCCCAATACTCATTAAACATATGTGAATAAATAAAAAAAAGTAGGCCTGCATGTTGTGCCCTTGGGAATGGTGCTCAACACAAATTGCCTTAATCCACTCAGGTGAACACGAGTACCAAGCATTAGGTAGGGATATCCTCCTGGAGGGGACGTAAAGCTAGAGGTCCCATGCCTCGCCTCAAGCATGTTAATGTTACAGTACCCACCACACTGATCGATAAGATGTGTGAGTTGAACAAACCGATCAGGCCGCTCTTACGCAGCTTACTGGTGTGTTCATCTGTTATTTTGGTTAACCACTTATGCAATTCAAACAAATAAACAAGATAATGATGGTACTCACTTCCACCTGGTACTGAATGGTTTGTAGCTGGTTTGAACCGGAAGAGCGAGCGGTTTTCCCTTGGCGAAGACTTGGCAGGTGATGTACAGGTCTGAGCAGGTCTCCTGGTACTGCCCAGAGTACCTCAGCATGGGATCCTCTACCAGAGCTTTGTAACTTTTCCGCTCTCGCT
The DNA here is from genome assembly GCA_013266295.2 of Branchiostoma floridae x Branchiostoma japonicum. Classification (NCBI taxonomy): domain Eukaryota; kingdom Metazoa; phylum Chordata; class Leptocardii; order Amphioxiformes; family Branchiostomatidae; genus Branchiostoma; species Branchiostoma floridae x Branchiostoma japonicum. The sequence goes on from CM023823.1 coordinate 23,857,372, forward strand.
TCCCTTCCAACGTCCCTCTGTTTATTGGCAGTACAGTAACACAGTGAGTTTCATCATTGTTGTTTTATTCTGTGGCAATGCTTTCTGTAAATAACAGTTTATGCCAAGCCTGATATCTATCCGGGGGCATCGCTGGGAAGCGGACCAAAGCTTTTTTTATATGTAAACGTTACAACGCTGAAATATTTACAGACTAATATTTTTGCAGTTATATTTAAACTTACCGCAGTTGCTAGGTCTTGCTACATGTAGCTACTGTATATCATAGCAGTGTATAAAAATGTGGCATATAACGCAAGTGACATAAGTTCAACCTACACAATATAGTCTACATATCCTCCAGAATGTTAGGGCACAACTACTTACATTTTTAGCTGTATATTAACGTCCAAATCACAGCTGTAAACGTAGTTTATTCTGTCTGTTGCTGATGAATAGTCGGCCATGTTGGAATCTACCACTAACACGAGGGGTGTGCAGTTACATGTAACGGCCGTTATATAATTTTTCAATCTGCAGTACCAAAATCAACCGGCAGGAGTAGCATCGGGCGGCCAAGTACTAGTGGCCAGTGTCAAACGAACAACCCTTGATGACCCAAAAGTTTATACATGTACTATGCAGATCATAAGGTCTCAGAATGGAATTTTGTAACTAATTAGACTCCCTCTACATTCGCAACAAGCCGGAAAAGTTTGGCTCAATAATATCTATTTGGTATTATTGAGCCAGACGTCCTGATATTGTCTGTTCTCACTTTATTTTGGGGGTAGGAACTGCAATGCTGGAATGAAAATGCCAAGTGTAGACTCTCTTGTGCACGAAAAAATAACAGTGACATGTCCTAGGGTTGATAGGCTTAACGTTTAAAACACTTCGTTTCTCTGATAAGGTGTTCAGCACCAAGGACAGGTCGCTTGCCTGTGTGAGGACAACAGAATTGAACTTTCATTTCTTTGTCGTATGCTGGATAGTTGATCCTTATTTGGAAAGTGACAAAGTCATAAGCAATAAACAACAAATGGTCGGCCGTGGCAGCTTTAGGCTCATGGATCAAAAGCGTCATCTAGCAATCCATACTAGAACTGAATACACGAATTATATACTAGTACCAACAACAGAAAAACTGCCGTTCTGACTTGATATACATTAGTATTAGTATGCATTTCTCATTTTCCGCACGTCCAGTTTTGAATGTGCATCGCAATTGACGCCCCGCCATTAAGGGAACCCAGAGATCCTTCCCTCCTTTCCTTCTGACGGTTTCGTCAGACATTTTATTAAAGATGAAAAAAAATTGGAAATGGAAAAGAATTCAACTTTTTTTAAACCATAAAATCATTCTTATTTACAATGTGACAAACGCATGACGCTACTTGACCCAAGAAAACAGCTCTTGGTAATCATGATCAAAATGTACAAATATCTAAACGGTGATTGGCCTATTTTTCCTAGTCGTTTGGACTACACAGTCAATTTTTTTCAGAAACTTTGGACGTGTGAAGGACCAGAGCTAAGTAGCAGTCTCTTTCGTCCTCGCTGCAGCTATATTTAAATAGGTTTTGGATTACCAGGGTTAAGTATCAGAGATGTTTCACTTCTTACCTTCAGCTGAGCCAATATCTTAATCAAGTAATCCCTAGCGGAATGTGAGGGAGCGCAAATAGATTAACCCAATGCAGGTGAAATAGACAGGTGGTGTATAGTAATGAGCTTATAGGCAGGTGGAGCTATATAAGACAGAGAGAACCACGAGGTAGACGTGCAGACCAAGAGTGCCGGACGGCGCGGGGGTACTGGAGTGAGGATGGCGCAGAGACCAAGAAGACACGACGGCGCACCGCCGCCGCCGCCACCGGTTCAGGGTCAAGCCCTCGGGATGCAGGCGGCACAGCAGCGTGGAGGATTGAGACAGGGTCAGGCTAACCCGCCGGCGCCACAGGTAGACATGTGAATATTTTTTATGGGTTTGGATTTGTGTAAGTATGGTGTATCATTGACAGTGTAGGTGAAGTCGGTATGGGACGCTCGGGGTAAAATAAAGGGGGTCTCTAATTTTCGCATATAACTTACTCGTCTTCATTACACAGCCTCAAGCGCCACAAGTTCCTCCGCAGGCCGTCCAGGTGCAGGTTCCGCAGCAGGCCGCGCCGCTGCACGTCCAGATTCAGGCGGCGGCTCCTCAGGCGGTACCAGGCCAGGCCCAGGCGGCGGCTCCTCAGGCGGTACCAGGCCAGGCCCAGGCGGCGGCTCTTCAGGCGGTACCAGGCCAGGCCCAGGCGGCGGCACCGCAGGCTGTACCAGTCCAAGCCCAGGCGGCGGCACCGCAGGCCGTACCAGTCCAGGCCCAGGCGGCGGCACCGCAGGCTGTACCAGTCCAGGCCCAGGCGGCGGCACCGCAGGCTGTACCAGTCCAGGCCCAGGCGGCGGCACCGCAGGCCGCGCTGCTTCAGGGCCAAGCCGCGGCCCCTCAGGCCCAAGGAAACGATTGGCAGCAGGTGAGGGATATTTTCATCTAGGTAGGATCATTTTATCTATGAGGATTGATGGGTAGCTTTTATTTTTGCCCTGACGTGTTAGGGTGGAATTTCAACCAGATTAACATAATAAGGACGGAAGGAATGTGGCCGGATTAACATATTAAGGATTGAAGAAATAGCCAAGGATGTGTAATGGAGGACTTGGAGTCCAATCTTATAAGGAGCATGGATGGATATAAAGGAAGGAATTAGGCCACGGAATTTTTTGTGAAGTTGGACTGGGAGTCCGGTATGATAGGAAACAGGCCTGGAAAGAAGGAAGTTAGGCCACGGAAGTTGTAATTCAGGACGGGGAGTCCGGTATAAGGAAACAACCATGGAGTAAATAATGAATATAGAAGTGGTAACTTGAAGATAATTGTATGTGGCAAACTAACAGGTGCCTGTTTCCGCACGCATTGAAATATTAACTTCGAAGGAAGGTGAAGTATTTCTTAGGTACTGTATATAATATGGCAATCTTACAGTGGAACGGAGACTAGGGTATTGATTTGGAGTGATGGAAATTTTGTATTCCCCTTGATGCAGAGATTGGAAGCGCTGGAAAAAGCACATCGTACAGAAGGGGTGAGGGAGTCACTCGAACAGGTGTTGGATTTGGCTAAAGCTCCCTCTCACCTCAACCATGCCTTACTCATCCCGGCTTTAAGGAGACTGGAGGAAAAAGCCAGGGCGGCTGGTCATCCGGATTACCCAACGTATGCAGCAACACTCAGACACGCTACACTCCACGAGAGAAATAGTATGTTGGGGGAGATGGTGCTGAGGGCTTTGGGTTCGGATGTGGACGACAGGATAGGATCGAAGTTTGCTAAAGTAGTTAAACAATCGGGGTATCACACTCAGCCAGAGTGGCCGCCACCTCCCCCTCCGCCCCAATGGTTTCCTCCGGCCCAGGGGGGGTTCTCTACTGTGTTTAGGGGTGAATGTTACTCGTGTCATGCATATGGGCACTCGCAAAAATATTGCCATACCGTCGAGGGGCATCCCGGGGCAGGAGAGGGGGGAGAAGGCCAAGAAACTGAATATTGCTAACTAAATTGGTCATATATTGGTTACAAAACTTACGCATATATTGTTTGTTGTGACAGAAGAAATTAATATGCACGAATTGACATCGGAAAGAGTAGGGTCCTATTATTCTTGAACAGATACGGGGATATACTAGTATTGGAAAGAAAACATATATTCATGAATAAATATGATGTATACATTGTATCTGTGTCGACATTGTAAATGAATACACATGTATTTTGGATTGGTAAGAAAATTGAGCTTTTGATCTGTTTTGAACAATTATTGCGTATACATTGTATCTGTGTCGACGTAGTAAATGGAAACACGGGTATCTGTTCCTGAACAAATAGTGTGTATACATGGTATCTTGGTCGAAGTAGAGAATGGAAATAATTAGGGGGGATTCGTAAGAAATTGAGCTTTTTCATCTATTGTAACAAATATTGTGTATACATTATCTTTGTCGACGTAGGAATGATTATACAGGGAGTTGAAATTATAAGTAATTGAGTTGCAGTATTCTTGGACATTGTGGATAAGCGATATTTGTTGCCGACATAAAGAAACAATATATGAAATAGGATGAGTAAAGAATGGAGATTTTCTCATGTTGTCCTTGAGCATTATGAATATTTGTATTTTCGGTGATGAACTGGACTGGCGAAGGACTGAGTTTGTTTGTCAATAAATATGTGAATATTGTGCCTGTGGTGTGGTTCGTGAACTTAAATTATAGTGTATAATATATAGTTACTTACACTTGGAGATAGAGTTAAAATGATGCAGTGGTAACTCTGAGTTAGGAATTACTTTGTTGTGATTGGTACTTTGAGCATCTGTAAAGAAGGTCGTTATGTTAGGACACAAAAGACAGGACTCACCATTTTCTTGAATGAAAGATTATAAATGAGTAATGGAAACGAATAAGGGAGCATAAGAAGCAGACATTAAAACCTGTATATTATTAAAGTACCCATGGGTTTAATAAAGGAGGTAGTCATGCACTCTGGCGACCAGGTCATTCTGAGCCTCAGTACCTGGGGTGCTGACACGCTTCCTCTCCTTAAGTATGAGAGTTTTGATTGCTTAATTTTCCTTAACTAGTTCCGGATACCACCCTGGGAGATAGGGGTATGGAAGGATGATCCCCCACAGCCCTCGCCAAATCTCCCAGCCACCAAATGGATTAACAAGGAGGGGAGGTGTGTCAGCACCGTGGGACCGAGTCTCGATGCAGAGTTCGTCTCATCACACGATGTTGCAGTCACGGCGGAAAATTTAAGATTTAGAGACCCTGGGACGTTTAGGGCGGGTGAAATACACAATCATGTATCGGAATGGGAGCGTATTGCTGGAGATAGTGTGGAGCATCAAAGGGTGATAGGGTGGATAAAGAATAAGGTAGATATCACAGAGTTTGTAGTGCCATTTAATGGTTCGTTCCAGGGGAAGCAGTATGATTGTCCATTCCCACCGCCAGCCTACTTTAGCAATGGGAAGGTCTGTCAGAAGTTTGCAGATTTCATTACTAAAGAAATACGGAATAGGCTGGGCACGGGGGCAATACGGCTTTGGGGGAAGGTGGGAGAGTGTAACCCCCCACACCTGGTTATGCCCCTGACTGTAGAGCCGTCGAAGCCAAGGTTGTGTTGTGACCAGCGATTTTTGAATTGTTGGATAAAGGATTGTCCCTTCACCCTTGACACATTGAAAGAGGTCCCAAGAATGGTCACAAAAGGGTCGTTCTTAACATCCGTGGACGATAAAAGTGGTTACGATCACCTGTTGGTAACAAATGATAGCCAGACGTTTCTGGGTTTCCAGTGGGGGGGTTATCTGTTCGTATGTTGCTCGATTTCCTTTGGGTTTAAGGCTAGCCCATTTCTTTATAACACTACAGGAATGGTAGCAACGTCATATGTGAGATCGTTGGGAGTACCTGTCATGCAATATATAGATGACAGATTAGCCGCTGAGTTATTGGCGCGGTTGCGGCGTAAGCTTAAGAATGACAAAGATACTCGTATGGATGCAGCTAACGCGGCTATTTACATATTGTGTCAGGTCTTAATCAGGTTAGGCTACTTCCTGGGTTTAAAGAAGTCAGTTCTCATCCCCACTCAGTATATCATACACTTGGGTTATGGGTGTGACTCTGTGCTACTGGCATTTATCTTACCCACAGATAAAAAGCGAAACTTTACCGGACTCCGGGAAGACATTCTGGCCCAAGAGTGGGTTTCCATCAAAACACTGCAGAAATGGGTGGGGAAGTGTGTTTCGTTTCAGCTGGTGGTACCCGCAGCTAAGCTGTTTGCTAGAGAGGCACATAGAGCAATCGCACATGCGCAGAGAAGGCAGGAGTTAATTCAGATTACGGGGAAATTGAGGGAGGAGATTGAGGAGTGGAGATTCCTGGATAACTGGGAAGGTTGTATGCAATGGCGGGATGAGAGACATCTCACGCTAACAATGTCCTCGGACGCTTCAGACCTGAAATGGGGGGCTGTCTTAGATTTGCCAGATAATGGGTCGATCACATACTCCGACTATTGGAGTGAACAAGATAGAGTATTCCATATCAACATTAAGGAGGCTAAGGCGCTAGCATACGCCATTAGGGCGGCTAAGACATTGATGACTAAGGCAAGGGTCACAGCCAAAGTTGATAGCAAGGTGGTCCAAGCAGCATGGGAAAGAGAAGGTGGTAAATCAAGGGAGCTTAATGACGCCATAAAAGAGCTGTTTTGGGCAACAGTTGAAGTAAACATTGCTCTTAAGTTGGTATATGTGGAGTCGGCATCTAACCCGGCGGATGCTCCGTCTAGGAGTCTTTCGAAGTTAGATGCGAAGTTGCACCCGGAGTTTTGGAATCACCTGCAGAGGATGTATGGGGGACCAAAGGGACATACAATAGATTTTATGTCTTTAGATTCTAATGTTCATCTCGACTATAGCGGGAAACCCCTCAGGCACTATACGCCATGGCCCACCCCACTCTCGGCTGGGATTAACCTTTTTGCTCAGAATCCTGCCATTAATAGGAATACAGGTCAAAGGGAGAACGGATACGTCTTCCCTCCTTTGCCTTTGATCTTCCCTACCATCAGTTTCTTGCTAGCTAACAGAGCGACTTTCACATTGGTAGCGCCTAGAATGCCAGACACCCCTATATGGTGGCCGGTCTTGACGGCTCATACAAGAGAGGCCCGCCTCCTAGCGACAAAAGGCCAAAAGGCAGTCTTACTTTATCCCTCAAAAAAGGGATTTAAGCCGGACAACAGGGGCCTTCCTTGGGACTTATGGGTGTTCCGGTGTGAACCAGAATAGTTAACATAGTGTGTTAAAGCGGGTTGGAAACAGGTATGATGGAAAGATACTCAATTAGGGATTTTTTGGTTTTCAGGCCAAAGCCAAGCTGTGGTGGGCGCCAGCGCTGAGGTGTCGAGCATGTGGGGAGATAAATGATGGGGATTATAGGTATTGTAAGAGGTGTGCAGCGCCCAAGGTACATCCTGTTGAACAGACAGGACAGGATATCACTAGGGCAGCGGCTACTATTGACGTGGAGAGCTTGGATAATAGAATTGATAACTTGTTTAATACATCGTCGGCATATGAGAAGCAGAAGGAGGCGTTGCAAGTGGAATTGGAACAATTTGTGGCATCCCTACCCAACCCTAAAACAATACATGATGTATTACCTAAGGACCTATTGAGGTTTTTGGTCTGGAAAGAGGCGAAAGGGAAAACAAAAGTCCATCACTTGCAATGCCCTCAGATAGGGAAGAAAACTGTCTGTTCCTGTGAGTGCCCGGTAAGGCTGGCGGCAGGGACAGTACTCACTGTGGTTGGAAAACTGAAGTCCATGTTCAGGGCTCTGGGAAGAGGGGATAAATGGGAGCCGGCAACAGGGGCTACTAACCCGGCAGCTCATCCCACAATAAAGAGCTATACTAAACTTATTGCTGAGGAACAGGCTCGAGCTCATGTCACCCCAACCCAAGCACTACCGATGTTTATGGATAAGTTTAGACAGTTGATCCAACATATAGAGGCCAAGGCAGAAGTGGTTGGTGTTTCTGACATTGACGTGTATGTGCTTGAGAGAGATCTATGTTTCTTTAAAATACTGATGTTCGGTGGAGATAGGGCGGGGGATCTAGGTCGAGCCTTGTCCGCAGAAGTTCTGGTGGCACCAGATCAGGAGACTGTGGTGTTTAACCATACATATGGTAAAACACTGAGAGGAGGCATGAACAATATGTTTGGGGTGACAAGGGTACAAGACAGTTTAGTCTGCCCAGTGCAAGGGCTTATAAGATATTTAGATTCAGTAAGGACGCTGGGTATCTCATTGGTGGGGGGATATTTGTTCAGAACTACCTCAAGGGATGGTTTAGTACTACTTGCTCCGTTATCCTCAGCAGCAGCTGAGGGAAGATTGAAGAAATACCTGCGGGAGGCTAATCTGAATGATGGAGAAACTTTGCACAGCTTCAGGACAGGGGCGGCCATAACCTTAGCGTTATTAGGGGTCCCACTACCCCATATTATGTCGCACGTGGGTTGGAGGACAGTTAGATCTGCCAACCATTATATGCAGTTAGGATCAGTCTTGTACTTGAATCAGGCGTCAGAGGTCTTGGCCAAGTTGGCCGATAGTGAGGTTTCCGGTTCCCAGGTGCCGGACATACAGCGTTTGGTAAAAGTATATGAGGATATGAATATGTTGAAAGACTTTCAGCAATTGGTAAAGTAGATGTTATATATACATGGATGGAATGATGGTGTAAAGGAGGAAATTATGGAAGAAGCAATGGAAACAAGGTGAAAATATAATAAAACGACACAAGTGAAACATGTACCAAGAGTTGTTGACTGTTCTTTCGGGAAAGGAGGCTTCAGGGGAAGAAAGGCGTCTAAGACGAAGTGAGAAGGGTAAGAGGAAGGCAGTCAGGAAGAAGACAAGATCTTAGAAGGATAAAGATTGGGGGGTAAGGAATGAGGGTAGGGGATATAAAGTTCAGGTTTGGGAAATAAGTAGGCTAAAATAAGGGGAAACGGAGTGTTACGTGTTAGGTTTGGGGAATTTAGTAGGAGGTTTGGGAATAGGAGAAGTAGAAGGGGGAGGAGGATGGGAACAAGGAAAGAGGGTAGTGAGGGAAGGGAAGGCATAGGAGGTGTAGGAACGTCCCACTTACATCTGATGTCAATCCCCATACCTAACATGTGAGACGCTTCCTCACTGTAGCGGAGGGATACTTGAGAAAGATAGAGTCATATCTTAATCAAGTAATCCCTAGCGGAATGTGAGGGAGCGCAAATAGATTAACCCAATGCAGGTGAAATAGACAGGTGGTGTATAGTAATGAGCTTATAGGCAGGTGGAGCTATATAAGACAGAGAGAACCACGAGGTAGACGTGCAGACCAAGAGTGCAGGTAGGTGAGGGGGGTACTGGATGGGGATAACCGCGCAGGGGTTAAGGGGAACTGAAGGGGTTGTATGGGGTGGGGGGGTGGGGAGGGGGGTGTGGAATAAAGACATTTGGGGGGGGGGGGGATTAAAACTAGCCCACCCACCCACCCAACATGTAACAGGTAAACTGGGCTAAGTGCGTTAAAGACAAGGCTCCGTCAGTGTAGGAACGTCCCACTTACATCTGATGTCAATCCCCATACCTAACATGTGAGACGCTTCCTCACTGTAGCGGAGGGATACTTGAGAAAGATAGAGTCATATTTTCTTCAGGGGAATATGTTTCCTTTCATGTTGTTGTTCAGTGGTTGTTTTGGATAGTAGCTTGCCTGTTCCTCACTATGTTACTCATTTTTGTTTATCCGATTGTAGCATTGTGCTTTTTTTAAAAGGAAAATTCATGAAAAATGAATTTAAAAAACCCTGAGTCATTTGCACATGTCGAAACAGTTTAAGACAATTTAAACAATATAAAGGTCAATCATTTGGCAGACACCTCTTTTGTACATCTATTCCGAAGATTTTCTCTCTCCAACACACATATACACACACAATAACAGATTACTGCTTTATTCAGAACAAGCTGTATCAAATATAAAATTACATCCAACACCACAGAATTATTGCATCAAAGTCTCTCCATTACTCAGGTGCACAGCTTCATCACAGTTAACAATAATGAAAAGCCCAAAAGGTATCAACTTACACACTGTCATGCAATGGACAACACTGTTGCCTCATACATACAAAAAAATGGGCAATTTAAGGAGTAAACTCCATGCTATCTCTGTCGTGTTTTACTCATTTGCATCAAAAGGTCTCTTTGATTACAAAAACATTAATTGAAAATGAAAGCTACATCTTCCAATCTCTGCATAAAAACCCTCATTTACTTTTACATCATGTTAAAAGGCACAAATTTTCCTTTGAAATACAAACAATATTTGTTCCTACTCTTGGAATTCCTTAGCCTGATTGACTATATTTTGCACTATTAAGTTCTGTGCACGTGTATGGCATTAATGTCCTGATATTTGCAGAAATTCAGGCCACATTCAGATCTAACCTTTTCAGTCCAAAAATTCACCAATACCTCCTAAAATCATGTTGTTATAAATGTGCTGTTCAACATAAATCACTTATACTCTACTGCAGCAGTTATCAGATTTCTTTGAAGTAATTCTTCCCAGCCTAGCTGTATCATCACCAAGCCTTCCCATTAATTATGTGAACATAAAATCAACTTTAGAACTAATGTTGAATCATATGTGACAATACAAGTCTCTCTTCAGCATGTAACTAGTGCTTGAATAGACAAAATGGTAGGGGTTCAGGTATGGTCTGCGTGTTCCTTTCAGGGGTTGACTTCTGACCCTGGCTTGCACTTGGTCAGGGCATGCTGCACAGCCTTGTGGGAATGGTCCCAAGGCATGATGGTCATGTACTCGTCCAGAATGAGCTTGTGGTGTTTCCTGGTCTCTGCAGCCACCGGTGCTCTGTCACCCATGACCAGCACCTGAGAGTCTGGAGGAAAGACAGAGCTGAGTTAAGACCTGTCCATGTTGGGGCTCACAATGTACCAATGTATTTCTGGCAGAGTGATTTGTTGTGTCCAAAATAAATTTGATAACATAGTTAAATCTTATCATGCAGCACATGAAATGATTTTCATGTGGTGGATAAAAATATTTATGAGGCTGGACAAAACTATTTTCCGATCAACTTTGTGGTGTACCCCAATTGACACCCACCGACTTCAAGTTCAGAACACTGGCAGTCCGTGCCCATGTCGATGTAGACGGTGTGGTGGGGTGCAGTGCTGTTCACGTCCTTCAGGTCCTCTGCAATGCGTGCCTCATGTCCGTCTTTCCCTCTGTTGGTCTTCATTCTGTAGGCTGCAGAACACAATAAGAAGGAAAATTTATGATGAATGTATTCCAACCTAATTGAAGTAAGTGGGATAAAAGGCTAACAATGGACTGATGATATCGACTGACTCTCTTTATATTCATCACAGATATTCCCTCTTACTATATTGGTTTTGCTGGAATTATCAAAATGCTCACCGTATGTTGAGCCGCAGAAGACCTTGCTGAAATCCTCCTTCTTAAGAAGGCAGGTGGGGCAGCCTTGGCGCTCAGTAGGTACACTATTAGGGAACACTGGTACAAAGATAAAACACAATCAAGCATTTTCTTTCACGAAAGTGGTGTTTTCTGAGCTGTGACCGACAGGGCTTCATTGGGTTTTACATACGTCCTCCTCCTTCATACACAGAACAAACAATACCACAAGAAATCAGAGATTTCAGAGTTCCAGGAAGCGTGCAATCCCAGGCTTTCATGCCACTTTCCCCTGCTGGATCCTGGATTCTAAGACCTTTGACCTCCTCTCATTCTTCACCCACCTACATGATGTCAACCTACTTTGGACAGACAAACCCATGTGCTCAGCCACCCAAAACGATACTTCCTGGTCAAGAGATGACTACTTACATGTTTCTACAGGGACGAAAGGCGGTAGCTCTATAGGGACGAAAGGCGCCGGCTCTAGCTCTAGAGGGATGAAAGGCGCCGGCTGTAGCTCTAGAGGGATGAAAGGCGCCGGCTCTAGCTCTAGAGGGATGAAAGGCGCCGGCTGTAGCTCAGGCTCTTCAGGGCCGGGGGGAGGAGGGGGACTGCAGTCGATGTTGTACTTCTTGGATATTTTCAGATCTAGAACCGAAGAAATGTGTCAGGAGCAGATAATACAAGACCTCTTAAGAAAAAAGTGAAATGATAAGAAGTGTAATTGTTGCATGTAGGCAATTTAATTTGATACAAGGTGAAAATATTTTACCTTCCTCATAGTAGTCATACACAGTGACCACACCAGGCTTGGTGTTCTTCACTTTGATGTTCTGTTCTACCATGAACTCAAAACAGGTCATCTCATTGGTCAGCTGTGGAATCAGAGAAATAAAGAGAGCATTTCATTGGTTAGCGCAGTACTATATATATATATAACAGACTCTGTGCATCTAATTGGTCAAATTACAGTTTGGCTGAAAGTGTGAATCATAAAATGATACAACTTGTACTCAGCAGCAGCTATGGTTCAGAAACCTAAAATGTACAAAAAGAGACAGCAATACTTTTGGTATAATCATGAGTTTGATACAACTTGTGCATTATGCTTTTCTTACCTCGTCAAAGTACAGATTCACTATTTTGCCGTCAATCTCATACTTTTTGATGGTTTTCTCCTTCTTCAGCTGTAAAGTAGAAAAAAACACAATTGTATACAGTTACATGGAGTTTTCAGCTTTCTTTACACAGAGAACAGAAGAAATGTGTTCCTCAAATCATGCTTTTAGGATGTTTTTTCTGCTCGCTTGGTTAGAATGTAGAATGATTTGGCCAAGATACCATGTAGAGGATTAGTTGGGAGGGGGTATTAACAATTTAAAACTTTTGAACATTCCAAAAATATCATGCTGAACAGGACCCGTTTATGATATATAATTAGTTTAACAACCCATCGTTGACAAGTGCTTACAGTCTTCAGGCTGGTCTTGTCAGGGATGAATCCTGAAACCATTTTCACAGCCACAACAGCCATGTTGGATGGTTCATCATCAACGAACCTGTTCAACACAAAATGAGAAGGTCATTCACAATTTCTGTCACATCTTTCATCAACTTCAACTGTTTCTAGACAAATGTCTTTATGTTAAACAAGCAAAGCTCAAATATCAAATTGACAAAACACTGGAGGTAGCCTGTTAAAAACAATCTTTGTATCTTTGTGTAGAACTTTTAAAGTCACTTTGTACAAAGCAGAGCAATAAGGAGAGTCCAGAAGTATTCCATGATTAGAAGCAATGAAAATTCCTTTTGTCTTATGATTACTGGATAAAGTGTGCCTTACCTGGCACATATACTCATCATTTTGACCGCACAGGGAGATGAGTCACTGCCCTCATCACGCAGAAGTTCGCTCACAGGCAGCACGTTGACGTCGACCTCAAAGGATGGCACTGGCTCCTCCTCCTCAATATTGTACCTCACGTTAGCCTACCAGGGATAAGCAACAGTCTGTGACAGTAATTCAAGTACAAGTACAATTACCTCTTGTAAATCCCTGTGTGTAGCTTGCATCAGTGTACAGGGATTGTACAATCCTACGTTATTGGATACAAGTAACATTATGCATACTCTAATATATCATGTTCTTTGGCAGCCTTCTTGTCTTGGACACTGCTGCTTAACTCACCCAGCCTACCCTGTTTTCTCAAGTCATGTCTATCAAACCTACGTAATATATATCTATATCTCATACATATGTTCCAAAGTTCTCTAAAAGTTGCTAATTAAAAAATGATCTGCTAACACACAGGGTCTCGAGGTCTTCTTTATTCCAAGAAATTATATATAGAGAGCGTATATACAATAATCAATTTATCAAATATACTTACTTCGAACTTTTAAGTATATTTATCATATACATAACTTTACCTGGAGAAGTGCACAGCCTCGCCCAGTGGCACGAATGCTGATGTCAGTTGGAGTGACTGGGACCTCCACACGCTGCAGGACCAAACTGTTTGTGTCTGTTATCCTAAAGGTCTCATCCAGTCCCTCAGCAGTCTGTACCTGGACTTCAATATCAACCCCCTCTCCGTAAGCCATTTCAGCATAGCTGGCCAGGGCCTGGAGAGCCATGACTGTGTCCTGCATGCACACAAACATCTCTGTCAGTAAAACAGGATCAAAGGTAAACAGAGTGTATCACTGTATAACAATTTGTCACTTATCTTCATAATGATAACTTTGACATTACTGAAAGAAATGGTTTTATGCCATCTGACATCCAACATTCTTTCCATCTGTACCATACACAGGTACATGTACTGTTTCTACCACAAGTGTGCATTTAAAATAGATCATTAACCTGAATTGCCAACAGCATGTTTGCCTTCAATTTGAATAAGTTGTGTGACTTTAATTGAAGAAACTACACTTTGTGTACAGGTATATATTGGTGTGCCCTAGTCATAATAGCTACAAACCTGGGTGGACGAGAAACCTCCGTAGGCATTCCTTTGCTGCGTGAGCCAACGTACGATGGGCAGGCCTTTCAACAGGGCTTCCCTCTCTCCAGTTGCCATGTAGGCAAGAAGAGCATAGGAGGTCATTTCCACCTCAGCAGAGGGGGATTTGTAGTATGGTCGGAACCAAGTATCAGGCGCTTCAGTTGGCTTCCCAGGCTGAACCTCACGCTCCCAGTGGACTGTACCATCTTTAAAAAAGGTGCACAAAACATTTTTATCACCACAAATCCTGAAGATATTCTGAGGTTTTCAAGCTACAAAGTTCAGAGAGAATATATACTATATGGTCAGGAATGTATCTAGGCTCGTTTTAGATGCAAGAATGAAATTTCTATCACTCACTTCTGAGAGATTTAAGCAATTTCTCCTTTATTATGCAAATAAGGCCATAAGTTGTAAACTTGGTTGTTTTTACCTCCTTGCACATCAAAACTGTATTCTAATCTAAACCCCATGATGTGTATTTTGGTTGTAGTTCATCATATTTTGCTATTTCTGTTGTGTTTTGCTTTTTGGTCAGACCCAGAAGAAATAATATCTCTAAGGGTCCAATGAGTGCCATATATAGCTAAATAGTTAACAGAAGTAGAATCTAGAAGTAAACCTTCTGCAATGGCCAGGTTCTCTAGCTTTTCCATGTACTCCTCTCTTCTTGGATGCTGGGCAAGAGTCAGGGCATATGACATCAGGGCGATACCATATGTACTGGTAACATTGCTCTCACTAGCCAGAAGGCACTCCAGGGCATTTCCAACAAGCTCGGACTGAAAAGTGAGAACAAAAGCAAGTTAGTACAGTACAGTACAACACAACATTCTATATAATTGAGTTTTTGCTATGAATGATTCTTCTCTTTTTCAACATTGTTCCAACACTTGTCATATATTAAAGATTCTTCATTTCCAAAATTAATACATCTTTGACAGCTTGCATTTCTTTAGACAAGACTTGTTTCACATTCTCTAAAAAAATCTAAATTGAATCTAGGTCTCCAGAGGAATTTAGGATCCATGAAATCAACACTGCATGCAAGATTAACCTTTAGCACACTGAATTCTCTATTGGTTATGGCGTTAGGCAGCATGGAGAAGTTTAAATTATCCTGGGTTACAAGTTTTCCTACAGGTAAATGGACAGATCTGCACCTCAACAGACTCCCCACTTTCCAGCATGGCAATGACGATGTAGGCAGTCAAAGTGGTATCATCATTGACACCTCCCTTCATGGCCTTGTGGAGGACTTTCCCCACAGACTGGTAACAACCATCTGGCTTTTGATTGGATGCAAACCACTTCTTGGTGTGGTCCAGTTCCTTCTGGTCAATGAAGATATATGGACGAGCTTGGGCGAAGCACCGGTAGACAAAGGCAGACAACCTAGAAAAAATGATGAGTTTGTTGAGACTAGTTACAGATCTGAATTTGTGTAAAATGAATCAAAAAGGCATGACATGTTGTGATACTGCAAGATCTATCTAGTACGTACCACTAAGTAATAGGGATGATAACCTACCAAGTGCTACCAGAGTCATCACTTTCTCCAAAGGCACTGTATGATCCATCCTTGTGCTTGTAGGTCAACTCTCTTTGGTAACCTGAAAAAAAGGTCAGTGGTTCCAAGAATCAGATCACATATTCTGTAAGTCAGGATTGGTGTCAACTACCAATTACCAAATACATAATGGTAACACAAAAGGCATGAATGAAGTGAAATACCACTGGTAGCACATTGACAACAGGCAGCTTACATTGTGAGAATCCAAGTAACTATGTATCTAATACATGATTTCACTCTCAAATACATTTTTTATCTAGTATTTTTGTAACTAATGTCAATAAACCACTCGATGTGAAGAAAATCCATACATGTATCTGACAGGTAAATGTCACCGAAATCATCATAGTAATATTGAGCAACAGTCATCTTAAGACCATGAGGATGACTAAAAACCCACCAATCTTCATGTATTCCAAAGACTTGTCCTTAATTTCAGAGGATAGCTGTTTGGTTGTGTTCAGGTACTGCATGACGAAGATGTTGGGAGCAAACAGAACCATGTTCTGCTCCCCACACCCGGTCGGCTGACGAACAAGGTTGTCCAGACCAGACAGGGTGGGGCCCATCAGGTCACCTGAGGTCATTCAAAGATTAACAAATATAAAGATTTGTACATTTATGCTCTCCTGCATTTTGTTCCCACCCATGGTAACATAGGACTTACATGGATTATTCCTTAAAATGCATAAAAATGTAATACATACAAATGTACATTTCTGTAAAAGGCTCTTGTAAAAACAACGAGGTAAACAGAAATTGCAGAATTTGACCCCTCAAAAGCAAAGGACCCTGTGGCATAACATACAGAACCTTCAAAGCATATAAAATCACTATCCACAGCTGTTTTCTGGTGACAGTTGCAGAGTTTGGGTACTGACCGATAACAGACAGATAGGCCCTGTTGGACCCCTCCACCAGGTTCTCAGGGAGGACAGTCTGGATGGTGTCTTCTAGCTGTTCATTAGGGAAGTCTTTGGGGCAGAAGAATGAGCTGTAGGTGTACTCCTGCTCAATACCCTCTGGCTGTTGAAAAAAACATTATAATAATCTTTCTCCTTGTTGACAATTCAACAAGCTTCTAGTCCAACTAACAATCTGGAAATACATATCAAGACTATGTTCTGGCAGAATGAGCAATTTTGCTGCATTTTAGGGTAGATGTTACTTATTTTGAAAGGGAATTTGATGCTCTGCTGTAGAAAATCTAAAATTTTGTCTGCCCTGTTACAAGATGACAGCATTACCTCAACCAGTAGCTCCTTGACAATGGCGTCCCTGGCTCCCTCAGTGGGCTTGACAACTGGGGCGTTTCCACATGTCAGTTCATCATCCTCCACAGCCTCAGCCTCCACTGAGATGTTGATCTTCCCCAGGGTTCTTGGGATGATGTTGAAGGTCTCGGTCTTGGACACCACAGGACACACACACACCTGTCGTGTCCTGTCCTTGTCAATCAAATCCAAGTCCTCCGACTTCAGTAGTGTCAGCTTAATCTGTAGCATAGAAAGAATTGAAAGTTCTGACAACTCATAACAACAAGTTCAAAATGCAACGCTATCAGACTTCATCCCCTTACCCATACTGCTTTGAAACTACTGTTGCATGATTCCATACTGCCTAGGACATTTTACCCTCTTCTGGCTACTCAACTTTTTTTAAACAGTTTTAAAAATGTTAACTGTGCAACAGACTTTTAATGTCAATTTAGCTGGCCAAGCAGACCAACTACAGTTAAATTCTAATGACTAATTCCAAACCATGGACTGAATATTAAGAGTTTTCAGGAAGATAAAGCAGGCTGTGCGCAAATGAGCTTTATCTTTTAAGGATATTCTTACAGACTCACCACTTGGCATTGTTGCATGTAGTTGAAGATGGAAACTTTGAGTGGCACCTCCTCACCCCTGATCACAGAGTAGGGAAGAGTGGTGGATACAAAGAATGGTTGGAAAGCCTGCAGAGATTCATGGAAACAGAACCAATAGGGTGTCAGTCATTTCACAATGTCACCAATGATGGTTTAACATTTTCTACTAGTTATTACATGCAACAGCCTCTCGTTGGTTGTTGCTTTGGTGTAATAAATTAAATGTGAATAGTCATTTATGTCAAAGTACTGCATGCTTTTGTAGTGACGTTTTCCTCAAGCCTACAAAAAACTTGTATTGCATATAGTCTTGAAATGACTGGCAGCAAAATTTGATTTTTGAGCCTTTTAACCATCCTTGCTTAATAGTTCCCTTTTGGTAGGTTTGAGTGAAATGTACCTAGTAATACGTAGTATACCTTTAACATATGAACAGGATATGTTACCGTGAGACTTGTAGCCGGAGACACACCCACACCAGCGGCACTACTTGTACAGAAACCACTGCCAATCCATTCAGTGATAGTGTGTGGCACTTTGAGGTCAATAACCGCCAAGCCATTTTCACTGAAAGGAAACAACCATATTGATATTACAGCCAGTCTTAACTTCACAGATAACTTAACCCTGTATGCCAGCCCCTGTTTATCAAGTGGGTTTTTACATCCAGGAAACCCAAGCCATCCACTGTGACCAGTCACTTGTGCACTGAGTAATATTGGAGTGGTATGAGGTGGGGATGCCTTTTGCTGCCTCAGAGTTGACAGGTACATGTAGATTAACCATCCAACAGATCTATTTTCCAGCTGGGTTGGCTGAATTCATATATAGGATAGGCAGCAGATGTGAAAACACACTAAGAAACTTGTTGGCCTGAGGTTAAGAGGAATGGACTTACATTGCAAACAGCGGCACCAGAATGCAGCACGCAAGTGCTCATTTGTACTTACTATGTAAGTGTACAAGGAAATACACCCATTTATGCCTTGTTTTGGCTCTAGGTAAGATAATAGGAGATGCTCACTGTGGTTGTTTCCTAGTGGTCGAGTATTGAGTTTAAGGAGAGGGGGATAAAGTGTTCCATAAAGTCTGCAATGCTGAATTTTGATGGTTTAGAAAGTTGCTCATTACTATGACATTTTCACGCAAATGTTGACTGCACTCAGATAATCCAAGCTCTGTTGAAAAACCAACACCGCATTTTTTCTTTTCTTTTCAAAAATAAGGATAAAAAAAAGGTAGAACTTTCGGTGTACTTTGTCTGTATTCAAACCTTTAAGACATAGATATTTAACAGTGGAGTTAACTGATTCATACTGGAAATAAGGATAGCTTTGCATAGGTTAATACCTTCTTTCCTAGGTGTAAAACAAGCAATAACAATTTCAAAACCACTGAAAGTATACGGTGTGCTTTTGTAGGCCAGAAGCACCTCCACTTTTCTGAAAGATTTGTTCGGTTCAGCCACATTACCAATGAGCTGTTGTACCTGACACTAGTAATCTTCCACAGCCATGTTTCTGGGAAGTAGTTCCGCACTTCCACGACCTGTTGTGTTTCCATTTCATTCTTCAACTTGATCCCATCCGTGACAGACAGTTGTGGAATTTCCATTGCAACAGGAGCATTGAAGCGCCTTAAATTAACCATAGGCTGTGCTACAGGGCCTCTTCCTCCTGGAAAAGTAAAAAAGAAGAAAAGCAATTGATGGTACCTGACATGTGCTGTTTCCCAGATCCAGGTTTCAGGGAAGTAGTTACGGACTTCAATGACTTTCTCCTCATTTGCTGCTGGTACAGGAGCTGCAGGAGCAGGAGCTGGAGCAGGCGCACTTTCAGCGGCAAAAACAACTGGACCCGCCATAGGAACCGGTCCTGGAGCACCTAAAACTTAGAATCATGTATCAAAGACATCTAGTTGTTTGGACAAAGCAAATAAAAAAAGTTTCAGTTGTCTGGTCTGATAAATTATTGAAAGGCTGAAATGGGCAAAGCAGTAGCCACTGTGTTTTCTAACATATACAGGATACTAAAGTCCCAAATTGTATTTCAAATCCATGCAACCAGCACCTACAAACTCTGACATGCAAGTGCATTAAGTGCTATATGATGCCTCCTTATAGGACAAATCTATAGTTGGCAAGTATGTGCTAGTTTCAGTTGACCAATTTTGTGTTGACTACATCCTTTCATACTTTCAGTTCCACTATTACCTGGCATCCCAACAACACGCCCTCTCCAGTATGGAATGTGCCTCTGACATGGTCGTGTTTCTACAACAAGGTTTGTCATCACCAGCAGGCCCATGTTCTGTGGAGTAAAACACAAAACAACACTGTAGCATTTAAACCGTGTCTCTTACCTCGATCAAAGGAGTCAAAGCTGACACTGTAGGCGACAGTTAAATATTCCATCGCACAAGGACGGGTTTCCAGTAACAGGTCAGTCATCACCAGAAGACCCATAGCCTGTGATGACAAACAAAATGCCATGCCATGACACAGAGCCAAACAGGTCAGGCACAAAGTCATCATAGCATAACAAGTTAACAAAAAAGATATGGCCAAAGACGGGGTGTCTCATGACAGTAAAATTCCAGCATTTTTGTTCTGGTTCAATGACATCACAAAATTTATAATGTAAGCAAAAAACAGCAAAAGATAAAACCATTGATGCGTCAAAAACGTTTGTGTTTGATTTCATCAACATTGGTAAAATTAAGGACAAAAGACCTTTCAAAGCACCTCTTAATCCTGGAATAACAAAGTGGTAGCAAAATGTGATCAGTTTTTAATAGCGTTTGATCTGTGGGGGCCTAAAACAAATGACTTTTAATACATAGGTACTTCATGTACAGTAGATTCCGCTTACATGCACCGCCCATTTGTCAGCACATTTGGTGCAATTATCCCGGTGGTGCTACAAGGCAGAGGTCAGCCCAGCTACCATATGATTATCATAAACTGCAAAAGCTAAAAAACATAATCACTGAGGTCTTAAAAAGTAGGGTAGCATTCAGGCTATGGGTCTAGGAACTTGCAGATGGAAGGAGGGATGATTTCACCTCTATTAACAATTAAAATATAGAAATAAGATAGTTATGTGAAGTCCTCTGCACGTTATTCAGCATAAAACTGGATAACAAATTGTAACTTGAATCAGCTAGTTGCAGTCCTCTCAGAAGTCAGAATTTTTTTCTGTTAATTAGTTTATTTGACTCAGCCTCCAATATCATGACCATGAGATTTTCACCTTAAAAGCAGTGTAGGCATCCTCGAAAGATGAACTACCAAATCCAGGGTAATAGACAGAACGTTTCTTGATGCTTCTCTCCTCTTCATCTTCCCTATCAGCCTCTTCCTTGACACCACCATCTTCTCTGCTCATCTCTTCATTTTCTCCATCTATGTCTTTTTCCTCCACCTCTTCAGAGTCATCACTACAATGTCAAGGTAAGAATACACTTTTTATACTATGTACACATGGTCAATATTGGCCGACGGAGGCCAGATGTATTTTGTACTAGGGAGGAAAAAAACTTGTAAAACCAACCTATTCCAAATTTGTATGAAAAACAATTTAAAAGCTTATCACTTTTGGAACATCAGGCAAGAACAGCTTCTGGGACAAGGTATTTCAAGATCTGAGTAGTTGACAGAAATTTTATGTTTGGTGGAAGGTATGAGCATGAAAGAGATCAAGCAAAGAGCACAGGCAAATGGAGGGAGGAAGGAGGCCTGGGAAACATTCTTGTAGCCATTAAGTTGACAATTCTAAAGAATGGCAGGGATAAGTATCGGTGATTTCTTGCTGATATAACGGTTACCTGTCTGAATCAGCAGTTGGAACCTCCACCTCTTCCACCTCCATGTCAGGGACTGGTGGAGGCCGAGGAGGAACAAGGTCCAGTACCCTACGGGGTGGAGGGAGAGGAGGGGGAGGAGGGGGTCGGGGAATGGGGTCAATGGCTGGGCCATCACGATCACGGTCACAGTGGGTATTCATGTCCACGTAGCCACCTTCTTCTGACAGGTCCAAACCATTCAGCTCTGCAAAAATCTGAAAATGAAAGAATTTACACATTCTTTATCATGACTCTATATATGCCATGTTTTTGATAGCTGATGTGAGGTTACCAACTCACATAATCAGCCCATGTAGTCCCACAGATAATTGATGACAAGAAATGGGGTAAAATTGTACTGCAATTGATTGCAGTACATGGCCACAGTACTGCAAACAATGGAGATATGATTGACGACACTCAAGTTTTCAAACATTTTTCTGTTTATACTACATGTACATGTATGATCAACCAACTGCCATGTCACAATGTGCCAGAGAGACTGACTCTGAGTAGTGAGCAAATATTCACAATGTCATGCCTGGCCTGCATACCTTAGTCATGTGGAAAATACACATTTATCCCTCCAGGTGACTATGAGAAGACATACTAAACCAGAAAATGCTAGAACATAAATTGGACACTGCAAGAAGGAAATCTAGTTTATTCCTTCAATACATGTAATCACCAGGGAATTTCTACAAGGTTTACACTTTAATATAATGATAGTCATTGAATTTGTCCTGAAGAAGGCTGCAAATATTGTTCGAACACAATTCTACTAACTAAAGGTTAACATTGATTCATTGATTCATTCATTTTATTGCATTTGTTCCTAGGATATACACATGTATCTGACTGCAGGTACCTTGCCCTGAGTAAGCTGGTTGCTGGATCTCATAAGGTGCACACTCTTGTCCACAACACCAATAGAACACAGGGACCCAGGAGAAGCCTTGACTGTCAGCTTGGTCATCGCACCTGGTAGCTGAGACTTCTTGGGGAAGGACATAGTCACCTGTGTATGGGGTCATTTGGGGATAAATTACTTTAGTACAAGAAACACAAATCAACAGCAACTTCAGCAAATGTGACAGGCCATATTGTTTTTAAGACTTTAGTGCAAGTAACTCATGACCATCAGTGCTATTCCTCGTATACAGTGTTGAATCAATTATGTAGCCTTGGCTGTTTCTATGTTTTATTGATGTCTTGTTTAAGTCCCATTTCAAGTCCCATACCATTCATGTTCACAGTATAGATATATAGTTGATATAACATAACAATGCAGTTGATGTTGATAATTCAACATAGCAGTAAAAAGACATGTAGAATAACTGTGTGTAACACCCTAAGTTACTATGTGCTATAAATGCTGTTAATCAATATGCACAACAAATTTGCCTTTAAGTTGGAACTTGCATGGTGTGTAAATGACACCTACAGAAAATCTTTTTGTCAAAAGAAGAAAAAAAGACTTAAATGACCAGCCTGTCTTTTGTAAATAGAAATTAAAATATTTCCTTTTGAGACAACAAAATTGAAGTAAGCTAAACCAGAAGAGTAACACAATTTCTTCTTCTTTAAAATATGTTAATTTATTTAGAAATAGTAAGGAGGAGGGCCATGCATAAGCCATTAGGCTTTCCCGCCCCCTCCTGCACAGTGTTTGTCATAAGTAAGTTTAACCTTTAAGTGCGAACAAATAAACAAACAAACAAACAAATTCAAAAGGTCATAGGCCATCCCAATGAAGAACTTACATTGTTTTCTAGACAGCTGGTAGTCTTGATGGAGGTACTGTCTGCCACCACCTCCCCATCCTCACGCACATAATACACCAATAGACGCACCAGGGGAGACAAACTGGGCACAACCTACAAACATTTGTGGAAGAATCAAATTGTCTTTATCCCTGTATTGTGCATCTTGGGGGTATCACATCTTTTCGAGTTAGCACATTGTATACATTATATACCATGAAAAGCAAGCACACATACAAACAGATATGGCCTCTCTTGCTTGCACTCTTATCATATATAATATCCCATACAACAATTGAGGTGCAGTGCATGGGAACAACTGCAACATTTGCTGACATTTACAGAGTTTTTAAAAATCTGATATATTTTTATCACTGAGGATGAGTGTGCAGATCTTTGTGGGGCTATATGAGAGAAATCCTTTGACACATTCCAGATGATATAGGTGAGGATTGCATGGTCCAGAGTGACCAATAGAACATTGTCATATTATGTACAATGCTGTTGATAACTGCTATCTCAAGTTACCTTGAACTTGATGGTGAAGTTTCCAGTGTAGCCAGGGATTGGAGGCATGTCAGGGGTCTCATCAAAGTCAGGCCTGTAGAAAGGTGGACTGTAGCGTTTCCTACGGACCTCCCCATCATTGCTATCCTCCTTCTCTGCTGAAGCTGTAGGTGTGTCGGGTGGTGTTTCCTCGACATCAGGCCCTGCAGGGAGCTCTGGGCGGGGACCTGGTGGTGGGGGTGGGGGAGGACCATCAGGAGGGGGTGGGGGTGGACCATCAGGTCCTGCAGGCCCTGGACGGGGACCTGGTGGTGGGGGTGGGGGAGCATCTGTTGGAGGAGCAGGGGCGAAAGAATAAGAGGAAGATAAAGGCATTATCTACATGTTAGTAAGGCAAGCACTAAGTACTTCTCAACATATTTACATCATAGCCCCACTGCTCAAATATACTTCTCTTCCTACGAAAAATATTACTTATGAATAAATATAGTCTGAACATCACAAAAGTTGCTTGACGGGAATGTGCAGTCCTGTTTCTTGTAATCAAGTCTTTCAATTTCTCTATGAATTTCAAGTGCTTGATATGTCAGCGGAAAAGAGGAAAGCATGATGTCTTTCCTACATTAGTAGTAGGTAACACTTCAGTTAAAAAAATAGTTGGAGATGAGATAACGGGGGGGATATATCCATCATCCTCATCATAAAGAATTTCATTCGCTGGATAACGATGAAACAAATTAAAAAAAAAAGTTTAACATACCAAATGTTACCTCTGCCATCACAATTTCTACTGGTGGAAAGTCTATGAGTTCATCCTCAGGGATGGGCTCCTCTGTTGTGGTGGGACCAGTAAATGGGGTGGTTGGAGGGGCAGCAGTGGTGGGTGGCTGGTAGGTCGACGGCTCCTCAGTGCTCTCAAATTCAACCTCCTTGGTTCCTATGTCTAGGATGTCTCCCCGTGACATGATCTACCAAAGGGAAGAATCAGTCTATATCAAACAGCATTTTTCCTACAGCCCTAATTGGACAGTACTTGTAGCATCAGTGTACTAATTTATGAATTTGCCAGTCTCAGAATTAAATAATTCACAGTTCTTATGTATGATCAACATGGTTATGTTGCCATTTCTCAAATAAAAAGTTGCAATAAGAAATGACCTTAACTTCACACACTCACACACATATTTTCAACCTGCCGATTTCCCTATTTTTCCCATTACACTTGTCTAATGGCCTCTCCTTTGATATTTATTTTTCTTAGTACATGTATTTCCCTAGTAGCACATCTATATTCCATCCTTCTACCCATTTTTACTGAAACAGTAGTTGTACAATATATAGGAAAACCAATACCAAGGTTACCTTGTAGTGAAATTTGGTCTTGCTGGCTCTCTCTGTTTTGTACAGAATGGACACCTCT
The DNA here is from genome assembly GCA_013266295.2 of Branchiostoma floridae x Branchiostoma japonicum. Classification (NCBI taxonomy): domain Eukaryota; kingdom Metazoa; phylum Chordata; class Leptocardii; order Amphioxiformes; family Branchiostomatidae; genus Branchiostoma; species Branchiostoma floridae x Branchiostoma japonicum. The sequence continues at coordinate 23,882,460 of CM023823.1, forward strand.
GCTACTGAATCACATGGCAGGATATCATGTATGGGTTGAATCTGAAGGAAGCTGGAGCTTGGAGACCACCAAGAGCGCACACTGAGGAAGGCAGATGGGTTGTCCATCTGATAGGTGCCTCGCACGTACTTTGATGGGGGAATGTCTGCAATCTTGGCCTGTGGACATGACATATCATGCTTGTTGCCATCAGGAAGTTATTGTATTTTTGAAGATCAATGGCATAAAGATATGTAAACAATATATTTATTTTATTTTATTCACATAGATTACCGAGCATTTGGCAGCAAGCACATTCATGCTTATACATGTATAGCCCTCTGCTCAACAAGAGACATACAAAATACAGAGTAAAACAAATACAGAATATACAATGAACATAAAATGAAAGAGGCTGGCGCACATAAACATAAAATAAATAATGTTAATCTGATGAATCTTCTAGACTGGGAAATGAACTTGAAAACAATATCAAAAATACAGCAATTAGTAGAGTAGGGGAGGGAAACAATATATTTTAGAACTAATTGGCTGTATGAATGTATTATGAACTGCAATGAAATTAGTTAAAAAAAGGAATACTAATAAGTTTTGCATACATGTCATTTAGATGCAAAGAACACTGCAATGCTTACATTAAGGTTCAGCCTCTTGACATTCTTGTTTGTCATGTAGGTAGGCAGTGTGAAAGGGATCTCTCCATACAGGTTGGATGTGTAGTTTTGGGCAAATTCTTGAGGGGAATACATATTGTTCTTCCTTGTCATATCAGCCTCAATGGTCACCTTCACATCAGCCAGAGGGTTGTCCAGAATGTCTGTTACATAGAGCTGAAGGTAAAAGTAGACAAGTTGGTATTTTTCACAGTTACAACTGAAGGTACAATTGATATACATGTGAAGTTAAAGTTCATCTATTTCGGTAACTAATTATAAGTAAGATGGTAGAAGCAGTTATACATTTTCCATATGCTAGTCACATTTACTGTTGCGGGACAGGAAGTGATCAATGCATATTGTGTAATGTTAGTCAAAATATTATTAACTACATAATTAACTACAATTAAAGAGACATACGAGAAACTTAGTAAAAATATTTCACGGGGGCATGAGTTCTATGAACTCTTCCTTTTGCTATTTGATTGGTCATGTTTAGCACAGTATTTCTGTCACTTGTATCTACACATTCCATTGGGTTTTGATCTATATATTGAATATTCCGTATCAAGTACATGTCATACATATTACAGGATAAGTGTACGCAGGTACCTTGCCATGATATGGTAGGCCTGGTTTGAACCCTTCAGGACTGAACTTCCTAAAGTCCAACTTTTGATTTTCACGGACAATCTTGGTGGTATCATGGGAGCCACTCAGTTTGACACCTGTGTTGAAAGGGAGATTATGACAAAACTTACACATGTATCAAAGGTGCACCAGCTACACACTTTCATTTCAGGTCCTTGCTTGCACTAAGGGCAATAAATGACCCATATTCACACAAATTATCTTAATTTTCTTATAGATGAAAAAGGTTTTCATAACAGTGAAAGGGGTAAATAGAAGGGTTGAAATAAAGTAAGTTGTACAACTTGAGCACAGTGTCACTTTGTTTTTGCCTCATTATCATGTGGATTAATAAAAAAATGAAGAGAGTGTAATAACAATGATAAGTGCCCCTATTGCTCAGTTACACTGTGAAAAGTTTACATCAAAATGGAATCAGCTGTAACTTTGCTTTCTACCCACCTGTGCCGTCCTCTGTGATGTCAGCTTTCACCCGCAGTGTAGCATGCCAAATGCTGTGTCGAGTGGAATCAAGTTCCACCAAGTTGGAGTCAAATGCGATGTTGACACAGCCATTCTTGTCAGTCTATGTTTGGAGAAGGTTTCAGGACATGAGCTGATGCATATAACATAACATAACATAACAAAACAAACAATGCAATAATATCTAAGTGTGTTTCAAGTTCCAGTTAATAAATAAACGTTGTACCTTGCCAGTCCAGGTGTGGCAAGGCCTCGCCTCCCTGCCATAGGAATAGCTCTGTTTGATGCAGAACTCAGCCTTAACCTCTCCTAACACAGGCTTGCCGTAAGTGTACCTGTGGGCAAGTCACAAGTTGACAAATGTGTACTTTCTCAGTCAGTACAGCACTCTCTCTAATGCAAGTCTAAGAATAATCATCACCCATTGACAAGCCAGCCTTACTTTGTTCTTCTTCCCGCTATTGCATCTTGATACTACCAAGGAGATTCAATCTTGGCATTACAAAATTAATGATTTCTGAAAATTGTTTATTGAGAACAAGTCAGAACAAAATTACATTTTGTCAAAGCTCTTGTGGAACAAAGTGTTCTTTCATGACCTTCACCATGCTGGCTTACTAATGTTTTGTAGCAAATTTTCATAACACAAATGATGTAGCAGAGCACAAGTAATTCTTCAGATACAAGCAGATATGAATATGGATGATTTAATAACTCAAGTCATGTATTTCCATGAGTGACAGTTTGTGCCTGTATCATATAAATTGACCATGTGGGAGGTTACTGGTAAAACAATTTCACTCACTTTCCACAGATGACAGCTGGGATCACCTCCATGTCCACAGGGATCCATGGCGGTGGACTGATCTCTACCTCAAACTTAGGCAACACTGAAAGATTTCAACAACGCTTTTTAATACATGTACAGTAACTGTAATAGTAAAAAAACATACGCCATTCTTTTAATTTGGGCTCTAAATTACACATGATACACAATGTAATACTAATAGCCAGTTTGTAACACCAACTCTCATAATTCCCCAGGTTACTCTGGACACTGACTGTGACACAAAATTTTAATTTTAAAAAGACATTCTCAAGACAGTGGAATTATGAGAGTTCACATAATCTTGCTTTCACAGTATCAGTCCTTCTTCCCATCTCATAAGAATAAAGTATCAACATCATAATATGAAGTTATAGACTACAGTATACTTGTTCTTCAGTTACCGTAGCATAAATTTCACTAATTTGTGTGCTTCATGGACATACCAAACATGTCTCCAGTACACTCATTACATTCTGAAGTAGAGAAAAAATGCACGCACTGTAACTTGGATATTATCAGATATTGCAGATGTACATACCATACTCCTCCACGTCAAATGTAGTTTTGTAGGTGGTGTCGGCTATCTGAGCATTGATTGACCATTTTCCCAGCACTGGTTCTTTGGACAGCTGCTGTTCCAGGCTTGCAAGACCTGACCAATAAAAGCATTAATGAAAGTTGACATGTTGTAAATTGTGTCTCACAAATCAACCAAAAGAAATCCGATCGTCTCTGAATGCTAGTATTTGGTGATGAAAAGTCTTCATTTCACCATCATCTTGATTTTTGGCCCTAGGTTTTATCTTTTCAATATCTAACAACAAATTGAAGATTTCAAGCCTTGGGGCAGTATCTAGAGTTTTTGGGAATTTATTGGCAACCAAAGAGATGGACTGATAATTACTACAAAGGCCTATAGCTAGAACAGAAATTTTGCAGGCTGAGAGGCCAGAAGTGCATGAACCTAACTTGTTGTGACAAGCCCTAAGTGGGTACCACCAGTGACTTGCAGCAACTGTGTGGATGGATCTTCCTGTCAATCTGCATTTACACCCCCCCCTTCCTGCAACTCTGTTGCATTTAAGTACCTATGGACATACAAGCAAACACACACACACAAACACAAACCCACCCCAAACAATACCTTCATACACGTCGTAGGTAACAAAGCTGTACCTACCCTCCACAGTTGGTACATCTAGCCACTGATTAATCCTGCTGCCAGTTTTATCCTCTAACCACACCATGTCAATCTGGAAATGTAAAAAGCATTAATTTACAACAACATCCATATTTGAAAATTAAATATTATGAAAAAAACAATACATTTTTAATGATTCATGCAGTAGAAGTCTTTTTAGACCTGGTCAGTCACAATTGGTCAGACGTGGTAAGAGATTGTAAAAAATTTACAGCTCTGAAACTCTACACCATTTATGCCACATACATGTACATTTGTAATGAAGGACAAAACAAGTATTGATGCTCACATTCTCGTCATAAGGCCTTAGGTCCTGCTTCACAGTTAGAATGCGCATCTGAACTGTAAGTGGAAGAAGAGATGTGAAGTTGTTTTCATTAACTGCACAGAAAACAAGAAGTCATCCTGCACACTAACACAAGCTAGTTGGCTGGGCATGGAGATTGCAGAAGTACCAATTTGAAAAAAAAACTGAGACAACTGGCTAAGGGACCTGCTGCAACAGTTGGCACCCACAAGGAGGAAAAAACACAATGTCAGAGCAAAGTCTGGATGATATTAGGTCAAGTCGTTTTTCTCATTTTCCCCTGGCAGTAGCAACTTTTACTGCTATCAAGGAGGCTCTTTAACCTCCTTGGTGCAATTGGTTAATAAAAGACACTTGTCTTTACATTATGTGGTCACACCACCAGGAAATACCTGTTACAGTATTAAAACACTGGCGCATAATTGCCATAAACCTTGCATAAAACAGCAATTGTGTCCATAAAAAGTAACTCAAAATTCTAGTCATACGTCATGACACATTAAAAGCAGCAAAGTCTCACCCTTCTGCCCAGGTTTGTAGATGGGCTTGTCTGTAGAGATGAAGGTAGACGTGGCCTTCTTGGAAATTTTGACTTGCTTCTCATCTTTGAAGACGTATGACGACCCTTTTCCATACACTGAAAGCTTTGCTATCTTGTCACTGGAGACAAGAGGAACCTGGGGAAAATAAAGTTTTCCTGTAACGGTTGTAGTTGGTGGGTAGGCCAGAAATTATAAAGGAATGACATCATATATAAGAGAAATATTTGAAATATTGAATTTAACAAAAACAACCCATGTCATGAACCTTGGATGATCTGACCTAAGAAACAGTAAAATGACAAGCAGTATTTACACACTGTCGCCTCTGTCATCTTTATGGATCACATGATTCAACAATTTGTATACCTTCTTCAAGGTACAGATAACATTACCCTAGAACACTAGCCAAAAACCTGCTGTGTCTTTTGTGTGATGTCAAAATACATGTACTGGGCAATTCCCTGTTGCTAGAGTTATAAGGCAATTACGAGACCAATTCAGAGCTTAGTTTTGATGATGAGTTTAAGGCCAAATGTACAATAACAACTTTGGCATGTACATTTACTTTACATGCCGGACTTTGCCCTAAACCAATCAAATGTCAAGGAATTCGGCTTTGAGCTGGGTTTGGTTTGGGCATCAGTATAGGATAAGCTGAAAAATACAGATTTTTATAAACAGGATTTTTATTTACAAAATATGCACTTATGTTAATGACAAAGTAACAGCAGAGTGAACACCGAAACTGAATCATCAAATAAGCTACTTGCAATGAAATCTACATTTTTGTGAGAAGAACATTCAAAATCAAGCTCTTATACAGTCAGCAATCAGTAACAAAATAACACTAACCTTGAGTCTGACACATTTGTCTTGCCCCTCTTTAAGCACATCAGTCACTGTGGCAGGCTCAAAATCATCTTCTGATGACAGTTCAATAGAGACCTTCACGTCATCCTCTATCTCGAACAGTGAGATACACACAGCCTCCTCAGTACCGGCCAGCAGAACCTTGGGGGACACTACAAGATATCTGAAAACAAAAGGAAAATTAGTGCTTAGCAGAAAGTCAATGATTGACAATAGGTGTGAAATACTAAGTATTCCTCCCTCGTCTGGCACATTCTACTAGTCTGGTGTTGATTATCCATTCATCCTGATTGGTCCTCATCACAACTTCACTTGATAATTAGTGAGTCATTTGTGAGTTCATACAATCTACATCAACAGCTGATAAGTTGACAAGTTCTTATACCAATGAATACTGATCAATGATCCACAAGGATGGGACAAGGTGAAAGAGCCAAGGTGATCCCATAGTATTCCTTTGTTTTATGCTTCCATTGAAAAGTCTTGCAAGCATGTTGTTTATAAAACCTAACAACTTTTTATGGTAGCCATAAAAAGAAGCAAGCCTTCTAGTTGTAAATCAACACTTTCAGCAAGTTTCATTAATCATTTAATGTGAAAAACATTAGCCGCCTCCGCTCCTGCAATTGTTTTTGTCACCATCGCTTGGAGGAATTATCACACAGTACTGAAAAGTTCTGCAGAAGTATTTCCAACAGAAAAATCCTGCAGCTGAAAATACTATAGCAGTACCATTAATATGAAGGGTGAATAACCTTTAGTACTCGCCTTTTATGGAGCATTAAGTGTCCAGACAACCAATGAGGTAACAAGCAATGCTTTGATTGCCAAAGTGGTGCATTTTTATGGCTGTTGACCACACTCACTCAGTATAATCTAAGCCAGGATAGTGAGTGGTTGTTGACCAATGATATCTAACCTCCCATTCTGTTCATTCTTCTTCCATCTGTAGAAAACTTATCTGCAGTGAAATGCCTTTGATTTTCTAGCTATTCAGCCAATCATGCTCTATTTTTTCCAGAAAAAACACATTTCTTATTTGTTAAAAAAGCTGATTTGGGGTGATTTGGAGACTGAAATAGTCATGGCTGTTACAAATAGGCTTTTCGGAGATTTCCTTTCTTTTCAGATGTATCATTGGCTTGACCATAAATGGTGAAATTGATTATTTTATCCTTGCAGTAACTTATATCTAGAGGTTTGGGTAAAATAAATGGAAGAAAACTTGTTGTGAGAGTGGTGCTGGGGTCATGATTTTGCCCAGGCAGGGTACAGACCACTGTGGGTACAGACTAAAGAGTAAAGTCCTTCCAATCACCGAATCAGCCTTGTAAACAGGAAGGCATTCTCGAAACAATGGATGGTAAATCAGACGTTCCCAATACACATCGCGGGTAGGGCTGGCACACCAGCTTCCTGTGTAGTTCTCTTTTGCACCACTTCTATCCGTATTGTTAACTCAAAAACATTTTTTGCTAGCCTCACACATAAACAGAAGCTTTTAGAGAGAATAAAAGAAAACAAATAGTTGCGAGAATTGTGGATTGTGGTTTTGTCGTGCAAAGAGAATTACCCTTAGCATCAAATTCGTGTAAGATGCGAACTGCTGATGTTGCATGTTCACGGGTCGCGTCGTGCTGAGATTGTTTTCGAGAAAAAAGATTGGCTCCTCTGGAAAAACAACTGCGCGGTTCCTGTGTATGCCACTGTCCTGGGAATACATGTAGACTTTTCATTTTGTGCAACCATTTTTATAAGCTGAAGAAAGATACAGGGCGTTCTTCGCATGTTCTGAAAACGGTGCGTATTATGAACTTTTACTCAGCTGCAGTCTCTGCATGATACTGTGCGATAACCTCAACACACCGATACAAACAGAGAAGTGAAAATAACCCTTACTTTTGAGCCGTCACCGATGCAACAAGCAAGGAAAGTACCGCAAACACCGCGACCTTCATAGCTTCATTCCCTCCTGTCGCCCTTCCGAACGGTAAAACAGCTTGCCGCAATCTGGCCTTATCTGCAGCTTATCAGCTTTTATTGTTTTTGCGGGTGTCCGCTTCACCCACCAAGCTGTGATATGTCTGCGCGCACTATCTTTCGGCAAACTTTTGATAAAGCCATATCGTGTAAACCATTGCCAAAGAGGCAAAGGTATGAAGAGTTTCAATACAGCAAAGCACAAAACTTTAGTTTTTACATTCTATTTCTGGCGCTGGTGGTACAGTCGGTGAATCCGCATTACGCGGATGAATAAAAAGCAAAGTTTTAAAGTGAGAGGTTTATCCTGACGTCACCGACACATGTGCTTGACCAAATGATGTTTGGCAGAGGCGGGGCTTACAATAGCAATCTCAGCGCCAGGCGCAATCCGAGAAACCGGTAGAACATACCGGAAAGATCCTGATGAAAACAAAATGCGTATCAAGGCGAAAGGATGTACATGTGACAAACTTCATCCAGAATTGACCCCCCCCCCAGTGAAGCCTGTAGGTCAAAGGAGGAAATAACGCATATTAGATTTGAATCGTCCAATATTTGGGTGATGATAATTGATAACATGTAATTACTTATATACTTTTGATTTATATAACTTTCTCTGAATTAAGTATTCTTGTCCTCAATGTTAGTCAGTCAACCAGCGTATGTATGTAGTCCGGGGTTGTGCTCAATGTTATCCGTACATCCGTCCTTGACAGGTATGTGCAGACCCGTCACCCATACGCATTCAGTATTAAAACCTGGCAACTTGGGGGAATCTTGGCGGACAAAAATACTGGGCTGTGGCTACACTCACAAAATGGTGTGGTCACAATACATGCCAGAGTCAATATTGTCCGGAAGTTGTGAGAGTGGGGGCGGTTTTCGGAAATCCGAAGGAAAAGTTCATATGAGGTCATTCCTAGATCCTCTGGTCTTCTGACGTCATCATCAGCGGGGGTCTGAAAAGTCTAACTTTGCAATACTAGTAATCGCGCGATGTCCCAAGTGAGGGGGAGTAGCTTGTACGACTTGGTACCATCAAAAACAAGCACACAAGGCAGTTTCCTGGTTTCCGAGAAGAAAAAAAATTACTTTTGAAATTTAAACATAGACCATGCGCTCCGGCTTGGTTACTGTATATACATTCTTAACTTGCCTTCCATGCACGTAGTGCGTCACTACGTAATGTACGACATTCAAACCAATTTGTTCAAACCATGGAGGTAGAAGAGACCTCCATGTTCAAACCACATACCATAACCTTGTGTTTTGTTCTCTATTTGTTACTTTAAACTAATTAAAGGCGCCCTAAGCAATATCAGGCCGGTAGCATTAATACTATGGCCGGAGTTTGTAGTTTGTACCAAAGGTTATTATTACTCAGTTTGCTTGTTGTTGCCAGAGGAGTTGTGACCCTGACCCCACCGCGTACTTTTGAGTTACACACGTGATACGCCAGGTGTACTGACAAGAAATTTAAGGACATTCTTGGGACGGTCCTGGATGTGTGAGACAAAGTTCACCTATCTTGCATTCCTTGCGGGCGAGGTCGGTTCCAACATCCTGCCACCGAAATGAGGATATGGCATATGACAGACAAATACTATATGGAAGACGAGGCCTGTTTCTTCAAAATCAGTCGGGATTTACTCATTTTATCACGACCTAGAGTTTGTTCACTGCATCCTTCCTTGGACCTGCTTTTCCACAAATCAAGGCTGTCATACATCTGTATCTAATATGCTGAGGAGACAAACAAACAAACAAACAAACAAATAAATAAAAGAACTGATACAGTTATCTGACGTTCGGTCTTTTTTGTACCTGAAAATTGCTTCCTGACATGAAAAGACCTAACTACACGAGTGTATGGGGAAAATACATTGAAACATGGTGTTCCGAGAGGGATTCTTCTAAATAAAATGTGCCACCATTACAAGGATACACCAATTCACATACCCGGTAGTTGTCTTTTCCCCACAAAATGAATACAGGTAACCAAAACCAAGACCTACAATTTTTAAAAAAATTGTCCACACTTGCCAAAAAAGCATCCAAGAATACAAGTCCATGAAATACTATATGTACTTATTTAATTTAAGCTAAAAGATACCTTTTATAGTAGTCATCATCTTTAGGTTACTAGTAATTATTTCTGCACTACTTGACAAGCAAGCCATAACAATGCTACACCCAGTGTCAAGTTTTGAAATTTTGCATCACAGTACGAAAACTGCAATGGTCAACAACAAGAAAAAGAAATCAGGGATTTCAGACTTCTGACAAGGGTTTTTGCAAATGTATTGGAACTAAGAAGGGGATTGCATGATGATAATGGGGTATAACAGCACTTCCTGAATCGGGCATGGTGGGTCACTTTCAGGTTTGACCTTCATATCAATCATCTGTCAAAATCACCTCCCACTCACCATGCAACAGAAAGACTTTAATACGACAGGGAGTGAGACAAAGTTTCTGCATCTGTGATTATATTTCCAGGTCCTTTTCTTATGCCATATCATTGACTTGCTCCATCAGTTTTGTTCTGTAAGGCCACACCAAGTAATATTTATGGATGACGTCCGCGCGCGCATTGATTTTGGCCTGTTCCCAGAAAAAAAACCCAAGAAATTCTGCTTCCTGTAACTATGACCAAAGAGTCACGAAAGTGCTGCAATCGCAAGATAAAGGGAAGATGGGATGAAAGGAAAGAAACAGAGCAGGACGACAACTGCTGTTCCACTAATTTATTGCTATTTTCATGACAAATAAAAGACTTGTTGGTTGTTACACTGTGTTCTCTCATTCAATTTGTGTCCTAACATTTGTCGTCCCTTATGATATTTCAAATCTAGGCATCTTGTTTTTTCGGCCCTTCTTGTTTTTTTTCCGCGCTCTCGCATTAGATTTAGGGTCTCCAGAGGACGTCATCCATAAATATTACTTGGTGAGGCCTAATACTAATAGCTTCAACTGTCACGAGTCCTTGCAGTTACATCCGGTTTGCTATACTGATGTGTGTCATCTTACAGCACCCTCCAGCATCTTCAACATGTGATTTTCTATCACCTGTTGGACTGTGGGAATGAAACAAGTAAAATCACATTAAACCAATAGTATTGCTTGCAAAACCCCAAGAGGTGGGTTGATCCAGATAAACATTCAGATCAAATCTAAATAAATGTATTCATAAAAAAATCTATCCAGAATTGGGTTCAGCTCAAATCTGGGACAAAATCTCCTGTACTGGCAGGGCTAACTGACAATCAGTTATCAAGTATGTGTGCGTGTTGATATAGTTCAATACATTAATTTTCATGTTGTGTAACCAAGAGGAAATATAAATCGTACACCTTTTATTGCTCTATCCAAGGAGATGAGTGTGTGATAAGTGAGTTCACCTGTTTTGTGTCCCAGTGCAATGGCTAACCCCAGGGGGCTCTGTCCAGATTCTGTCTCCACAGTCAGGTCTGCACCATGGCCTACAACAATAACAACACACACTCACCCACACAACATTATATTGGAGGGCAATCGCAAGAGGTAAACCGTGCTGTCCAAAAGTTTTCTGTACTATCACTGTATTGATGAACTGCCAAAAAATATAACCCTGGCATCAATGGTATTGAGATTCCGCAATCCAAGTCATGTCACTTGCTGAATTTCTCTCATAATTTAGTTACCTTCAAAAGTGTTTGTAGTCGCAATTGTTATAAATGTATATCCCATGAAAATATTGCTACTAGCTGATCAACTGCCACCCACCCATGTCAGGGACCCCTGCAGCAGTATAATCAAATACTAAATACTGAATAGAACTATATTAAACATGTGATGTAAGTCATGGAAACTGGGACTGTCAGAAAAGTGTTGAACCTCCTCGGTGTTTTTAATAAGCTTGTAATAAATGAGTTAAAAATTGCTCACAGCTTCATACACTTAACCTTCAGTGAACTACAGACAATGCCATATCTCTAAAGTTGAATTGGTTATCAGATAACCAAGTAGACGTATACACTGGTTAACTTACATAGTAGGAGCTGTACACACTTTGGGTGATTTGCATGAATGGCATACAGTAGAGGGGTTCCTCCGTTCTGAAACATGAAGGGGTCTGTAGTTACATGAACTTAAAACAGGATAGAAAATACCACCTCATGGGGATGATTAAAAAACATGGGTATGCCTAAATACCTCAACCGCCCTCAACCCCCCTCAACCGCCCTCAACCCCCCACTTCCTGGGCTAATATGCAGTGTACATGTGCTAAGAACCCTTGTTTACACTCTGTATACATTGTCTATACGATTATAAATAAAAATCACATAGTAACGTCTAAGTATTTGCGATTTTTTTCAAGTTATAACTTTTAATATATCATAAGTGGAGTTACCGTCTTTAGGGAGTGATACACCCCGCAAAATATCCGCCCTAAAGTATTGAGCGCTAAAATCCACCACCAGAAACATGATGTTTAAAGAGGTTTCCCTCTATATCTGCTGAGTTTCCGTGCTGTACAAGCTTTTTCACTTTCCTTATTTTGACTTGAAACTTACGGCACGATGCGTTCTGGCGGGCGCGACGTAAACAAACAAGATGGCGGACCCTGTTCCTCGGGCGCACGGCGCGCCGTAAAAAAACTGGTAAAACGCCAGAGTTACAGTGATTTTCCTATTTATAATTGCATAGGCAATGTATCCAGTGTATTAAAAAGGGTTCTTAGCACATGTTCACTGCATATTAGCCCAGGAAGTGGGAGGTTGAGGGCGGTTGAGGGGGGTTGAGGGCGGTTGAGGTATTTAGGCATACCGAAAAAACATGGGAAAGTTTTACTACATATTGTTCAGGTGGAACTTATTAACACACTTAACATTAATGACATAAGTTCATAGAAGTGTCAGTTTCAGCATCTGGTTGACAAAGAAACAACCTGTCACCCAAGTTATGTGCTTCAACTTGGCTCTTCAGCTCCACAATAGGTTGTCAATCTTACCTAGGGACACCCTTGTCCATATCATATTTCAACAACTATGGCATTTTCATCTGTAAGCTATTAGAGTTTGGCAAGAATATGAAGTCAAGAAGGAAGTTTTTGTTTGCTTTTATCAAGCTTTGGACAGCTGCCAGGCCCCTCCTTGACAGAGCTAAGCATTCAGACAAACAACACATTTGTCACAATTCAGGCAGTATCAGCAAAACAACCTAGCATCTGGTATCATTTAAGGCACACTGGGGTTTGTTTTACGTTACATGCATGTACAGTGTATATCTTAGCCTGGGTGCCATCCGTTTTGTAACGGGCTCTTTCGCACTCACTACCCTGAAAAAACGGGGTAGCCGTTACAAATTGGATGGCATCCAGGCTATGTATATCTGCCACTTTGAAAAAAAATGAAACATACCCCTGCAGATAAAAATGTTCATACCTGAGGGGTGTTTCATTGATTCATTTTTTGGTGGATGTATGTAACCTGGTGGATAAAGGGCAATGAAGATTGATGATACTATAGTTTGATGGGTGATACATGGTTGTATATCAATCAGCTCTGCACAGCCTGACATTACCTGTTTAGCAGTTGTTTTATCTTTTAATCCACCTAACCATGATCTATTAGGTGGTAATGTCTTGAAAGTTGGAGGAGTACCTCATTTGATATAAAAGTGAAGAATTGACAGCATCATTCTCACCCAGTCAAAGGCGTTGACATTAGCTCCAGCCTTCAGCAGTGCCTGCACAATCTCCACATGTCCCTTACAGCAGGCGAAGGACAAGGCGGTCTCCCCTTCCCTGGTAGCTCCATGCACACTGCCCCCATTCTCCAGCAGGAAGACAGTCACACCCACTTGCCCATGGGACGACGCCCACATTAGTGATGTCAATCCATTCTCATCCACTTCATTCATGTCGTAGCCTAGAAATGGAAGGAGACTGTTTTGTAAGTCTCACTTAACTGACTCTTGAGTCAAGTCTGGTTTAATGAATGATTTTTATAGCTCGGACCTATGTGGACAGTACCAGGCTACCATCTATGTTATTCATTTGTAATATTTATCAACAATGTCACTTAATATTATAGTATACCATTTTAGTATATCATAATGTTGTAGGACAAACATGTTACAGTAACATATACTGTAGAATAGAATACAGTGACATGAAAGCAAAAAAAAATGATGTATCTCAGAGTCTGTAGATGATACTGACCCTCATCATGCCTTATACTGAGTAGGGCCACCTCCCCTTGAGCTGCAAGTTGGTGAATAGTCATGTCTGTAAGGACACAGTAACACATGTAGGTCATGTGTAAAACAGAAAAGTTGGGATATTCTCTGACAAATATTTCAGACTAAAAAAACATATTGCGATTGTTTTGTTAAGGGCAAATGTCTATTATGTGCCAAACAATGGTGTCACCAGTCAAATAATATGGTGTTCATACTTTCTATGGAAGGGGTGGTAGACTTGACATTGCCTCGAGGTCTGTTGGTCATCATGTTGGGAGGCTGGCACAGAGAGAAAGATGCGTTGATTTATGCATAAAATGGACTCTCTATAAATCAAATGGACTCCTCAGAGAAATAAGCTATCTTAACACAGTGTGTCTAGTCTCGACTTTTTATCAATAGTCTAAAAAGTACAATATGAAAATGTTATATCTATTTTTTACTTTACAACTTGTACATGCAGTCACACAGCAGACCCACACAACAGATTTCTTTCTTTCTACAATTCATAGGTAAAAATTTAGAGGTAAGAATTTGGGCTGTCATTTACATACGTAGCTACAGCGTTGATATGAAGTTGTGGAAGTTCATGATTTTACGTTATATATATTACACAATTAATAGAAAGAAAATCTAATTGAAATACAAAATGTATTTCAACTCTAGAAGGTGACATTGTCCTTATAAGTAACACGTGCACAACAGCATAGGAGAACAAACCTTGATTGGAGAGAAGTTCTTGGATGGAGTAAATGTTCTTTTGGGTAGAGGAGCTGGTGAGGGACCTCGGGAAGACTCACCTACGGAGTAAGATTGAACCATCACCAAATGCAACACAATGTTAAAGGTGACATAACTTAGCAGTTTTGGAGTCTAAAGAGCATGCTTGTACTATAAAATCACCCAATAAATTTGGCTAACGTAAACTACCAGACCTCAGTCTCCCTCTGACCACTGTGGTGGTAACATGGGCAGAGGCCTGGCTAATAAGTTGACAGTACCCAAGACAAGTTACTCTTCAAGACATTTAGAAAAGAATCAACAACAGATAAAAGAATTGAAGTATGATTGTAAGAAGATAGTTGGAGTCATGAGTCCAGAATGTAATGACAACACTGGCTTGCCAGCCCTGCATAGTACACTGTAGTGTCAGACATTGGCTTCCAGTTACTTGTACAGTTCTGTTAGAGCTCCATGTTCTACATGTATACTTTTTTCTTAGACACCACAATTACAAGATATATTCCTAGACACACTTACTATCAAAGATAATTCAGCTGTGAGGAAGATACTTTCAAGTTACAAGATAAATACAGATATCTACAGTTAGACACTTTTCAAAGGGCTGTGTAGAAAGTGGAAATTTGAACACAAGGTTGGTTTTCCAGAAACTGAAAGTTGTTGATGGCAATTTCTTCATTATGTGACTTAGTTACAATTATCTGGATCATTCTGCATGGTTTGATATTGTTACTTTGAAAACCAGTACAGAAAAATATTTGAATCTGTTCAAAATAGATTGACCAGTATTATGCTAATCAGTCCCTGCTTTTGTTTCTGGTGGGTAGACAGTCTGGGATGTTTATGAGTTTATGTAGTAATTGGGGTCAATTCACTATTCAAGCTGCTAGAGAAGCCACAGTGGGGAGTACTTCCTTATTGCTATTCCCAGGGAACAGATTCTTGTAGTTGGTTAGATTCCTGAACAGCGATATACAGTCACTGACTGGTTACTGTTGTGTATATCAGCCTTGGCTGGTTGTATTTCACTACCAAACCAATACTACCTAGATACATCAGCCAAACTCAGGAAGCCCAATCACAACTTTCGGAACATATTAGTTAATG
Organism: Branchiostoma floridae x Branchiostoma japonicum; assembly: GCA_013266295.2. NCBI lineage: Eukaryota > Metazoa > Chordata > Leptocardii > Amphioxiformes > Branchiostomatidae > Branchiostoma > Branchiostoma floridae x Branchiostoma japonicum. Next base: position 23,898,034 of record CM023823.1, read on the forward strand.
TGTCAATATATTCAATGACCAAGTGGTTTGTCAAACTTATACTTATAGGACAGGCAACCTTGTCCAATGAAGAAACTTATTGAATGATATGATGAAGAATCATCTGACCTGGGAAGAGAGTGGCAACTTCTCTGTCTGCACTCCTGTCAGAGACATCCTGGTCGGGCAGGTGACTCACCTGAAGACTCTGCACCAGCTGCATATCTACCTGGCTCTGTTTACTGTTCCTGGCACAGGGGCGGGATTTATGATTTTAACACAGCATCTGAGCATGTATCACATCTTCCACCAGGAGACTACCCCCTAGTCAAGTTTGGTACTTCTTGTGTACGCTTTAGATAAGATGAAAAGTAATGTAGTCTGATGACAGCTCATCACAAACAATTGATGGTGGTAAAGATGAAATTATTACTTAATTTCTAGTGACCTTACCTATCATTGGTCCCCATGGAACACCTGGCACCTGCAGCATTTGAGGTATTCCCTGTAGGTGCAACTGTTGTGTCAGGTGTAATGTGTAGTGGCCTGCCCTTGGGACCATCCACATCTTGTGTATCCACAGAAACAGTCAACATTTGTCCTCTGGATGATGTGGAGGAGTTTGAGACTGGTACAAATGCACCTTTAGCATCCGGGCTGCCTCTAGGCAGTGTGTTTTTGTCCTTGTCTGTAGGGCTTCTATTCCCTGGTCTGATGGTTTCTTCTGAAGACCGATTCATGCCGGTAGCATTACACTGATTTGCGGTAGTATGGTCTAATCAGTTGTGGTCTCCGATTCTGAAACGTAAAAAATACAACCTATAATATACAAACACAACAAAATGAATCTACACCAATGCGGTGAACATCCTTGCTCAAACTAGTTCAGTGAGTTCACATCTTAGGCATGCTACAATGCAATTTAGGTATGTGCAGATTCATCAAGTCTAATTTTATTGAAAGGATTATAAAAGGATGTAAGGTCTGCTCTGATTGGTTGCTTTTCTTGGCTTCTGATTGGTTTCTAACAGATTAGTTTATTTTATAACAGAATTATTGACAAGATGATCGTTTTAGAAAGTTAAAAATGTGTTCCTGACAGGATTATCCTATCAAGGGTGCAGATAAAAGGATCATCCTGTCAATAGTATCGGTAGCGTTACACTATTTTTTGCATCCTTTGGGCAAAATCATGACATGCCCCCCCCATAATTTAGAATCTATAACGTTTAATCTACTATTTTTTCGACAACAAAACGAGCTTGGTGGAGAATGCATCCTCCAACCGATTCGTGTACAATCCATGTACTGTTAGAGAATAAATGCTATCTTTAACGTTACTTACTTTGCTCCAAGGTTGTTTGCAAACCACACAGCGGCAGCCGTCAGCTCAGCTGTTTTGTTTTGACGAGAAATAACCTTTCACCCCAAAAAGGTCACACCTAAACGCTAAAAAATACAGTTGTCTGGGAATTAGATCATCACATTACTTTCGAATATCAGATTTATTGACGAAAAAATATTTAAATCGCATTTGAATGTCCCTATATTGTGGCAGGTGCACAGCTCAGGATTAACTGTTACGTCGTGGTTCTGGTAAAGGATTTTACGCCTGGATGCTGCCATTGGAAAATCAATCCAATCCTCTTCAAGCAGATGTTGGGAGGTCGTTCAGGTTCTGGTATGAATAGAGTACTAGTCTAACATACTATGTCTAATACTAGTAACGTTAGGTCCAAGAAAAGAGGTCTGAGGCGTTGCTGGCGGGAATCAGAAAATAGGCTAACCTATGAATGAATGGTGAATCAAAAACCCCCTTGGGAGGGTCTGCATGCTCTTTTCCGTAAGGCGTAGGCGGGCCTTTTAAATTTCCCGTAATTCGTAGGGAAGTTATTTTATTCAGCGTAATTCGTAGTGAGGAGGTGAAAATTTTGCGTAAACTTTAAGCGTAGCCAGTGCATTTCACGTAAAGCGTAATCGAGCCAAAAAATTCCCCGTGAATCGTAGTTCAGACTCCCAATTTTTCGTAGGCCGTAGTGGATGAACTTGCGGTTGACCTGTTGGGTCATCCTTGTACGCATGATTTGCACGTAAAAAGTTGCAGAATATACCGTTTCAGAGGGTCAAGATTTCAAAATTTTCCCGGGGAAGCATGCCCCCGGACCCCCCTAAAATGTATGCAATGAGTCACGCCTTCGGCGCTGCAGTAAAATATTATTTTGCCCCCTCCCATAGAAGTAGAGTCGCTTTGCTGCCGTCTCTGCTTTCCTTCTCCCATCTGGGTCCGGGTGTGGTGCACGATGGCTCGACCACATAACGCCCGTGATGGTCTGCATTTTATCACATTCTGGGTCCATTCTGACCCAGTATCAGTGCAATTTGGAGTCGTGACAGTGTTTAAAACAGCGAAGTCACTGATGTAAATCAGTTGACAAACAAAATAGACCAGTCAACTCTGCCTGAATTCGAAGCGAAGCGCCAGAATTTAGCGTAAAAACGTTGCCGGCCTTCTTAAATTTTACGTAAAGCGTTGCGGGCCTCGATGAATTTAGCGTAAAGCGTAATCAGGACCCCCCATGCAGACCCTCCCTCGGGGAAACACGATAGCGGCAAAAGTAACGGGACCGGTAATACCTGACCTTACCTAGCCCATTTTTTGTGACCTAGATATTACATGCTCAATGCTCAAGTGCTTTATACTCTCCCCCAACTGCAAAGGTTGGTATAACGTTAGTTCACGACTTCAGAAGGATTTCCCTTGCCATGCTCGCTATTGGGTCAGCCCTGGCGGAAAGATTAGAGATTTAGGATCATTTAGGCAGCGACAAGGAGGCAGAGACATCTGGACATAATTTGTTAGGATTGTTTTTTCCCAGCAGAAAATTTCACTACTCTTCCTAAGAATCACCCCCCACAAACAATCTCAATCAGGCTCAATGTCGCGTTTATGTACCTGGGTGTTATTGCTGGTGATGAAATAAATAAACTGAACTGATATCCATCAAATAGTGATTGTAAATCACCCGGGGGCGCTGTAGTAATAGCCTCTACTAGGTCCTACTAGGGTGAGTAGAACATGCCGGGGGAGTTGACCCGCTCAAGGACTGCACTCCTTTATAGCGCCCCAATTTCCCTGGCATGTTATCTGTCTGATTTCGGCCAATTTCTACTCTGTCCAGTCGCTTCTGAAGCCAGATAGAGGCTAGCTGTAGTGCCTAGTGCTGCGTACCGGTTCGCTGGACCGGTTCAGGACCGGACCGAATGTTTCGGTTCAAGTCCAAAAAAACCGAAACGTTGAGAACCGGTTTTGGACTTGTTAAAAAAATAGCACTAACATACATTCCAGTGTTTAAAATACCCGGTCTCGCAGTCTCGCCGCGCAAGTAATTTTTTCTGTGCGAGACTTATTCCGAAAGCCAGGTTGCCCGGAGCGCAAGTTATTTTTACAGCGGCTGGGTTTACGGCCAGCGGCCTCTGAAATGCCGCGGTCCGGCCTGCTTGATCTCGCCCCGGTCTGCTTGCGGTAACAACGACCCATTTTCCATTGAGAAATGTTCCTTGAGAAGTTTCGTCCGTAGTCAAGTTGCTTTAATGCGCCTATAAACGCAAAAATTCATCCGAAAAGCGGCAGTGATCGGCCGGGACGGACGAAAACATTAGCGGCCATCTTAATGCTCGCGAACTCACGTTAGATCTCGCAAAAACACGCGAGGAATACGCAACGCCCCTAGCGACATTGGTGAGACTGCAGCCTAGTGCAGCACTGTGCAGGGTTACAGATATCGGTAGAGAGCCGATAATGAAACAAATTAAATCTAGCACCGCGTTTCCACCGCTATTTTATCTCTTGGGGCGAAATTAAGTACTTCTTTGCTGTTGTTGCTATAAAAAAATGGTACTATTAAAGCTAAAAAAGATTTTTTCTTAAATTATACACTGTATAATACTAGTAGCTTAATAATATGTGTTTACTACTGAGTATAATAATACAGTATTCATTGACTCATGATTATGAAACACCCATATTAGTAATTAGGTCTATATACATTGCATTTGTAGTTCAGCAGTCAGCTCAAATTAATCCAAGGCTTTAGGTAGGCAAGTTGCTTTGCTTACATCATGCCATGGGTTTAGGTCCGGACTTGCAAGTCCGGACCTGAACCTAAACCTCTGGACTCGAGTCCGGACCTGAACCTGAAAATTGGTTTAGGTATGCAGCACTAGTAGTGCCGGTGGAATACAATGTCTGATTTTAATATGTCTCGGTACCCCTGAATTTGCATGGCTCCAAATGCGCAAACCAAAGCAAAAGCGAAGTGGCGGCATTTCTTAGAAGGCCTTAGAAAGTTCGGGAAGGCAGTTCCAGACTCCACGTGGCAGGATAAAGTTATTTTTTGGTGACCAATCACAAATCGCAACTTTGACAAGTTCTGATTGGACGGGATTATACAGCTCGCGCTGTGATTGGTCAGAGGATCATCTTCACTTGCACCCTCTAAACTCAGAAGTCCAAAATGGCGTCTGTGGGCAAGAGTCTGTTCGTGTTTCTCTGTCTTGTATCTTCCATTGTCTTTGTTACTCCAGATGAACTTCCAGAGGACTGGCCTCCTAAAGACGAGAAGTTCAAGTACGAGGCAGATGGGCTGTATTCTGAGGATTTTGACCTTGAAATTGGCAAGGGGCTGAAGACATTCGAGAGGAATCTGGTAAGTCATTTTGGTGTATAATTTTTGAGTGCTATAACAACACAAGGATTCCACTTCTTCTACCTTCTCCGCTTGTACTATGAGCTCGAATCTGGAGTAAGAGAAAACAGCATATTTTTACTACACATGGCATGTGTCCTCGGTGTAACTTGTTATCGATAGGAAAGGGGACAATAGCATCAGATTAAAAAGATAACGGTACCGCCGACCCGGCCAAGGACGCGGACGGAGGTTTAATGTTGATATTTATAACGTTGTAGTGTTATATATATATACCAGTTTCCGATGTGCAGTGTCTTCATAGTACAGATTGTTATTTCAGTACAATTTGTGCCATCAAGAATCTTCAAAATTTTTAGAACAGCCCCTCAAGTACTTGGTGTAATTAGTTCCACAAGTGACATTTGCATACTGACTGCAGGGAGCTTTTTTCATAATCACAGCAAGTCATGCATGCATGCATACATGTGTCTGGCCAGTATGCAAATGTTAGTTGTGGAACTAATTAAACCAATTATGCAAATCTTGAAGGCTATTCAGTCTAGAGTTCCATCACCCCATACCTTTGCAAAAAAATCATATCCCTGACTTGCATAACAATAATGATGTGCCTCCTGTATAAGATTTTTACTAAAGAAATTACAGTGATTCATAGTTAGGCAGGCATATTCTGTTTACATTATTCATGTCTAAATTGGATGGGTACCAGTAGGGGGTTGTGAATTGAACCATGGAGGTAACCTTCATACTCCTACCCTTGCTGCTGCACCGGTTTTGGGCCAGAAAATCTTGCTGGAAATATTTAAGATATGGTAATGTCCTTCAGCAGAAAACTGTTGAATAGTCATGTAGGAAAAGGACAAAATTTATTATTTAGAGCTTGTTGATTTGATTTTTGATGTTTGATCTGATGCTGGTTCATTCCATATTTTCCTGTAGTGTAACTGTAGTGTTAGTTTTAATATCAAGTTATATATTTATCCTATAGCATTCAAAGTAATAATACTATTTTATGACATGTACACATATTCTAATGCATCCTTACAAGTTTATCAGCTTTGCAACTCTTTGATTTCAGGATGATGTTTTCACATGCAGACTTTCCTATGAGATTCCAAAAGGAGAAACAGAGGTATGTTTCGAGAAGCAAAAGCCTTTTTATTTGAATATGCACTCGCCACTGTGTGATGTACAGGCATTCAATCACATCAAAGCAAATATCTGTTGATACTTGATAGCCACTGAATAAGAAGCAAAACTGTTTCTACACTAGAAAGTTGGTAGATGCAATAGTGATGAATATATGGTTTACACATGGTTTACAAAAACATGTTATGTTGTTCCTAGGAAAATTGTTCTCAAAGTGAAAGTAATGATAGAACTAAGAAGGATGTTAATGAATGAATGAAAGACCTTTATTGTACGTTCATGCCACGACGGGCAAGGTACAGGTCAAGACTTCACAAACACATAACAAAAAATATTACAGAACTACTTAGTTATACATACATAGGATCATATAAAGGTACTAAACTAGGCTAATACAAAGGTGTTCTAGTTACTGAGCTAATACAGAGTGGTCAACTTCTTCTCGCTTCTTTGTACAATGGTAAATGTGGGAACAGAACATGTTTGTAATACAGGGTTTGTCTAGACGCATCAAAAATATAAATTTATCGTTTGCATTTAGATATACAGTAACAACAGAGATATAATAAAGCAAAGACAATTACACAACTGTACTGTACCTTGTATAATACCAGGATAACAAAAGGAAGATTTGAATTTTTACTAAAACAGTATTCTGTTGGCAGGAATGGCGCGTTACAATGTCTCAGAGCCCGGATAAAACAGCCTATTCCTGCATCATTGAGAGGTAATATTACCTTTCTTCTGACAAGAGGGTCAGGTATTGACAACGTCATTGTTCCTTTTCTTTCAGACATGGAGGTTTACACTAAATACAGCTGCGGACAAAAGCTCATATTCTTGCTTCGCAGAGAGGTATATCATAAAGTCACATTTCGCTGCTTGCAACACATGTTTTTTCTGATGACCCTGCACGTGTTAGATAACCTGAGTGATGGCTTTGTGGTGCTGTTGATTGTAGTCAGATATGGCTTCCTAGGTCTTGAATGAGAGAGTTTGTTGAAATTTCTAAATCTGCTAGAGAATATAGACCCCGTTTACATTCATTTTTCCTATCCGAATAAATGAGCTATCCGAATAGAAAATAGTCTATTCGAATAATTTTTGGAGTGTGAACGCTCCAAATCACTTAGATTTTGCCCGAATCGATTCCAAAATAATCCACCTCGCGAGGTGGTTTGAGACACTTGCGGCGGATTCGAATCGGACGAAACCGCGAATGTGAACGCGAAGTGAATAGGATTTGCTGGCGTGACGTCATACATCCGGGTACGCGTCGCGCGAAAAACACTTCATCCCACGCTAGATTGTTACTTCATCCCACGCTAGATTTTTGCTTTGATTTTAACCACCGCGAATCGTCAAATGTCCGGAAAAAAGAAGGGGTCCGCCTCCACATGGACCCATGACGAGACGAAGCTACTGCTTTCCTTGTGGGGCCGGGAGGAAACGCAAAACAAGCTGGGGAAAGCTCACAAGAATAAGGATATCTACGATGACATTGCACGCGGCATGGCCGAGCGTTGCCTCCTCTCAGCCAAAGCCCGACGGCCGCGCTCCCTTCCTCGATTACAGATCAGTTTCCACAGAAATAGCAGCACCAAAAGCTGGGGCATACTTATTCCCGCCATCTTGTGGTTGACCTCAACCTCTGACCTCTAGCTCTGACCTTTGACGAGCGCCGCGTAGCGATATTCCCTGAAACGCCAAGCGAATCGCTTCAATCCCCTCGCGTGCGGACGCAATTCGGATCGGCGAAAGCAGTGCGAACGCTCTGTGGATTCGTTGTCGATTCGGATAGACTATTTTCTATTCGGATAGCCCATTTATTCGGATAGGAAGAATGAATGTAAACGGGGTCTTATTGACTGAGGTGGCTCCTTCAACAATTCTTGCCTCACAAGATCTGTATCTACTAGTGTCAAATTCTATATTGATTTTATGTAACATAATTACTAAGACATTGCTTGTTAGTACTGGTACCATGTCACAGTTTCCTCACTCTATTTCTCCATAGGCCTGGCCCCACCAATTCTGAGCTCAACTTCAAGCAGTTCAAAATGTCCCTGATAGGAGTCAATGAGATCAACTATGGAGAGGCATATGTAAGCAAGAGAGTTCTTTGTATGACATAACATAGATTTTCATTATTAGCAATGCTGCATTTAGTCCACATGCCCATGTACTGGTTCGTACAAATATGTCATGACGTTGAAATGATAGCTTTTAAAGCATTCCTGATGTCATGTAGCACGTCGGCAGAAGTACTGCGCCTACGCGAAACCCGTGATGTATTGTGCATAGCACTTCGGCAGAACGTCTCATATAAGGTCGAATTCACGTATATAAGGGTGACATCCCGTCTGTAGTTTTCAAATGTTGTGAAGAAAAAGATATGGTCTGCGGTCTGCAACAGGCAAAATTCTGATGCAACGTTGACCAAAAATCCAGCAAAAATCCAGGTTTTGCGCAGGCACAGTGCGTTCTGCCGACGTGCTATGTCATGTGATGTAGAGGAAAAAGTAAAATGTGTCCATCTTGAATTACTCATGATATCCCATTGTGCTTGAAACAGCCTCTTAGTTATCAGTGTTCGAAATACTTTTTTGAACCAGGTAGCACAGTGTGCACCTTTGAGTTCAGCGGTACATATTTTCAGGTTGCATGGTGCGCTACCTGAGTCAAGGAGCAACTAGCGCACAAGAAAATCAGGTAGCAATTGCTAGTGTGCTAGTGGGTATTTCGAACACTGGTTATATTTGAATTTTGATACTTCATTGATACATACATGTGGGCACTGACACTTTCCTATGTGTATTTCAGGGTGAACCTTCTGTGGCACTACCAGCAGAGGAGTACATGGTAGACAAGGGCAAAATGGAAGGTAAAATATCAATGGATTAGTCCTGAATGTCCATTATATGATGACGCGTGAATAATAACCTCATGCGGAATTTTCCATTTTGAAATTACCTCCTTCCATTATGCCATAATTGACTATTGAAATGACCTCTATGAAAAACTTAACTCAATTGTGATTTAACTGTGCAAGAATGTAGCAAACAACTGTACCATTGTATGTGTACAATAGTGGGGCTTTTGCTTCTTGACCAATCTGCCAATGGAGTTACATGTATATGAGCATTGGTAAAACTTTTCTAAATGATCTCCCAATAAGGTGTCCTTGCTGTTTATGATAAGACCTGATCACACTGTTGAGAATGTCTAATTTAATCACCCTTTGACCATAGCTAATACTACAAATGTCTGTGTAAGAAAACCAATGTTCATGTCTTTACCACAAGACTCTTCAACTGTTATTTGCTGACTTTGCCGGTCCATTTCCCCTTGCACGTCAGTTTCTGCAGTGCATGGAAAGTTCAAAGGTCATATCAGCAGAATGCTTGGAGTTGGAGGTCCCCACATTCACCATGAAGAACTCTAAGGCAGTGCGTTGTTTTGTTTGAATGTTGATGTTAATAATAACAGACAAACTGTCTCCTTGATGGGGGAAGCTATTTATAGAGAAACATGGATTGGACTTTGATTTGATTGGCCAGGAAATTGATCGGCTGGCTGATGATTTACAGAGCTATCAATTTCTTATCTATGCAGCTGTGAATGTTTGATCTTTGCTAAATGTTGTGCATGTTCTGACCTGCCACTTGTCTCCTTGTATTAGTTGCATCCTTACCAGGAAAGTTCAAAGGTCATATGAGCAGATTGTTTGCTGTGGCACTTTTGCACCATCCACATGAGGAACTTTAGTGCAGCATGAACAACTATGTGCACCCGCTTCTTCCAGGTGCAGGAACAAGCCTACTTTTCAAAGTGTTGTCAACCCCCACCCTTCTGTCTAACCTCATAACCTGTACAAAGTTGGTGCCAAAGGACTACCACAGTTGGGAAAAGATTGAATAATCCTCCCCAGAATGTCAACAATAATCACCCCCTTGAAGACACATAATATGATTATCTTCTCACCATAGCTATCCTAATCACGTGAAACCTGTCAGAAAATGTGGCAGCCATGACCAATCATGCTGTTTATTAAAACTTTCTTTAATCCACAGTGAACCAAATTCAGTTTGATATGATTTACCTTTGCCTCCTCTAAATCCATGCTATTGAAAACAATTGTATAATATGCAGAAAAGTCCCTGCCCAAGATAGAAGACAGTTTGTTTGTATTTTCTTATGCAGAGAGAGATGAACAGATTGTTTTCACTGTTACAAAATGCTAGTAGTTCCTGCCTGCTTCCATCTCAGCATTTTTCTGAAGTTAGTGTCTAAAGCATCAGTTTCCTTTAGTTTTTTTTATGATGCTTCTTTACTTATTCCGAATCAGGAGGAGTCAAGGAGAACCAGTCGAAATGAAAAATTTCCAAAAACGCACTCTGGTTGGAATTGCAAATGGGCCTAATACCCCTGCACACAAAAGGTGGAATGCCGTCAGAATGAAAATTTCATGTGTTCTTCAAAATTCGGCGTGTTGTATTCAGGCCGGGCCCATTTCGGTTCTCCATTGAATGTGATCAGATTGTTATGATGAACACTGTTTGAATGCTGTAAGATTACTAAGAATATCTAGAATGTTGTCATACTACAGTTAGAATACACTTTGAATGCGCTTTGATATTTTTCCACTTTGAATTCACCTGGTCAAAACATTCAAGCTGGCCACAAGAATGTGCACAAATATTTGGAATGTAGTGAGAAATTCTAGAATGCACTTCAAATATACAGAATGACAAATAATTTTCATTCAGACATCATTCTGGTTCATTCTGCCTCTTGTGTGAAGGGGGTATTATCTGGAATATGTCCAGAATGGCAGGGCAGGATATACTTGAGTATCTTGTGGCAGTGGACAGTATGACAGTTCATCTCTCTCTGCTGATGGCATGTTTCTTTGTACAACCAAGGAGGTCATATTTTTCAAGATGTAGCCTCCTTGGTACGACTAATATTCCAAGCATTATTAGTTGTGTTGTCCAACTTCTGAACCTAAGGCCACACCAATTTAATTTGTTGCTTCTCGGATTCGCCTCTTCATTTTTTTCTGATTTGCAAAAAAAAAAAAAGATTCTGGTTCTGAGTCAACTCAAAAATGCTCATATTTTGGCCCCAACAAGTGAAGAAAGTCCTTTTCTTCCTAGTTGTTAGAGTTTTTCCATCTATCAATGCAGTGGTTTGATTAAAAATTAAAAATTCAATGTTTAAATTTTAACCCAGCCTTCTATGTTGACTACATGACTCCTATCATAGCATTTGGGGCTATAATAGGATGCCCAGGCCTGTTTTTTTTTTTTTTTCGCCCTGTCGCTTCATATTTTTCCTGAAAAAATCCGAGAAGCAACAAATTAAATTGGTGTGGTCTAAGCTTTAGTCTAAAGTCTTTCAGAAGTTGGTGCAAATAAGCTGAAGGGTGCATGTCTGCATGACATTTTAGACGTTCCAACCATTTTGAAATGTTGTCTTGCAGTGTTATCACTTGAAGGATTCAAAGGTCACTTGAGCCGTTTGCTGGCTGTTGCACGCCCTCACCGTGCTCATGAAGAGCTATAACGCCATCTACTGACCATAACAGGCACAGCATGTGAGACACTAACCCTCATCACTTACAAAACTTGCATTGCCTGTGGAAACTTCAAAATACATATGTACTAATTATTACTGATTGCAGCCAATATTTTTTTAAATTTTCTTAAAGTTAGTTGAAACCTGTATTTGATTTCTGCTTTTTACATTCTCAGGCTTTTAGAAAATACAATTGTCTCATTGGCAGGTAAAAACATATTTTCAAGCTTTTCTCAGTGACCTCATTTCTTTACACAATCTTAGTTGAGGACACTGCATTAAGACAGTACTAGATTTTATATTTAATGAACTGTATCTTCTGCATTTGCAGTGTCATCTCGGCGAGGCAAGTTCAAGGGTAACCTCAGTCGCCTGGTGGCACTAGGCATACCCCATCAGACCCATACTGAACTGTGATGAGACAATATCATGCTTTTCATCCCTTGATTTTAGAGGAAACTATTGTGTTGAATATATGGTTGCAGTACATGTTGCACAACTAGCTGTAGTAGAGGTAGTATTTGTAACAGCATTTTGTGAGATATTTAGCAGTTTCTGCAATTGTTTTGGTGTCATTCATTCTGTGGGATCAGCAAGGGAACACTACCTCACAACCAAAGTAACTTCATCAGCTTCACAAACCAGGGTCTTATTTTCCATCTTTGTGCTAGCCTAGTACTGCAGTGAGACATTAACAAAAAACTCTTAATTTCCTTAACATCCCGTCCTTGCCACAAAAGTCTTAATTCCAAATATAATGCCTCATTACATTTAAACTTTTCTGCTTATTTCTTGGTGTTGACTATGATGGTGCTTGCTGATGTTGATGATAATGATGTACACAAATCTCAAAAGCCATATGGATATAGAAACTTCGTAACAAGTTAGTCAAGTCTTATGATGCAGTTTTTTTTACTAACTCAGAGACTCTTTCCTTAAAAAATACTTTGTACATGTAGTTGATGTGCAGGTGTAATGTAGATCCTGCAGCAGTCAGAAACTTTTTTCTACACTATTTCTATGTCTATTTTTGTAGTCCAACAGAAAAATTAACATAGTTGTGATACTACAATGCCTGTCATAGCATGTTTTTTTACAGTTGCTACATAATGTCATTGGCTGTTACTGGCAAGACCTACAGAATATGATAAGGATTCAGGGTCTTCATATCTAGAAATCTACATGCTAGTTGACCACATTAATGAAAATAACTGATAGTTTAAAGTACAGCCTGGTAGAAAAACATTGCTTCAACATGTACTGTTCACTTCTTCATTCTCTTTTTTTTAAACTTTTTTTAAAAATAAAATTGTCACTGTTGAAATGATCTGGGCTTCTTTCTTTTTTAGGAAGATTTTTTTTCCAGAAATTTGTCTTACTTAGTAACAGCAATCTCTCTATGACTATGTGGGTGACTTGTTAGTCTTTGGAATACATGTTACTGATGAAAAATTCCGTTCCAACAAAATTTAAAAAACAGCAATATCGGAAGTTTTCAGTCAGATAATGGCATGGTTATTGGTCTTTGGCAATCGCTGAACAGACCCCCAGAATTTGGACGGAACCCCTACACACTAGTATTTTCCCACGTATTTAACAGAGGACTATATACGGCTGTATCTTTCAAGACAATGGTTTGTGTCCTGTTTCTCTGACCATGAACAAGTTTTATCTGTTGGCAAAGGATGACATCTCAGCAGTTTGCACAGACTTGGGCTTGACCCATTTGCTACTTGAGTGCGTGAACTGACCCTTTGGTCACTAGGAATACAGGCTGACAACTCATCCAAAAGTCAAAGAGTTCTGAGAAAGGGCGGTCGAACAGAGCTCCCAACACGACGCCCTCGATCGCCTGGTCGATCCACGTAGACCCATCCTTTTCGTTCTTCAGGTTTACTTGTACCTCTGGTGATTCGGGCTGTTCAGGACTTGTCATCGGTTCTGGTGATCTCCTTTGTAAGGGCCTGTTGGTACAGTCATTGGGCATTCGGGCGTTGGACAATGCAACATGTTCATCCAGTCCACATTTCGTGTTGCTTCGCTCGGGGTGGTTTCCAGGTTGGCCCGCACCATTCACAGGACTTCGTTTGGACTTACTGCCGTCTGCCTTTTGTTTTAAAGGAGGTACAGGCGAGGTGAATGTTGCAGTAACGTTTGGCGGCAGGATCGATACCGGTGAGGAGATGTTGGGGCGGGTGGAAGATGATTCCGCTTGTCCTGTAAGTAAAGACACAAGAAGAGGCAGGGAACTTGAAATGCACGCATCCGGCGATGTCGCTGGTGGATTCTCATCCTCTGGTCGGTGCTGCGGCACAGGCGGCTGGCAGGCAAACTCATCTCTCCCGATTTGGCTTCTGTTTCCTATGCTCTTCGTACAACCCTCTGCCATTCTGTTAGCTATAGAGGGACATTGGCACACTTGAGGCCCGTTAGACGAAGGAGGCAACTGATGATGTAAGTCTGTTTTAGCTCGAGAATGTGTTTGATTCCCAACAACATCCTTGTCCCTGGTCAGGTACTCCCGTAATTGGACACATTCGACATTTCTCTCTTCCTGTGGCTCAACGGCACCCCTGCATTGCACTACCATTGGTCTTTCTGCGATCCTAAATGCACGGATGCCATGAACAGGGACGATAACATTACCTAAAGGTATAAGCACAGTATGCTTACTTGTGTCGGCGAGAAAGACGTTCATTGATGTCTGACCATCCTGCACGGCGGTTCCATGACGACGTGAGTCGCTTACCAATACTGGATGATCGTGCTGCAAGGTTACCGATGGACTGTCAGTGGACACCCAGGGCTGTACATGTAAGCTAGGTGAAGCCATCCCCAACGGCATTGTCCTCGCGTTACCTTCACTTCGGTCCGCACTGCTTCTGATGTAGGCAACTGGCTGGCGATTTTCTTCCGCAGCAATTATCAGTTGGGTAGGTTCCCCTAAGGAACTACTGTAATGTGCGCTTTCTGCGACATTTTGTCGAAGACCTGAGACGTCCTGGGTTGAGGCAGGGGAGAAACCAAGGAAGGGTTTTGCGAAGAGTTGTGCTTTGGGACCATTTCTTGAAAGTTCCGCACACTCCTGTTTGAACTCTAGCCCGTCACACACTGGTTCCTTGCTGAAGCCTGAAATGTTGGCACTTTCGGTGCAAGTGGACAGATTTGTCATCTGGATGTCATGGGAAGACACTAACCGTCCGTTGTCATTTCTTGCTGGTTGAGTTTGAGAATGACCGAGTCTTATCCGCTTTGCAAGAGGTTCTGTGCCAATGCTGCGTCTGCATTTCTGACTGTTGTTGAAGTACGCGACCTTGGCACTACTCCCAGATGCCGAAAGATCGAGAGGTTCTTCATCTATCGGCCGGAGGTAACCCAGCTTGTCGGCGGGGTTCGTTGAGCCGATGCCTGGTCGGACAGACATACGTTCCGGAACGGTCACGTATTCCTTGTCAATATTTCTCATCCTGTGCGTGTATGTTGAGCTACCATGGTCAAAATTGATGAAGTGCTGCTGTGGCGGCCAAAAACCCACTGGCCGCCCCGGCTGCCAGGGCTGCATTCCTCCATGATAGGAATGGTTAGTTGTGAATGCTTGGTTGTGTGATGCCAGTCCGTGCATTGTGGAGACGTGGGTGGGCTGCATTTGGTCGGGGAATGTGGGAGTCCTTGCATTCAAAGCATTTGTACGTGTATAGATGCTTTCGGAGACCGTTGACCTACATCGGTACAAACAGTCCGGACAGAAACATGTTTCCCTACCTCTAGATATCTGCGAATCAGGCCGAAAGTCCACGAAGCCTGGTCCTGCCACACATCGGTTCGGTAGCTGTGGTATCGATCCTCCAGGTCCAAACCTACTGCTTTGCATTTGGAATGACGCCGTTTCCGCTGTGATTAATGGAGTTCTATCCACGGGTACATACGGAGTTACATGTGGATGGAAGCCTGTGTAGAAGTTTCTGGTTGGTCCAGTGTCTTCAAGCATGTTGTTAAAAGACTCCATATCCGTGGATGAATTTTCCCTGTAAAGTGGAATGGAAGTGGTCTCGGTTCAGAAAATCTTGGCATCCAAGTCGCCATTTCAGTACAAGTTGCACCAAAACATAACCATATTAGAAACCGCGCCATGACGCATGCAGGGTGGGGCTCTTTTACACATTGTCTTTGCTCCAGACAGTACGCAATCCAGACACAACACACTCAAGTCAAGGTCGTTGGCCGGGCGTTGTATATATAGACTTACATGGTAAAAAAAGGTGGAAACTTTCTTTCGGTTGATCATATCTCCGTTGTTACTTTATAAATTTTGTTGTATCATACATGATTCGAAACTTTGTTGGAGGTATTGTATTGAATGTGTTTATTAACACATGTGTCTTTGCGCATTTGAATGTAGTAGCGTGGCAGGAAGGGGGTGGATTTGTAACCGTAGATTGACAAGTTGGCTGTCGAAATGTAATCTCCAAGCAGATTCGGTGGGGTACGTGGGGCCAGCGTTGGATACTGTCGGCAAATGGATACAGGCAGCACGTCGGCAGAACGTACTGCGCCTGCGCACAACCCTGATTTTTCACGTTTTTCGTTGGATGTTTGGTCAACGTTGCATCAAAATTTTGCCTGTTGCAGACGATATCTTTTCCTATACAACATCTGAAAACTACAGACAGGCTGTTAACCTTATATGCTCTAAGAATACAACCTTATATGAGACGTTCTACCAAAGTGCTATGCACAATGCATTACGGGTTTCGCGCAGGCGCAGTACGTTCTGCCGACGTGCTGATACAGGCGGCCAATATAAAGTCCCCTTGCCCCACCGAATCTGCTTGGAGATTAGTCGAAATGGTCTCCCCTCAGGCTGGGAGGAACTGAGTCCATCCACACAGTTAAGGGATATAATTTCTATTAATCAAACTACTCGTGCGATATAGAGCCTTGAATTCGACGCTGAAATAGAATGCTGTAAATCTTGCTATGTTCGCGGTGGTTTTATGTTCACGGTGACCTGTTACCGCGAAATCATGAGACTTGATTATTTAGTACATTTATTTAGTTCTTAAAGTTTTTTACATGGTAAAAACGTGTTAAAGGGAAAAAATGGTGTTAAATGTAAATCATGACACTGCGAATATGTGTATTGTGTTTCTACTGCACTACAGAATTGTTTCAACCGCGAACTGTGAAAACCTCCCCTCCTGCCGTGAATTTGGATCCCCGCGGAAATAAATAAATTAACAGTAATAATGAATTCTTCTTTTGAAAAAGGAAAACTAAAGATTTGGGGTACTTTTTACTTTATCGCAGCTTTGGGTGGATTGACCTTTGATACTTCGGTTTGCCAACGTGCAGTGACCGCGAGTGTAACATCGTATGACGAAGCACGGGCTGCACGTTTCACAATAATACTAGTAACGCATTCAAATTAAACTCGCGTGTACGTAACCTGAATGACCTGCCATCCGGGTTAGGGTAAGCTGCTTCTGACGAGCTAGGAAGGCAACAGAGTCTACTAACTCGCTGGAAGCCATTTATTACAAAACTGTGGATCCTGGTGCTTTTCGTCTGTTTGTATAATATCCACTCACCTTGCATTTATTTCTCGTAGTTTACAAATGTCAGGTTGCATGAAATATGTCCAAAAGGAGCTCGAGGCAATAATGTTCCCAGAAAAAACACCGTCACCAACTCACACACCTTGGCCATTACTTTTGATTCGAATAAAACTGTAGGCATCTTACTATACGGTTATGTACTGTTGTAGATGAGCACTGTTCACCCTTTACGTCCTCGGTGCTCTAGTTAAGCCATAGAACCAGATTGTTGTCATTACGTATTTAGAGCACGTCGGCAGAACGTACTACGCCTGCGCAAAACCCTGATTTTTTTACGTTTTTCGTTGGATGTTTGGTCAACGTTGCATCAAAATTTTGCCTGTTGCAGACGATATCTTTTCCTATACAACATCAGAAAACTACAGACAGGCTGTCAACCTTATATGCTCTAATACAACCTTATATGAGACGTTCTGTCAAAGTGCTATGCACAATACATTATGGGTTTCGCGTAGGTGCAGTACGTTCTGTCGACGTGCTCGTATTTAGTCATGATAAGACAGTGGCGTCCCCATGATACGACAGGTGAGTTGTTGATGCAACGGCGGAATGTAGGGCACTGAATTGTCACCTGTCGGTCACTTTTTAGGGGTCAACACTTAACTCATGTCTAATATAGAATACTTCCTCCGGCCGGATAAGAATTTTTTTTCATTTCTTTCAAAAGGTTGTACCTGGTCGTGAGAAGTTTCATTTTTGGTAGAACCTACTTTGAGAAATGTCTAAAACAACACGCCTAAAAGTGACAAAAATTGCTTCTACTTACATGATGTGACGGACACAACGATTTCCGCGACCAAGCAGTTCACTCCTCCGCCAATATATATACTAGTATCTCTTCCCTCTTCTCACTCGTGTGTCACCTTCGTTGGGACATGGGATACCTTGTCTTTCCAGTCAATAAAAGTTGGAATAACTCAAAATAAGAAGCTGTATTCAATACTACCTTCTAGATAATTTACAACATGTGATGCACTGAGCGAGCAGAGACTATAGTTTGAGTCAATTGATCTATCTCTGATGGTATATATACCCTTAGGGACGACACATTCATTTCTGGGGGTGAGGTGCAATAGCGATTTTTACAGCGTGCTTTGCACTTCCTTACTAAAAAGTCAATCCGGCTAAATATCTAACAAGGACATTTTTTCATCAAATCACATTAAATCACATTAAGTCACACAAAAGACTGAGTCATTAGAAAAGTTACACCCCCTTCCGACATGTATTTACCCAATGATCTGACAGGTAAACTTACCTAGGTAAAGCCACTTCATAGCGCCGCTGGGGTAAATAGTGCAAAGTCCAGTGTGTGTGTTTGCCCATGCGCCCTGGAAATCTTTCTTCACGGCATAGATAATTGAGCTGGAATTTACCGGCCGAGACTTGTACAATGTAACCCCCTATACTACTGCCCTTTGACACCGTTCCTTATTTGACCTAATCTAGATCTATTCTCAACATTGTTCTCTAAAGGAGATGCAAGAAGAACATCATTTTACTCCAGATTGTGTTCTATGTGATCTTGACAAAATGCACTTGACATCTGTATCCAAGCAAAGTTTCTTCACGTGGGGGAATTGTCATACTTGGCCTTACCCTTTATGATACTTGTAATTCATCAGTCACTGAGAAGATCAATCCGGCAAAAATCTGAGGCCGCTCTCCTGAGAAGAAGAAGGTCCCGTGCTCTTGACAGAGCATAGGGGTGGTGCCCATTTCTGTAGCCCTTGGGCGACACACAGTTGTGCAAGGCACTACAGCAGGGGGCTGGTCCGCTGGTAGTGCTGTGTGTTTGACCTTCCCACACTCATATGTGCTGAGTGCTAAGCAGAGAAAGAAGTGTGTACCATTTTTAAAGTCTTTGGTATGACCCGGCCGAACCTCACGACCTCCCGGTTACAAAGCGAGCACTCTACCAATTGAGCTATTGCACCGGTACAGGTGTTATTGCTCTCCTGAGGTCGTACGATATTTGTCCCAACTCAGGACCCAGTGCAGTGTCCCAATATCCCTACGCCGGCCTATTTACAAAAGGCCCAGGGAGAGCAATTGGCTATGAGCCATGGTTTTACAACTTTATGTCCCATGTCGAAAGTGAATTGTGGAAAACTACACTGGTCGACTGCGGTCCAATTAGTTTAATTTTCATTCGATTAACCACCAAGCATACAATAAAGGGTTAATGCACCGCCCCGAGGTGTATATGGTGAGATAATCCCTGGTCAGGTGCGATAACCACCGAATAAACCACCAAGTGAGCGTAGCGAACGAGGTGGTTTATTCGGTGGTTATCGCACCTGACCAGGGATTATCTCACCAAATACACCGAGGATAAGGCGGGGCATTAACGTTATTATCATATAGCCTATCAGGGTTCTCCCCAGACGACGGAACAACGGCGCTGCGCCGGTATACTCCTAGCTCAGCGCCGGTATACTGCTTTCCAAATTTAGGGTGTTTCATCCCTGTTTTTCCGGATAATTTTGCCAAAATTCGTGAAAATTCGCTCATTTCAGGGCTGAGTGGCGTCTATTTTCCCGTCGCCATTGTCTGTGAAAACTTGTGAATGCAATAATCGCATCAACAATGACCATTTCGCACATCGCTACAAGGGAATCGCTGTCATTAGTGGAACATCGGACGCCCCGCTGGCGTTTTAAAATCATGTAAACAACGCTAATTGCCTGATTTCCTTGTGAATCAAAGCCCACGGCTCAGAAATTAAGTTTATTGGCTACTACTAGTATGTTTCCTGACGAACTGTGGAAAAATCCCCTTACCAAGCACGTGGCGGCCGCGAGACATTCTGTCAAATTCGGCGAAGCGGGAGAAAAATGACTCGTGCAATACAGCGATATTACCCATGAAAACAACGTACGAGGCTTTATTTTCCTCTAGAGTGTTTTTTTAAGTCACAAAACCTCTACAAATACCGAAATTTGTCCACAAATACGGCCTCGAGCTACCGACGAGAAGCCTCCCTGACGTGAACCGGTCGGCTACCAATCAGCGTCGACCTTATTACCGCCGGTGACGTCAGTGACGTCACCGGCGGTAATATAGGTCGACGCTGATTGGTTCGGGTGTTCGTTGGATTTTAATAACCTCTGCGTGGGTGTGTTATGGTGTCATAAAGAATGGCAAACGGGGACCTCTGATTGGTCAACGCTACCCGGCTATATGATACTGTACACTAAATCATAAGAATGCCTTTATTGCTTTTACGTTGCTCAGTTTGCACAGAAAAAGCAACAACAAATCACACTGAATAAAGAGACTCTTTCTACACAACCAAGTGTTTTATTCAGCCGACGTTTCGGTGACCGTCTATCACCTTCCTCAGGGCAATTCTAACTGGTTCACATTGCACTGCAGCACAGATGTCGCTGCTATAGATACGTTCCCAAACGTATTTACATATCTACACGTACACATGCACTGTTACAGGGAACTGTATTTACAATACATTCCCTGTAACAGTGCATGTGTACGTGTAGATATCCCTGTAACAATGCATGTGTACGTGTAGATATGTAAATACGTTTGGGAACGTATCTATAGCAGCGACACCTATGCTGCAGTGCAATGTGAACCAGTCAGAATTGCCCTGAGGAAGGTGACAGACGGTCAACGTGACGTCGGCTGAATAAAACACTTGGTTGTGTAGAAAGAGTCTCTTTATGCAGTGACTTACCAACATGATGAAACTATATATTCACGTAACAAATTACATTTCCAGAGAAAGCTGCTTGGGGTCGGCTCCATGAAAAATTTAATGATTTTGTTTTAACAAAAATCTCATTCTTGTCTAAAAAGTATGGAAATCCATTGATAAGTGATATTGCCAATCAGCAATCAAACAGATATGCCAATAACCAACCAAATGGCACCGTAAACGCATCATTCTAGTTGAGGGTAACAAGTACACTGCGTTCCGTCAGGGGTCAAAGGAGCGTGCTTATCATTTCGAAGGAGTAACAATCAGGCAGGCATCTTGATGTCACAGGCATCCCACTATTTCTCAACCCGTGTCACCACAAGGAACTCTCTATACCAATTGCGGGAGGGTCATCATATAAGACTACAAGGGAAAGAAAGGCTATTATCCACCCTGCCAGGTGTTTGACGATTAGGCCCAGTTGGGTACTAAGGAACAACCGACAGCGCAGCGTACTGTGAGCGGCAATGGCGGTACCCCGCGCCCCCTGTAGGATTGGAGACGCACTATGCGACATTGACACTCCAGCGCTCCTGGTCGATTTGGACAAGTTGGAGGAGAACCTAAAAACGATGCCAATGACTCTAGAGAAATACAGTAACGTGAAGCTCAGACCTCATGCTAAATCACACAAGTGCCCAACACTGGCCAAATTGCAGGTGGGTACGCTACACGCCCCCTTCCTGTGGGTTGGTGATATGCTGTGAACTTTGTACTTTGGTGGCGTGCTGTGGCCTATTAGATACTACAAGTGTGTAGAGAACATATTGCATTGTTACACTGGCCTGGAGACGTCTTCTTTTCTTATTTCTTTTGTTTCCTTCTTTCTTCCAAAAACCCTTCAAGTCAGTGCCACTCCTTCAATTTCTGACTGATTGACATAAATTAGGCTAATACATACTGCAATTGTTCCTGCGTGGAATACTTTTAAAAGTTTTCTAAACACTTTTGAAGGATTCTATGAGCGGGTTTTGGCATTTCAATCCGGCGATTTTGCACGTTTTGTTGTAATGACTGGATGAATTCTAAACTGACTGATCAAGTTTTTTCTTACTTATCTATACAATGCATACGTACTTATCTCACATTGCTAACTTTTCAATTCAGAGTTGTAGCGGATAGGTGTCGACAGAGATGAGTTTTGACGTTGGTTAGATGTGGAGGGACACTTACTACTTGTTTTTTTAGCATGTTATAGTCTCGTCATTGTTTTATTTCTTACGCCTTTTAGATTGCCCACGGTGCTGTAGGTGTTTGTGTTCAGAAGCTGACGGAAGCCGAAGCTATGGTGCACGGAGGTGTTGAGGATGTTCTTGTCACCAACGAGGTAGTGTTGTCGTTCCCGTGTAGTCTTCATCTAAAATGATTCGTGTTTTCCATGAAAGGACTTGTTAGCTTTCGTCCCATGCATGGTCTGTCTTTTACAGGTATCACATAACCGACGGATATTTAAAAAAAACGCATTAACGTATTAGCTATAATCATTGTATAACTTGTAAAAAGAACCCAACACACTGATAAAAAGGTGGAGGGGTGACCAGGTCGCTAGACTTGGTGTACAGCCTCGACACCCGTGGGTTCGTGTGGCGCAGCGGTAGCGCGTTCGGCTCAGGGCCAAGAGGTCCCGAGTTCGATCCCCACCCATGTCACCGATCTTGTGCCCTTGGGAAAGGCACTTTACACGACTTTCCTCACTTCACTCAGGTGTAAATGAGTACCTAGCTTCGGTTAGGGACGTCCCTCGGATAGGACGTAAAATGGAGGTCCCGTGTTTGGGGAGAGCCACACCTCGAGCACGTAAACAACCCACCACACCTTTCGAAAAAGAGTAGTGGCATGCCCCGGTGTGCGATGGTACAAATTCTACTGTCTGGGAGTTGGTGATTCACTTCAAATCACCCGGATGGTGGCCTGGCGACCCCGTCTCGTATAAGCCACATGGTGATTTACATCATCACCAGGACTCCAGGAAGAATAGTGTGAATTGACACACTAATGGAGATCCTTACCTACCTACCTACCTACCTACTTGAGAATAAACTGGGGTGTGACCCCACACCTTCAAACCTACGCAGATCGTAAGCCGCTCCAAACTGTGCAGACTGATGTCCCTGGCGCGGCACGCTACGCTGTCTATAGTGGCGGACAGCCAGCAGAATGTCAGGGACCTGTCAGATGCTGCCCAACAAATGGGGGTCAACATTGGCGTCCTAGCTGATGTCAATGTGGGAATGCCTAGGTGAGACTTTTACTTACCCAAAGTTATCACAAAAAGGTGTGTCCTCGGTGCAGATGAATGTTCCAATGAGTGACAAGCCAATTACGATCGACTTCTGAAGTCAATCGGATCGGTGACTGTCTCAGTTTTGTTTGTTGTCGTGATGGCAAAACGCCTTGAACCCAGGCCAGGTTGAATTCGCCTGGCATACGTGTTAGGAATTAACTGTATGTCATTTTAAGTTGACAGTGGATGCTGTACACTTATTTGTAGAAGTGGAAATCGATATATGATTACATTTTACACAACGTAAAGAGGCGTCTAAAACTAGGAAAAAAAGCTTGCAGTAGGACGTGAGATGTTATATTTTGTGGTAAATCTTTGAAACAGGCCAAGGAGAAAAGTTTTCTAGAACTGTGAATTGGGTGACGGAGAGAACTTTTCCTGGTAATACTGTAGATGGTATATATCGCGTGTTACAACCAGTGAAAGATTAATAATAAATATTGGCTTTGAGTCAAGACACATTTCTATTTTCAAAACTATCACGTCTGATGAACATGCAAAATTCCTTTGATCCATGTAGGTGTGGTGTACTGCCTGGACCTGAAGTTGTCAAACTCGCCAGCCTAATTAACAGTCTGCCCAATGTGAACTTCAAGGGTCTCCATTGTTACCAAGGGTACGTACGGCTCTAGGATATAAAACATTTCATTAAACTGCTGGCACTGACAGGCTTTGTGATACAGCCCTAAAAACACGTTTAAGAACAGTAGCCTGACATATAATTTACTGTCATTGATATGGCTTTGACCTATAGCTATCTGCAGAGGGGAAGTGACCATTGGGCTAAACTAGGAATGGATACCAGGCTATCAAACACACGACTTTGAAACAGAATTTCTGTAGAGTCCATCAAAAGCTAGCTGACTTCTTGATGTGCCATTTATTTTCATTGTATTCTCAGGTCTAACCAGCACATTCGCAAGGCAGAGGAAAGGGCAGGAGCCACAGCTGAAGCTGTAGAGAAGGCAGCTACAGCACTGAAGGTACCGGGTGGTTAACGTGCATTTCTTGTGCTCTATTAAGGCTATGGTAGAATTATACTGGAGCATATTTACATCTACATGAAAATAAAAGTCCCATATATATCATCATTCACATTGGTATCACCTATTCAAAGCTTATTGTATAGCACACTACCTTCCACCTACAATGACATGTCGAGTAAGTGATAGAATACACACATCATCACACAGGCTCTTGAGGATGCAGAAATCAAGTGTGACTATGTGACAGGAGGGGGAACTGGAACCTACATGTACGAGGCTAGTAGTGGAGGTAATCTTATCATCTATAGGATTGAATCACCTTTAAAAATAACACAAGTTTGATTAGTGTCATTTTTTTCTAGAATGGACTTCATCAGTCTGATTTGTGTTTTGTCTTCCCAGAATTGGCTCATGTATAAAGTTGTTATTCTGACCTGCTTTCAGCAGCTTGTCTCTTAATAGAAAGGGTGTTGACAATAAGAAGATCAAACATTAATGTGGTTCACCTCTTTATGTGTCTATTAGTGTCTAAAATCCTCTCATCCTTTCTTCTAAACTTGAACTTTTGTGCCATGCAAAAATATGTTGCCTTTTCAAATAATATGCACTGCCTCTGTAACACACTTAAATCAGTCTGATTAATTCAAATCAGTCTGATTAATTGGTTGTGTGGGAAGTAAGGAGGAAGACAATTTAAAACACTTTTGTTGAATTTCAGTGTTCACTGAAGTCCAGCCGGGGTCCTATGTGTTCATGGATGCAGACTATGGGAGGAACTTTGGTGAGGATGGCCAGCCAGTCCACCAGTTCCACCAGAGCCTGTATGTCCTGGCTACTGTACAGAGTGTTCCTGTAAGGACAATTACTTTCTGAAAAATTCTTATTGTTGCAATGTTTGTTGACCATGTGATACTTGATATCACAACGTTTTATCATTACAGGATGGAAACCGTGCTGTTGTAGACGCTGGGTTGAAGGCCTTAAGCATGGATTCAGGAGTGCCACTGGTAGGGAGCATCCTAATGGTATATACAAAAACAGAAACAGTTGTAGAGTCTGCTGTAGGTCTGCTGTTATTGTAGTTATCTGTGGTCTGATGTTTGTGGTTTTGAAATTTGTCAGATTAAAAATCCAGCTTTGGAATATCATCATATACCATGATAGCAGCATGGCATGTCCTTTATCTACTATCTAGTTTGCAAACTAACTTTTGCTGTTTATCTACAAAACATCTAAAAGCAAGAAATCATGTCCATATCCACTTACTGACTGTCAAAGTACATTTGCGAAGACCTTATATATTCCTATTGCAATCAGATTTAATTAACTTATTGCTTAAACTAATAGTAATCTTTCCCTAATGCATTTATTCCTCCCTTTCATTCACTGAATACTTCCTCAGGTTTACCCTAACAGTGATATTGTGTACCACTGTGGAGGGGATGAACATGGAGTTCTGGTACCACCAGGGACATATAAGGTGGGCATACAACCTTCAGACTCCTGCTGGAAGGATGTGTTCTTGATTTTTTAAAATCATGCACTGAACGTAACAAGAAAAAATTCGAAAATGGTAACTTATTAGAAAAACATACAAAAAGCAAAAATTTGTCCTTCTGGTGGGATCTATATGGACAAATACAGATCAGAGTGACTCTGAGGGAACTTGAGAGTGATGGAGATAAGCACGTCGGCAGAACGTACTGCGCCTGCGCAAAACCTGGATTTTCGCTGGATTTTTGGTCAACGTTGCATCAGAATTTTGCCTGTTGCAGACCATATCTTTTTCTACACAACATTTGAAAACTACAGACGGGATGTCACCCTTATATACGCGAATTCGACCTTATATGAGACGTTCTGCCGAAGTGCTATGCACAATACATTACAGGTTTCACACAGGCGCAGTACGTTCTGCCAGCGTGCTGTGGAGATATGTTGTCACAAAGAGGAAGAGCCAACTTCACTACACTCCCATTTGTAAGTGATGCAGTATTTAAGTACAATTTATAATATTGATATGAACACATTTTACTTCTTCCAGATAGGAGACCAAGTGTGGCTTATCCCAGGGCACTGTGATCCAACTGTCAACCTCTATGATTGGCTAGTGGGGGTGAGAGGAGGGCGTGTGGAGGCCTTGTGGCCAATCACAGGCCGTGGTCCTGGTGTGTAAACCTGGGTGGAAAGAAACTACCACAGCTGTTTATTTTCCTGTGAGAAGACAGCCATGGAGGTTTTACTTGACAAGTGCCACTCCATAAGACTACTAATGAAGGAACATAACTTTAAAAAAAATTATAGTCTATCTAACCTATATTTTACATACTATGTACATGAAATACCATCATTTGATTTGCTATAGAAATTGATGCGATAATTCTTTTTCATGATTTATTGGAAGTTGATTAAAAGAGGATACACATCCTAAGAACAGAATAGCAAAAATTGATAATCATTTATTGATATTCATAATTGTTGTCAAAAAAGCGATTAAAAGGAATGTACTTTCAGTTACATATTACATATTGACTGAAATGCTTCAGTTAATGTTTTTACACAGCAGTTTGTATCTCATTGCATTGTAAGAGCAATACTTTCTGACCAGAGGCAGGTTACAGGCACTGAGACAAAAGAGTCCTCAACCCTACATTGAAAAATATTTTCCCAGTCACATCTAATTTTTAAAATATGACAATCAGAAATGGTAGACTTCCCCCTCTCCATGTAAGTCAGAAACATAGACAGACAGACAGACAAGACAAAAAAAATAATACTTAGGAGTAAAGTACATTGTAACAAAATAATCCTCAATGAGACTAATAGCCCAATGCCATGTCATCACTACTGTATGCTATGTCTCTGATGCAAAACTGCATAAAAATGGACAAAAAGAACACCCAAAACAACAAGAACTCTATCCCTGAGAGAAACAATACTTGCCCTTTCCATCCCATGCCCAATATGATGTATACATGTAGTGGCTATTCCACAATGTAAATGTTTTCATGTTTTCACGCATTAGAAATCAAGCTAGTTTTTCCCCTGGGTACTTCCAGAAGAGGAACAACCTGACAATGCTGGAAATGATCCCGGGTAAATTGGGAACCTGGAAAATAGAAATAGTGCCGTGAGGTTCAGGAATGATGACACTGTGAGGAACATGGTTAGAGAAATGCACCATCTTTACTTATTTAAAGCCAAACACATACTTACTTGAACATAAGGATCTTGCAGGAGATAGCCATAGTAAAACCACAGGCTTGAAGCAAAGAATGTGGCAACTGTCAGAGGCCTGGAGATGGACCTGGTGGACTTTGTCCTGATCACAGTGACCTGTAAGGGATGTTGTTGGACATCACAATTGATGGTAGCTTCATAAATTTGATTGGTTGACAAGATTCGGCCTCTGTTAAAGTTGTAGGTGGACGTATGCATTCTATAAACTCCAGAAAAGGGAGCAATTTTTAATTTTAGCATGTACCGGTAATCAAGGAGACTACCAAATCTGTTGGAGATGAGCAAAACAATATGGTGGCAACATGAAAAGCTGGGGGAATATAAAAGATTACTGTACATGCAGCAATAGGGTGTATTTACATTACGTACACAGTGTACAGAGTTCTTATCCCACTGTAGAGAGAGTTGACATGAACAGAAGTACAAGAAATTCTGTATACTCACCAGTTCAATCATTGGAGAAGTGTACATGAGTATAGTGATGCCAGCTCCTGCCAACCCCAGCCGGTCCACAAGGACAGTGTGACTGGTGATGACTATAGTGAGGTACAGATACAGGGTGGTCAGCAAAACCACACCCACAAATATCTGACTCAAGGGCCTGCTCTGAAAGGTACAAACCAGTACTGTCACAGCTTGACCTGATGAAGGCACTAAGAGAGTACAAATCGTCTTGGCATAGGTACATGGACTACAGTACTTTTTTTCCCATGTACTTTGATGTATTGAAAAGACATAGATACTTTTAACATGAGTTCTACATACACACATACACACACACACAAATATATACGTACATGTCCAACAATTACTAATGAAGGATTCTTTTTGTATAAGATCGTCCATTGAAATTTTGGGAAATTTTGACTGGAGGAACTTACCGAATAAACACTTACCTTCTGTTTGGAGGCAACCATGTATGTGAACATACAGATGGATTGGAGAAGTGCTCCAACAGCATTAACTATGATCAGGGTAGAGTCTTGTCTCCATAGACCATAGTACAGCCATATCAGATTACTGGAAAAAACATGACATTTTGTCTCAAGCTAATGATTCCATAAGTTTAATAACTACTTACATTTATGTTTTACACATTGCTTGATTATTACTTACTGGGGAGATGTTCAATTTCAGAGTGCTGCTGAACTGGGCTAAATTCCTTTTTTCAACTACAATGTACTTTTTTGTCTTAAAGATTGCAGTGTACGAAATACGCTTTTGAGCCAGGTACTTGAAGTGATGAGCTCTTCCATGGGAACTTCTCCATAAACAGTTCCCAATGGAAGAAAGGGGCATCAAAATTTAGGTAGTGCACTGAGCTACCTGGGTGTAGAAATAGGTTGCACCAAGCAAAATATGGTTGCACGGTGAAACTGGGCAACCTACGCTGGATTGGCAGTCTGTATCTCAGCCAATCAGATGTGCTACAGCAACTTCTATGCCTAATGTTGCTGGAGCAAGTATAGTTCCAGCTACACTGAATATAACGATCGGTTGTGAGAAATATGTTATATGTATTTTAGCAATGGTGCCTACTTGATGCAGGTTACCAGGAAAGGAAGAAATGGAACATTCTGGGTGGTTCTGGTCCTCCACATCTTCCAGCAGTCTGGGCTGTTGGCCAGAAATACAGAAATAATCTTCTCATAGACAATACAGAGACAGATACTAATGGTTGTGGCTATTGACACTCCCGGTGTGGCAGCAAGAAAAAAAAAATTGTTATTGACACACCGGAATGCTAGCCCCTGTGACAGGCCCAAAATATGTGTTTTGGTGCGTTTTGGGGCTTCAGGTTCTTTAAGTTTAAACCTCAGGCTTCAAGTATTAACTTAGTGGATGTCGAAAAGGCCAACAATCAAAAAACAACACGAGGTTCCAAAACCTGTCGCACCAACTTGAAGCCAACATGGCTGCTGCGTCGTCCCGGTTGAAGCTAGTAGGGGACGAATTTTCGACATGGAGAATTCAAGGCAGCACTGGAGGTGTCGAGCTTAGTAAGGTGACAAGCAGAACAGTTGAAAATGAAAACCTTAAGTTGCCGGAAAATGTTGAAAAGTTCCCAAGAGATCATGTGTACAGAGCAGAAAAGTTTTGGTGCGTTCATCATGGAAGCCGCATTCACAAATCAGTTTAAGTATACATCCATTTTTTGCTTATTGTAGCTCAGGGTTAGGGTTAGGGTTAGGGTTAGGGTTAGGGTTTATATCCACATCTGGAGTGTCAATAAGGAAAAAAAATCCTCTATCCACACCGGGAGTGTCAATAAGAAAATAAAAATTCTTATATTCACACTGGGAGTGTCAATAAGAAAATAAAAATTCTTATATCCACACCGGGAGTGTCAATAAGAAAATAAAAATTCTTATATCCACACCGGGAGTGTCAATAGCCTCATCCGATACTATTAGATAATATCAAATCACATTCATCTCAAAACCTTTTCATTCGCTAAAATGCACATATACTATCATAATTACATGAATAATGTTCGTAGTTTAGTTTATTGACTCCTTGCGTCCTCAAATTAGTATTTCATAATTTAGGTCACACCTGACCATAAACATGATATTTGTTGATGACATCCATAACACCCTTGGTGAAATAGCAGAGATCACACTATTCCTATCCAAGATATTTCAATGAATCAAACGTCCTTACATTACCCAGCCCTGCCCAACATACCAGCCAACAAATCGTTGCCCGTAGGGGCATACTTTCTTTCTTTTTTGAAAAGTAGGTCAGCGGGCGGATCTCATCCATTGAAAGCCAGTGTGGCATTAGACAGTTAACAAAAAGACGAATGTTTGCTCACATTCCTGCGGAAAACATGCACAGTGTGAAGACCAGACAGACTGTTGATACTACCTCTATCTCCTCCATCGTTGAAATGCGAAATATTGCACCAACTAGAAGTATGAAAATTAAAAGCGCAAGCTTCGACTCCTTCCACTATGTTAGTTTGACGCCATTTTGAGGTCAAATGTCATTACAGACGAGACCATTAGTAGTCGGGGTACAAAACCGGCTAGAGTGGAAATGAGAGACATGATGCAGTTTTTCAAACTTATTGAATCGGCATTTAAACAAAGTTAGATTTTGACCTAGCTATTATACGTAGATTGGTGATTAAAGCACCTTCAGTTAGCTGATAAACTAACGTTAACGTTAAATCACGAGATGGATTGCTCCCATATTTGAGAAAATGGGTTGTTCCATGGTGATACATGTTCCTTCCCCGTTTTTATATCATCAGCCTCCTTTCTTTCTTCTTTAATAGTCTCTAAGTCTAACTGCCAAATAAAACACGTTTGTACAAAATCAATAATGAGTAACGTTCCAGCCGAAGAGCGACAGGGGCACCTGGGAGACATGGAGGGAAAGTCTAAGGCCGAGCTGGTGGATCTTTTACGGAGGCAGGAATCACTACTCAACAACAGGTTGTGATGCAATGTCAAATTATGTGATGCAATGTCAATGATGACGAATGCTGACTGTGATACATGTTGTCTATATCTTTGACGGAACACATTTCCAGAAAGGACAAATTCAGCAACTTTCTTTTTATTTACTTTCTTTGATGTCCAGTATTCTATCTTCTATAGACTGTATGACCCTGTATAACTGACACTGTTTACTATTACTTAGTCAACAGACACTGACACTGTTTACTATTACTTAGTCAACAGTGTCAGTCAAAATTTGAACCTCCTTGTTGTAACAGTGGGGTTCATACGTCACCAACTGACCAGCCCAACTGGTCCTGGACCTTTTGGCCTAGTGGTAATGACGATGACCTGTGGACTGGCTGTCCGGGTTTGGCGCGGGTTCAATTCCCGGCAACTGGGAGCCAGGGGTTTTTCCTGTTCTACTCGCCTCTATTTGTTTCACTGGTTCCCACACCGGCCCTGTGTGTTGGCTGTGTGCCGCACAGGGATGTCGAACTCGGAAGATTCGAGGACGAATCTTGAAAGAAAAGGGGGAGTAGTGTAACAGTGGGGTTCATACATATATATGGGGGGACCGTCTAGTGGTTAGGATTTGGCGGGTTCGATTCCCGGTGTGGGAACCAGTGAAACAAATAGAGGCGAGTAGAACAGGAAAAACCCCTGGCTCCCAGGTGTCGGGAATCGAACCCGCGCCAAACCCGGGCAGCCAGCCCACAAGTCATCGTCATAACCGCCAGGCCAAAAGGTCCAGGACCAGTTGGACCAGTTAGGAGCAGCAAAAACCATGGAAGATGGTACCCAGGCTAAACACAGTCTTCTTTGTGTTGTAACATCAGAAAATAATAAAGATCTAGAGAAGCCACAACCGGTAACACGTGTAGATAACACTCTTCTAATAATGTTATGTTTGTAATTTGTCAAACCTAGGATGTTCCTGAATACTTTACCAGACAAAGGTGCAAGGATTATTGCCATGGTGAAAAGGCTTCATCATCTCATCCATCAAAAAGAGGAAATAGAGTCAGCCATGGAAAAACTACAGAAGATGCAGATTTCATCTCAGAAAATCACAACAATACAGGAAGACATGGACGAACAAGAACTGTACGGAATAGAAGAAGAAACACTACCCCACAATGCTGTTAAGGAATTTCCAGAACAACAACATAATGACAGCAGTAAAATGGAAAGACTTCACAACATCTCAGAGTCTGCAAATCAAGATGATAAACTGTTGACAAAAGAGCAGCAACGAACAAAAAGTTTCATGGCAAAATATTCTGAGGGAAAGGTGGAAATGCCAAGGTTAAATGTGTAAGTATTCTGGAACTGATAGATTGATCCCATTGCACAACCCACCTGAGTTAAAACCCACAAGTTGTACAAATACAACAAGAAATCAAAGATCCAATACCTCTGTGAAATATTTAAAGTTGTTATGAGTTTCTTGTTTGAATTTTTATTAATTTTGAATGTCTCATTGATTAGACTATGCATTTTCCCCTTGGCCCCTAAAGGCAACTGACATGTAACGTTATGTAGCGAAAAAAAGACCATTCTGGTACCTTTGACCTAGCTTTCTGTCAGTGCCCCTAACCTGCTTAGCATGTGGAAATAACTACGAAAACACAATCAAACACGCAAATACTGAAAACAAAACCTCTGTACACAGTGGTAAAATGTAGAAATGCAAAGAATTGACCTATGGTGAGCAGAGGAGCCACAGATACTAGTAAATACTCAACTGCAACCTTACTCTCCACCACATGAGCCAAATTGCATGTTATACATAGGGTAGAATATAAACATGTACTAACTACATGTGACTTTTTTCAGAGCCCTGAAACAGGACACTTCAGCAACAATGATAGCTGAAGAGACTGGGCTGAAGCCAACCCCACCACAGAAACACAAATCACAAATAGTTGTAGAAGAGACTGCTGCCACCCCTCCCCAATACAAACATGGTACAGCCCACAAACTTCCCTTAGACCAAGCCATAGAGCTGTGGCAAGATCAGCACAGGAAACAAGAGGTTAGATGATTGATGCTTTTCATTGGATCACTGCATGACATTTTAACATTCATGTTCCAATACATGCAGCAGTAAGCACTATGGTCATACTCAGTTGATGTAAAAGTGTATTCTACTATGAAATAACTTTTAAAATGTCCTTTATCCAACATGAAAGAAAATTGGACTTACACAGATTTATTAAGCAGGGGATGGTCACAACTTTTACTATTCTTGGCTGTCTATTGTATTCAAAGATAACTGTCATTTCCTCCCAACTGGAAGCATTCAGATGTCTTAACATCTTCATCTGTTTTCTCAATGACAGGAGCTACGAGCGCAGCAGGCTACACGTCATCCCCACTAACGCCAGACCAAGGAATCAAACCTCCTTGGTCAGACATGGTGCCTATCAACCACAACGTTCTCCCGGCAATACCAACAGTGTCAGCTTTTGCTGCACAGCAGTGATACTTTATTAAGTTGATTTGCTAAGTTAAATATATATTTGTAAGTAGCTAGTCTTCCTGGACATAAAAGCATACAGATTGTATAAAAAAACTGTGATTTACAGACTATTCAGGTTCACTGATGCAACGTGTTATATACATGTAGCTAATAAGCCCCTGCTGAAACTTGCACTTACTAGTCTTACTCGCAGATATATCTCATATAGTACTGCATTAGCCATATGTGTTGTTTAAGTGACTACAAGCCAAGCCTTCTGCACTGTCTTGTTCACTACCGGTAGTTTGGCACTCATAACAGTGTAGTGCCTGTAATCTCGATGCATTCCGCTAGGGGGCGCAGCTGGTTGGACGTCTTGCCATTTGTGAGGATATGAATGGGGGGGAGTTCAGTAGCCTGACGTCCTAGACAGGCCTGGTAGACTGGCCTGGTAGACTGGCAAGGTAGACAGCCCAGGCTTTTCCGTAAACCCTGAGAAAGAAGTGACATAGATTGATTTGGTTTTAAATAAAGCCTCTTCTCCTCAAAGCAGCAGTTAAGTTTTGTTCGAAAGTTTTGTTTGTTTGGGACACACTCAAACACTCCTTTAGTCAGAGCAACACATTACAAGCATAACTCACTATGAGCGCTTTGAAAATAACATTTTGTTCAGAAGGCTTCACTTAACAGAAAATACAGAAAGGGTTATTTGTTGCCATCAACCATACACTGTCTTGCATGAGTGAAACGATTGCATGGGTGCGCTCCACAGAGTGTCCGATGTCAACGATGTAAAAAAAGCCTTTTGTTTGGTGAGTCTACTGAGTTCGTGGCACGGGTCACTGATGATGTGACAAAAGCTATTTGGTAACTGTTCGGGGGCGCATCTGCACCTGACGACACCGTGTGCTTGTCTTCTCTATATCTTTTATCGAGGTAAGGCATTTCTGTATTCATGTCTATACAACAGAGAGTTTCAGAACATCTACATTAGTGACCGAGAACATAACCGAAAGGTGGTGAAGCATATTACTAGAGAGATACAGGCGCGGTTAGTAGGTAATACGTGAACCGTGTATACAATAGCCTATTTCAGTCGTAGAAGGAACTGAAAACAACGGTGCTGAGTCATTTGTTCACCATGTTCTATCATTTTTATGTTTACCTTCGTAGAACGGGTAAACATATTGTATTTACTCAGTTTCTTCTTCCTCTTCCTCTTCCTCTTCCTCTTCTTCTCCAAACACATGAAAAACACAAATATCTTCACAAATACTGGTTGTAAACACTTGAAATTCGGTACACTGGTAGGATGGTCCATAAGACACTGAACTTTGGTCATTTTGTCGCACATAGATGTAAAAAAATGATTTTATTGGGGAAAAATGGGTGAAAAAAGTTGCATTTTAAGCACAAAATCGAACTTTCGAACCCGTATGGAATTTTAGAACCACGTTCGAAATCCGCCGAATCGAGTTCGACGACGCGACCGCGGGTCAATGACCGCAGCCTGGAACACGCCCGCCCAAATATGGGCATCCGCCATCTTTTGTCGTTCCATTTGAGGGCACTGGAGAGCGCGCGGGTGATCGGCGAAGTCAGCGGTAAGTTTGGGGACCTTTTTGAGCTTTTGCTTCGTAAAATACGACCATATAAATGTTTGTCTGTTTGGGGGTTCAATATTCACCAGTAAGATTGCAGATTTGCACAGTTCCTGGCGGATACTATAGTGCCGCTGGCGACTTTGTTTATGTACTTCTTGCAGTTTCACCACCTCCCCCCTCCAGGGTTTCGGTTACAGTATGTAAGATTAAAAAGTACCCAAAATACTAGCTCCTGATCGGATAGAATCCCGTAAGAATTGTGATTTAGGCTCATCATCGTTGTGGATATAAATTAAATAGAATTTTGACGGCCACTTTTTATATTGTTTATCTGTAATTATTGGCGTATGTAATGTAGAGGGAGGGGGGCGTTTGTTTACGTAAACTGTATCTTTGCACATGTTATATGCTACATTTTGTTGTTTTGTCCGTCAGTTTTCATCTTTTTAGGGACAATATCTCCCTAGACACGATAGGGATGATTACCACTAAGAATTTGACAGAATTTTTACGGCGTGCTAAGACATAAGATAATATATTTTGGGAACCGTCAAGTTTAAGATTGAAGAATGTGAACGATGTTTGCCCTTGGCCAAAGGCTCCATTATTTTATGTTCAGTTTGTGCCCTCAGATTCCCACGCGCATGTGAATTATTTCTAGCAGTTGTACCATACTTGTGCGATGTAAATTGATATTTAGCCAATCATTTTGGGCCATTTTTGATGAAATTTCTTTTATCGCTTGTGTTTTAGGTGTAACCAGTTGAAGGTAACGCACCCAGAGTGTGACAAGTCAATGTATCATAGTACTTCTTCTGTGATGTCCCATATTTGATCAAGACAACCCCAACATTGAAAACTCTGGGGCCCACAACAGGACCAGATATCTAAATGTAAGTTTGGTATATTGCATCTTCGCAACATCTAGGGAATTTTTATGCCTCCCACTGACAAGGGAAGTCAGTAACCACAGTTCTGTATTACATAAAAAAGGAATATGCTTACCTCTTTCATTGCATTCAGAAAACTGTGTTTTCTGACATGAAATAATAGTCTGTTGTGAAATTTTAACAGCTGGATTTGTAACCTTTAATAATAATATACCAACTCTGTATACTTAGACTTCTATATACATATTATGTATACATATTCTGCTTTCCTGTATTTTGCAGTTTAACACATCAGCCAACACATCAGCTGGCACAAATTCAAAACCTGCAGGAGCCTTGGACCCAACAGACAAGCAGTGGGAGTGAGAATGTTGTGGAAGCTCACAGCAGACCACACTTTCTCACACCATCAGTCAAGGTCATGCTCTGACCATACAGTGCTCAGATCCTGTGCTAAGAAGGAAATAGAATTGGTTCTGTTGAAACTGCAAGAGTACAAATGCACATAGATAGTAGATAAAAGGTGGTGTCAGGTGCAAGTTGTTGTGTATGTAGATTCTGTAGATTTCATTAAGAATTGACTAATTAATACATAATTTCTTTGATCAATGTTGAAATGCCAACTCTTACTCCCCTGTTTTTATCCTTCAAATGTGCCCTCTCCTACAGAAGGAAGCAGAACTTGGTCCATGACTAGACATGGTAAGCTGACCAGGGAAGAACAAGACAGACCTGGACCCAGCCATCCACAGAAGGATACAGCACATTGTATTTTTTGTTTAACTGTTTTTTTTTTTGAGTAAATATTAAATATGTATGCTTTGTTACATACTACAATGTGTATGTAAGTCATGTTATTCAATATGTATTGTATAGTTTCATATGTAACTGATGTATAGTTTATTCACTATGTATGTTTAGTTTTATAGTATTTGTACATATGTATAGTTTCCAAATTTTGACACAACTGTAAAATTTTAGTTTGTTTTGCAAGTTAACATTCAAATGTATATAATTGATTTAATGTTTAAGAATTGTAGTCTCAAAGAACACACATATGATATAAGTAGTGGGTAAATTCGTCTGCCACTGCCTCAAAAGAAAACCCAACAAAACTGGGTTGATACAGATCTTACTATGTAGTATAAAGTATATTAGTTCCTGATACCATTGTATTTTCTATCATGTTTATATATGTTACAACTTACAAGCACTTGTAATCAGCCTTCTAGAATGTATTTGCAATGATAATAAATCCTTTACCCACCTACAGCCTTCATCTGTTTTTGAGTGTGTTGGGGGCAATCATTTTTAACTTCATCCTAAGATCTGTTTTTCTGAATAAAAGAAGACTAGGGGCTAAGAACACCTAAACTCTGCAATGAATATGGCACATACCGTTAGTTTATGTATAAAAGTCTGCAATACGAGAATGCAGAATATTTTTCCACCATCCGTCACTTTGAGAAATTAACTCTACAGTGACTATGACACTACTTAAAGTCAATAGAGACTAGAACTAATCTTTATAAAAGTCCCCATGTATATGAGGAAATGCAGAATGATAGTCTGTCTACTCATCCCCACGTAAGAAAAGTAGGAATGGTAGGCAAGACCATGCGAAGGTAAACATGCTGCATTTGCTTGCAAATGTTACCTTTCTAGTTCTCTCATCTTTTTTCCCCCCGTATATCGAACGATTCCCAAGCTCAATATCCCCTTGCTGAAGAAGCCATACGGCGAACATATGGGGGGGGGGGGGGGGGGGGTTAAAATCAAACTGGATGTTGTTTGCGGGGTTGGATCATAAATGGACCGGATCGCGGGCGGATCTGTTCCAGCCCTGCGGGGTCGGATACCCACGGTCTTGTCCCTAAAAATTATGCTGATAATATTTTACATACCGATATATTCAGGCTGCTCTGTCATATTCCCCATATCTGATTTGAGGGCCCTGGGTCTTGTCCCTAAAAATTATGCTGATAATATTTTAAATACCGATATATTCAGACTACTCTGCCACATTCCACATATCCGATTTGAGGGCCCAAACTTTGAAATCAGCCTGGAGGTAAATTAGTAGTCTGTAATCATGCAACAAAAGGTGTGCATCGCTGCACCAGTCCAGTCAACCGTCAATAGGTATCCAAACACTGCTGTGAGGGGCCTGTCAATTCAACAACAATGAGCCAAGCAGACGTTTAGGCTTTATCTTATTTTTTTACGTGTTTTGATGCGTTTTTGTCGGCCAAACTGCCCTGCCAATGATACTGTCTTGCCAATTTGATACTGTCTTGCAGCCCCCAAAAGATCTGCTTGGAGATTAATGGATTCCCGGGCCACTGAAATCCCTACCACCGGTAGTGACGACGTCACCAGCAAGTACGACGTACCAGACGAGTTGATGCGAGTTGTGGAGGGTTTGACTTCCCAGCGCAGACACGTGCCTTTATGGTACCTGTACGATACACGTGGGTCAGAGCTGTGTGAGGAGTGAGTATATATATAATGTTATATAGTTATTACATAGGGCATAGATATTTTGTTATCTTTAACACTGCAACACAAAAGCTATGTTCTTATTAGCGAGTTCTACATGATTCGTACTTGGTTTCCTTACTCCATGAAGGAGGTCATTGACCTCCAGCGGAGTATTGTGGTCAGTTGTGTCCGTACGTTCGCAGCTATAACTCACGCATGTCGGCCACGCCGCAAACACCATAATTACTTCACGGGGGATTGTGTACTGTTCCATGGACTATTGTTGTATTGTTCATTTCTACAGGATAATACAAACATCAAAGACCTACAAACTCT
Organism: Branchiostoma floridae x Branchiostoma japonicum; assembly: GCA_013266295.2. Classification (NCBI taxonomy): domain Eukaryota; kingdom Metazoa; phylum Chordata; class Leptocardii; order Amphioxiformes; family Branchiostomatidae; genus Branchiostoma; species Branchiostoma floridae x Branchiostoma japonicum. The sequence goes on from CM023823.1 coordinate 23,936,518, forward strand.
GGCAGCACGAATACAGTGTAATTCGGAGCCACGCAGACGACATCGCCAGCAAAGTCTCTTTCCCAGCCATTCTTGTTGATCTTGGCAGCGCTGCCTCCTCCAAAACTCGCCTGATCATAGAGGCTCTGCTGAAGCGGAACGGGAACTTCAAGTTTATGCCAGTGGACACAGCAAAGGGTATCAGGATTGTTGACTATACTATATACTAAGTGTATTCTATCTATCTTTGGCACTAACAGCATGTAAGGATCACAAGTAACACTCGGTGTTGGATTTGGGTCTTGGATAGCTGTCCTGTGAAAACGTTTTGAAACCGTAGCGTTTGTGATGCATAACTTCCCACAAAGCCACTCTGCATGTCATAAGTTTCCACAATCACGTTATTTTGCTGAGTGTTTGTTAACGGTCCTCATCTGAAACAGAATTTATTGAGAACTGCAGTCGTCAGCTGGAGAGAGACTACCCCGGCCTAACCGTGGAACCCTTCGGTGGGTTTTTCATAGACGGTGTGCGACACGCTGCCGCTAGAGATGGTACCAAGTTACTGCTACTTATGGGCACCAGCCTCGGTGATGTCTCCATCCATGAGCAGCAGAAGATGCTTCAGGACATCCGGGCACAGCTTGGTGGTATGTAGGCAATTAAAAATGATAAGGATTTCGGATGTAATTTTTTCAGTAGATTACGAGCGATGTAAACTCAAAGTGCCACCCTCGAAACCCTTTGGCCAAATGTTTCTATAAAGACAGATGTGCCCCTTTGTACCTCTTTTGGTAGAAGGAGATGGCTTATTGAATTTCGTTCCTCTTGGTTTTAGTGCAAATCTTTGTCTGCTCAATGAACTGGACTCAAATAGCGACTGATGTCTCCATCCTAAGCTTGTCCACTTTTCTTGGAAACTATTTTTACTTGTAGTTAAAATATTTATGTTCGCAGCAACCTCGTGTATTTATGAGTTTTGTTCTTGTTGTTGAGATGAGTACAGGGTTAACGACCTGCACCACTGTTTATGTAGATCAGGACAGGTTCGTGATTGGGGTGGACATGAACAGAGACCGAGAAACCTTGTCTGAGGCTTACGGCGAGCAGTGGATACCAGTATGGCGAGACAACCTGATCTCCCGTCTTAATAAGGTAAGGGATATCTTGTTTATCTATCTGTATATAAGATGACAAACGTCGAGGTGATGATATATACCTGGGCAGGTTTACAGTCATGTTGTAATCTGTCTCAATAAGGTAGCATTCATGCTGATATCCGTTTGAATAAGGTATAGGCATGTTGATACTCGCCACAAATAAAGTACAGGTATGTTGCGGCCTGTCGTCGGTGGTTATACTGTTGACAGTCCAGCCTTTACAACGGAGAGATGTAGACCGATGCCTTGTCTTTTGGTCACCAAAAAGTTTTCTTCACTTTTGTCTATCCCATATCCAGGATTTTGGTGGAGATATGAACCATGAGATGTTTAAGTTTAACTTCGAATTTGTGGAGAACCCCGCAGATGGGGACATACCAAGTTATGTTCAGTTGTCCCTCAGCAGCTCCGGCAAACAACGGGTGCACTTTGGTGAGCGTTCTCACTTATTAGTTCATGGCTTGCCCATATGGCTTTTCAGTGGTTAAAATCTAGACTTAAGTGTGTATTTCTAATTGTCTGGATTAATCATAAGAATATTACTAAATTGTATAGTCCACTACTGGTTTCCCACCACATCTAGCAAGACAGGCCCATCTACCAAGCTAGCTGAATTTGGCGGGTGAATCTCCTTGAAAAGTAGTGGAGAAAACTACACAGCCTTTCAAACAGACCTGACGTTAAATATGCTACGAACTTTCTACATTGTTTTGTAGTACCATCCCTTTGTTACTGCCAGCAGACAAGGAATCACCATGGCTCGTAATCCGTTTAATATGTGGACTGATTTTGCAGATTGTACTGTATTCTCATTTTCTTCAACCAAATATTTGTCCTGTTCCAGAAAAACCTGGTCTCGACATTGACTTTCAAGACGGCGAACGTATCCATTTCTACGAGGGGCCGAACACCAGCTGCAAGTGGAACTTGAAGCAGTTGTGCCGCTTAGCGGAGAGGAGCGGCTTTGCAGTAGATGCCTACTGGACAAATGATGAGGAAAACTATTGTGTCATCTGCTTGGCACCTGCAGGCGTCAGCAGACCTTCTGTTTCTTTCTCGGGAGAATGAAAATCATGTGCTGAGCATTCGAACGCTGATAGTACCAGACATTTCAGGTAATGAGATGAGCTAATGTCCCATCCAAATAAAAGTTATACATGTCCTTGATGCTGAACGACATCCATACCCAAACACATCTGTCCTTGGTGCTGGATACCATCCATGCCCAAACACACCTGTCTGTGGTGCTGAACACCGTCCACACTCAAACAACCTGTCCTTGGTGCTGAACACCCCCTTCACACTCAAACACACCTGTCCTTGGTGCTGAACACCCCCCTCGACACACACACACACACACCTGTTCTTGGTGCTGAACACCCCCTCGACACACACACACACACACACACACCTGTCCTAGGTGCTAAACATCCCCCTCCACACACATACAAACACACCTGTCCTTGGTGCTGAACAACCCCTCCACACGCAAACACACCTGTCCTTGGTGCTGAACACCCCCTCCAGACACACACCTGTCCTTGGTGCTGAACACCCCCCTCCACACACAAACACACCTGTCCTTTGTGCTGAACACCCCCCTTCACACCCATACAAACACACCTGTCCTTGGTGCTGAACAACCCCCTCCACACACACACACACACACACACCTGTCCTTGGTGCTGAACACCCCCCTTCACACACATACAAACATACCTGTTCTCCATGCTGAACAACATCCACAAACATGTGATCTTGGTGTTGAACACATCTATGCCTTTAATACCTGATGGGTGAACCAAAGCCCTCTTTAAGAAGAATGATTTATATGTACCCATGTTTGCACCACACGTCTTCATTTCAATTTTGTTTGTTTCATATGCTTGGTTGTAGACCATAGTTATAATTTTTGACAGCACCCCATGTTTCAAATATACATTAAAAGAGATTCAGTGGTGCATAATATCTATATCATTAGGAATTTTAAGTATGTAAAACAGTATCGTAGATTATGATAGATGCAAAAACACACAGCTATCCTTGACATCTATTTTTAAATGTATCAAGAATAAAGTTTTAAAACAAACATTGTACCATGCTTACATCATTCATCCATGGGTTATATTCAAGCTTGCCCAAATGTTGTTCATTCAAAGTTTGCAAAATTGACTTATAACGTTACACTATCATTCATTAAATCACGATCAATCGGTTAAAAATCAATTGAGTACGCATAGGTACATTGTATACTATACTCCTTTAGACTAGTCTACGAGTGCAATAAACAAAAACAAAAGTGCATAAAAACAGCAACCAAATTCTTAAATGCAACTATCTGCTAGACCAGTCTATGAATGCAACAAAAGCAAAAACATATGTTTTCTTCTCATTGTCTTTGAAATTTGAACACAAACTATTGTTGTCAAAACCTAAGGTTTTAACATATACAGGTATGTCACTGCTTTAAAACAATGCTATAACTAGCTTGCAATACACTTCACTCAAATATTGTTTTTAACTGAACAGACTAACCCTTGCATAGCCGTGAACAAATATTTTTTTACTCTTTCTATTCCTCCAACAATTCTACGATTTAACTAAATGCAAAAAGCCTTAGTCCAAGTTTGTATTTAGTGTATAAGTAAGTAAATGGTCTATATTCTTAATGGTTGTTTCATACATTCTTTGTTTGGCTAACTTTGTAACTTTGGATGAAAATTTGTCATCAATTGGTTGGCATTGTTCTTTTTCATACAATTTCTTAAGTTTTACAAGCTCCCTGTTTTGCTATTTTTTAAACAAGTTCCTCGTCACTGTCGAGCGGTAGTAAGATGCTCTTCCATGCCGAGCTTCGATCTTCTAGCATGCGGGCATTCTTGCGAGCCTATTTCAGGAGAAAACCAAAAGAATGTGAACAAGCAGACACTAGTCAGATGTACAGTCCACCAGTTTCACACACAGTATACAAAATGCTACAGTAACTCCTTGAGCTGAATATGTACAGCTAAACTACCCACCTAGGGAATAAAGTGAACTTTCTTTAGAAACTTGATAAACAAAAATACATCTTATCTACATCAAGAGGAACATTTGAAAAGTGGTCATATGGAATGCGGTGGAGCAGTTCAACCAAAGTAATTAGAGTGATTGAAACTGACATTAAAAGGTTCTACTTTGTGAAGAGCCATGAACTTAATGATGAAAACACCCTTACCTCATTCTTCCGTGACATCTCCCTGGTTGTTACCTCCACTGCTATGGCTTTTTCTTCAGGGGTCTGTTCTTTGGGAACTGGTATGATCTGCGCAAACATACAGTATATGTCAATGACACATTCAGAAGCAGTTTTCTGGTTACTAGAACATGGCATTACAAAGGCTTGCATCAAAGTCCAGTGCACAGACCTGTCCTTGGTGCTGAACACCCCCCTCCAAACACACATACAAACACACCTGTCCTTGGTGCTGAACACCCCCCATAAACATGTGAAATTTAATGCAACTTGCTGATATAAGACATCATTTGATAGATACTTGATATACATGTAATCAATTTACTCCATGTCAAATATAAGAGCAATTGCAACTACATTGTTCTTCCAGACCATGTACATGTATAACAATATATACAGTACACATGGTCATGACCTTGTAATGGCCAGGAATGTTCAATACATAGCATACTTTTTATGAAGGAGATACATGTATGTCCCCTCAAAAACCTTTTCAGTTGTGAATGCTATTTGGGCATGATTGCCATTGAATGAAGATATGCGTGCTGCAACATGCAAAAAGCTCCAAACTTACAATTTCATCCTCCTCCTCCTCTTCGTCTGACATTGGAGCACAAGTGCCAGCTACAATGGTCAGTCTTCTTGCCTCGGAATTCTTTTCAGGTATAGCCCCAAACAGTTGTGGATCTGGTGGTAACACAGGGCCACTGTAGGTTGTCCTCCTGGATGGCTTCTTTGTGGATGATGGAGAGGACATGCCATGCGTAGGTGGCTGTCTCAGAGGTGGCAGGGCATGCTCTTGGACTGGCTTCATGTTGTCCATCTCTATGTCCGGCTGTAGCAAAAACAACCAAATTCATCATGCTCCTCCTAAAACATTTCCGTAACATACATGTCTTACAACATTAACCTTTTACATTATACAAATACAAAATAGATACTACTTTCATCTAGTTGCCTTTTGCCTACTCTATTTTAATTTTGTATATCTTAATATTGTTAGTAACACTTTGCCATTGGTCCAGACTGGCTAGATATACACCTGTTTTACCTGGTCTGATGACATATCCCATGCTGTTACCATCTTTGCTGGTTGTGGTGGTCTGGAGCTGAAGTTAAAAGTGAATTCTGGAGGTGGCGAAGGAAGTTGACGGGAGTTCTTCTCACTTTCAGCAGGCACAGTTGTTTCGGGTGCTACCTTTCTCCCGGACCTGGGTCTGGATGTTGCACTTGAAGGTCGACTGTTGGGAGTTTCTGGGCGTCCTGTGGGAGTTGTTGGCCGTTTCCATGGCATTTTTGGACCACCTTTTCGTATCTCTGGAAGCTCCTCTGGTAAATCAATTTCTTCTGTTGTCCCTTCAGGCTCACATGTTTGGGCTGGAGGGTCCCGAGGAGACCCCCTCTTCTCTTTCTTCTTATACCGTCGTCTCCTTGGTTTCACAGGTGGGGCGTCATGGGGGCCATCTTTACCCATGGGGCTCAAGATGGTCTCTTCTGCAAAGAAGTATGAAGGATAAAATTGTGACAGCGGATGACTTTGTACCAAACTCTTTTTTTTCTCTTAAAAATGTCTTTCATTATTTATGATATTTTGAATGAGAAACAGCTATCAAAGCCCTTAAGCATGTTAGTGCTTAGCCTAGCTAATCATAATAACCAAAGCAGACTTTGTTTGGGCAATGTTTTAGCCATGTCGTGTTTTAGCCATGTCGTGTTTACCGATATTGTAACTCTAATGGTTAGCATAACTCTGACCCTTACCATCCGATAGGTTGGTAGATGATTTTCTTGGCTGCTCAGGTGCGGGCAGTAGTGGAGGCAGTACAAACGGTGATGGAGCCCACTGTAGAGATGCAGTAAAAAGATGTTTAGTAGAATACTAATAGACCAAATGTACATAATTATGAAAATGCTTGTCACTATACATAAGCATCTGGCCAACCAAACTTATGTTGCACAAAAGTCTCATCATGAACATAGTACAAGTGAGCAAGTCGGCAGAACGTATTGCGCCTGCGCATAACCTGGATTTTCGCTGGATTTTTGGTCAATGTTGCATCAGAATTTTGCCTGTTGCAGACCATACTTTTCCTACACAACATTTGAAAACTATAGACGGGATGTCAACCTTATATACGCGAATTCGACCTTATATGAGACGTTCTGCCGAAGTGGTATGCATAATACATTACGGGTTTCGCGCAGGCGCAGTACGTTCTGCCGACGTGCTGTACAAGTGCTAGCATCTAGGACATCCCTGAAGGAAATAGTAAAACTGTTTTTTGTTATATTCATGATCAGTTACACATAATAACAGCTCCAACCTCACTGTTCCTGTTAGTCTCTTCAAACATAACAGGAGATTTTCCAAGAGGTGGCTGCTGACTAGGAAGGAGCTGACGTGGACTGTCCCGTGACAGAAGAGAAGCTGCAGAGTCCGATGTTTGTCCACTCGTGCCTGAAACGACACCATCCCCTTCTCCAGGTCTTTCCATACCCTGTCATGAGACATAAAAATTCTTAACTGTTAGCCAAAGAGCTTGACTAATTCTTACCAAGTCGAGAGCAAGCTTGAAGATCCAATCACCAAGTTTACTGAAAGATGATAGACTTCATGCATAAAGAGTAACGTTACATGAGATATAGTTCCAAACTTTTATTTTAAGGCTGCTTAGTGGTTTGGCATATCTGATACTAGTACATGTCTCATTAGCAGTTTGAAAGTGGTTATTACCTTAAGTGGAGGAAGGACAACTTTCCCACTTGGTTGCTCTTTTAGCTCTGGCAGACAAAGCTCCTTCACTTCATTTTTCCTCTTTCTTTGTTTCTTTTGCTTGGGTACTTGCCCACTACTTGATGCATGTGATCCACCAGTACCGGAAGCACCATCTCTGAGACTTATCTAATCACAGACAGTGAGGAAATCAGTCTATTGTTTAGTAGGCTGTACAAAATTGACTTCGCACAAAACAGTTCAAATATATATGTACTCAGATCAATATTTGGAATAGAGGCTGACTAGAACTAAGTAGTGAATTGACAATGAATTCATGAAAACTGTGCATGTTTTGATTTAAAGAACTTTAAGATGAAGAATAGTACAATCTTCTTACCCTACTTCCCATCTTGGATGTGCCATCTTCCTCTGGTTCTTCTCCGAACCTCGGCTCTCCCTCCTCTCCCACCCAGCTCTGCCGCAGTGGGTCTGGGAGCAGTCTCAGCAGTGGTGCAACTGCCATGGTCTCCACTATTGTTTTCCGGTCACGCACACTACGAGTGTCCGCTTCATCATCCCATTCAAACTCCTCAAATGTAGGGTTGTGTATGTAAGCCAGGTCAGCTACAGACATGTTTGCTTTCCTTTTCTTGTTCTTCTTCTTAACCTGCATTGACATACAATGTAAGCAGTTCCTGTTCAGAAAATGTCTTGTTCCAGGCAGATGTACTACATTGAGGACAGTTGGTACCTACAGGAACTAGCTGTAACTATCAATCTAGTGAAACATTTCCCCACGACTGAAAAAGTCAGAATTCTGAACTTCCCATCTGCCATACCAAAGGCTTAAATGCATGTGACAATAGACTCTGCTCTATCAGTAATGACTCTCATGTTATCAGCACCTCTCTTATTAAAGGAGACTTGAATGAAAGATAACAACTTACACAAATGATGAGGCAGAGGCAGCAGATGAAGACACTCAGACAGATGATGATGATAATGAGTATGATGGCCCAAAGTGGGAACTCCCATTCAGCCTCTTCTCTACAGAAGTTGAAGTAATTCTCCAATTTGCATTCATCCACGTTGAGCACGGTCTTGCAGTGGAGAGCAAACATATTCACAGACACGTTTGCATGCCCAATGTCCCCACTTATAGACACATCATGTACACAGGCCTGGTGGTAGAACATCATGGCAGCTGTCAGATCTTGGCAGTAAGTTGCAAGTATGCCAGTGTAGAAAAGGTCATCACAAATATTCACAGCCTCATCTTTGATAGTGTTGTTACTGTCAGGAGGGTTGTCAGTAGGGTCACAGTCCACAGGAACATCAGAAGGTCTCCATTCTGGTGACGAATCAGGAGGAACTAAAACCACACGGGAGCTGGTCCAGATTCTAGAAGAGTTTGTTGATGGTGTGTTGATGTCAACAGAAAACTCTTGACCGTGTCCCTGATCCATCGTTAGACTAAACACAAGACCAGGCATCTCCTCCACTGGACACGTGGTACGAACATCTGTGATTTCCTCTCGTTGAAGTACATAAGACCAAACCATAAGGTTGTCCACATCTCCCACAAAATCTCTTCCTGGTGTTGTGATGCCTGCAACAACATACTGTCCGATGCTCACACTACCACTGAGTGTCAGTTGCCCCACAGTTCCAACCGTGTGGGTGAAGCTGTACTCACTGTCTCCATAGAACTGCAACAGCTCCAGTCGTCCATCAAACTCTCTCCAGGTGACACAGAGGTATGTCCAGATGCTTGCTGTCATCTGAAGTGTTGTTGTGAACATCTGACCTTGCCAAAAGATCTCCAGGTGGCCACTGACAACGAGCAGGGCAATCTCCCCCCTTTGTGTACTGACCACATAGATGGTTTGTGTGGCTGTGGTGACATCGAGTTTGACCCACACTCCAACTGTCAGCTGGTGGAGAACAATAACCCCAATGTCCTGGATGTAGACATGATTGCCGTCAACATGTAGGAGATAACCAGTGGTTAGACTAACTGTAGTTTGCACCAGGTGTAGATGGTTGTCTGGTGTATCAACCTTGTGTGCAGGACCTAGAGTTCCTTCCAAGTATGGCTGTGAGAGACTGTTCTCCAAAAATGCTGTCACATCAGCAGGATCCATTGGCAGGTCAGTCAGGTCATTGATCTGATTCCCATCAAATGGACCACACAAGCCACTGGCAAGTTCATCCTTAGGTGCCAGAATACCCAGAGATAGCATGTCAGCAATCATCACAATGTACACAGTAGTTGACTGGTAGGTTACTTCCACTATGTCGGGGCTGATCCATTCTACTGTGACACTTTGGTGGGTAAATGTTGTGCCAACAACCACACTCTGCCATCCCTGTCCATCATTCTTCTGCACCACAATCTGGCTACTGGTAACAGATGACAATGAGGCTGAGATGGTGAGACCTCCATAGTTAATCGATATTTCAGTAATGACCTGCACATGCCACATGTTCGGGAATGGTACTGCAAACAGCTGCACGGACAATCCATTGAGTATGTATGCAGAGTAGGCACCTGCTGTCATGAGCTCAAATGCAGCTCCGTCAAAGGTTGTAACATGGAAGTAACCAAAAATGGTGAAAACTCCAATGGTGGTACTGCTGCTCTGTTGACTTGCTGGGCTTATTGTTGTGTTGAGCTGTGTAACACTGCAGTCTGAGCCAACCAGTCCAACTTCACATTGTATGCAAGCACTGCTGTCATCCCATCCTTCTTCACAAACACAGTCTCCGCTGTTGACGTTGCATATGCCATGATTGCCACAAGTGTTGGTGATTTCTCCTGGACATGGATGTGAGCAGTCTGTACCCCAGTAACCATGGTAACACTGGCACATGGATGGACGTGATTGCAGCTGCTCCCCAAATACGCAGGCAGCAGGGCAGGTGTCACCACAGAGTATGTTGTCAGGAATACTTGTCCCTTCTAGAAGTTGATCACAGTAGGCAATCAGTGCTTCAGCAACAGTCTTTGCAACTTCTTTGTCTCCAGTTAGAGCTACTTCCATGACGCACAGCTGGTAAAAGGTGTCAAATGTGCCATTAGTGAGCAAAGAGCACTCTTGCATCAATGGTTTGGAGAAGATCAGCTCCCTACATGTTTCATCAGCATCTTCTGGAGATGTACTATTGGAAGAGGAGTTGCTGGCATCTGTACTTGATGGATCTAGAGCAAGACTTGGAGAATCTTGTTCTCCTGAGACAGGAGCATCAGAAACAACCCAGGTTGGGTGATTATGAGTAGGGAAGTATAGATGCTGCTCACTCTCTGACTCTCCGGCAATTTCACCTTTACCTTCATTAAGAGACCAGAGCATGGCAAGGTCTGGGGATCCTGGTCTCACGTTCACTCCCCAGTTTGCTGCAACGATGGATGGATTGACTGGTCCCTCCCATATGCGGATCTCATCAATCATTCCGATAAATACAGAGATGGCTGCATCGGGTACTGTGTCCAGGCCACTTGCATACCACTGACCAAAGGCAAGGGTTCCGCCTCCATTGAAGACACCAGCATTTAGATAGAATGCATTGATGCTCACCTGGCCTTCTGCGTTGAAAAGATAGAACTCGAGCAAGTTCAATTCAGGGCGCCACACAAAGGCAATTTGGTTCCACACTTCAAGTTCCAGCACAAGGTTTGTGGTATGTACTGTTATACCACTGTGTATTTGAATTCCTGTTGCAATGTTGAGAATGGCAAATACTTCAGATGTTGTGTAGGATAGGATGGTTCCACCATAGGAGACAGGCTTGACCAGCATTTCAAATGTGAAAGTTGTTGTGGGAAATTGATGGAGAGGCCTGGAGGTTATGATGCTGTCTTCGAAGTATAAGCAGTAGCCTGCTGCAGTAACAGGGACCACGTGTTCGGCATTAGTAACATTGACATAGAAAGGCACTTCATATCCAGCAAGGAATGTGTCCACAGCTGATTGGGATATATGTGGAGTGCAGGTGACAGGCTCATTCAAACATGACACGGCTTGGATCTTATCAAGGGTGGAATCCCCACAGCTTCCGAACATGCCCAATGAATCTTGGCAGAATGTGGCTGGTACGGTCAAACTCACATGGAGATGTCCGCTCAGGACAACGAGGGATACATGTACGTTAATGTCACTGAATGACAGCAGGTAGGTTGTTCCATCTTCGCGACTGATCTGGAAACTGTCAGCAATAGCCATCACATGATCCACAGGTTGTGTTTGGTGGTTTACAATGATGTGGCCCATGTCACCATCAGTGCTGAGTAGGGATGCCAGTACTATAACTTCAGTTCCTCCATATGTGATGTAAATGCCGTCAAAGCATGACATGCTTCCAGATACTTCAACACACATGACTTCACGAATGGTCAAAGAGAAGTGGAAATGTGTGTGACTGAGGAGAAGGTAGGCACCCTCTTGATGTCCGAAAATGGTAATGCTATCAAAGAAGGTAAATGTTCCGAAGCTAAGCAGTTGCCCATACAGAAGCAACTGAGATGTGCTGGACGTAGTTGATATGACTACAGAGCAGTCTCTCCCGATCCAGCCATCTGAGCAAGTGCCACAGTCATTGTGTCCAGACCAGTTCAGCTCGCAGGCACATGTTCCGTCGTTGCTGCAAACTCCATGGTTGTTACAAGGTGTCAGACCACCACCTGGACACTCGTTGGTGCAGTTTGGACCCCAGAAGCCTTCTTGGCATTGGCAATCTCCATTCATGTTTGTACCGAAAGCACAGCCAGCACAAGTGCTTTCAAACCAATTCGGTGTGGTGTAATTCTGGGCAAGGATACAAAGGCTTTGCAGAACTGTCCCTCCAGTGTTGAGGATCTGATCACAATATTCAGCAAAGGCCACTGCTGGACTAAATGCTGCTGTGATATCACTAGTTACTGACACATCCTGCAGGCATGCTAGATAGAAGAGCTGTGATGTACTGTCTCCTAAGCTTTGACACTGTTGAAGGATAGTATTTGACAACAAAAGCACAGAGCAGATTGTTTTTGCTTCTGTTTCCAATGATTTGTCAACAAACATGCTCTTGAGGGGAAGGGTGTCAGACCTTCGAAGGACAGGGAGTTCAGCATCTGAAAATGTCCACCGAGGTCTTTGCCATGGTGGATTTGGTAGGTTGATGTGGTTTCCGTGTATGGGATCATGGGTTATGTCACCACTTCCCTCATTAAACTTGTACAGAGCAGACAAGGCACCAGAGAATACATGGGCAACAGGGTTGAGTTTGGTGGTCTCCTTAATTGTTGAAGGATGGAAATGTTGTTTCCAGATCCTAAATTCTTCTATGAGTCCATTGAAGGTGGTGTTTGGAAATTTATCACTTGCGTCAGGTGATGGCTGCCACTGCCCGAGGGACAAAATGCCGCCATCTACAAACAGTGAAAAGTCAGGGTTGGCAATCTCCTCTCTTGAGACATGTCCAGTGGCCTTCCAGTGGTGGAGTTCAGTGACTTGCTTGTTGAATTTGACTATAAATCTAACCTGGTTCCATAAGTCGATCTCATTGCAGGTTTGTGTTTCAACAACTTTCTTTCCAAAGAAAATTTTTATTGGGCAGTCATTAGTAATCGCAAAGGTGCTCTGATGTGCATATGCAAGGATTGTCCCTCCATATGTAGCAGGTTTGATCATGAAATCAATTGTGATTTCAGATGACCTTCCAGTGCTTGAGTTCCTTGCAAACACCCCATAAATCGGATGAGTGAGACTACCTGCGTTGTTAAAGGACAAGCAGTATTCTCCGCCAGACAATACTGGTATTGTATAGTTGTTGTGTAGGATCAGAGACTCTTCAGGCGTGACCCTCCAAGTTTCTGACAGCTCTCCATTGATGAACTCTTGGGTTACTTCCTCAATGGTCATGGATGGATGAATCTCCTGTAATGTGCAGCTGCCAAGCAGCCCTGTGAAATGCCTGCACATTGAAACATCTGCCTTTATGGAGATCTGGACATGTTGGCCTATGGTTCGGAGTTGGATTTCCATCAGTGGTCCTTCTATGATGCATAGATATGTTGACGGGCATCTGATCCACCATTGATAGCCGATTTGAACAGGCCTAGGCTTTGTTAGGACAGATGTTAGTTGTCTATTGATATAGATATTTGTACTTCCATTGCTAGTGATGGAACCAATGATGGCCAAGGTTGCCTCGTTGATTCTGAGGCCAAGTGCACTTGCACAGGTTGAGCCTGAGAAGCATGGAGTTTGATACACCTGTAGGTTGAAGATCTCACCAACTCTGTTTGACTGAATTAGATGAAATTCGCCTAGTGCAGGGAAGGTAAACACAAGACCATTGAAGTTTGTGTAGTAGGATGCTGATGTGAGTGTGGCTACTCCAGATGTGGAACTTATCAAAGGCATTAAGGCAATGGTGCAGTCAGTTCCATTCCAGCCATCAGTACAAGAGCTACAGTCTGACAGCCCTTTCCAGTTCTCCTCACAGACACAAGATCCAGTTTCTTGACAGACACCATGTCCATAGCAGGCATTGTCTGACCCACCAGGACAGGCAGAGGAACAGTCTTGACCATAGTAACCAGGATAGCATGTGCACTGATCTGCTTTGTTGGCACCAAAAAGACAACCATTGCCACATTGTGTCCCAGGTCGTAAGTTATATGCCTGGTCATTACACAGTCCCTTTGCTGGCCATTGTTGTAGATCAAGAGAGGAATGACACAGATCTGCATAGTGGGAGACGACCTCCAAGGCCTCATTGATATCACCTGTGGTGGACACTTCCCTCAGACAAGCCAAGTGGTAGAACTGATGTAGACCATTTCCAAGGGGTGTACAAATAGGGGATAGCGACTGCAACAGGCTTTGACACATTGTGTCTGCTTGCTGTTTCAAGGTGGTGTCATGGTCAAATTCTACAAGTCCAATTGAAAGATCCACGAAACGTTTCAGAATTGGCATGTTGGATTGGCTCCAGTGTGGGGAGTTCCAAGGTTTGGACAACATAGAGAGGGTACTGTCAGAGGTGACATCTGCTGCTGTTGTTCCCTGTCCCTCATCAAAATACCAGTACGCTGCAAGTCCAAGGCTGGATGGAGGGATGGAGTAGTCCCAGGACTGCATGGTTACTGGAGGACTCAGTGCTTTGGTCCAGATTCTGAGGTCATCCAATTCTCCAAAGAATGGCTCATGAGGGATTCTACTGACACCATCAAGTGGAGCCTGCCATTGGCCAAATGCAAAGGTTCCATCATTGTTGAAAATACCTGTTGGTATGTCAAACTCTTGACGTTTCACTGCCCCTCTCATATTGAACATGTAGATGTTGATTTTTCCCAACTCATGCTCATAGACTATGGTTACTCTGAGCCACTGGTTTGTGGGTGGTACATACCCAGTATTGTAAGTCTGCATGCCCTGATGTAACTGAATGGTTTCATTTATGATTAAGGAAAAGGTTTCTCTGGACGAATAGGAAAGGACTGTTCCGCATACACTGACATTGTCACACTTGATCATGACTTCAATGGTTAAGTCAGTGTTCTTTAAGAACAAGAATGGGTTTTCAGGAAACAAGGCAGCATTGTTGAATTTCAAGCTGTATCCCCCTGTCATGCCTTGTGTAGCAGAGGATATCTTGTCACAATCTGGCACAGTCCAGTGGTCACCATATTGTTGCAGGTAACCTTGATTGAGCTCATCTGTTTCGTTCCAGGTCCTGTTCTTGAGGGCAGGTTCGATGGCAAGGTCATATGCAATATTCAGCAGTGGCATGGGTTGCTGTACTGTGTAATTTTGCAAACACATCTCAGCTGAAGTGATCAAAGGCCATGGTCTAGCAAAGTTATTCATTGCTTCACTTGATTGTTGATCACAGTGACCACTCAAAAGACCCATGAATGAGTTGCACAGGTTGCTTGGTATCATGACATCGATACTCAGGAACTTTCCATTTGATCGCACAGTAACGCTTACATTTCTTGGTCCTTCAAGGCCTAGTTCGTAGTAAGAGTACCTACTGAGTGTAAAGCCAGACAAGCCAAACTCGACATCATTGTCAAGAACAAGTTCTAGTCCATTGATGCTGGATACTAGTCTGCCATTGTCCTCACGAGATACTGACACTAACAAGGTTACAAAACCATCAGCCTGACTTCCAAACTGAATCCCCACATGCTGGATGCAGCTGTAAGACAAGTAGCACGCAACGAATGTTGCTTGGATGGAAATGGCCTTGTTTGTGGACATCAGCAGATATCTGTCCCCAATACCGTGATAGAGAAAACTTGTAGCAGCAAAGTTGGTCACATGTCCTGCACCAAAGACCTTGGCAAGTGCTGATTGTCCATGCAGGGATGATGTCAAAGCTAGGGAGCAGTCAACGCCAGTCCAACCTGGACTGCATTCTGAACATGACTGGCCTTGCCAGTTACTTGGACAGTTGCAGACCCCGGTTCCAGCATCACATTTGCCAAAGCCATTGCATGGTCCTGTGGTTGTGTTTCCTGCAATAGGAGGGACCTGGTATCAGCTTCACATAAACTTACATAGGAATTCATATTACTTTATTCTCATGTTTCTGTGTGACAGAATTGGCTAAGAGAAGAAAGGATGTACCTGGACAAGGTTTGCTACAGTCAGATCCCCAGTATCCTGGATAGCAGTCACAGTCATTGGGGTCCTGTGGGTTCCTAGTACCAGACTCACATCTCACGTCACATCTCTCCCCTATCCACAGTGGGAAATTTACTTCATATCCAAACTCTGCAGGAATAAAGGATATGATGGAAAAGTAATGCCATAGACTGCAGAATTGGTCATGACCACTAATGACAACATAAACAAGAATTCGGAGACCTCATATCTCCATGAAATAGGGTTTCCTCAACACAAATAACTTATATTTGATGTGAAAGTCCAATCCTTTGGCAATGTTTCATTTCAACACATTATCATAAATTATGCAAATGACCTGTACATTAACATAATATATGCATGGTGCTGTAAACTTTTAACTAACTTACACATGTCACAAGTATGAAATTCCCATCATTTACCACTAAGGAATCATAGAATTTTCATTAATTATGCAAATGAGGTCCATATTTGCATAATTGGTATCTGTTGATATTCTACCTGCGATAGATTATACATATTACATGTATGAAAGTCCTATAATGTAAAACACTGAAATTTCAGAATTTCCTCATTAATTATGCAAATTAAGTCCTCATTTGCATAATTTGAATTTAATTATGTACGTCTCTGTGTAAGCTACCTACATACCAAAAATCATGATAATACGTTGCTCCTTTCTGGACTTCTGCTCTTAAAAATTTCTCCAAAAACCCCCCTGCAGTTCCAGCACAAGCTGCTAGGGGGACAAAACCCACACCACTTATTCCTGACAGGAAAAGCTATCTGCCACCAAAAAATCAAGACCATAGCATGTTCAGGACAAAAGATACAAAAAACGGAAGTTCTGCTGCAGTACCAAGGTCAGCCACCAGAAGGCCCAGATTTGACCTTGACCTTTGTCTTCCTAAGACCTACCTACATACCAAATATCATCACCATCCATAAAGGCGTTCTTAAGTTATCCTCACCAGTAGTTGGCGGAAACACACACAGACAGACACACACACACACAGACACACAGACAGACAGACAGACCCAAAACAATATCTCCATTTTTCATGGAGATAAAAATCTACATTCATGTTTATAGCAGTAACGTTAAGACAAAACATTCAGAATCATAAAATCTTTGAGGATGACAAATTTAAGAAAAGGTACTGTGGCATAGAGTATGGCAAAGTATAAGAATAACAGTGATATACCATTGCAAAGTGGCTGTGCAGGCCAGGTGTTGAGGTCCAGAACAGCCTGACAGTAGTCTGCCAACTCCAACACAGATGACATGGCTGCACTTTGGGAGTTAGTCGCTATGACATCATCTACACACTGGTAGAAGTAATGCTCCAGCAATGCCTGGCCAAGTGGACTGCAGGATCTGATGAAAATAAGTAGTCTTTGCTTAGTATGACAGAACAATTGTGACAAAAAAGCCATGCGTAGCATCTGACTAGTAACAGCACAAGGTTATCAGCACTATGGACAATGCAAGTCAAAAAAATACAAAGATGGCATAGTGGGAATTTGTATGACAAGGAGCCAATCTTTTAGTAAAAGAAGGTATATCTACAAGGTTTGTACTAAGACTTTTATAGCTGCAATTAAAACTCTGCACAATCAGTGTCATATTGCATTTGTGGCATACAAAATTATTGAAATATTACAAAAAGAATAATGTAATCTTGTTTTGCTATGTTGAACTGTCATAATTTTCTCACCTGTCTATGGAGCCCTCGAGAATTAAACTTCTACAGAAAGTCTCAACTTCCACTTGTTGCAGAACGGCATTATCTGTATCCCTCTTGCTGCGCCGTGACCTACTGTGCCCAGTTCTGACACCTGCCTGCTGTGTGGGGGTGGCAATTCCCATGTCATATGGAGATATGTATGGCAATGGAGCATCTGACTCCCGCCATGAGGGTGATGGGAATGGTGCAGTTGGCAAGTTCAGCTCTTTATTTGCGACAGCATCTAGTGTGTTGAAACCTGTAGAATATTAGATTTCATGACTCTTGAGTATCATAATATGTAAGGCTTTCATTATTTCAAATCATCATTTATTTACAGTTTGACTAATAGTATATTGTTTCAACACATACACACAACTCACATGGCTGGTCTTGAATATCACAGTCATTACAGTCACTCTGCTACCAAGAACTTCTCAAAATAACCCTAAATGAATAGGTAGCTATACATTGCACCAGAAAGCTCTCATTAAACAACTGTTTGTGATATCAATTTTCATCACTGTCAGTGGGTAATAAATCAATGAAAAATTCACCTGTTCCTTCATCAAGCTTCCACAAGGCTATCAGATCCTCATCAGTTGTCTCAATAGATCTGTTCCAATGGTCTTGTATTGAAATGCTGGTGAAATACCTAGAAAAGGGTTGATACATTAGCAAATACTTGTCAAGAAGTTTATGCACATACTGGTGATTGTATGGTATTTAAGTCCACCAATGTAGGAAAATGTCTCACATCACCACAAAGCATCAGTATGTTGGCAGAAAGAACAACTTACCTGTTCCAGATCCTGATTTCATCAATGTAGCCAACAAACTTGTTGCTAGGGTCAGGTTGATCTTCATCATCTCCAGTGCCTGGCTGCCATGAACCAAGTGCAAATGTTCCACCTGGTGGGAAGACATCTGAACTGAGCTGAGCACTTCTCCTTCTTGTGTATCCTGTATGGTCGGTGAGGTACACGGACAGATATTTGGAGTTCCGATCCCACACCAATGTCAGCAGGTTCCATTGGTTGTCTTCGAATGCCAGGCCCATGTCTGTTGCATCGTTGCCATGGTGAATTGATAGTGTTCCACTTCCAGTTGACACAAATAGGGTTTTCTGTGAGGTGTAAGAGAAAATGGTGCCTCCACACTCAGCCATCCCACAGGTTTTGATGTACATCTCCAAGGTGGTGAACTGTCCTTCAGGTATATCTAGGTATGAGGCAGTCGCAGATGACCCTCCTTCAAAGTACAGACAGTACAAGGCAGCAGTGTTCTTGCTGGGTGTGAAGTCTCCTGTCACAAAACTGCTGTCTTCTCCTGACACTGCACATGAAGATGCCATGTTGAGAATGTCCTGCAGGGATGCTGAGGTGGTGATGGTGACTGTTCCTGATGTGCTGGTGGGAGCTGCTGTTGTTCCTGAAGGTAGAGGAGTGGTGAAGGCTGGGGCCAGTCCACATGGCAGCATACCTTGGTTGGAACCACCAGTGCATTGATCACAGCTGCCACAGAGTCCTCTCATCAATGCATTGCAACATAGACTGTTGGGAAGTTCTATGTTTACATCCATGTACCCTGCTGACACCCAAACATCCATGTTGAAGTCAATGTCTACAATGGACACTTGGTAACCACGCCCGCCATAGCTTTGTATTGTAATCCCACATCCACCCCAGGCAGGGAATGTGTATGTGTCGTATGTTTGAAACAGGTCTCCATTCATGTACGTGAGTGCAGCACCCTCTGTTGTATATTGAATGCTTAGGGACAAATCTTTGAATGATACGGCCACTGCACGGACACAGACTGAAGGTCTGTAGAAGGTCAAGCAAGACACCTGACGAACCTGAAGTGGAATAATAGATCATTGTAAACTTTTGATATTGACTTCTCATAGTAACTGTAACAGTTGTAGATTGCACTTATAACCAATAATTCATTAAAAAAAGTAGTGTTTTGAAAATATTATTTTTCAGTGAACACTAAGTCCTCAGTTAAGACTGTTGCCTCTGTTGTCATAAATGTGTGGAGTAGTAGTAAATAATTTAATGGAATGCAAATTAATATCATTACTTGGACAGAGGAGATTTGATACCAGGCAATACATATATGTGCAAATGCATTATTATGTCATATTCATATTTCTAAAACATATTAAAACTATTTTACCTGCACTTCAAAGTCTTCAGTTTGCAGCAAGTAGAAGTCTCCAATCTCCATGTACTCGAACACATATCCACTGTACTGTATGATTGTGCCTGAGCGATGGGCAGAGCAGACCAAAGCATGATCTTCTGGAAGCTGTGGCAGTATGACACTGCATTCACTGCCTCCCCATCCATCTGTACAGGATCCACAGGTGTCATCGCCCTGCCAGTTCTCCTCACACACACACTGTCCCGTGATTACGTCACACTCTCCATTGCCATTACAAGAATTGTCTGGACCACCTGGGCAAGGTTGGTCACAGGATTCTCCCCAGTATCCTTCAGTACATGCACAGCTGTTGTCTGTTGGACTTGGTGTACCAAAATAACACGGTTTGTCACAGGTTTGTCCAATCCATATGGGGAAGTTTCTGTCAGGGAATTCGTTACACAGTGCTTGAGCTGGCCATGATGGTAGGTCAAGGGTGACTTGGCATTCTGTTGCAAAAGAAATCACAGCTTCAGCACTCTGGTTGAGCTGCCCAGTTGAAAGGATGTCGTTCACACATGCCCAGTGGTGGAAACCAACACTAGCTTCCAGTTCTGTTGTACCACATTGTGTTGCAAGACCACCTGAGTAGAAAAGCCTTTCACAAACAGCAACAGCCTGTTGATGGATACATGTATGGCTGCATGATGCTGTGGACAAAGTAATTGATGTTGTGAAGTGAACTATAGCAGAAACGGATGCAATAGGAGCATTTGAGTTCATCCAAATTGCTGGCTCATAACTTGAAAGTGCAATGTCAACCCCAGAGACGAAGTCCTGTGCAACCAGTCCAGATCCGTCATTGAAATCCCATATCAAAACAACATTATGATCTATCTGGGCTACATTTGCTTGCCAGCTCTGGATGACTGCTGTTGGACTCAGCCAGTTATTCCACACTACAAACTGATCAATGAGACCGACAAATATTCCAGGGGGTGGGCTGCCTGATCCTGAGTTAGATTCTTGCCAATGTCCCACAGCAAATGTCCCTCCTGAAACAAACACGTGTGTTCCAATGTAGACACTTGTGAAGGACATGTGTCCAGTAGAGGTGAACAGGTAGATGTCGCAATTCCCTGTAGTTTGTGAGTAGACTATCGTGATGCGGTTCCACTCTTGTATTGTCACCTGGATCCCTGTACTGACAGTGATGGACCCATAAAGCAGGTGCAAGGTGGAGCTCTGGATGGTCACAGCAAAGGTGTCATCATGTGCAAATGAGATAAGTGTGCAGTCATCACTGAATGTGTTGAAGTGGAACTGTACAGAGGTGAAAGTTGATGTAAAGATGCCGCTTGGTATAGGAAGGGATGACGCCACAGTTCCATTGAAGAAAAGTGCTGTACCAGCCCCTGTTGGGACAGCCGGCTCTAGTGTGATTCCTATGGTTGTTGATTGGTGCAAAACAGCAGCAAAGAAACTTGAGTCAGGGTTGACATGCCATTGGGTGAGAAACTGTTGAATCAAGGTCTGTGTCAAGCTGAACTGTAAGGAAAATGCTGCCAGTCCAAAATGTTGGATGAGACACATTGTGTCTCCAGCAGAGCAAGAGTGTGCAACTGATGAGCACGGACCACACAAAGCAGAAGTACTTGAACACCACGATGTTCCAATTTGAAGGTCCATGTTGAAGTGAGTTTCCTGTGTTAGTAATGCAATGTTAAAGCCATTGGGACCTGCGATTACCATTCTTTCAAGACTTTCTCTTCGTAAAGTGTATCCAGCAACGTTTCCACTTCCAATGGCAACATCCCCAACAACACTGACTTGAGCATTGTTCACCCATACAACAGGATCTGAGTCTGTGATGTAGGGTGCATGAATGACGCTAGTTGTGCCGCCAACATTCACAGCAACAGCAACAAGACAGACATCAATGTTGTTGCATGGTGTCTGTCGTATCTGTATGGTTATGTCAGAATTATGGAACACTTGGAATTCTCCACTTTCCCTGAAGGGGATGCTAGAACCATCAAACAGGGTGTAGTAGCCACTGCCAAATATGGAGCAGAGGTGGGTTGTTGCCGTAACTGATGTTGGAACAGTGGTCACAGCCAATGAGCAATCAAGCCCTCTCCATCCTGGAGAACATGTGTTGCAGGCTGGGTCACCTCTCCAGTTTATGTCACAATCACACTCTCCATCTGTCTGACGGCACACTCCATGTCCATTGCACACGTTAATAGTCCCAGTCTTGCAAATATTTGTACATGTTGGTCCCCAGTAGCCTGCAGCACATGTGCAAGTATCCAAGTTGCTTGTTGTGCTGGGAAATCTGCATTCCACATTGCAGTTTTCTCCTTGCCATGTTGGGAAGTAAAGTGTTGGGAAGTTGTTGCACAGGTGCTGCCCAGGCCATGTTGTTACATCTGGCAGTGCAGTGTAACAATGATCTGCCATGGCCACGACTGAAGACAAAGGTCCGAAGGAGGTTCCCACGAAGGTGGAGTCTTGCACACAGGCACTATAATAGTACCGAAGGGAAGCTTCTCCCATCCCTTCACAGGTTGTTGACAGACTGGACTGAAGGACTATGGCCTCACAATGGTCTCTTATTTCTGTTTGAAGGGCAGGTAGAATCATGTCTCTATCATAGTTGATAATGACAGTGATCTGAACATAGGAGAACAACCAGGTTGGTCTGCTTGTCACCCAGGTATGTTCAGAGATGTAAAGATGTGCACCTCCGATGATGTCATAGATCACATGACCTTCTCCCTCATCAAAATGCCACAAACCTGCAATGTCTGGTGTTCCAACATCGACGTACTGATCATGCCATTCTGAAACGTCACTGTAGTAGAATGCAGTGTGCCAAACATGTAGTTCATCTATCTGTCCAACAAAGGTGGCAGCACTGGGGGAGGTTACTGAAGGGTCACGGGAGGGCTGCCATTGGCCAATAGCAATAGTGCCACCTGGAGCAAAAACTGCAACAGTTGTTCCGATGTCAATTTCTTCACGTTGTAGATATAGGGAACCAAGCAAGAAGACAACAATATGTCCTTGTAGTCTGTCCCAAACGATGGTAATTTGATTCCAAACACCAATTTCTACGGATAATGTTGTGTCATAGATATTGCTTCCAACAGCCAGGTGCACTGTACCCTGTAGGAATACAGTAAAACTTGTGGTGTGACTGTAGGAAAAGACGATGCCTGTGTCAGCTTCTGCATGGATGTGAAATTGCACAGTGATGTCCTGGTCTGTGCTGAATGTGCTGACAGTTGGATGAGAGGTAACTGAGGCATTGCTGAAGTGGAGACAATGACCAGCTCCTGTTATGGATGGTTGTTCATGGTATGCACTGTTGTTGAAGATGCAGGTGAACAAGCTCTCATTAGCACTAACTCCCCAGGCATCCGTGACTATTGTGGAGATGTCTGTGACATTTGCTGTACCATTGCCACTGCATGACCCACAAATGCCAAAGACATTTTGACAGGATTGTTGGCTGGTGTGCATAGTGACGCTGAGGTATCTGTCCAGAACATGGATCTTAACTGACAGGGAGTTGCCAAGGCCAAGCACATTGTACTCATGGGAAGATTCTTGACTAAGTGTGAAGTGGGGAGTGACAAGGGGAGCTCCATCAGAGGACCAAGCTGCTCCATCATTCCATATCAGGAGTTGGCTGTTACTTGTGTAGCCTGCACGGACAGTTATGTAATTTGTTCTGTAGGACAGGGCAAATGCTGTGATGCAGGCAGACTGGTTGTAGCAAGGAGTAATACGGACCTGAGCAGTGAAGGATAGGTCTGTGTTCTGTAGCATGAAGAATTCTCCTGGTTCCTTGTACACAAAACCTGTACCATCGAAATCAGTGAAGTGACCCTGCCCAAATACTCTGCACATTGGGCGAGAGTCTGTTTTATTGGCAACAAAAACTGAACAGTCGTCTCCTTCCCAGCCAGGTGCACAGGTGGAGCAGTCTGTAGTCTCTGACCAGGCTGCATCGCATTCACATTGTCCATTGGATGGGTTGCAGGTGCCATGTCTATTACACATGTTGACAGTACCACCTGGACACAGGTTGGAACAGTCTGTGCCCCAGTATCCCATGTGGCATGTGCAATTACCATTCTCTTGATCTACAATGCCAAACAAACACGTCGGAGTGGGATCCATTGGGGAATATGGCAACTGCAGTTCAGCTTGACAGTAGGAGGAATATGCATGTATTGCATAGGCACCAGAATTCAGACTGTGGGAATTCTGGATGTCTTGGATGCACAAAACCAAATAGAACTCTCTCACACTGTCTCCAAGAGGGCTGCATAAACTTAGTAGGGGGCCAGTGTTGATAAGCTCTCTGCAGTTCTCCTCAGCAGTGGTGACTGAAATTTGATTGCTTGGTAGGATGCCATGTGTGAAGTCCCAGAGAGGGTGTACTGATGAGGTTACTGTCAGTGTGTAGTGTGCTGAAGAGATCCACCAGGTCGGTCCCCCTGTGGAGGGTAGCAGTATGTTGTGACCGTGTATCATATCATGCACAACTGTGCCCCAGCCTTCAGAGAACTGCCACAGACCCGACACTCCAAGAACGGACACTTCAAATGTCATTTCTGCATTTTGTACGATTTCGTAGATGGAAAACACTCTGTCCCAGATGACAAGCTTGTCAATCTGTCCTACAAAGTGCGTTAGTGGAGGACTGCCAACTGATGGATCAGTGCCATACTGCCATTGGCCTAGAGCAATTGTACCAGTTGGAAGGAAGAAGCCTGCACCAATCAGAAATGATGTTCCTTCCACTTGACCGGTGTGGTGTATGATGTAGATGGTGCAGCCTCCTGTCACACGTTCGTAGGTGACTGTCACATGGGTCCACTCCTTGTTGATGATATTTATTTGAGTATCATAGATGTGACTGCCATAGTGTATCTGTAATGTTCCTGAACAGGTGACTGCAAAAGGCAGGCGGTCTGCATATGAGAAGACAGTTCCACCATTAGCGACAACGTTCTCTGGCCGGAAAGAGAATTCAATCGTAACGTCTTTGCTGGGGTTGAATGTGTCGGTTAGTGTTCCCGTGTAACAGCTGCTGTCATTGAATGCCAAACTGAAGCCTCCATTTGTGGGAAACTGCTCTTCATAGAATCCTTCATAGTCGTAGATGAATGCTGTGTCAACGTGAGAGTTTATGGTACAAACTGGAGCCCACATATTGATGATTTCATGAGCTGTAACAGTACTTAGTTGGAGATGGTGGCCAGCATTGATGTAAAAGTCGTTGTCCCTGTTTCCATCACATTTTCCACACAGCTGCCTTTCTGTTGCCAAACATGAGCTAGGATCCACTGAAAGATGTAGGCTAAGGAATCTGTCCCGAGCTTCCATATTCAAGTATTGCCCACTGCTATGCTGCAGTTGGAATGTGTATAAATCTTTCCTTTGTATTGTCCAGTTTGTATGAAGTGTCACAGTAAGGTCAACAACAAGTTCTTCTCCATCCTTCCACACAACAGGGTCTGTGTCCTGCTTGTAGGGAGCATGCAGGGTGATGTTGAAGTTTGGTGTTTGAACCCAAACTTGATTCACACAGTAAAGGTCATTTTCACCACAGGGCACCTGCCGAGTGTAGACTGAAAAGTCAGGTGACTGAAGGAATACATATTCACCTGCTGTTGGTAGGCTGTATGCTGTGCCATCGAATGTTACATAGTGTGAGTAGCTAAACACACTGCAGAT
This sequence comes from Branchiostoma floridae x Branchiostoma japonicum, assembly GCA_013266295.2. Taxonomy (NCBI): domain Eukaryota; kingdom Metazoa; phylum Chordata; class Leptocardii; order Amphioxiformes; family Branchiostomatidae; genus Branchiostoma; species Branchiostoma floridae x Branchiostoma japonicum. The sequence goes on from CM023823.1 coordinate 23,961,876, forward strand.
GAATGGTAATGTTGAATGAGCTGCACCAGGATTTGCTACTTGGCATTTGGATCCCTCCCAGTTGGCAACACAGTTGATGCAGTTGCTGTTGTCATCAAAGTTGGCCGGGCATGTACATTGGCCAGTTCCTACATCACATGTTCCCTCTCCACCACATGGTAAGGAGATTCCTCCTGGACAAAGATAGCTGCAGCTGGGTCCCCAGTAACCGTGATAGCACAGACATTGGTCTGGTTCGTCTGAGCTCGTGTATCCTCCCACACATGGCATGTCACACTGTGTCCCGGTCCAAAGGGGGAACTGCATCTCAGGAAACATGCGACAAAGCTGTTGGGCTGGCCAGGAAGGAAGCTGAAGAACAGCCTCACAGTAGTCAGCATAGGCAACAACTGTATACAGTGCCCTGTTGAAGTCGTTGAATCTTGCAATGTCATAAATGCAAGACAGGTAATATCGCTCCGTGTTTGCCATGCCGAGCCTGGAGCAACTTCTGGACATGTCAGAGTCAAGAAACAAAGACTGGCAAAACTCTTGGACCCGATGTTGGAATATGGTTGACGAGAAGTGGACTTTGTAGTATAGGTTAACATTGGTCGATGCTGAGACATGTAATGTTGAAAAAACCCACACAGGAGCTCGCCATGGTTGTGATGTCATGTGGAAGTGTCCCAGCGACAATGAGTCATGACAAATTGTTCCAACTCCCTCATTGAAATGCCACAGACTTGCAAGATAAGCTGTTGTATTGTGGTGATATGTGCCAATGTGGTCCCTTATTTGACCAGCATCAAAACGGATATTCCAGATAACCAGTTCATCAATCCACCCGACAAAGTGCTCATCAGCAACGGTGTAAATGTTGGTGGCAAAAGTCCATTTTCCCAAAGTCAAAGTTCCTCCTGGGGCAAAAATGTTGTTGTTCAGTGAGCTGAACACACCAGTGAGTGACTGAACATTGCCATTAGGATTAAAGACATACAACAGGAGCTGGTTAGTGTTCATCTGCCAAACCAGAGCTAAGTGGTACCAGATCCCTGTCACTAGGTTGACGGCAGGTTGATCGAAATGAAGTATTGGATGAGAATGGCTGTGTGTTCCATAGAGGATTTCGACATAGCCTTCACAATGCTGTAGGGCAAATGTTCCTTCTAACGTGTAGGACAAAATTGTACCACAGCCTGCTGTTTCATTCAACTGCACATCCAGCTCAATGGTGATGTCAGATTCTGAGAAAGTGTACAGGGGTCCTGTGGACAAGTAGGTATCATTGAAGAATAAGGCATATCCAGCAGAATTCCCAGTGATGTTTCTGTGCTCGTCATGAATTCCATAGCCATAGACAAAGAGAGTGTTGTCTGCGTGGATGAACCAAGATGGGCCATAGTTGTTGTGGATGGTGTCTTGATTCAGTGTCCCATTTGTAGGATAGGCAGTTAGTAATACCCCATTACCGGTTAGGAAGTCATTGAGTGCATTGTCATCACATGAACTCAGCAAACCTGTGGCAGCTGAGCAGTAAGCAGTGGTGACTTGCAGGTACAGGTCTATGTAGAGAACACTGACTGAGACTTGCAGATAGAAACCTGCATTTGATTGGATGACATAACGATCAATCGATGGTCTTTCTATGGTGTATCCTGCTGAAAGGATCACCTGGTCTCCAATTGAGGTAATCTGACCGTTGAGCCACACTACACCCTCAACATCAGCAGGCGAGATGCTACCATGTATCACAAGTGTTTCTGTTGAGACTTGAATGGCTACAGCATCAATACAAGAGCTGAGGCTATCCTGGCTACAGGGTACTGAGCGGACATGAATAGTGATGTCTTCTGTTTGGTGATGGTAGAGCAGGTACTCTCCTGCTCCGTGAAAATCAAACCCACAGCCATCAAAGGTAGTGAAGTGGCTGTTGGAGAAAGCATTTCCAACATGGATACCAACTGCTGCACTGGAAAGGTCTGTTACTGACACTGAGCAGTCTCTTCCGATCCATCCGTCTGAACATTGCCGGCAGTCTGGCGTGTCGACAAAGCGTGTGGAACAGGAGCATGTTCCATTGGTGCTCTCACACACCCCATTACCGTAGCAGGGATTGTGACCTCCACCAGGACACTGGTGTCTACAGCTAGAACCCCAGTAACCATGGTAACACTGGCAACTACCCTGGATGGTTTGGTTGTTCTGCAACATCTGCAACAAAGAAAGGACAAAAATGCCATTTCTAATACAAGTATGAGGTAGCTTACTCATACCAGGATTCATTTCCAAGCTGAGATGACCATTTGACTTATCATAAATTTACAACTGATAGAAGAGTCATCAAATGATAATAATAAGATGCTATACTTACAAGCTCATCCTCCGCTATCTCCTCCCCTGTGCATTTGATAGGGTAGTCGGCAGAGATGGACAGTCTAAATGCTGAGTTAGAGAGTGTGTAGGCAAGCCTCCAGATAATAGTGACTGTCTCATCAGAAAGCCTGTACAACAGTGATTGAACTACATTTTCAGAAATGGAAGTGATTCATTTCACTAGTAATAACTGTTGGACTGATGGATTTAACAGATACCAAGAATTCTCACTCACTCACTCAGCACCGCATGCTGATACCAAGAATGAGACCTAGAATTTTATCAATGACACATTGCATTTACATATGCAGTAAATCAAAGCTTGAGCCTACCTGATGTGGAAGACATTAGAGTGGTTCCCAACACGGAACTTGCTGGGTTGTCCCAAGTTCTCTGCCACAGTGGAAGGGCCCATGGAGAAAAACTTGTTGTCAACTCCAAGTGGAATGTCCACATTGTGTTCGTTGTGGTTGATGTAGCCCAGCCAAGCTACACAGTATAGAAACAGTCTTTATTAACATACAGCTTAGAGACAGTTTTTATCAACGTCACCAAGCTTAGTAGTAACAATGACCCCCCCCCCCCCCATTGTCATAATGATAATCTATGTCAATAATTAGTGAGGTACATTCATGGGTTGACATGTAGAAATGCACAACAACATAATGTCCCATCAATCTATACCATGGCAATAGGAAGAAATTCCTGACTCAATATCATGTAAAAATTGGCTGGATTAATCAGATTTTTGTAGGTGAGCAGGTAGCTGGTATGTATGCAATGAAGTTGATTATTGAGTGCCAGGAACAGAAAATTACTACAAATAGTGCAAAGGAATACTGAGGCTATATGACTGTTATTCAGTATCATGTACAGGGACAGCAAGGGCTACATGACTGTTAGTCATCAGCACCATGGACAGGGACAGCAATGGCTACATGACTGTTATTCAGCACCATGGACAGGGACAACAATGGCTACATGACTGTTAGTCATCAGCACCATGGACATATAGCAATGGTCACATGACTGTTATTTAGCACCATGGACAGGGACACCAATGGCTACATGACTGTTATTCAGCACCATGGACAGGGACACCAATGGCTACATGACTGTTATTCAGCACCATGGACAGGGACACCAATGGCTACATGACTGTTATTCAGCACCATGGACAGGGACAGCAATGGCTACATGACAGTTATTCAGCACCATGGACAGGGACAGCAATGGCTACATGACTGTTATTCAGCACCATGGACAGGGACAGCAATGGCTGCATGACAGTTATTCAGCACCATGGACAGGGAAAGCAATGACCATATGGTGGTTATTCAGCACCATGGACAGGGACAGCAATGGCTACATGACTTATTCAGCACCATGGACAGGGACAGCAATGGTCACATGACTGTTATACAGCACTATGGACAGGGACAGCAATGGTCACATGACTGTTATACAGCACTATGGACAGGGACAGCAATGGCTGCATGACTATTATTCAGCACCATGGACAGGGACAGCAATGGCTACATGACTGTTATTCAGCACCATGGACAGGGACAGCAATGGCTACATGACTGTTATACAGCACCATGGACAAGGACAGCAATGGTTACATGACAGTTATTCAGCACTATGGACAGGGACAGCAATGGCTACATGACTGTTATACAGCACCATGGACAGGGACAGCAATGGCTACATGACTGTTATACAGCACCATGGACAGGGACAGCAATGGCTACATGACTATTATTCAGCACCATGGACAGGGACAGCAATGGCTACATGACTGTTATTCAGCACCATGGACAGCGACAGCAATGGCTACATGACTATTATTCAGCACCATGGACAGGGAAAGCAATGACCATATGGTGGTTATTCAGCACCATGGACAGGGACAGCAATGGCTACTTGACTGTTATTCAGCACCATGGACAGGGACAGCAATGGCTACATGACTTATTCAGCACCATGGACAGGGACAGCAATGGTCACATGACTGTTATACAGCACTATGGACAGGGACAGCAATGGTCACATGACTGTTATACAGCACTATGGACAGGGACAGCAATGGCTGCATGACTATTATTCAGCACCATGGACAGGGACAGCAATGGCTAAATGAGTTATTCAGTCCCATGGACGAAGACAGCAATGGTTACATGACTGTTATTCAGTACCATGGACAAGGACAGCAATGGTTACATGACAGTTATTCAGCACTATGGACAGGGACAACAATGGCTGCATGACAGTTATTCAGCACCATGGACAGGGACAGCAATGGCTACATGACTGTTATTCAGCACCATGGACAGGGACAGCAATGGTTACTATGCTGTTATCCAGCGAGAGGTCAAGCTAAATTACTTTGTACAATGTAGCATGTATTATGGTACAGTGTTATAGTTTTATGCTTTAGACTTGTGCAATTCTTTTCCAATGCCATACAATGGAAACCATTATTATAGAAATGTTCAGTCATACCGATGTATGCACCATTGGTATCAGGTGAAGCAGAGACACAGTCGATGAAAAGTTCCACAGGGCTCCTGCCCCCCTCCCCATCCAGAGGTTCTCTGAACTCTCCATGTCCCATGATACATGCCACAGAACAATCTCCATCCACACTGGCAAAATCTAGTATGGATAAAACAAACAAATCATGACATACGTGTATCTGAACAAAAGTTCCATGGATGAATGTGCACTATTTTTTAGTTTTACTCTAACAAAAGCAACGAACCATGGTCTTAGAGTTTTCATGCCCACAATGTAGGGTGAACTATTTAGTTGTTAATCTTTCTTTAGAAATTATCAAATTACTAGCTAGATAAAATAACCAATAATACATTAACATATCAAACATTTCAGGTGACATCTGCCATCTTTCCTCACTTTTATATGAACATCACTGTTGCTAGTTATCTTGTCAACTTGATTTCATTTGGGCACTTCTTACCAGGGTGGCACTGGGTACAGGTGGGTAAAGCATAGCCCATCATGCACTGATCACAGCTGGCCCCTACCCAGAAGCCATTGACTTCATCTGTGTAGCATGCACACTGTCTTCCACCGGGCTCTGTCGCATTGCCGTGGAGACACAGCACACTACAGTCTGTGTCCCATCCTGAGAAGTTCACAAATATTATTACAGTTAGACATACACAAATTTTGATACATTGTATGATTGACACATGTAAGATGACTACCATTGTCTGTTATGGTAAAAACACTCATTATCTATAACTGCTTGGGTGCTGCACAGCACCTACAATGTACATAATATCTGTATACTGATAAGCATACTGTGTAGGCATACTGATTAGCTACATGGAAAGTCTATATCCAGAATGTGCACATACCTATGTAGCCTTCTTCACATTCATCACAGAAGTCTCCAGCAAACCGAGGTAAACACCGGTCGCAAGCTTCACCATCGTATCCATGTTCACACACACAGGTAGTGGTGTCCCCAACAATGGTGCAGATACCTGGGTTATAACATTCAAAAAGTAATGTCAATCATTGGTCTAGGGTTTACAGCCTTATATAGTAGAGTGTATTTTGTGTTTCTTCTCCCTACATCATCTTCAAAATGTATTGAATTCCAGGAGAGCTACACTTTGCAATGTAACTATTAAACTTTTTTGGGGGAATCAAACTTTTCAAGTTGTAAAGCTGTGGATCTCTAGCATGTTCGTGCCAAAAACTAAAAGAACGATTGAGCAAAGTGAGCTGCACCAGAGCTGTTACCTCTACTGCTGCAGGCTGGTTCTCCAGGACACACCAGGTCTGAACAGTTGAACCCACCAAAGCCAGGGTTACACACACAGATGGACTGTCCACCACGCCTCACACAAGTACCTCTATCAGTACAGTCTGGTTCTCCTGGGCAGTCCAGATGCTGACACATGTCACCTTCATAACCTAAAAAAAGGATAACAAGGTGTTGTATTGTTTATGTCTAGTGGATGCACATCTATGTTGTGTGTTTCTATGCTTTAACTAGTAGTATGAAATGAAACATGCACAAAGAATGAAAGATGCAATAATTCAGTCCTGCAGACTGTACCTTCCATAGTAGAATACGTATCATCCAATAATACATCATCGTTTTATTCCTACTCATGACATTGTGTTAGTTACAAGTACCTGACTACTCCATGCTTGAAACAGTGAGAGCATAGTACTTCACCTGTTTGACATTGGCATGTTCCATTCTGGCAGGTGCCATGGTCTGTGCACTCTACATCACAGCTGGTGCCTGAATAACACGGGAAGCAGTCACAGAAGCCACTGTCCATGGGCTGCTGGACACCATGCGTGCAGGGCACCTGACACTCCGACCCCATCCATCCTTGTGTGCAGTTAACACATCGTGGTTGGTCATAGTTTGCCCCATCACAGTCACCTGTGTATGGCAAAGGAATGGGTGGTAAAATGTACCATCTGTAACTGGCAGTTTTTGACCTGGATTTGTTTACACATCTATGTATGCCTCGTATAAATGTGAACCTGGTGCAAGCAGTTATAAGGCATTCTCTTCTTTAGAGCATTCTATCCTCATTACAATGAAGTCAGTCACCTCTTTCCCTACAGTCAGGTGTCCCGGGACAGTCAGGAGTGCTGCAGTCATGACCCTTCCAGTTGGGCTGGCAGTAGCAGACCTGGTCCAGTCGGTTACAGTAGCCATGGCCTGAACAGTCCTCTAGCTCACCAGGACAGCCACGTATACTGCAGTCCTCACCTGTAACAATATTATATCAGTGATGTCACCACCAAAGTGCCATCAATTTCTACTGTACCATAGTCTGTTAAGAACATACATCTAATTGCATGGTACAGATAAGACAACTACTTCACAGAAGAACACTAAAGTATGACTGCTTACCTCTCCAAGCTTCATCACAGGAACACTGGTCATTCTGACATGACCCGTGGTTACTGCACTCCAGATCACAGCCTGGTCCATAGTAGCAGGGGTCACAGATACAGGTGTCCTCTGGTGTGACTGTTCCATTGACACATGGGCGGTCACAGGATGCTCCCATCCACCCAGCATCACATCTTGTAAGGCAACAAATATCAAGTTTTAAGACAACTATTCTTAGATACACATTAACGTGCACCAGTCCTGAGCCTCACTTTAACAAAGAGCATTCTTTCTGCACAGGAATATGTAGAAACACTGTGGATTACGAATGTAAATTAAGTAGCAAAAACATTAAATTGACAATATCTGCATTTGCACAGTAGCACAAAGGATTTTTACATAACAAAGTTGATTGTATACTACAATGAATCAAACTTTCTTTGTAAACAAAATGACTACCTGCAAGTGGGGATGTCTCCTGTGATGTCACACTGGCCCTGGTCATTGCAGTCTGGTGTTCCGGGGCAGTTTCCAAGATGGCAGCCTGGTCCGTACCAGTTTTGTTCACATACACACTGGTGGGTGAGGAAGTTACAGAAGCCATGTCCACTGCATGGAGACCCCATCCCAGGACAATCTACGATGTCACAATACTCCCCCCAGTATCCGCTGTTGAACCCAGTTTGATCTGTACAGTCACATGTTCCATTCTGACATTGTCCATAGTTGTTACACTCTTTCCGGCAGTCATCCCCGTGATAGCAGGGATCACACTCGCAGATCCCACTGTCCATGGGGTTTTGTCTGCCATGGTCTGGCCCACAAGGCAGTTCACAGGCTGGGCCCATCCAGCCAGCGGTGCAGTTCCGGCACTCTGGTATTGTAGCAGGGTAGCACACTCCACGGTCATTACAGTTTGGCTGGCCTGGGCAGTTCGGGAACTCACAGCCAATGCCCTCCCATCCTTCATTACAAATGCAAGTTCCTGTTGCAATGATGCAGGTCCCGTGGCCAGAACAGTCCAGGTTGTCAACACCGGGACAGCCAGGATTCTCACAGAACTCTCCTCTTCCACCAAAGAACGGACAGTTGCAGGTGCCCTCCCTACACTCACCAACACCCGAACACATCTGATCACAGAACACGCCATGGTAGCATGGATCACATGTGCAGTTCCCAGAATTCATCGGAATCTGTTGGCCATGTGTACATGGTAGTTCACATGCTGGTCCCATCCATCCCTGTGTGCAGTTCTGGCACTCTGGTGGATCAGATGGATAGCAGATGCCTCTGTTGTTGCAGTCTGGTGTTCCGGGGCAATCAGGTAGGTGGCATCCAATACCTACCCACCCAGCCTGACAGTAGCATGCACCAGTCTGGCTGTTACAGTCACCATGTCCGCTACAGTCAACGTCATATCCTGGGCATCCCTTGACTTCACAGTGTTCCCCTCTCCATCCGTCAAATCCACAGTCACACTGGTTGTTGATGCACTGGCTGCTGTGGTTGGAACATAGCATTTCACAGCTAAGGCCATTGTAGCATGGGTTACAATGGCAGATCCAGGTGCCATTGGTGGTTCTCTCAGGAGTGCCGTGGATGCAGGTTAGCTCACACCCATCTCCCATATATGGGTCGATGCAGTTGACACAGCGAGGATCTTCATCTTCAGGTGGCATTGGACAATCACCTCTCAGCAGGCAGTCAGGGGTTCCTGGGCAGTCTGGAATGTGGCAGCCGACTCCTTTCCATCCCGGATCACAGGTGCACTCCTTCACAGCAAGGTTGCATGTGCCATGGTTACTGCAGTCATACGGCCATCCAGGACACCCTGGGATAGAGCATACATCTCCTTTATACCCAGCTTCAAAATAGCACTCGCAAGTATCGTTCACACAAACGCCGTTTCCCGAACAGATGTCGTGGCAGCCTATACCGCTGTAGCAGTCCTCACAGATGCATTCTGTGCCATTGATGTTGCTACCATGGAGACAGGGAATGTCGCAAATTTCTCCTGCCCAGTCTGACTCACAGCGACATGTACGTGGAACTGTTGGTAGACACTTTCCGTGACCTACAGACAGAAACAAATACGTACAGTCACTCAATCATTTTTATAGTCAAGCATTGTTGCTGAAAAATATAAAGAGGCATCTGCTACTATAACATCAGTTTCTATAATTTGTACTTGTCTACTACAATTAAGGAATGTCATTCAATGTTACCTGTAAAACACTAACTTCACACTACATAGAAAAGCCATTGAAGCTTCCCAAAGAAAGGTCCATGTGGAACGTGAAGCATATAACAGTAATTGATGTATCACTAAGCCTGTGCTGAATACCTGAGCAGCTTGGTGCTCCTGGGCAGTCTGGAATACTACAGTCAGTCCCACTCCAGCCAGGATAGCACGTGCAGGTCTGCGTAGCTGAGTTACAGGAACCATGAGCATTACAGGAACCATCCTCTCCAGGACAGCCTTTCTGTTCACACAGCTCACCCACCCAACTGTTCCCAACAAACATGTTGTCACACTCACATCTACCATTGACACACTGACCATTGCCAGAACATTCACTGTCACAGTTGTACCCTGTGTAACAACTATAACATTTGCAGATGCCACTGTCCATTGGCTCTTGTTTTCCATGGACGCAGGGATCGTCACAGGCAGGACCCATCCAGCCTTCGTGGCAGTTCGTACAAAAGGGTGTAGATCGTTCTGTACCATTACAGTGCCCACGGTTGTTGCAGTCAGGTTCTCCTGGGCAATCTGGGGTTTCACAGCCATTTCCACTCCAGCCAGGGAAGCAGAAACACTTGTGTTGAGCACTGTTACATTCCCCATGTCCACTACAGTCTACCCCTTCTCCGGGACACCCAGGGATATCACACAGGGAGCCTCGCCAGTTGTCAGAGCACCTACATTCTCCATTTTCACATACGCCATTGCCTGAACATTCACTTGTACAGCCTCGGCCAGCATAGCAAGCATCACACACACAGTTACCGCTGTCCATGGGTTCTTGGTGGCCATGCTCACATGGGTCATTACAGTCAGCACCCATCCAGCCTAGTGAACAATTGGTACATCGTGGTGGGTCAAAGAGTGCATTACATGTGCCACGATCGTAACAGTCAGGATGTCCAGGACAATCAGGATCCTCACAGCCAATATTGGTCCAGCCTGAATTACAGACACAGATGTGTAGAGCACTGTTACATTCACCCCGTCCAGAACAGTCTAGGTTGAACAAACCTGGACAACCAGGGATGTCACAGTGTTCCCCCTTCCAGCCTTCTTCATAGAAGCAGACACAGTGGCCATTCTCAATTGTTCCATGTCCAGAACACTCCGAGTCACATCCTACTCCCACCCATCCAGGGTTACATACACAGTTCCCACTGTCCATTGGCTCTTGATGTCCATGAACACATGGATCTTCACAGGCAGGTCCCATCCAACCCTGTGTACAGTTCCGACATACAGGAGGACTAGTAGATCCATCACACATGCCTCTTCCAGCGCAATCTGGACTTCCCGGGCAGTCGGCAAGTTCACAGCCTGCCCCAGTCCATCCTTCATTGCATGTACACTGGTGCGTTGCACTATCACAACCACCTCTCCCACTGCAGTCAAGTCCAAAGAGTCCTGGGCAGCCAGGTACATCACAGAGCTCACCCTTCCATCCTGTGTCATAATCACATTCACATCTGCCACCAACGATGACTCCATGCTCTGAGCACTCTGAGTTGCATCCCAACCCAGCCCAACCAGGATCACACTTGCAGTTGCCACTGTCCATTGGTTCTTGAACACCGTGGACACATGGATCATTACAGGCTGGGCCCATCCAGCCACTGATACAGTTGGTACATGTTGGTGTTTCCCCTGTTGTGTTACAGAAACCACGTCTGTGGCAGTCAGGAGTTCCAGGGCAGTCAGGGATGTGGCAGCCAATGCCCACCCATCCGTTGTAGCACTCACACTCATGAATCCCACTATTGCAGTCTCCGTGGCCAGAGCAGTCTTTGCCAATTCCTGGACATCCAGGGACTTCACAGACATCACCTCTTCGTCCACTCAGAGGATCACAATTACATGACATTGTAGAATTGTCATCTGAACATGTGCCATAACCAGAGCAAAGACTGTTACACCCTTTTCCACTCCAGCACGGCTCACAAACACAGATCCCACTGTTCATTGGCTCCTGTACACCATGCACACATGGATTGTTACAGGCTGGTCCCATCCAACCTGCTTGGCAGTTCTGGCATGAGGGAGGGCTTGTGGTGGAATTGCAGTCCCCTCTGTTGTAGCAGTTGGGCTCTCCTGGACAATCAGCAATTGTACAGTCATCTCCTTTCCATCCTGGTTCACAGATACACTCATGGAGGTATGCGTTACAGATGCCTCTGCCAGAGCAATCTTCTCCTTGGCCAGGGCAGCCTGCAATTGTACACAGCTTTCCTCGCCAGCTTTCTATGCACTGACATTCTCCACCATTGCAAGTTCCCTTCCCATTGCATTCAGAGTGACAGTAGGGACCAAGGTAGCACGGTTCACACTGGCAGTGCCCATTGTCACATGAACCATGTCCACTGCACAGGACAGAACAATCACTGCCTGTGTGGCAAGGGTCACATACACAGGTGCCGTACGGACTACAGATGCCATTCCCACCGCAGTCTACTGCAGGGTCACATTGGTGTTCACATCGGTAGCCTACAAAGCCTGTTTCACATTCACACTCGCCGCTTGTATCACAAACACCGTGTCCATTACAGGTCCCAACACCATCACACTCGACTTGACAGCCAAGCCCGGTGAAACCGTCGTTACAAGTGCAGGATTCCGAGTCCGGTTGCCACACACCACGGCCACTGCAGCATGTGTTTACTTCAGATATTGTCCCAGCTTCAGAGTCATGCGAGGTAACCTTGACTGTACGGCGATAACGGAGCACTTTGGGAAGGCTATTTGGTGAGTAACTTCTTATACGGCCACCTCCACCTTCAACACCAGTGTGTGTCTGACCGCAGCGGTAACCGAAACAGTGTTGATGACCACTACCACCAGTACTGGAGGTACCTGCCCATCCTTCCACGTATAATCCATCAATCCATATTGTACCACCACTTCCTCCTCCTCCGCCTGCAGATGCTTGAGCTCCATCAGCAGTCAATGTTCCCTCTAGTTGTAGCAGACGGCTGCACACAACCTTCATGGCTCCACCTCCTGTGCCTCCCCCACCATGAGTGCAGTCTCCACCTCCACTGCCTACCCATGTCGGGAAGCATTCTTCATCATATTTCACTCCACCACAGGATACATGATGTAGTTCTCCTCTTCCACCATGTCCTGCACCACCACCATGACCACCACTACAGGTACTACCATGTCCAGTACCGCGTTCGGCAACATAACCACTTCCGTCAGCATTCATCACAGCAGTCTTTTCCACCTTTGTATCAAGCGTGTAGATAACAACACCATCCCCAACCCTCACTTCCCCTCCATAGTCCACATCAAAGTACTCAGACGTCCTGACTTGAACAGAGTAGTGATGAAGGTTTGTTGTCCTGCCTCGCACAATTTCTAACCTTCCTCCATTGAGGACAGTTACACCTGTGAACCAGTATTGACCTCTTTCCTCACTTCCCAGTGTACAGTTTTGACAAGCACTGTATCCAGAGTTGTAAAACTTTACTGTTCCCTTGGCATAAAGGTGTTCAACCCCATACAGGGCACCTCTAACGTCCAGGGAGGACTGAATTGTGGTCTCTAATGGTAGGACCAAGAATCCTCCACTTTCCACGACAACTTTGGCAGGTATGAAAGTGCGAAGTTCGTCAGTCTGGATAAATGCAAAGTGATTGTTTCTAACTGTGAGCGTTCCAGTCCCATCTCCAGTGATCTGTGCGATTTTCACTGTTGCACTTCCACTTGGCAACTGTAGCAGACAAAAAGGGGAAAAAAGACGAATGAAGAAACTTCCTACACTGTTAAAACCATGGTATGTCAAGTCACTGTCACCACATGTAGAAATTCCTTACTAGATAAGATGGCATGAAACAAACAACTAACAATAACAATGATAATGGCACTGTTATTTATTCAATTATATATATATATAGTGTATATATATATATAGAGAGAGAGAGAGAAAGAGATAGATAGATAGATAGATAGAGATAGATAGATAGATATAGATAGATGGATATACAAAGTAACATCCATTCTAATTGTCTTTTACCTGCTTGGTTTGCAGACATGCATTTCGCACGAGATGGACTCGGTGGAAGGTGAAGTTGCCTTGACCACTTTCATCGATGACTACATGATTGCGACATGTTCTGCCTTTGTTGTCCAGCCAGAGTTGGTTGTATACAGTGTCACCCAGTGTTTCCCGGATGTAGACGGTCCCTGCTGAACCATAATGATGTCCATCTGCTCCGAGTGCTTCGACGGTCCCTTGGAAGCTGAAGGTCTCTCGTTGATGGATGGCAACACGTCCACCACTTCCACCACCATTTGCTGTTTGATGCAAAATAAAATATGTGATTCTGAAATCAGACAGGTGTGAGGAAACTGCTTTGAAGTTCTTCGAATGATACATAGTATAAGCTGCAATTTTAAGATAAATTCCAGAATGAAGTCTGGGGTACACAGCATCATACAGTGTTTATGGGATCTTTAAGATACTATGTGTCACTGAGCATCTTGAGAAAAGATATCAATTGCCAAAAGAAAACTTGTTACAATCATAGTAGATGTATCAACTCTTTGTATGAATGCATACTTCTTCAATTCTATGCATATGGCAAAGGTATATTGTACCATAAGATTAGAGCAGCCTACCATAATGGTTTGATAAGACCTTTCCAACTCCCCCATTTGCCTGCACCAGACCATGTCCTGTGATCTGCTGACAGTTTATCATGACGGTGCCACCGCTGCCACCACCGCTGTTTGTTTGGGCTTCACCATCTTCACCACTGCTTGAAATAGTTCCATCCAGGAAAACATCCTATGGAAATACAATGATATTGACAAAACTATTAGAGAGTATTCAAACTACAACATAATGTCCTTGTGTACAAACACTAACTGGATTCGAAAGAGATGCAAGCTAATTGATAATGTTTGAGTCACAGAGTGAAATTCCTATTCTAAAGAGCAAGTTAGAACACTTTTCAGTAAATTTTCATTAATTGAGAAACATTTCATCTGCCCAAATCTGGAGATCAGGACCTACATGTACAAGTATGCAAAAGGCAAACTTAATTACCCTGCCAGTTTGGATTTGCAGATGTCCTCCTCCTGATCCCCCAGATGCTCCACCTCCACCACTCCCTGGGTCAGAGGGCAGGATCATTGACCCATAAGCACTGCCTCCTGAGCTGCTTTCTCCATCACCACCTAGTTTTGAAACAAAGAAATATTACATGATGTGGGAATGCATTGTTCATAAAAGCCTTTACTAATATCTTAAATGGGGGTTACTTCTTCTCGGAGAAAAAGACAAAGGCATCTATACTTCAAAAGATTTTACCACAAAATGTTTCAGTGTTTAGTCATGACATATTGATTGTTAAGTCGGAGAGGCATAGTTGAGCTTTAAAATTGTACGTAGTTAGTAGAGGCCATTCCTGATTGTATCTTACCTGGTGAGGCATATCCACCACCAGAGCCACTGTCACCAGCCCCAGGACCTTGACCTCCATCATAGCCCCCTCCTGTTGATGCCATCTCTGCACTTTGTTCAATCTTCAAGGTAGTCGTGTTGATGGTTGCATGATGTGTGTCAATCTGTATTACACCTCCATCTTTGATTTCTACCACCCCAATGTCAAACATTGCATGAACGGGTGTAAGTTCGACTGTCACCTTTCCTAGGTTGTTTACAGTGAGGCTTCCTGTGGTGATGAGACCAGGTGTGTAGGGTTCAAATGGATCATCACTGTACCATTGTGCCTCTTCAGGTAGAGATGCTGTGTGGGCAGTTCCAGTGATACGAAGTTCCCCATTTTTCTCCATGTAAAGCTCTTCGACTCCAGTCATCCGACCTTCCAAAACTGTCATTTCACTCAACAGTATGACAGTTGTAGGGAGGACCACCTCTCCACCTTGGTCAACATGGAAGCTGCATGGTGCATCCAAATATGTATGTGTTGACTCAACAATGTGGATGAATAATCGTTGTCTGTTCTGTACTCTGAGCAGTCCTTTCTTATTTCCAGTCAGTTCATGAGCAACCACAGTGACATTCACAGCTTCTTCAGGATGGTAAAAGTGCACGTAGGAATAACCTTCCACTTGTACCTCGTCAAACTCATAGAATGTTGTATCAGCTTCCATCACCATTGCAGGATGATCAACATCTTTTTCTCCATTGTCAATCTTTAACTTGGAGTGATCAGGTTTGAAAGCTGTGACATTCAAGTTAGGGTTGTATTTCAGTTCGCGATACTGAGGTCCTCGGCGTGATTCATACTTGTACGCAGTTCCAGCTGCACCATCGCCAACCTGGTCCACGTTAGCATTACCACCACTTCCACCTTGGGCTGTAAACTTTCCGCCATAGTTGTTCTGGTGGCGTATGTGAATACCAATTCTTCCTCCTGCTCCGCCTCCACCCTTTCGGTTTCCAGCCCCACCATTGACATTGACCTCACCATGGCCAGTCATGTTTGTTGCTTCTATCAGAACACTACCTCCACTTCCACCACCTGTGTCAGCATCCTGCCCATCTCCACCTTGTACAGAGATAAGTCCATTCAGGTGTATGAGCTTGCCAATCTTCCAGTGAAGGGATCCCCCTCCAGGCCCACCTTTCCCAGCACTTCCACTGGGTCCTCCACCACTTCCCATATCCAGTGGTGTAAACACAGAGCCGTACGGTTGCCCACCACCTTCTGGGTTGCTAGCTAGGCCAACTCCGCCCCCCTGGCCTCCATGTCCTGCTCCTGTTCCGTCTCCACCAGTTCCCGCTGATCCAGATCCTGGACCTTCTCCACATTGATGTCCAGCAGCATCAAGCTCCAAGATCCCTTCACTTTCCAGATCTGCATCACCAGACTCAATCAAGGCTTCGTTCATATGCACAGTGCCTTCATATTTGATTTCAAAGAATGCTGAATTGAAAACAACCTCAGTTTCTAAGCGTGTGAACCTAATACGACCACCTCGTTTGACGACAGTCTGTGGAAAAGTGATGTTTCCTTCCTCCGTGATTTCACTGTATGTCCCATTGGATAGCAGGGCTGTCTGTGCTGTTGATGTTAACTCCAAGTATGCCCCTTCCTCAACATATACATGGTGGACTCCTGTCAGAAGACCCTCCAATAGTGTATCTGTACCATGGAAGTGTACCTCAAATGGCAGGATCATTTCTGCACCATAGTCTATGATGAAACTACAAGGTGCCTCTGTTTTGTTGTTTACTGATTCCACAACTTCCACATACACAGCCTGGTTGTTGCGGATATGTAGCTGGCCTGTCTTGTCTCCAATGAACCTGTGTACCACTACATTGACTTGCTCACCTACAGGAAGGTACAGTATGAGTCGAGCAGCACCTGTCAGCTCCATTTCATCAAACTCGTATTCAGTTGTCAAGTCTTCCATGACCATGGTTGCAACTGGAGCTTTGTAACGTTCGTTGTCAACATGGAGATATTTGTGGTCAACTTCCAGGAATGTTGTGTTGGTGGATTTCATATACTTCTTCTCTCGATATTGAAGTTCTCTGAGATTTTCCTCCACATACGCAGTTCCTGCAGCTGCATAAAGGTCCTCTGTGCTGCTGAGACCTCCTCTGTCGATGTACCTGCCACCAAACCTGTATCTCCACCTGCAATGGACACCAATACGCCCTCCGGCTCCTCCTCCTCCAAGTCCAACACCATCTCCTCCATGTACATCTATTGCACCATGTCCAGTCATGTTGGTTGTTTCAAGTAACAAACTTCCACCGCTGCCCCCTCCTGCATTAGCTCCATCTCCATCACTTCCCTTTAGTGACAGGAGTCCGTTCAGCATGATTTCATGGCTAACTTGCCACCACAGGGCTCCACCTCCACTTCCCCCTGTTCCTTGTCCATTCCCACCTCCACTTCCAAGGTCAAACGGTGTGTAGACAGAGTTGTATGGGTGAGCAACAAGGGAGATGTTCTGGCCACCCCCCTCCCCACCATGTGCGGCTCCGTACCCGACAGCATTCACTGTAAAACCTGCCCCTACGCCTTTCTCAGCAGAATGACCACTGCCATCAAGATGGAAAATGCCCTCACTTTCAATCCAAGCATAAGTTGAAAAGAGCTCTGCATGGTTCATGTACAGGAGTCCTTGATACTTGACCTTGAACTCACTTGATTCCAAACTCATAGTGTCCGTAATTCGACTGAATCCTGCCTCTCCACCACGTTTGACAGTAATCGTGTTGAATGAGAAGTTC
The DNA here is from genome assembly GCA_013266295.2 of Branchiostoma floridae x Branchiostoma japonicum. NCBI lineage: Eukaryota > Metazoa > Chordata > Leptocardii > Amphioxiformes > Branchiostomatidae > Branchiostoma > Branchiostoma floridae x Branchiostoma japonicum. The sequence continues at coordinate 23,979,588 of CM023823.1, forward strand.
CCTGGTTTTGTCATCATGACATATGTCCGGTTCTCTACCCTTGCTGTCTGACATGTAGAGTGGAAAAGGACTTGTCCATCGTCTTCAATGAACAAATCATGGATTCCTGTTAGGACTCCCCAGAAGAGACTCCTGACACCATGAAAATGAACCTCTGCAGGGAAAAGGATTTCTGAACCAATGTCTGTTCGGAAACTACATGGAGCCAGGGTACGGTTGGTGGTGGATTCGACCACTTCAACATACAGTGTCTGATTACTCCGCAAGTGGAGCTGACCAGTACGGTCTCCAATGAAATGGTGGACGACTGTTGTCACTTCTGTCTCGTTATCAGGATGGTAGATCAGTAGTCTGGAGAAACCTGTCAGCTCCACTTCATCAAACTCATAGTATGTGGTGAAGTCCTCCATGATCATGGTGGCTGGTGGGACATCCTTTCCAGCATTGTCAACGTGGATGTATGTGTGGTCAACAGCAAGGAACGTTGTGTTGTGGACCTTATCATACTTCTTGTGCCTGTACTCAAGTTCTCGTAGATTTTCTTCCTTGTAAGCTGTTCCCGCTGCACCTCCGTGGAGGAGCTGGTAACTCTCACCTCCATTACCACCAAAGTCGGTGAGTTTCCCACCGTACTGGTACCTCCACCTGCAGTGGATGCCGATCCTGCCTCCTGATCCCCCACCTCCCTGTCCCACACCATCTCCACCATTCACGGCTATCTCTCCATGCCCTGTCATATTGGTAGTCTCAATCAGGACACTTCCTCCACTCCCACCTCCAGCATTTCCACCATGTCCATCTGTTCCTCTCACAGCGAGGAGACCATTTACCCAGATCTTTTCACCAATCTTCCACCACAGTCTTCCACCACCCCTGCCTCCAGTGCCACCACCATTCCCACCCCCACTGCCCATTGCAGTGGGTGTGTAGACAGAGTCATAGGGAAGGCCACCCAGGTAGGGCTCAGGACCACCGCCCTGTCCACCATGCCCTGCTCCTTGTCCAATCCCATCTGTTGATGCTCCTGCGCCGTGGCCTCGCTCTGCTGGGAACCCACCCCCATCAAGATGAAGAACTCCCTGGCTTTCAATCCATGCATTGGTGGAAAGCACCTCCACCTCATCATTTAAAAATAACTCTCCTTGGTATTTGACCCGCAGCTCACTAGATGTTATACTCATAGGGTGAGTGTTATACTGAAATTCTCCTTGAGAGTTTCGTTCCACTGTAATGGTTCCAAAGGAAAAGTTCCCATGTGCAGAGATCTCAACATATTCCTGATTTTCGACAAGAGCAGTCTGTGCAGTGGACAAAAAGACGACATCACCCCCATTTGCAATGATCAGGTCATGAACACCTGTGATCCTTCCACCAAGCCAGGTCCTTGTTCCAGCTATGAATGTCTTTGATGGAAACACAATCTCTGCCCCGGCTTCGATACGGAAACTGCAAGGAGCTATGGTCTCATTTGTCACAGATTCCACAACTTCGACATAGATTGTTTGATTTTGGACCAAATGGAAAAGTCCAGTCCTGTCACCCAAGAAGATGTGTATGATAGCTGTAACATTTTCTTTTCCTGGGGGATCATACATGAGCAAGTTTGCATGCCTCGTGATGTGGGCTTCATCAAACTCGTACAAGTCAGTATCACCTTCTATGAGAACAGTGAAAAGCCAAGGCTCTCCATGGTCAGCATAGGTCTCTGCATTCAGGTCCTCATTGTCAACCTGAAGCCAAGTGTGGCTAGCTGCAATGTCTGTCATGTTCCTGGACTTATCATATTTGAAGTCAGCATACTGGGGCCCTCGAGCTGTTTCTTCCTTATAGCTGGTCCCAGCTGCACCTGATGGTGTGCCCTGTCCACCTATGGAGCGGAGCTTTCCTGCGTATTTGTACTTGAAAGAGCAGTGGACACCAATGCGACCACCAGCTCCACCTCCTCCAGATCCGGATGCCTGCCCTCCATTCACATTGACCTCTCCATATCCAGTCATGTTGGTTGTCTCTATGAGGATGCTTCCTCCACTTCCACCTCCCGCGTTCCCTCTATCACCAGCACCACCAGACAGGTAGATGAAGCCATCCACAGTGAGCTTCTGGCCATTTCGCCAATGCAGCATACCCCCTCCACTCCCTCCAACACCACTGCCATGACCTCCTCCACTTCCCAGATGTAAGGGTTTCTTTACTGAACCATATGCATCACCACCAATATCCGGGTATGGAGCACCCCCATGTCCACCATGGCCAGCACCATATCCAAGTCCTCCTGCAGTAGTTTTCCCTGCCCCTGGTCCCTCTTCTCCCCGATGTCCAGTGCCAATCAAGTTTAGTACCCCCTCACTTTCAATAACAGCATATGATGAATCGATTTCTCCATGATTCATGTGTACAAGGCCTTGATATTTGATATTCAGCTGGCTTACTGTGAGGACAAGATTTCCAGTTATTTTGGACAACTCAATCACTGACCCCCGCTGCACCGTCATCGTTCCAAATGTGATATTTCCTGGTGAAGTTAGGAAGTCGTACACTTGGTTGATCATGATGCCTGTTTGGGTTGTGGAGGCAAAGGTGGTCCTGGCTCCTTCGGCAAGAATGATGTCATACACCCCAGTCACAACTCCTTCAATAGTAGTCCGCGTCCCAAGCAGGGTAAGGCTTGATGGGAAAAATATCTCTGCACCTGCATCTACTTTGTAGCTGACCGGAGCGACCGTGTATCCAGTCTGTGACTCGACAACTTCACAGTACATCTTCTGGCCAGGTCTCAGGTGAACCTGCCCGGTTCTGTCACCCACAAACTTGTGTGCCACAAGAGTGTCGGAGTCTCCATGGAGCCACAGCACCACATGGTTCTTTGTCTCGATTTCATCAAACTCAAAGTATGTTCCATTTTCATTCATTATAACAGTGGGTAAAATGTCATTCCTGTTGTCATTGTCAAGGAGTAGCTTAGAGAAGGCATCTTGCCACAAAGTTATGTTTTGGTTGGGATCATAGGAAGCCTTTCTGTGCTGAAGTCCCTGGTTTGTATCTGTGTAGTAAATTGTCCCACCAGCACCATTGCCTGCATCCTCTACTGGGCGGCTTGAACCAGAAAGTCCACCAAAGGCAGTGTACGCCCCGGTAAATTCTCGAAGCCAGGCTACATGCACTGCAATCCTTCCACCTGGAATTATAATATGGCCAAAACTGTTTGTCTCTGTCAATATCTTGGAGACTATAATTACATTCTGGCTTGCAAAAGGATTTTGTAATTCAGTACTATTACAACTCGTGTTGAAATGAACATTCAAGAGATTTCCAGAATGATTTGAACTTTTAAAATGCTACATGTATAATAAGACAATGTACACTCTGTCAATGTCTTACCTGCTCCACCATAACCGAAACCAGCACCATTGCCTCCATCAGCATTCATGCTGCCATGGCCTGAGAACATCACTGTAGTGAGGTAGATACTTCCTCCACTCCCTCCACCTGAATTGCTGCCTGTATGGTGGCATGAAGCAAACACAAGGTAGGCAGTCAATACAGTGTCCCACAAGTCAAAATGTGTGTGTGTGGGGGGGGGGGGGGGTAGGCAAGGGGTTTAACTATTGCATTGGAACACTTATCTAGTAAGATCAATTTCTTTAGCTACTTCTGAAGGGAGTACCAGGTGATTAGGATTTTGTTTTGCAAGTACTGGTAATCCTGTTGGTTGTTCCCCCCTAGATAATCTGGGCCAAGTAAAGGAAAGCTTTACAACAGTACTTATAAATGGCCTGTGACACTAGGATGGTTAAGCATGATGTCATAGATCTCATATGTTTTACAACAGGGTAGACATCAATACTGTGACACAAGACAGTGCATATGCCTGGCTTTAGTAATTTCAATTACAATCATTGATGTAACATGTATTAATCATCTATGATCTGAGACAGCAATATAAGACAAAGATCCATGTATCTTAACACACCTGTAGCACTCTCCCCCATGTTTTCCAGAGTTCCATCCAAATGAATGGAATGGCCTGCATGGATCTCGATGGCAGAGCCCCCTGCTCCTCCATACGTCCCTCCTCCGCCACTTCCCCAGTGTACTGGCTTAGTGTAGGATCCATACACTCCACCTGTGGGTTATAAATGTTTTAGATTAAGTACACTCTACAAACCCAACAAATCATATATTATATAGTTTCTAAAGTCAAAACAGATCATAATGATATGCATGTAATCCACCTTGTGAGTCTTAATGTGCAGACACACTTTAACAAAGTCAGCAGTGGCACTGTAATATTAACTCAAACGTGTACTGCACTGTAAACCTTGAAAATATATTTGTCTCAACTGAGTACCCAATATTGCGCATGTAGTAACATGTAATGCTGAAGGCCTATGGTAGCTATCATTATGTTTCAATAAACAATTTCCCAAATGATCATAGAATATCTCTGAGATAAAGACAACAATTACCATGAGTTCTGTTGGAAATGTCTGTTCCACCACCATAACCTCCATGTCCTCCTCCTGTCCCATATCCAGCCTCGTCTTCTATCCCAGGAGCCTCTCCCAGTCCTGATGTGTAGCCTCTCCCTGTCACTACCATACTGGCTTCCCCCTCAATGTTCAGGTTGGATGCCTGTATGAGCAGAGACTCGGCTTCGATGCGGGCTGCATAGCGCATGATGAGGTCGTCAACATCAATTTCCATTCTGCTGGGATATGTCAACCTTGCTTCAGCTTCCAGCTTCAGCTCTCCAAGTTGCAGCTTTCCTGGAATTAAAAGTAAAATATATTGCAAATTTCTTAAAGCGTAAAGCTTAAAAGACTTTGATATATAGGAACTACATGACTGTACTCAACTTCCTTGACACTGATACATATGGTTCCCTACATTTGTTCACTACTTTTGATGAAGACATCTCATTGTCTGTTAGACATTATCAAGCAAATAGCAGTTAAAGCAGCTATTTGAAATCTTCAAGAGTTACTAACAGTATTAGCCAATAGTCTTGTTTGCCAAATGCAGATAGCAACAATGTAAAGAATCTCAGTCAGGATGTGAACAAGTGAAGAGGGCCTGCATGGGGGGGTAGTGATTACGAATTACGCAAAATTTTCACCGCCGATTACGAATTACGTTAAATTCTCAGAGCTGATTACGCCTTTACGCTTTTTGACAAATGTACTATTACGAATTACGTTGATTTTTGGGACGTCTGCTTACGAATTACGGCGACTAAAAAGCCCTGATTACGCCTTACGAAAAAGGGCATGCAGGCCCCCAGTGAATTGTAGGACAAAAACACGTGTTGCCATCATGACACAATTACAAGCAGGGCATACCTGGGACTGGTGTCTCTGTGTATGTCCTGTTCTTGACCAGTGCATTTGTCGCATGTGGTCCCACCGTCATAACCTTCTCTTCTGCAATACTCAAATTGTATACTCCTGTCAGCCTCCCATCCAGGTATACTGCCGGCACCCTTGACCCAATCACTCGGAAGTCGTTTGGAGCATACAGCTCGCCATGCTGGTCAATGATGAAGTTGACTGGCGGCTCTGCTCGGTGTACTTCAGCCTCCTCATATTCTATGAAGAACGTCTGGTTGCCACGGATGTGTAAGATGCTGGTTAGGTCTCCAAGAACTTCATAGATGGAGATGGATGATGTTGTCTTGTTTATGAAGCCAATTTGGAACAGTGCCTGCAGGATGACATGATGGCATAACTTATAAGAATCAAAGAAAAATGATACATGATAGAGCTACTTTTCTGCAAGGAAACATTTCTTGTAAAGTATGCATTCTAAGTTTGCTCAAGAGTAAGAAAACTTTCCCTGCTTGATATAAATAGATTTGATACTTGTTCCACTAATTTAGGCACTGTGGTGTGTGGCAAATGCTAAGTGAACCAACAGCTCACCTACATGTAAACATATGCAAGCCACAAAATACTCCCCAGACAGACTTTATAAAGTTTCACACATGAACTTTGAATCCTCACCATATGCTGCAGCATCACTTCGTCAAAGGCAAAATCTGCCTCATTAAGTTCTCGATATCCATCCACTTCCTCCACAATGGGGTGTCTCTCCTTCAGTACAAAGGCTTTAGGCGGTACAGCATCTTGGTTGTCAATGTAGAGTCTTCGGAAGTAGGTCCCATTTCTCCGGTCCTCCAAGTAAACAGTTCCAGAGCCTCCAAAGTCACCGTTTGTGGTCCCCCTGTCTCCTAGGGCTTTCATGGCACCACGGTACTCGATGATGTTGGAACAGTGCAATGCTACTCTTCCACCAGCACCACCGCCTGCATTGTAATCTCCTTGGCCACCACGTGAGCTGATTGAACCATGCCCTCGAATGTGACCTGTACATGAATAACATGTACTAGTAATTAGACCTTCACAGACTTTAGATTCAAAGTTCCACACTTAACTTAATATGTAAGGTAATGTCACTTCAGCATATCTGAAGCTAGAAAGCCAGGGTCTACATGACATGTATTACAATGAAAGACGAGCCCAAAATTCCTGTAGTTATCACTTTTCCTATTCGAGGATACTGATATTAGACTGTTGGATGTCTCATTTATCATGATGCTAAAGTGCCTTCGAAAACAGGGTAAAAAGTATTGTGTGTAAATTGTTCTAAAGTTAGGGCATGTTAGGGCTCTGCACTGACCAGAGGTGATCCAAGCACTTCCTCCACTGCCTCCTCCAGCCCTCGTACCAGATCCTGCAGAGTCTCCATCAACATTCACCTCTCCATCCAGGATGAAGATGGCACCAACGATGATCCTCACTCGACCTCCTCCTCTAGGACCAGGCAGGTTATTTGTGCCTGACCCCCCACGGCTCCCCAGCGTCACGGGTCTGTACAGGGAACCATAGGTGCCTCCTCCTATACTGTTGCTTCCTGTACCTAAAAAAAAGGAAAATGTATCAATCACGATGTATTGTATTCTAATGAATGTGCATGTATAAATGTAACTATGTATGACTGTATGTTTGTGTTTTTGAGGTTACATGCTATTTAGTACAGAAGAATCTGATTCAGTACTTATCACGTACTACAAGTCAGACTCTAGCACACATCAACTCTCTATAGTGCCAAATATGACATGTCAATCTGTACTCTATGAATACACACCATTTCCTCCATAGGTCGCATGTCCAGCCCCTGATCCAACAGCTGTCCCTTGCCCTGGGCCACCAGTGTCGTAACCCCTCCCAGCAGATGTCACCGTAGCACTCGGCTCCAAAAAGAAGTCTGTTGCATAGATGTTGAAGAACTCAGCACTGAACTGACAGGCCCATTTTATGTCCTGTGAAGAAACAAGACAGTGACATTAAATGTAGACAATTGCCAGAACTTACTACAGAGGTTACCTCTATAACTCCCATATTGGCTTTCAGACTTCATTCTATAGCTTATATATAACATATTTGACAACTATACTATATATATCATAATTGTTAAGCATATATAAAGACTTTGTACCAAGTGCTTTTATATTGAAAATATCAGCACTTGTCAAAATGGGAAAAGTGGAATTCCAAACTTAAATTGGAGACTGTTAGCTATTGCTTTAGTTTGCCACTAAATGTTGATTTGTGTTAAGCCCAGTTGAGTCTGTATTTACATTACATCATCGAACCATTAACAGACAAACAGGTATGAAGGAATTATAAGTTCTTACCAGGAATCCAACTGTGAAGGTGATGCCCATTGGTGGGGGGAAGGTAATCTGTGACTGCGACCCAAATTCCAAACTAGAGAATTTGAATGTTCCAGGCTCGTCCACAAACCAGATGCCATCTTGCAGTAAGGCAGTGTGAGCGTGTGGGCCAATTTCAACTTGTCTTTGGTGGGCAATGTGAAGATGTCGTACACCCACCAGCTGCCCATACCATTTGAGTGCTAGGTCCCCTTGTCCAACGATGTACACTGTGGTTGCTAGCTCAGCTACTGCACCTCTATCGATCCAAACATTAACTGAAGATTTTGTCAAAGTGAAGGATGATTCTTTCACTTCAAGGCGATATGTTTGGTTTCCATGCATGTGGATGCGTCCAGATAGATCTCCTGTGACATGGTGAATAACAAATCTCCGCATTTTACCATCATCAGGCATCTGAAGGGAAGCTTTTCTGACAATATGGACTTCATCAAAGGTGTAGTTGTAGACGTTGGGTTCATCAAGTGTGAAGTAGATGTCCCAATCTCTTTGGGCATTGTCAATACGCAGCTGGGTGTAAGGCCTAAGGTCACGGATATCTTGCAGGTACACAGACCCTGGTCCCCCTGGCTGACCACCGTCACCTCCAAGAGCATCATAGGAGCCCTTGAACTCATTCTTGGTGTTTGTATAGATGGCCATACGGCCCCCTGAACCACCTCCTCCATTGGAGTCTCCATCTCCTCCATGTGAACTGAACGAACCGTGACCGTCGATTTCACCTGATCTGACCCAGATGGATCCACCACTCCCTCCTCCACCTCTGCTGTTTGTTTCTGCCTCTCCTCCACTTGCACTGATGAGACCATCCAGATAGAGAACTTCTGCTACATCCAGCTGTATGCGTCCTCCACCCTTCCCACCATCTCCACTCCCACTCCCTCCTACACTTCCACGTTCAGTGGGTTGATAGATTGTGCCATAGTACTCGCCTCCAAGGTTGCTGTTTCCACCAGTCCCACCCATACTTGCATGCCCTCCACCAGACCCTCCTTGAGAGGATTGCAGACCTGCACCATAAGGAGCGTCCAATGTGTCCTGCGGCCTGTCACTTGCAGAACAACTGACCGTGCCTCCTGCTTCGATGTTCAATCGTGAGACCAAGAACTGGAACCCTTCCGCTAAGATTTTGGCACCATATTTCACATCAATCTCCCCAACCTGTCCAACCATGCTCATGTTAGGAGCAAAGTGTAGAGCTGATTCAGTTTTGAGCTGAAGGGTGGCAAAAAGAAAATCTCCAGGTTGTCCAACAAAGGTGTATGTCCCATTTTCAAAAAGTGCTGCATGAGCCTCAGTCAAGAAGTGAACTGAGGATCCCTTGCTAATGACAAGATGAGCAACATTTGTCAACCGTCCATTCAGTTCCATTGTCACACTTTTGTCTCCACGCTGAATACCCAAGCCATTGATATGGACAGTTGCTGGCAAAATGACCTCAGATCCTTCATCAACGATGTAGTTGACTTTTGCTTTGGTGATTATTGTGGTTGAGTCCACAAACTCGATGACAAACTGGTGACCTGCATGGGAGTGAAGTAGGCCTGTTCCGTCTCCTTGCACTTTGTAAATTGTCAAGGTAGCAGCAGCTTGAGCAACACTGATGTCAAGAGATGCATGGTGGGTCAAGTGAACCTGGTCAAATACATAGTCAGTAACATTTCCTTCTGCCAAGCTCACATACTGTGTAAAAGGTCGATCCTGGTGGTTGATGCGAAGTTGTCTGTGTGGGTAGCCATTACGAGTCTCCTGAAGGAACACAGTGCCAGGTCCACCTCCTCTAGGTTCAGTGGAACTGTCCCTTCCATTACCACCAAGAGCCAGGTAAGTCCCTTCATAGACATTTTTCTCTGTTGTGTACACAGCAATCCTTCCTCCTGCTCCCCCTCCTCCATTTCCGCTGGTGTCCCCTCCATTTGCACCTACACCACCAAATCCTTCCATTAGCTTACTCTCTATCCAAATGCTTCCCCCACTTCCTGCTCCACCATCGCTCTGGTCAGAAGCAGCTCCCTTCACAGTTATCAGTCCATCATTGATAACATCTGTTGCATCTATGTAGATTTTTCCTCCACCTTTTCCTCCACGTGAGCTCCCTCTGCTGCCTGGCATGTTTGGATGGTACAGGGATCCGTACGGTTGTCCTCCACTCACTGCTGCACTGTAACCTTCTCCTCCACAACTACCATGCCCAGCACCAGAGTCACCAGAAGAATGGTAACTTCCAGATCCAATATCAATGTCAAGTTGTTCTGATGAAGAGCGGTCGCTTCCTGAACATGTCATTGTACTGCCTACTTCAAGATGTATTGATGTAGCTCCAATGTCAAACCAATCAGCTTCCAATTGGGCTCCAAACTTTATATCTATGTTTCCTACATCAATCTTGGCACCTGTGTTGGCCTCATATCTGACTGTACTACCTGCATACAGTTCTACATTTGCAAAGGAAAGTTGCCCCTCCGTAGCATTTATTTGGTCTATTGAATTGTAGATTGTTGCAGTCGGAAGTACAAGGGAAACACGGTCTTGGCCCATGACAAAGTCTCGCACTGCCCGTAGGCTTCCTGCCCACTCCAGTGCAACATTGCCTTTGCCAGAGATTTGGGTACGAGACGAAGTGATCAGCTCTGCGTGATGGTCAATTCTTAGGTTTGCTGGGATTTTAGAAGTGGTTTCATTTTGGCCACCATCCTGATCTACAAGGTAGGTCTGGTTGGCATGAACATGGAGGAGGGCAGTTCCGTCACCAACCAGCCTGTGGACATTAAGACTGCGCAGCTGGCTAGCAGTTGGCATGTGGAATTTGACCATATTGTTTACATGGAGTTCTTGCAGTTCGGTGTGATCACCTTCATCAAGTGTGAAGTAGATGTCTTCTTGTCTGTTGTCGTTGTCAACCACGAGTGTATCTGTCACTTTGTTGCCATCAGTGTGCTGAAGGAAGATCGAGCCAGCTCCTCCTGCCCCTCCAGGGCCTGATCCTCCCATAGCATGGTACTTCCCATGGTAGATGTTCACCCCAGCTGTATGGACAGCAATCCTCCCTCCACTCCCACCACCAGATGCTACTGATCCTCCATCTCCACCGTTTGCATGTAGGGAGCCAAAACCTTTGAAAACATCTTCTGCAGTGATCCATATGCTTCCTCCGCTGCCTCCACCACCATGCTCACTGCTGACTGATTGTCCATTTGCCTTGAGCTGCCCATCCATCTCAAGTTCCAGGGAGTAGATTCTGATGAAAGAACCTCCTCTACCACCAGCGCTGCCACCACCATTTGTGCCAGATAAAGCAGGTGAGTAGATAGACCCATATGGCTGGGATGCTCTGGAGAGGTCTTGACCGTTCCCTACACCACCTGAACTAGCATGAGACCCTCCAGCATTTGGAGATGCTGCGGAATTAGCTCGAGTTGATGTTCCATCCACTGAAATCACACTGCCTCTTGCCATCAGCATTTTGCCAGCTGTTATGTTGACAGAAGCATACTGAAGTTGTACGCCAAGTTTCACCTCTAGTAACCCCACTGTAAGATGAAGGTCATCGCCCGTCATCAAGCTTCCATCTGGTTTTATTACCACAGTGGTAAAAATATAAATCCCTTGTGGATCATCCACAAATCTGGATTCAGATATCTGTGAGGTAAAGCTGGTGTTTGATAGTGACAGTAGACCACCCTGTTCAATAACAACTTCCTGAACTACGAGTCTTCCTTGAACTGTGATAGACGTATCAACAAAGAGTGTTGTTGGGAAGACAACTGTGGCTTGGGGGCTGATCAGTAGGTTGACATTACTTGTCCAATGGCTTGTCTCACCCTCTACAAGCTTTGGATAGAACAGTTGCTGTCCAACAATGTTGACTGTAGCCAATTTGTCTGCTGTTATTTTTTTCAGGTAAATCTTAGAGTTGGAGCCATTGAAGACTATGCTGCAATCTCCTGTAAGAAATAAAGAAAAAAACTTGATTACTATGAACTTAATATGCACTTCATCTGTGTTGGTATTTCACACTGCAAATAGGTTGACTTTGTACAAGGCTGTATGACCATTTTAAGAAATGTTTCCACTAATTCATTAACTATACTATATAAGTCTTATATTCAGATATTATCCTCTATCTCAGATATCATCTTGCCAAGACAGCTGATTACCATTAGATTTCTTCTCATTGTAATTCAATGCATTTGTCTTGCCCATTTGACTTCTCAGTCAGTATTTGATTTGATAGCAGAGCAATGACACAATCAACATTTACACATCTGGTTAGGCCACACCAATTTAATTTGTTGGTTCTCGGATTCGCCGCTTCATTTTTTTCCGATTTGCAAATAAAAATAAAATTGGATTCAGGCTTTGAATCAACTGCAAAATGCTCCGATTTTGCCCAAAACAGTTGAAGAAAGCTCCTCGTCTGCCTTGTTTTATAGTTTTTTCATGTATCAATGCTCTGGTTTGATCAAAAATTCAGAAATCATTGTTTGAATTATACACCAGCTTGGAATGGGGACGTCAAGGCTGCTATCGTAGCTTTTGGGGCTATCAGAGGATGCCTAGGCCTGTTTTTATTTTTATTTTTTTTTCGCCCGGTCGCTTCATATTTTTTCTAAAAAAATCCGAGAACCAACAAATTAAATTGGTGTGGCCTTAAGCCCAGGACAGCATTTCTACATTCCCACCTTTGATGATGAGCTCGTCATATCTATAATGCTCTCCCTCCTCAGCAATGACAGTGTTAGCCTGGGTCTTTCCACTCTCACTGACATCACTCAGAACCATCAGCCTTGTTGTAGATAATCCTGACAAGTCGTCCTCAATGAAAACTGTCCCTGGTGCACCACCTGCAGAATAGTCCCTGCTGCTGCCCCCATAGGCTGTCACTTCTCCAGGAAAACCATACCTTACGGAATAAAGTGTAAAAATCCATTATTAGTTGAGATGCTTAGTCTACCTAAATGCAAGTTGCTCACAGTGTGCTAAGTGCCAGTCTGCTGCAGATTAGTACAAACTCATCACAGGACCAACCTGTAGAAATAGGCAGATTAAGTTGAACCTAGCTACGTGCAATATATAAACTGAATTTTCTTGCTGTTCCTGCCTATGTGTTTGATATGCCAGGTACAATCCTGACTGTGTTAAGCTGGCCTGGGGGTGAGATACATGTCATTTTTCAATATCACAAGCATTCGGTAGCCACTGTAGCTGACAAAAGCATATGATGTGGCTGTCTAGGTAATTCTAGAAAATGCTAATATTCTGAGCATATTATCTTGCAAAACTGAAAGATTCAGATTCAGATTTTATTTGCATACTGACTGGCATGACACAAAAAGTGCATGAAATATGTCAGGTATTTACAACATGCCGCCTAGTTACAACTAGTTCACTTAAACCGTACAGTATAGAAATATGTACATTTGTCTGCCTCATTATCCTAAAAATACATCAATAAACGCTTACCACAACAATAGCACATCAGCTAATACATTTTAAAATCAGTTTTAACAAATATAAACTTTAATAACATTATAAAACCACTAGAATGATAAAAGATCATAGAAATCTATGCCTACTGTTGCTGAGTGTAGATGGCTATTCTTCCTCCGCTACCACCACCTCCAACTCCTTGCTGGCTGCTGCCTCCATCTGCCTTCAGGGAGCCGTGACCTTTCATGTTACGAGCTACAATGTGGACACCACCACCGCTGCCACCACCAGCATCTGACTGGCCATGTCCTCCACTTGAGTCAATGGATCCTGGAGTTAAAATCAACAGTGCTATTATAAAATAAATGAAAAAAGTCTTTTTTTCTGTCATTCAAATATAATGCTCACCAAGAACTGCTTACTTATAGGGAAATTAAAGATTTGTGGTCTTTAATTAAAATTATACATGAAATTCTAGTACAAATGTATGTAAGATGTCTATCTACTTAGGCAGTGGGAAACACAGAAAACAGACCGTTACTAGACGGTGCCTGACAAGGAAGTTATGCATCAATGTTTTGTACATGTTTGGATGAGAAAAAACTCAGGAAATTGACTTCTCTTTTGTCTAAATGTGCTACTTTGTGGCTATGCTGTCCATGGTGCTGAAACAGATGTTGTTTGCAGACTGGCCAATGGAGGCAAGGGAAAGCACTAGGAAAAGTTCCTTTCCTACAACAATGGAGCCTAAAATTCACACTTCGTTGCTTTTGGTTGTGCTTCTTCTCCCATTTCAAAGGAATTTTGAACTTGTGTCCACTTTTTCACTTCATAGTGGCTAAAGTTTGTGTTAGATATTAGTCATTTATTCTTCTTTTGATTCCCCCCTCAAACATATTGACACCTCAAACCCACCTTCTAATGCTAAGTCGTTGTTCAATTGCATATAGAGATATCCACCCCCAGCTCCACCTGTGCCGCTGCCACTGTTGCCTCCCCCAGATCCCTGGAGTGAGGGAGACTGGACAGAATCGTACCAGGGTCCTCCTTGTGGGGTAGGTTCACCAGGTGAGCCTCCAAAGCCACCATGTCCAGCACCCACTCCTACCTGATCAACCTGTAATTAAATCAAGAACTTAGTTTATGATAAAAACTTGATCAACACTGCAAAAACATGTCAAGTAAACAGACCCACAGCCAATTTCGTAATCTTGGTCATTTAGAAAACATGGTCAGATTTTCAAACTGCTACACTGACAATGCTTTACCAAGTCACAATATCTCACTCCTAGTTTCATCACTATATATAAGTTAAGAACTTGTCCATTCTCTTTCTCTATCAAAATTTTATACAGATGCTACTAGTACTAGTCAGCCCATTTCAGCTCAGGCGATCCACTAATGAATGAATATAATAAGGATATGTACAAACCTGCATTCCTGCACCCGGCCCTTCCCCTGCACCATGGCCACCTCCTGATAGATCCATTATGGCTCCTGCATGAACTTTGACGTCATTACCACGCAAGTGCAGTGATGTTGCCATAACGACACCTCCGTAGTTCACCTCTAGGAGACCAATGTCAATCATCTTGCCTTCACTGTTAGCATCACTTTCAAACGTGAGCTTTGCATGGTCCTTTACATGAAGAGAGGCCAGCTTGTATGCACCAGGCTCAGTGATGAAGGTGTAACGGCCATCGCTGTACATGGCTGTACGTACCACGGCTGACAAAATCACCTCTTGGTGTGGTGCAATTACCATGTCAAAGATGTTGGTCAGCATACCTAAGACAAAAAATAGAAGGTGATACCATAATGAGAATGTTTTTGGCCCAAAATTAATATTTTTCAATGTATCTCAAACTTCTTCAATGCCATGGCTCAAAACCCTATTACAGTCAACCATACATATTAGGTAAATTACCCAAGAATTGGATGGTTGAAAAATGGATGTCATTACTGTCACTGTGATAAAGTTAAGTTAGGTTGAACTAAAGGTAGCTTATTTGAAAATATCCTTACCTGCAAATGAGTTACTTGGTCCTAAGAAGGTCACAGTTGGAGGAAGGCGCAACTCTCCTTGTTCACTTAGTGCAAAACTACACTCGGGTGAAGATTCTGACAGACTTGTGTCCACAGTGAGAACCATTGTGTCATGGATGTGGATGGTGCTTGTAACATCACTGTACAGCCTGTCAGCTGTCACGGTCACATTGAATCCCTCTACATGTAGGATGACATTATCCAACACATGCATCTCGTTGAAGTGGTGGTCTTGGACTTCTGTCTCATTTAGAACAGTTCCACGTGACATGTTTGCTGTCATGCATGAGTTGTCTAGTATGAGTGTGGTGTATTCGTCAGAGCCTCGCATTTCCTTGATGAAGACTGTGCCTGAGGATCCTGCCTGGCTTCTTCTAGTTGCAGAACCTCCACATGTTTTGTAGCTGCCTGTAAACAGTGACTGTGACGTAAGGAATATTGACACTCGGCCTCCACCGCCACTTCCACTGGTTGGATCCCCTGCGTTCCCACCTTTCACGTTCACTTCACCTGAACCAGTCAGCATGTCCAGAACCAGGTGTACAGTACCACCACTACCACCGCCACCAGATCCAGATCCAGCTACACCTTCAGAACTGATCTGACCATCCAGTTGCAGGGAGTTGGATTCAATGGTAATGATGCCACCTCCTGCACCACCCACACTCCCAACTGGGCCATTACCTCCCCCACTTCCAAACTCCGTGCCCTCGTAAAGTGTTCCATATGAGCTGACAGGGTTGTTTGTATCGTCTGCTGTGGCGCCTCCCCATCCACCGTGGCTGCCACCTGATCCAGATGTCAAGCCTGATACTCCAGCACCAAGACCCTCTCCTCCTCCAAACCCGAGGCCATTGCTGGCTATACTTCCACCCAAGCCAACTGTGACTGATGGGGACTTGACAACAAGCCAACGTCCAGTGATAGTTCCACCATAACGAACATTCAATGCTGTGAGAGTGGTGAGCTGTATAGGCTCCTGGTAAAAGGTGGTCAGATCAAACCTTCCCCCTTGCATTACTTCAACAGTGCCAAAGGTGAATGAACCTCTATCATCCTCCAAATTTTCTCCAAAAGCTGTTCTTGCAGTAGAGTCAAATAGTACTGAAGCCCCCTCTCCCACAGTTATTTCCTGAAGTCCCTGAAGAGTTCCTCTGAGCGTCAAAGCTTGTTGACCAGTTGTTGACTTACTGAATAGAACTCTTTGTGGAAGAATTAGCTTTCCTCCTTCTTGGACAACAAGAGATGCTGTGGTCATGTATTGACTGGTACCGCTGTTTATTCCAATGGCAAGGGTTTGGTTGTTTAGGACAGTGACTGTACCAGAGAAGTCACCCAAGAGATTATGGATGGTAACATCTGTGTCTCCACCAGAGGTGACAAATTCCACTCTGCCCATTTTGTGTACCTGGAGGACGTTGATGGAAACTGTTGTACCTGACTGTGACGTGATAAAGGTGCTTTGCTCTGAGGGTTGATTGTTGTTGTCCACTACAACTGTGTCATGCTGACGTCCAAAGCTGACACTTCTGAAGAAGATGGTTCCAGCAGCTCCGTTGGTCTTGCCAGTGCCACCAAAGGTTGATATTTTTCCAGTAAACTTGTCAATATTTCGTGCATGGACAGCAACTCTTCCGCCACTGCCACCACCTGAGTATCCCACATTGCCTGCTCCACCATCTGAAGTTATAAGTCCATGTCCTTGGAAAATTGCTGTAGTGATCCATATGCTCCCTCCACTTCCTCCACCAAGGTAGTAGCCATTTTCAAAAGTCTTCTCCATCCCACTGGCACTAATCAAACCATCTAGTTTCAAAAACTCTGTTGCCACCAGTTTTAAGGCACCACCACCACGGACATTTGTTCCCGTTCCACTGCCAAAGCTTGATGGAGATGAGACAGACCCGTATACTTGACTGTTGACTGCAGCATTCCCTCCTGTGCCTCCATGGTTTGCTCCTGATTGACAAATGCTGGCATTGTCAAAGCAGGGATAACCAGGGCCCACTTCAAATCCTGTGCCCACTACCTCTATGGCAGATCCACTTTCCATCTCCACACTTCCAGCTTCAATAAGAACTACTGCTTCATTTGCAGATGACTTAAGCCTGCTGCCGGCACGCAACTGTAACTGTGTTGACTGCACTGTAACATTGGACTCATAGTGACGTAACTCCAATGTGGTGTCTACACCAAGAGACAGCCTGTCAACATGAAGAACACCTGGCACTGGAGCTTGGCCTTGAGGACTGACCTTGGCTGTGTTGTGAAAGATGGCAGATGATGACTGCAACAGGTGAAGCTCTGATGTCATTAGATGGCTGTTTGGGTGAACAATCAACTCATTGGCATGAACGATGGTACTACTGATGGTAAGCACACCTGCGATGTCCAGCAGTGGCTGTTGCACTCCTGTGAATGGAGCAAATTTGGTGATCTCTACATTTCCTCCAGCCTCAATTCTAAAAGCACATTGAGTTCCCAGCTCTGCATTGGCAAAGTCAGCAATGGTTGTGGTTGATGCACCGGAAACCACTATCTTCCCAGTACCATCTCCAGTCAGCTTTGAAATGTGAAGGTTGCTTGTGACTCTTACAGTCCCATATCTTATCACTTGTACCTCATCAACAGTTGCAAACTCAGAGGTTGTTCGGGTCGGAAGACTGTTGGTGTTGGTGTCAGAACCGCCATCGATGATAAGAGTGTTATGTGGTATTCCGTTTTTGGTATCTCTTACAAATATGGTACCTGAAATATTCAAAGCAAATGGATGTTTTAGTATGATGTCAATTGCAACTGAATGGTCTTGTAGGTATTTATTACATGTGGTCATTCCTATTGTAGATGTTAACCTATTAAGATATGAAAGGAACTAAATGCCTATTAGTAATACAAATTGTGGACAGGCTAAAACAATTCACATCAAAGAGGAACTAAAAGCTGCTACAAATTCAGCTTACCTGATCCGCCAGGAATATTTCCATCCCCACCAGCAGCACTGAATGCCCCCTTGTAAGTTGATCCACTGACGTGCAGAGCTATACGACCTCCTCCTCCACCTCCTGATCCAAGCGATGTCCATCCTTGTCCCCCATTGGCCGAAATGCTGCCATACCCACTAAACTGAGAGGCTGTGATGAAGATGCTGCCTCCACTGCCTCCTCCTGCTCCACTACTTGTGGTATGATCACCTCCATTTGCTTCAACTACCCCATCATTGATGAAGTTCCCATTGACAGTGATTTTTATCTGCCCACCACCCTGACCTCCACCATTGCCTTTTCCAGCAGTTCCGTAGTCCTCAGGAGAAGTGATGCTGCCATGGACGGTGTCAACAGAGCCTCCACCTTGACCCCCATGTGTTCCTCCGGCTACTCCCGACCCTACAGTAGCATTTATGATTGCTGCTGCAAGTATGGAACCTCCTGGATTGATGATGAGATCTCCGTTAACTATGAGGTGGGAGGTGGTTTGTCCGGTGGGATCACCGGACACAGTCATTACTGCTCCACCACTGATGGTGAGAGACTGGTATGTTACTGTCCCCTGTGGTAAGGTGCATGACTGCCCTGTCAATAAGTTGAAGTTGGTGCCCTGTGGACACATGATGTCAGGAAGATCTCCTACATCTTCATCTCTATGATGTGTTCCCACATTTAATGGAGAGAATGCATCACTGATGAAGTGGGAGCCATACATTTCATACAGACTAGTAAGCTGCAGCTCCATTGGTACATTGGTGGGATTCTGGCACTTTATAGATCTTGTCACACGTCCCCCTTCATATACCTTCAATGTTTCCATGCTGACGGTGCCTGGACTTGCGTCGCCTGTGTACCCAGGATATGACAGAAGGAAACTCCCCCCTGACCTGACTGTTATCTCACTTACTTCACTCATTTTCCCACACAAGTCAAGGGTCACACCCTGCCGAAGCAGGATTTTAGGACGTGTGTAAATCACTCCATCTTGGCTGACTTCAATACTTGCAGGCAGGTCAAGTTCTTCGATGGGACTCGACTCCATAATGTGTATCTCCTGCCTATCTCCTATCCTCAGTGTGGAACTCCTGTCTCCTTGCAAGTTGTTAATGGTGACAGTGAGTGGAACAGGAGAGTCTGTTTGAGATGGGAACGTCAGCTCTGCACCCCCGAGTAACTCCAGCTCCTGTAGAGTAGCTATGGTACCTGGATCCAAGATGGCTGCTGTGCTTGTGAGGTGTTCTGCATTCACAATGACCTGAGCAGCAGATGTTAATTCAACAGCTTGATTCAAATTAAGTTCCAATGTTTGGCACAGTCAATGATAACTGAAGATGGAAACTCTGATACTACATACTGTATAAAATGTGACACTTGAGTTTACCTAACTCTTTATCAGATGTTATGTCCATGTGACAGTCATGTTTTCAAATCTAGCTAATAGAAGTATTCAGTTCTCAGAAACTGGTTAAACTTCATAGACAGAGACAAAGACAGATGGACATGTAACATTACCATGCAGTGTATGCAGAAACAGAACACAAAAATTGCACACCTTGTCATAGTTGCTGCCACTTGTGGTGTCTTTGATGTAAACAATCCCAGGCCCTCCTTTGTTGTGACCTTGGCCTCCACGGCTGACCAGAGAGGCTCTGGCAAGCATACTCTCTCCAGAATTCACATGAAGGGAAATATATCCCCCTCCCCCACCACCTCCACTGGAAAACCCATGGCCACCACTTACATTGAATGTTCCTATAGGAATTGAGAATATAAAATAAAAAGTACATTGGAGTTAGACCTTAGCTTCTCCTGTGCCTAAGATTTCATGTTGGCCAGCAACTAACAATGGTGTGGATAAAACAGCCCTGAGATGATGCAAGATTATGTGAGATCACTTTCATTTCAATGCATGTACATGACTTGTATATTTGGAATGATCTTAAGTTATATACTCTAAATTAGCCTGGCAAGAGTTTCCATGTACAAATTGTATTTTGTTAATACAATGTTACAGAGTTACAGAAATTTAAGCTTACCAGAGGCTACTAACACAGGGGACTCCACCCAGATGCTGCCACCTGAACCGCCACCACAGTTGGAACTGCTTGCATCCTTGCCTCTGTAATTAGCATGGAAAAACAAGCATTTAAAATGGTAGATCAACTACCACGCACCAGTCTTGATTACATACATACATACATATTCGGGCTTGATTTAACTCACAAACTGTTTGACTGCTTAACAAAATGGAGACTCTTTATACAAGACTACCTTTTTCATTCATGATCAAACACTCAAAGTTTTATTACTCAGAAAGATAACACAGAATTAATGACAGAATGACTCATACCTCTTTTTATGCTGAGCCTAGCTAATGTGGAGTACCACAAAATTTTAAGTTATATGATTATGTTGATGGACATGTTGAAATTGAACACTCATAATTTTATCCATAAACATCTGCACCATACACAACTAATTATAGCACCGAAAGAGATAAGTTATTTGAAACAGTCACCAAAATGTTCCCTAGCTTTATTCACCTTCCCAGCCTACAAAAAACTGTATTTCTATTAACACCCCCCAATTCATATATCTCGCAAAATGTCGGCCATTTCATACTCCACTGCACACGGAAAAGAAATCAAACCCAACAATAACTACAAATGTATATATTAAGTAGCATTAGCATTACTTATCATCAGTTTTACTGTTTATTTACTTTTGTTATCATGTTCTTGCAATTAGCCCTCGGGCACGAATTTGCAATAAACTTATTATTATTATTAAAAAACATGAGTGATACCTATTCGTGAATAGTTTCATCAGGTTGGTAAGTTCTCTTTCTACACAACCAAGTGTTAAATCACTCGTCCTACATTGTATATGTTTGTTATCCGTAACTGTTTTAACAGCTATTTTGTATATATCCACTCCTGTACGTTTGGGACCGCATTGTAAATACAGGTCCCTAAACAGTGCATGTGTACTTGTAGATATGTAAATACGTTTGGGAACGCATCTATAGCAGCAACACCTATGCTACAGTGCAATGTGAACCAGTCAGAATTGCCCTGAGGAAGGTGACAGACGGTCACCGAAACGTCAGCTGAATAAAACACTTGGTTGTGTAGAAAGAGTCTCTTTATTCAATGAGTGATACCTAGCACTGATGAGTCCATAGTTCTCAACCCTTGCACTTGCAACGATGTGCAAAGCCCCTCCTCCTGAGCCACCACCAGATTGTTGTCCACCACCCCCAGATCCCATCTCAGCTGGAGACAGGAAGGAGTCATAGTGCTGTCCACCATGCGCACTTGAGTGTGATCCCTGTCCTCCCAGTCCAGCATGGCCTGCACCACCACCGATGTTGTTATAAGTAGTACCATGTCCTACAAAAAGGGACATATTGTTACAATGTAGAAAATGAGCTGAAAATGAATAATCATGAGGACTGTTAAAAGATATTCTAACTGTTCATTCATACTCTCTTAATCATTCTATAAAGATTTTCCCTCATTACTTTCCCCCAAACTGTAATAGTGTATACCTACCAGATCCAGATCCTGGCCCATATCCAGTGTAGTCTAGATCCAGGTGCCCTGCCTCTGCAACAGTGACCTGCTCTGCATTGATCTGTAACCTTTTTGCCACCAGCCTTCCTCTTGACTGTACTGTCAGAGTCTGTGCTTTCAATTCATAAAGGTTCTCAGATCCTGTCATGTGCACAACAGCATTTGCACCAACAGTGAGGCTCGTGGTGAAGTCCAGGATAGGGTGGTCCTGATCTGAGGTAGCAGTCTCAGCCCCTCCTCCAAACGTGAGAGTACTGTCAGCAACAGTCAGCTCACTGATACCAGATAGTGTACCATCCACGATGTTTTGACCTTTGTGTAACATGATACTACTGGGCATTGAAAGTTCACCATTTTCGTGGACCTTGAAGTTGATTGGTAGGTAGTAATTGGTGCGCTGGATGGTAATCATCTGGCCGGGACCTACGTTGAGCGTGGGTAAGCTGCTCACATCACCTGTTCTATCTCCTACCAGTTTTTGCACAGTGTAGTATCTCACAAGATTCGGTGCAGCAGCGTCTACGTCAAATGCAAGATGAGCATTGCCTCGAAGGTCAAGGGTGGCAAAGTTGTAGCTTCCAGATGGGGGTACGTTCACCCAAGTTCGACCACTCACTTCACTGAGGTCAAAGAAGTCCTCGATGCTTTCCTGATAACCAGTCATGGTAATGGGGAAAAAGAGCAGTTCAGACAAAGAAGTAATTAAGCTTGTACATGACAGTTTAAGACAAAATGTCACAAAAACAACTCAAGATAGCTGCCAATAATGTGCCATAATTGTTTACAAAGTTTCAAATACTGTAGCCAAAATGAAATGGAACGGTCCTAACATTATTTCACGCTAACCTGATATACAGTTTGTCCATTGTTGTCCACAGTAAGTGTCCACAGTCCGCCACTTTCCAACAATATGGTCCCTGCTGCTCCAGCTTCCATGTCGGACTGACCACCGTATGCCACTATGTTTCCTTGGAAGGTGCTGCTTGTGTAGTGTACGGCCACACGACCTCCGCTCCCACCACCAGCATCACTTCCATTGCCTGCAGAAACAAATCATCCCGGCCCTTTCGTATCAGTTGCCACATTGTACATGTACATCACATCATATATATTCCTTGACCACAACAGAGGAATCAAAAGCTTTTGATGCCCAAATTGGACCTTGCTCCCTGTGCTTACCTTGTCCCCCTGAACATTCTATGCTGCCCGTTCCTTCGAAGGTGTCTGTCCTGATGAGAATACTTCCCCCACTTGCACCCCCACTTCCTTCAGCACCATCTGCACCATTCCCACGGATTGTGCCTGTTGGTTAAAGATTTCATAGATTGAAGTAGTTGAAGGAATTCACCTCAAATATCCCAAGGCAGTAAACTTCAACTCACAATATCATCAAAATGACACATTTTTTTCCTGGTACTCCATGGACGCTTGAGACAAGCAAATATTCAATTTTCCTACAGTAACTGTAACAACAGGTTAATGTTTATTCTAATATCAGCAGGACTGACTGATCCAAAACCCCATACTCACCATCCACACGAATCATATTGGATGCAGTTAGCGTAACGGATCCACCACCAGCAACGTGCCTGACACCATTCAGAGTTGCGGAGCTGCCAAATGTGTCTGGTTCGCTGAGGTCTCCGTAAAATCGGCCTGCTCCTGGCTGGGACCTGCTGCGCCCACCATTCCCACCATGCCCTGCACCAGCTCCATTGGTGCCTCTCCCTGCCATATGTCTAGTAACTGGTGCCTGTAAAAGGAAACTTGTTGACTTCTGATCTTGCTGAGAAAAACTTGACTGCTGACCTTGTAACCAAGGGGAACTGCTTTCCTTTCAAATTATTTCTGTTAAATTTGCTTCACAATATTGAAATATGTTTGCCACATTTTACCTGTTTTACATTAAGTTACAGTGTAGATTAATCATAAATCATTAAAATCATCGATCTCATAGTTACAAAGAGTGATTCAGCTATAAATTATATAGTTTTTCTTTTGCACATGAGAAATTTAAAATTGGCATTGTCAGACAGACGGGCCATTTTTTGTCTTGTACAATTCTGGAACTAGCAGTCAAGAAATGTAAAAAAAAGACCCCTTTTCAACTAAATAGGATGATTACTTGTAGTCTTAATCATTTTAGTTTGAAAATTCTTATTACAAACTCATGCAGATTAAGAGCAAGTCTCTTATTACCTGGCCACTGAGGTCTATTGTAGCTGCCTGTTCCACTATAATGTTTGTAGCTGTCACAGACAGTTTGTCAGCTGTCACCAGACCTCCACTGTGCACATGTAGCACCTGGCCACTGAGAAACAGTCCTGTCTCATCACTCTCCACGGAAAGCTCACCGCCACCCTCGATAGTCACTGTTTGGAATGTGATGTAGCGTGTGCTGTCCCATGTGGCATTAGTCTGAGGTCTAGTCAAAATAGTGCATGAATAATGATATAATTATACTCAAACATATCATATCTAATCATTATAATGACATAACTACATGTACACAATGTATATTGGTGTCCTTCCTGAATTTTGTGGCTTTTTCCTGTATAAAAATATAAAGTTGGATATCATCATCATCATAATTATCAGTCAGCTGCAGTGCCAGTGAGGTCAGAGGATCTGTTTTGCCAAGAGTTGGTTGTTGTTATCTCCCAGGAGATGTTGGACGTACTGCAAATCAAGTTGAACATACCCCCTCAAGAAGTTGGATATACCACCTCAAGAATGTTGGCTATAACACTTTCTTCCTTCCTTTAATGCCCACGATCATGACAATGATCATTCTGGCATACTCATTTTCACCTGAGTGAGGTGAGGAAAGTCGTGTTAAGTGCCTTTCCCAAGGGCACAAGATCGGTGACATGGCAGGATTCGAACCCGGGACCTCTTGGTTCTGAGCCGAATGCTTTGCGGTTACTCCACACGACCCAACACCTCGATAAGCCTATTGATTACGATATCCTACCTGAGAATGAGTTTCCCTCCATGCCCAATGGTGATGTTTTGCGCTCCCAGGAGGTCACCTGCCAAGGTCAAGGTCATGTCTCTGACCTCCAAATGTTCAGACATCTCCAGCTGTCCGCCGGGGTAAACCAGCACACTCCACATCAAGTCTGGGCTCTCTGGTGGCTGACTCACACGGAGAATCTGCGCATTCACATGGAAATGAAGAAACACATGTACATGACTAAGGAATGCACAATGATCACAGGGTGGGGGCATGATTTGAACCAAACATAACAACTGACTGGTAGAGGAGCATCAGCATCACAGTCTATGATGTAACTGGTGTATTGTCTTTGAAATGATAAATAAGCTGCCTGTTTCCATGTCGTGTACATTATGTAATTTTTGCTACATCCATTAGTAATAATAGGCATTATGCTGTTTTGCTTGTTTCTAAGGTTAGTTTTCCAGCCAGACTTAAATGCAAACATTAAAACATTCCAAGCAATGTAACCATTAATAGAAACCCTCCATCTAATGAAGAATATCAGCGGGAAGTTGTTCCAAAGAACTGATTTGTGGACAAATAGTTACAGCCTCATTCCAGTACCAGGGACAGAGTTCAATGTCCATGGTACTGAAATGAGGTTGTTATGGAGTACTTGAACTTTGATAAACATTTAGTTCAGCAATAGATTGCATACAGCAAGACTTAATGGACTGACTTTTATATTGCTCATGAAGAAGAAAACATTGTACCTGTGATGGTCCAACATGCATCATGCCAGTCTTGTCTCCGGATGTTTTAGCTACCCTTACATTGTACTGAGTCCCATCTGTGTGGTTGAATAGGGAAAGGTGGGCACCTCTTCTGATTGACATTTCTTTGAAGGTAAAGGAGCTTTGGTCTTCATAGGGCACAAGCCAAGTCCTTGCGCTGTCCTCCCCTTTGTGTTGCTGATCGTCCAGGACTGAGAAGTCAATCTGTGGCCGGCGTGGTTGTCCTCTGTCTTCATTATCCACAATAATGGTGTCCTGGCCATCGTCTGTGTCCCTCAGGAGAATAGTCCCTGCACCACCAACTTCATAGCTGCTCCTTCCTCCAAACGCTTGCATCATACCACTGAAGGTGTTGTTAGCGGAATGGATGGCAACTCTGCCACCCCCGCCTCCACCTCCAGATGGGGAGGAACCACCATTTGCACTTACCAAGCCAGTTCCTTTGAATGTAGTTGTGTTGATGTAGACACTACCGCCACTTCCACCGCCATTCAGGTGGTACATTGGCTCTGTTCCATCTGCATGAAGGGTTCCATCAATCTCGACCAGGCCTGTTGCTACCATGGTGATAACCCCTCCACCTTGACCTGGTAATGATGAGGTAAGTCCGCTGACCCCTCCAGGGCTGCCGAAGTCTTGTGGTTCATACAGAGAGCCGTATGGTGGTCCAACAATGCTGTAGTCATGACTGTGTAAGCCCTGGCCTCCACTTCCACCATGACCACCACCTGAAGCTCCTGCATCATAGAACAAATCATGTCTTCCATATAAACTAATCAAAGACAAAAGTGCTACAGATGACATTCCAAGTTCAGATGTGTGCATCTGCAGATAGAATCCACCAAGCTTTTCTTCCCTGAGCAACTACGCTACATATATGGTGTATCACAAAGAATCTACAGCAAACAATATTCATTAGCCAACATGACCTGCTGAAACTCAACAGCACCCCATGAGGCAGGATGGTGAAACAATAAAGACGCATCACCAGAGAAATGTACCTTGTGCGGCAGGGATGCCTTCTCCGTCTGCATTACTCCCAACTCCGCTGGTGTCCACCTCTGCTGCTGTGTCCACCAAGATGCTCTCAGCACTCATGTGTACCCAGTTTCCCTGCAACAATAAAGACAATACTGATATTGATAACAAAAAAACAATATCTAGCTGTTGCTAACTATTGTGACAGTTTCTCATGTATTGTCTCATGGTAGCTGTTTTTTAACACCGTGTCAGCCTGAGCTATAAATTATGTTTATCCATTTCCACTTATAATCATGACAATGGCTTTGCACAAGGACAATGTGCTCTGTACTATGCAGGTGATGGCAATTTCTGATTGGAAGTTCTAGATGAGGGGGATAAGGAGCACCTTGATGGCGCCTCCAGCATGAAGATGGATCCCGTCAGTTATCTGAAGGGACAGAGATGGTTCCTGCCCACGCTTTGAGCCACCAGGGTAATATGAAACCAGCTGTCCATCTGTAAAAACCTGTAGAGACTTCAGTTGCAGTGTCTTCGGTGGTAACCCAGATGTTCCACCCTACAATAAAGCACACACAGGTATTAAAATCTCCCAATTTGTCAAATTACTTAGTAATATCACTGTCAATTAAAATGAAAACATTATTCACAGGTTTCTGCATCTGAAAGATAACTAGTATTTCTAAGTAGGTGCTATTTTTTTTATGTAAAAAAATGCTTGAAACAGATATCTTTTGTTGATTTTCTTTAAATACCCATGTTGTTCAAGATGAGAGATAAACACCATGCTTACCAAACCACCAACTGTTATGGTGATGCCACTGCCAATGGTTAAGTCTTCCAAACCATCAAGGGTGCCATCCACACGAAATTCAGGGCTGTCCATGTCAGCAAGGTATACAGCTGTGGGTTAATTAGAAACAAAGGTTTTTGTCCTGAACAAAAATGACAGTTTTACCTTGCAGGTGAGCATTGAAATACATATAGTAGGGGGATGGGTACAAACATTTCCAACCATCCTACTTTCCTGGTTAGTTTCGTCCGCTCCCACGGTTGGTGGGTAGTGACCGTGGGAGCGGACGAAACTAACCAGGATGGTACCCAGGCTAATTTTTCAGAGTATTCAAGCCTTATTTCATTTAGGAACAAGAATAGTATTGGAGTGATGTTTCTGCTACAGGACTACTCACTCTTTGGAAGGCTGATGTATGAGTTTTCATAGCTCCTGAAGCCAGCTGGGAAGGGAGACTT
Source organism: Branchiostoma floridae x Branchiostoma japonicum (assembly GCA_013266295.2). NCBI lineage: Eukaryota > Metazoa > Chordata > Leptocardii > Amphioxiformes > Branchiostomatidae > Branchiostoma > Branchiostoma floridae x Branchiostoma japonicum. The sequence goes on from CM023823.1 coordinate 24,007,322, forward strand.
GGAGTCAGTGATGTAAAGATGGTGGTCAGGTGACGTGTGGAGTACACCAGACCCATCACCATGGAGATGGCCAATCTGTACGGGAATATCCTGAAGAATGGTATCATCCTTGAGGAAGGCCAAATGTCCACCACCCGATAAATGTACATGATCAAACATATACTCCAACATTATGTTAGCTGTCTGAGTTGTGATGTAGGCACGTCCACTGTCTTGGTCGCTGCTAGTTAGCCAGGTTGTCTTTGGTTTGTACCCTCCATTGTCCACAAGAAGTGTTGTTTGAGGCGATGTGGTGTTGAGTAATGGTTTAGAGATGAAGACTGTTCCAGGGCCTCCCCTTTCAGAATCACTCGCCCCTCCTAAAGCCTGCAGCTGGCCACGGAAGGTGTCACTGACGTTGCTGTAGATGGCCACACGGCCCCCAGCACCTCCACCACCAACAGCCTAGAGTGATTAAAAAACAGTAACTTCCTTACTCAACTATTACTGAAAATGGAACATTTCCTGTACAAAAATGCATTAAAATAGCTTTAACTTACTTGCATTTCTAAAAGGATCTCTAAGGTAATCCTTTTCAAATAGTACTGTTACAGTTACTGTAACAGTAATAAACAAAATATGCAGCATGTTAAGGAAAAAAGAGACTTTTCTTATTTTAGTTATATATATATATATATATATATATAATTATTATTAATAAGCAACCTACTAGTGCATATTATAAAGATATATACATAAAACAGCACAAGCCTTGAAGAATTAATCATAAGGAGTAATGTCAGGGACAAGCACTACTCACTGGTGTTCCTGACTGTTTCTCATTTCTGCAATATCTTCCAACAGAATGGTAACTAGTGCCATAGCTTGGTACTTCATTACGCCAGTCATCACAACGTTGAACACAGTCATACGGTTTCCAGTAATACTGGTTCCTGCACTGCAAACATCGTCCCTCAACGCAGCGGTTGCAGTTAGCTACACATGGTGAATCCCCTCCATTTACAGACACACGCCCTCTCCCTACAGAAAAGATCAAATGATGTCAATGCAGTGTACGAAATACTTTTTTGAGCCAGGTTGCCCAGTGGCAACCTAGGATGAAAGCTAGGTTGCCCATCAAAATTCCAGGTTGCCCCGAATTTAAACTCTTCTACGTTATGATTACTTTGTTACAATGCAAAGTGCATTTATACATTTCTGACACAGAGTTGTTTCCCCTTACCTAAAGTGATGAGTTCTTCCATGGGAACTTCTCAATAAACAGTTCCCAATGGAAGAAAGGGGCATCCTTACCACAAAATTTAGGTAGTGCACTGGGCTACCTGTGTGTAGAAATAGGTTGCACCAAGCAAAATATGGTTGCACGGTGCAACCGGGCAACCTAGTATTTCGCACACTGCAATGCGACACAAAACCAAAAACTCTTTATGAAATTATGTTGTATAATAGGCCACTTCAAATTCTTGCTTTTCAGACATTTTCGACTCAAATAAAGGCAATTAGCAAGACAGCATGGAAACAGAGGGATGAAGCAGGAACTTCAATCTTACTACATTCTCTTTCTGAAACTGTGTGTACCATGGTACAGACTCAGTGTTCGAAATACTTTTTTGAACCAGGTAGCACAGTGTGCACCTTTGAGTTCAGCAGTACATATTTTCAGGTTGCGTGGGGACTGCTACCTGAGTCAGGGAGGAACTAGCGCACAAGAAAATCAGGTAGCAATTGCTAGTGTGCTAGTGGGTATTTCGAACACTGAGACTCCTCTCTCAGCCTCAGATTTCATGTTGATCTTCCAGTTCAGAATTTTTATAGATCTGAGAAGCAGCACATGAAATTCACTGGCCTTACACAATATAATATTTACTTTTATCCTTAAAGCAAAGCCTTGAAGTTCATACACTGTGTCATATAAATGTGACAGTCCATACCATCTGTCTAATAAATGTTTCCTTACCAGACAGATGCCTAGTTGTGATCCAGATACTTCCACCACTTCCTCCTCCGTTCCCAGTTGAGGTAGAGGACATGCCATCAGCTAAGAGTTCTCCATCCAGCAGGAAGTCATCTTCAGCTTCAAAATGCAGAACACCTCCACCACTTCCCCCATGCTAAAAACATATAATTAAGTCAGACTTCTATTTGAAAATTTGAATTAGGATGCTGTCAATATTCAGCATTTCATTCTGCCTACTTGATGGCAGCTGATGTTTATAATAATAACTTAAAGGTACATGCAAACCAAATACTTGACAATGTGTAATTTTCTGAAAACAACACAAAATTTTCTGTACATTAAGTGTAGTATTCTAACCTCTGTGTGTCCACTTCTGCGACTGCCACCACTTCCATAGTCCACAGGTTCAAGTACATTCCCATAGGCGGGTGCAGAGTACGCCATGTTCCGTCCTTGCCCTCCTCCCCCGCCGTGAGAGGCACCTGACCCATAGGAGGTCCCCAGCCCTGCCCCGGGACCCTGTGACACTGGCCAGCCATGTCCTGATGCATCCACCTTACCTTCACCATCAACACTGATGTTCACAGCTGAAATATACAACATGTACATGAAGGTATACTGCTATTGGGACCTGCCTAGAGAGATAAGAAAAAAAATCACTGGAACAGTTGTTAGTCAATTCAAGTCCAGTTAATCAATAAGCTAGCTTCACCAACCTTTGATGTATAGTTTGTTAGCAGTCACCTCTGCCCCTCCCCTCACTGTGAAACTACCATCAAGTTGTACCATCAGCCCGGCCTCATCTTCTGGACCTTCCAGGTAAGAAAGGACTCCTCCGTTCAGAACTGTGATGCTGTTCAAAACTAGGGAGCCAGGTGTCTCTGTATTAACCTTTGATGCAGCCTTGATGTCAAGTTTTCCATCCAATGATATGTTGAGGGTCTGCACACCCAGGAGTTTTCCTCCATACAGGGTTAGTGTGGTGTCCTGCAGGTAGGTGTCGTGGGGGAGTCCCAAAGTGCCATTCTGCAGCATTAAACAAGCAAAGAAACAACAACTTAACAAAACTCAAAGGAAGATTTTCTAAACTTGCAGTGTTAGATATAAGAAGTACAGTGTGGATATTTGGGCATTAACTTAACCTTGTACTACACAATAATTTGTTGGACATTGTACCTGATAGACATTGACATTAAAGGGAATCTTGTGAGTTGCATTCAAGCTGATACTGATGGCTTCCCCATGGTCTACATGGACGGTCCCTGTGTGGTCACCTGCCAGGTCTCGGACGTGTAACGTCCTACTGTCGCTGACAGGCAGGCCTCCTTCATCCACAGACAGCAGGCTGACGTGTGCATACCCTCCGATGTCCAGGACATCAAGGATGTGATCATCAGCTTGGTCCTCTGGGAGGGGGATCCATGTTCTACGGGACTGGATGTACAGTTGTTACAAGTTAGTGTAGGTTAAGTTGTCAGGGATCAATTTTTTAAAAATTAATGTTCAGAATTTAAGTTTTCAAAATCATACTAATCTTAAATGCAATCTGTAGTTTATAAACACCTATTACTATTACTATTAAGTACCTACTGATTATCCATCATAATAATACCTATTGTGACTGTCACAGTAATACACTTACTGGTTGGTCATAGCCATTGTAGATCTTCAGGGTAGTTTTCTCTGCTGAATGCTGTTCTTTGAAGAAGACTGTCCCCGATGCACCATGCTCAGCCTGCCCCTCCCCTCCTGAGGATTCCAGGCTTCCATCAAAGTCGTTCACTTCAAAATACAAAGCCATCCTTCCACCACCTCCACCTCCATACCCATCACCTCCATTCACCTAGGACAGGTAGGAAAAAAGTAAGAGAAAAAAATCAATAACATTATCAATAACAATGCCAGTCTCAATGACAAGCAAGGAATATTTTACACATTCAATGTTTGCATTTCTTGGGTTTTCAAACATTTGAAATTCTCTTTTAAAGTTTTGGAAATGAAAATGTCAGACCTGAATCTTCCCAGTCCCTTCCAGTTTCCTTGCTGTGAGCTGAAGACTTCCCCCACTGCCTCCTCCGCCATATTCACCTGCCGAGTCCTGTCCATTTGCACTTACGACACCTTCTATACGAACAAAGTCTGTGGCATTGACAAACAGACTTCCCCCACCGGCACCTCCACCATTCCCTCCGCCACTGCCGAACTCCTGCGGGAGGAGGAAGGAGCCGTAGGCAGGGCCTGTCTCCTGGGAGGCAGATGCTGCTCCACCGCTCCCACCATGGCTCCCACCTGTTCCACGGTTGTTATGTGTAAGGCCTGCACCTGGACCAACTGGAAGGACATTCAAATTATGCTATTAATGAAACGATGGAAAAAAGGAACATATAAAATGATTAATAGTACAACTTATGCTATATAGTATTACATGACATATACTGGAACTAGGGGTATTAATTTATTTGATTGTAGACAATGAAGCCATTGTAATATACATTTGTAGTTTTAAATGCCACCATTTGCAGAAACTCTGAAAGGTACACAAAAAGATTCAAGCTGCTTGTGAAAAGTCTGCAACTTCCAGAGAATCCTACAACCTTATGATTTATGCACATTTTTTCTCACAAGAATACATCTTTATGAGGACATCTTGAACAATAGTCTGTACTGACCTCCAGCTGAATGCCCACTCCCATCCACATTGATGGAACCTTTGACATCAACAATTATGACATCAGCGAGTAGATGCAAGTTGGTTGATGTTATAACTCCACCTCCATGCACCTGCAGTTCATTATTGAAATGATTACAATGTATGAAATACACTATGAGAGATCATAATGTAATATAGTATATATATTTTGTATTCAATGACTTAAAAGTCTTATCTTCTAAGACTAACTTCTCTCCAAAATTGAACATTTTAAATCTTAAAAGAATATGAACAATTATGTCAAATACTTTTCGTGCTACAATATTCCACTATTGGTGGCACAAAATTCCACTGTTATGACCTAACTACATTTTCTGTAAGGTGCAACTCACAAAAGGTACAGTGACCAATCTAAACATCAATGTTACTTTTTGGCAATGCCTAATGGGGCTGGAGTTGATAGAAAGAAGAACACACCTGTACAAATCTTCCTTTCATGACACGCCGGTTCTGCCCATTTGACGTCTGCAGGGTTCCATGGTTACGGATTTTGATGGCATTGAAGTTGAAAGTCTCAGTTGGATGTCCATCAAGGTCAATCATCTCGTGCATTTTTATAATTCCTAGCAGAACAACAAATACACACTATGTGTATGTAATACTATACATTGTAATTACTCAGTAAGAAGTAAGTTTAATGTAAAAAGATGTTCCCACTAGTTAATTCTTTTTGAAGTACAGTATGAGATCTGCTATCTCTAACCTGTGCGATGACTACTTGTACTGTCTAGTGGAAATGACTAGCTCAAACTAGAACTGGTACAGTGCACAATCTACTGTAGCTACTATATGATGCCTTGCACAGTTTACTATACCTCCATCTACAACAGTGATGTTTTCACAGTTGGCCACCACACCCTGCACATCGACAGTGACACCTGCTGCACGCAGTTCCCCATGCGTGGTTGCCAGGCCTCCAGGATAAATGGTTAGGTCCATGGGAAGATGAGCATTGGCAGCATACAAAGTCTGGTTAAAGCCAATGTGGATTTTCCCACTGCGGTCGCCATGCAGAGATCCCAGTCTGATCTGGAGATGTTCCTTCGGACTGAGCGGCCACAAGAACCCAAGCTGAGCCCCACCATAGAGGTGGAGCTCATCAATAATGACGTCCTCAGGGAAGAAATGGGTTGGTATGTTTCTATCAGCTATCTTTGATGGCTCTTCTGGTAGGATCCATGCAACTGTGGATGTGGAAGCATAATTGGTGTACAGGGAAGACAAGTTTCTCTCAGGATCTCTGGGTCTCTTCCCCAAGTTGTTGATGTAGAGTGTTCGGTTGGTGAGCGGCTGGGTGACATTGGAATCGTGGGTAACTTGTGCTTCCTCACTGGTAGCATCCAGAAGTTGTGTGTGGTTGTCAGGTTGCAGACGATGGAGGTACACGGTGCCAGGACCTCCTGGTTCATAGCCATCCCCACCGGTAGCAAGGAACTGGCCTGTGGAGCAAGGATTTGGCATTCATGATTCATTGCTCATACTCAACATCATTGTCTTCTTTTAAGTCAGTTGATAAAGTTTATTATTTTCCTGGACCTTCACATCGTACCTGTTACATGTATGTATTGGTGGTTGTATGTGTAATACACTGTTCCTTCAGAACCATACCTATATATGTAGCGGTTGTATCTGTAGTACACTGTTCCCTTACAGAACCATACCTACAAATGTATGTAGTGGTTGTATGTGTAATACATTGTTCCCTTACAGAACCATACCTATGTAGTGGTTGTATGTGTAATACACTGTTCCCTTACAGAACCATACCTATGTAGTGGTTGTACATGTATCTGTAGTACACTGTTCCCTTACACAACCATACCTATGTAGTGGTTGTATGTGTAGTACACTGTTCCCTTACAGAACCATACCTATGTAGTGGTTGTATGTGTAGTACACCGCTGCTCGTCCTCCTGCCCCTCCTCCTCCTGCAGTTGACCCCTGACCCATGTAGCCATCTCCTCCCGACACATTCACCACTCCGTCTCCATCGAAGATGTGGGTCTCGATCCAGATACTCCCACCACTACCGCCTCCTGCTGCCACTGAGCCCCACTTTCCACCCTTGGCTGTCAGGAAGCCGTCCACAACAAGGGCATTGGAGATGTTCACAAACATTCGTCCTCCACCTGTCAATATCAAAATATTGTACTCATAATGTATAGTGCATAAGACATATTGGAAATATTAAACTTTATGATACACCTTCTATTGTACAGGCTTCAAAGAAAACTGTTATGTCATTTAAGTTAAAGTTGCATGCCTTAATGCAACACAACTCAAGCATCCTAAAATTTTGATCAAAATCAAAGTTTAATACAATGACTTTATATTACAATGACCTGATATTACAATGACCTGTTAGAATTGTTCCTATAGAGAAGATTAAAAGGTAAGAATAACATCTAAAAAATATTTCATGTACCTCTCCCACCAAGATGAGGGAAGACATTGTGCCCCCCTTCCCTGCCAAATGTGTTAGGGCTGAGGAAGGATCCATGTGTGATGCCAACCATGGACTGGGAGTGACCCTGACCACCATTCCCACCATGCCCTGCTCCGGATGAACCTGATGGACTCCCAACTCCTGTACCATCTGCATACAGAAAGGAATTATTACAGTTACTACATGGACCAACATCTACCTTAGTTTAGTTAAAATTTTCAGTGCATAGAATGTGGTCATACATGTACATTGTATGTAAACAAAAGATTTATAATTGCTGTCATTCTGATAGTTTAAATACAATGTATACTAATGATATTAACACAACATAACATAATGAAGTTTAATAAATGTCCACGGTGGTAAAATTTGGGCCCCGATTTCCCCACCTGCTTTAGAACCCGAACCACGTTCGATATGACGTAATTCGAATCGAACAGTGTTCGATCCGGGGTCCCCCACGGTCACCCGCGTGTTCAGGCCCTTTTTCACACGGGTACCGCCAAACAGAAAAAATATCACATTTGCACAAATATAAACAGTTTTCTGGACAGTCCATCTATGCCGTCATTTGTAGTGGACATGTAACATGTAACGAAGTTACTGCCGTGATCGTGGGTGACCTTGAATGTCGCAATACTTGAACACGCTGGCATGAATTTCCCCCTCTTCATATCCGTGCTGCATGACATGCGTGCAAACCTCGAGCAAGATTGGAAGCACGGAGAGTCCAACATACTTCATTGTCGGCTCAAAATGACTGTAACGATTTTTCCGAGGCTTGTGTCTTAGGGATTTTTGAGAAATGCCCCCAATTTTGAATTATGGGTAATTGAGTGCGAAAAATGTAAAAAAATGTCATTTTTTCACTATTTGTCGACAAAAACTACACTTAAAATCAGAAATTAAAAAATTCCTAAGGCACAGCTTTTGATATTATCCCTAGCCGTCGAAAAATATAAAAATTAGGTATTTGGGATAATATATGTAGCCAATCTTGCTCAGTGTTTGCCTAAAAACATGGCGCTCCGCAAACGCGAAAAAAAATCGTCTTTTGGAGCGAAATTATGAAAAATCAGCCATTTAACGTAAAAATCAAACATCAAAAGTATGTAAGGGCGATAAATTCATTTTATTTTGACGAAATTTTCCCTTCCATACCATTTGTTTATTTTCAAATATTTTATGTTTAGCCCGAAAATGGCGTCTTGTAACCCGATACTTTTTCGAACGCCCCTACACGTAGCAATGGGAAAGAATACCGTAGCAACAGACCACCGTGGTCACAATAAAAGTAAAATATGTACAAGAACAGAAGACGTACCACCATAGGCCTCCTGCCTCGATACCCCTTCATCCACAGTTAGATAGGCAGAAGACTCGATTGTAACATTGATGTAGTGCAGTTCCAGGTCATTTGACCTCACCTGATGGGCAAAATGACATAATCAAACATTCAATGACATACATTCTATGATCTCAGATTAAGATACACACAAATACCGGGTACTAAATGTTGTTCATAGTATTATCCTGTTGCTCATAATTCTCTTAAAACATACCTAGTATACATGACAATTGTACAATTCATTTGTTCTTGTATGTCCTATAACAGTAAATCATGCTAGAAAGAGGAAACAGAAAATTGTGCAGGCATCATATTAACTACTTTACAGTTAAATAAAATTGATAACATTCTTACCATCCCTCCACTGCGAACAGAAAATGTCTGTCCAGTCAAAGTCGTAGTTACTTCATTCTGAGTCAGAACCTCCATTTCTCCAAAGGTTTTGACCACCACGTGATCCAGCTCTGTTGTTGTCGGCTCCAGGTGATCAAGCACAAACTTGCACCCTGATCCGACTGTCAGGTTTTGTATGGTGTCAAAGTGGCCTTCCAATGAAAAATGGACATTAAAAAGCCATTAGCTCAAACAGCAATGGTATTAAAAACTGATACATCATACACAGATGTTTCCTAATTAGTCATGTACCTACAGTATACTTCTTTGAATACAGTCCACACTCTATAAACTTGTGAGCTCATTCTACCTTGTACATGTACATTGTATGTGATGAAACATGGTTTGAAGTTCCTGTGACCAAACTGCTAGTACATGTACCTATTTAATTATTTGCTAGGCTAAAAGGGTCAAAATGATAAAAAATAGATCACCCTGCATTATGACTGACATCAACAGGAATTACCTCGGATATAGATGTCCACATCCTTGCACTCTGTACGAGGCGGAAGCGTGACGTTTGCTCCACGATGTACGACCAATGAGAATGGCAGGATGTCTCTAGAAAATCTATTATGGAACATCTGGCCTTCCCGCATGGTCACCAGTCCTGTGTAGTCACCTGTGACTCTGTCTACGGACAACCTGCTGCCTTCTCCTTCAAAGCTAAGCCCACCACCACCATGCACCTGGATCTGATGGGGAACAAGAAAGCTTTTAAAAAAAGCTGGCCATAGGCCGCCAAAATGGGAATAGCTGGTTCGGTGGCATGGGTGTGCACAATTACTGACTTGCTCACCTTGCTCGAATTGTAGCAATGCTAAAAAGAGTGAATTGAAAGACCTGAAAAATAGACAGGGTTGCTTCCCACGGATGGATCGCGTTCCTAAATGACGTGGACGTCAGAATTGTCCAATTGCCCCGAAATTGCCGAAACGTAATTTGAATTGTCCCGAGCTGAAATTTAGCGTCATTTTGACATCGGGACATTGTTAATTGCGAGGCCTGGCTAGCTTGGCATTGCGTAATTTGGCATTGCGCAACTTCTTGTGAGCCGGCCGTTCAACATTCACATGTTAATTTCGAGGCCGGCCTGGCTTCGCATTGGATAACGTGCGGTTAGACATTGTGCAACCTCTGTCGACCCAACGCCCATCCACCATGGTAACGCGGCCTATGGTAAAAAATACAGCTGCTACAGGCTATAGGCTTGTAAAATGCACTACATATCAGAGCAGGACCAAAAAATTACTCGACAACATAACTGTTACTAACAATGTTCTAGCTATATCATCAATATGATGTACATTTTAAGACCAAAATATCCAATGGAAGATGACAAAATTAGTACGTTAGTAGAGATGTATTTATCAACAAACCTCATCAAATTCCAAATGGTGTGATAGTTCCTCTTCTACAACAACCCAGGCACTGCCAGGTGCGGAGGTAAATGGGAGCTGAGAGGCAACATTTGGGTTCTCTCGTGCAAACAGCTGAATGGCATCCATGCTGGCATCACCAGATGAACCACGAGCATCTAGCTTTACATAGATCTGCAAAAAAGGTTAAGATAGATACAGTAATGTTAAAGCACTTCAGTGTTCGAAATACTTTTTTGAACCAGGTAGCACAGTGTGCACCTTTGAGTTCAGCGGTACATATTTTTCAGGTTGCGTGGTGCGCTACCTGAGTCAGGGAGCAAGTAGCGCACAAGAAAATCAGGTTGCAATTGCTAGTGTGCTAGTGGGTATTTCGAACACTGCACTTGTACTGGACTTGAAAAAATGCAACAAATCATGTAGAAACAAAGAAAATTCAACCAACATGTAGCAAGTCCTCTTATTGCTTACACGGCTAATTTGATGGATAAACAGGATTGGTATACTGGGTGGGTATTTATCACTATTCTTAATATTGTATCGTTATGTACTACATGTATCTAAATCAGACAGATCTACTGAACTGGTTCATGCATTATGTACCTTATGTTTGGAAGGTAATACTATGTTGGAAGGATTTTGTATCGTACATGTATGTTGAAGCATAGCCATACCTTTTCAACATCCCTACCCAACTCTACAACAGCATACTGGTCAACCTCCTGCTGTGTCCCACAGCCAAGAGTTTCAATGTAACCATCTGTGTGGTTATAGATCCGTCCTTCGTAGTCACTCTCCACTTTGAAGGCTGTTGTTAGGCTGCAAAATTTGTGAAGTATTGGAATCAGTCTGACAGAGAAATGAAATGACATGCATTGTAGTCACCTATCACTAAAAAACAGTGACAACAAGCTTTACTAGACTGTAGTAAATAAAGTGTACATTTGCTGTAAAGAAGGCAAGACATCATTTGGGTATGAACCATGAAGTACATTGTATACAATCAATGACATGGTATGTTCTGTTGGATGTGCTTGTCTAAATGTCTGATAATATCTCTAGCAAGTGGAACTTGGGGTTGAATCTATGCTCCATCTCACCTGTCTATGCACATTGGGAATATCCTGAGATGGTCGACGTACAAGGTAAATGGTAGGATGAATGTGATGGTGGGATTCCCTGTAGTGCTTCTGTAGTAGGAGCTAGAGGACTGGGCTTGGATCCTGGATAAGGAGTACCAATAATAACTAGGATGACTGCCAGTACGGTATGCAGGACCTGTTGTTTGGACAGTCACTCCGCTATACGACACAAACTCCTCGTTCCCAGTTGGTCCGGCTAGAGAGATCTGCTGTACTTCCTGCACACGTGGCTCAGGGGATGACTCTCGATTGTTGTCTACTCGCAGTGTACGATGGGTACGGTTATGATGGTCGATGCCCTCGATGTAAACTGTGCCACTGCCAGCATGTCCAGCTTTGTCCTGACCTCCATGTACCTTGTAATCCCCATCATACGTGTAATTGTTCCTGTAGTAAACCGCGATGCGTCCGCCCGATCCTGCACCACCATATCCAGGGCCTGGAGAAGAGAAGGTTTTTTAGCTTTTAATTACTAATCCCCCAAAAGTCACATGTACATGCGATGATCATGCATGAAAGCTGTATTTTTAAATACAAATGTACCATTACAGTGTATAGTCCTATTCAGTCCTCTTGACTGATTGTAAGGGTTAGTGTACATGTTCTTTTGGTCTCTGAAATCACTGTGGTTTGGGATGTGACAAAGTTCAGGTCCTGGTTCAAAATTGAAAGTGTCCAATTTGAAAACAGCACAGGTACTGTGCTTCTTTGAGTTACATGACATTGTATTTCTAGTATCAGAGCTGGTAGACTTCCAGATTCAGCCACACTCCTGGCAAGCTGCTGCAGTGCTTGGCATTGTTAAGACCTGTTTGTACCTTCAACTATTGCAACCATCATCCTCCTTCAAATCCAGATTGGTTACCTTGTGCAGAGCCACCCGTTACTTCCACAGAGCCAGTCCCGTCCAGGTGTCCCACGGTGAGAAGGATGCTGCCTCCTGCTCCCCCTCCTCCTGACCCCGTCATCACAGGCTCTCCGTTGGCATGGAGACGACCTTCCACCCGGAAAGTGTCCAGGACATCTATGTGCACCACTCCTACAGACCAAAATAATGACAAAAGTTACAACGTTAACGTTAGCTGGAGGCATTTGTGAGTGCTCCATCATGAACATGACATCAACATAGAACATGCACTGCACACATCCATTTTAAAATTTCAAGCAATTTCAAATCTCAAAAGCCAGAGTAACATATTAATGTGCATCAGCTTGGAGCAAATAAGCATACTGGGAATTTCTAGGGTCTATTGCTGAATAGACAAAACCTACAGTTGCATTTGCTTGATATGATTAATTTCACCTGTTTTTAACAAACAGTTTGGGGGGACCAGTTATTATAAGTATACACACCTCCTCCCCGTCCTCCTGCATCACTGCTGTCCCCATGTCCTCCTCCACTTCCAGGGAGATGTGGAGAAAAGATGGAGTCATAGGCAAATCCTGAGTATATCCCACGATGGGAACGGCCACCACGTCCTCCATGTCCACCACCAGATCCCCGTCGTGATCCTCCATAACTTTCGTATCTTCCTGCTCCAGGGCCTTCATCTGCTGAGTGGCCTGACATATCTGCATGGAAGTCACCTGCAAAATGTACAAATTATATTAAACTTTTCATTGTATCATAGGAAGATACTAATTGAAATAGACATTTCAAAATATGTATGGGCATCATCTTATTGTCAGTTGATAGCGGTTCAGCACCAAGGATACATTCAAAACACTTAATCTGAATCATGGCAATACATTGCATCTTTAAATGCAAATGGCAGTAACCTCTGCATCGTTTTGTGCTGCATTTTGACCATGTGCAGAAGTTAGATCCTTGATTTTTTGTTGTTCCAGGTTTTGGTTCATTGTTACCAAGTCTGAAACTTTAAAGGCATCCAGATTACAATGCATCGGATCTGTCAACCAAGTAAAGCATACATGTAACACAGTTCAGGACAAGTCAAGGCAAACTCTTAAAGTAAAGGCTGTTACATATGGTATTTGAGAAGTGGTCAAAAAGTGTGTTATAGAAGTCACATGAACGAACCAGTCCAGGTCCCATAACATGCTGTATGTATTGTTATATAATAATTATTAAATAAGTACTTGATATCATTGATAACAAATCTGTATCATGACATACCTGCTACATCAATGGTTGCATTCACAGCTGTGAGTTTGAGGTCATTTGTTCTCACGTAGCCTCCTGCATTAACCACAAGTGTTGTTACGTTGATGTCCATTCGGCTGTCGTTTTTCACCGTGAGCATCTCCACTTTTCCATCAGCCCGTACACTAATGTTGACACACTCATACGAACCACTGGACTTTCCCCTGGTGTTTCCATAGGACCACAAATGAAGTTCTCCACCTGACTCAACAGTTAAGTCATCGATGTTGGCAATGGTGCCATTGACTTCCATCCAAACTTCACGCATGGCAAGCCGCTGAGGTAAGTCGAGATGGCCATACCTAAAAAATAAAATTCAGCACAATTACATGAGACAGAAGAAACAATAAGGCAAAGGACAATGACTTCAAGATATATAAAGAAAATCAAGGATTACCTGTAGAGCTGGGTGTTCACTGGTAGATAGATGTCAACATCATCAAATCCAAAAGTCTGGTTCTTCCCAACGTGCATCACACCTGTACGGTCACCTAACAACCTGCCTCCCTGCACTTCCACCACATCTGTACTTGTGTTACTCAGGATGGCCACATGAGCATTGCCATGGACATGGAGCTATTTCATAACAAATTGTTGATATTAATTAGTTGCCATTCAGAAATAATGTAAATATGATGTTACAGTATCAGCAAGTTGGTCTGCTTTAAGATTCAATTTTTAAATTGAATCTTAACTGCTGTGGCATTAAAATGCCACAGCAGTTATACAACTGAAAAAAGGATTCAAATGCCACAGCAGTTATACAACTGAAAAAAGTAAAATACCCCAACTAAATGGACAGTTTGGTACACTAACCCTCTCAAGAACAATTTTATCATGACATCTTTAAATAGGATGATTCTTGTAGATACCAATTTGGATGGTAAAAAGGAAAAAACGTTTAAAGGGCAGGATACTTCTGTTTTCTTTTTATTTTATTTAAATTATAATATATCTATCACGCAAGTGTACCTCATCAAAGACATAGCTGTGTGAGTCGTGGTAAAGCCAGGTGATGCCTCCTGATTGGCTGATGTCATCATATGATCCATCTAACAGGTTACGGAGGTCACCATGTTGGTATGTTGCTGCGTGGGGATAAGGGATGCCATTGTTGTCGATCTTCAGAGTCTTGTGTTGGGCTTCTAGCAAGGCATTCTGACGTTCAACATAGACGGTGCCAGAACCTCCTACTTCATAGTTGCTGTTCCCTGCAACATGAGCAGAAAACATAATGAGATTTGAAAAACCAATGCAGGCTAAAAATGATCATCAGATATCTCTTTGCATGCATAGCATGGAGTCCATGTCTCCTTACCTCCGTATGCTGTGACTGTGCCGTTAAATTTTCGTAGTTTCTGGGAGTAGATGGCCACACGTCCCCCTCCACCACCTGCTCCACCAGAGCCATGACCAGTTCCACCATTGGCAGTGATGGCTCCATATCCATCCAGTTCTTCACACTCTAACCAGATGCTTCCACCTGATCCACCACCTGCAACCAGAACATATGTCAAAAATCTGCAAAATCTATCTAAGTTGAAGAAACAGCTGTGCACAGGCAATAAACATACATGTACAATACCTGAACATCAGAACAAACCCTACTTCAATTACAAGAATAACAAGACTGGCAATGAAAACATACATTGCCATGGCAACGGTGGTTGCTGTTGGGGTTATTGTTTGCATGGCACTGCGGCCCTGCCATCATTTTATGATTTTGAGGAAGACTTGGTACCTATACAGATACAGTGCACTCCTCCCCTAAGTGTATAGTGAACGAGCCCTGGGGTCACAGAAAGTAGGGCATCCAGGAGAGAGAGGTCTTCCCAGGGCCCAAAGGTTTCCAGGAATGTGGGCATAGATGTGGGTCACATGCCTGTGGACATTCCATTCATGTGGACAAAATGCCTGTACGATTCCTAGAATTCTTGCGAATTGCACACAATACTGTACCATTAGGCTCCTCCCTGAGACGTCGCCAAAATCTTGTTTACAAAATCTCCAAACAATACATTGTACAGTAAGTGCAGAAAAAAAGTTTTCTTACACCTGCCGTGTTTTCTTTGACTAAACTGATTACGAGATTTCTTACCAGCCTGGCTGTTATGAACACCATCAATGCTTTCTCCATTTGCAGTGATCCTGCCATCAATGAGGCAGTGTCTGGTGGTTATTTTCAGTGCCCCTCCACCTTGCCCACCAAGTCCTCTCCGCACGACAACATTGCTGTGCTCATTGTCTCCATAATACAATTGTCCTGTGGAGGAAGGCACAGTACTGTCAGTTTGTACACAAAGTACACAAATCTAGTAGTCAAACAAGGAACAAGCCTCTGAATTACATGACATTGTATTAAAGAAAAAGGTGCTTGTGGACCTTTTGTTTTGGTACATGTTTGAAAGTCATAACAAGTAGGGTAACTGGAGTATGTTGGGAATTTTTCTTCATGTAGCCCAGATAAACTCACCATAGTTACTGCCATACCCTCCTGTACTTCCATAGTCTACAGGTTGGTAGATGGACCCGTAGGCAAGCCCGACATTGGTTTGACCTTTACCACGACCTCCACTGCCACCATGGCCACCTCCACTTCCACCTACAGAGTTTCCTGGATAATCAAATGTTTTAACAGAACTGATGTTGATCAAAAACACTGATGCTAAAGATATACAATGTAATGCATGCCCAATGGAGAGACAAGCAGTGGAACTAGTAATCAAATGTTAAGCAACTTAAGGTAAAAGCTGCTAAATCTTCATTTCTGGAGGGGAAGCATGCAGTTGTTAGCTAAGTATGGCAGGTCACGCCTACTCTTCTCTGTGCTGGTTCTTTAACATGCAGGGATTAACAGTCTAATAAGGGCTGGAACACTTGCCCTCTGGACTGATGTAATTTTATCCATACGGAAAAGCAGCAGGGTCACAGACACTACCTGATCAACACTAAGTCAATGTCACCTACATGTACATGCACTTCCTCTTAAAAAAAAACAATGGCAGATCATGATGAAAAGAAATGTATTTGTCGATGCCATAAAACAATAAAAAAGTTCTATAGCTGTCCAATGTATCAAACCATCCCCTACCATAACCCTGGCCAGGTCCTTCTGAAGGTTCAAAACCAGGTCCTCTGGTCTCCTTAGTGACATAGCCTCCATGGTCAAGGTTGATCATCCCACCAGAGTAGATGGCTACAAGATGTTCTGCTGTCACATTAAACCGATCATTTGACACGAGATGACCTCCTCCATATACCTGAAGCAACACAATATTAACATGTTAATATTATTGGACTGGACTAGTCACTATTGCATGTTCATGTGGCACTAAATACTACATGTCAAGGGAAGGTTATACTGGGTATGCAGATTTATTTTCCATGTGACGAGGAAATGAACAATTGTCCTAGATGTTTTTCAAGGCCTACAGTGATTTCAATAGACATGAACATGACATCACTCGTAACTGGAGCAAAAAAGTGATGGATTAATTTTTCAAGTATTCATTTTGTTCAAGATAATCTACAAGAATACACTTTTGCACCTTTCATTGGAAGGAGAAAAAGGTAATGATTTAGTAGACCATCATATAAAATCAGTACAAAGTGAAAACCATGTAATATCGTAAATATAAGATCATTGTCAAAAAACATGCTACTAGCTATCATGAGCTTTAATTAGGAAACATCATGGGCCTGTACACCATGTAAGGAGTTGAATTAAGACTATCTATGACATGGTGTGGTCAGTCTTACCGTTAGATTGGTCAGCTGGATGTCCATGCCAATGTGCTTGTCATATGAGAACATTTGGAATGTTCCGCCATCTTGGACATGTAGGGAAGACAGGCTGATGTGTCCAGGAGTGTTGTTTACACCGATGCTGCCATTAGTGTCGATGTACACTGACCCACCATCAAACACATACAGGTCATCTATGCCTAGGAGCTAGAAAAATACAACAATTATAACAGTAACACAGCAATGTTGGAAAATAGCTTAATGTAATTGTAACAACACAATGCACTGAATTCTTAAACTAACAAAAACCAGGACTGATGCTCACACCAAAAACTAAAAACAAAGGTTTGATACAGTTCAACATCATTAGTTGAAAAGCTTTTCTTTTGTAATAATTCTAGCTAGCATCCTACCTTGCCAGAAGTTCTAAGCTCTGTCTGGTAAAAGAAGGCTCTGCTCGGGTACTCTAGTTCTCCATTCTCATAGATGTAAATGTTTACTGGCACGTCAGGATCTGTCACATCAACAGCAAAGTCCTGCTCGTACCCAACATGTAGCCAGCCTGAAAATGTCAAAACAGTATGATTCTTTACTGTCCGTATAATATTTTAAGGAAGTTTTTTTCAGGTCAGTTAGTTTAATAAGTGTTAACATGAATGTCCAACAGCACCAAAGAAAGAAAAATTCAATAAAAATGTGATTGAAAACCCAGAAGTGATACTATGTCAGTGTGAATGTGTATCAGCACCAAGGAGAGGGACTACTTCATTTTGAATGGTTGAATCTACCAGTGAGTGGAGTACTGACCAGTCTTGTCTCCATGTAGGCCGTTGATCTGCATGTTTACTGGGGTGGTGAGGCCATTTCCAGGCATCACAGCCAGCTCTGCATCTCCCAGCAGATATAACTGGTCAAATGTGTACAGGTTAGTCCCAGACTCTGGCGAAACCCATGTCTTTGCACTGTCCAGCTCTCTATGATGGTACCTAGGAAATCAATGAAAGATCGACTTTAGGATGTATGAAGATACCCATCAAGAGTAACCAGTTGGTTCTCAAATTTCCAACTAAAACATGAAGTGGAATATTCAGCAGCCTTAAGCTGAACTCTTAAGTAAAATGAAGTCTTAAGTGCACAGTGCACACTGCACACCCTACAAAAAGAGGATATGTGCTTCATTAAATTGTAGCGTTATAGTCTGGAGCTTTCAGTGTTTAAAGTCTCTATGAACATACAGTGCTCGAAATCCTTTTTTTCTGGTACGTGCAAAATTGCACGTTGGCAAAAATTTTGGTTGCAATTTGAAAACTTTACGTGCAAAATTACATTTTGTCCGCGTCGCGCATGCAATAGTTTTTGCATGTCTTGCCATATTTGGTAAATTAGCTATGTAATGCTTTCGTGTCACATGACTTCACCCGGGGACGAGAGCAGAGCTCGTTCCCAGAATGTTCATTTAGGAAAACAACAATGTCAATATGGCTGCCGTGCGCCCAGCGCGATGCCGACACAGCATGAAACTTCGGAGATACGGAGTGCAAACATGATATATCAGTATTTTCTAGGTATATAAAAAATATTTTTTCGTGCAAATCTTGAAAATCGCGTGCATTTTGCACATTGCACCTGGGTATTTCGAGCTCTGAACATACCTGTCATGTAAGTTCTGGCCATTGACATAGATTTCCACTTCTGACAGAGAAGCACGATTGCTACCATGGCAGGCAGATGTCCCCTCAACATGCAGTTTTACAGTTTGAGCCTCACGTCTGACAGGTAGATTTACATATGAGCCCTGGTGACAGGTACTGCTGGGGAGTACATAGTCACTAGTCACAGCAGTCGTTATGGTGTTGTTCACTGTTTCCACCTGCAAAGGTAAAAATGTCACATGACATTACATTGTACAATCATCAGATTCTCAGCTCGAAGTGTTAGAAAACTTGACATAAAGCAGCTGTGAGTAGTTTCATCAGGTTGGTACGTCACTGAATAAAGAGACTCTTTCTACACAACCAAGTGTACATATCTACAAGTACATACTGTTTTAACAACTATTTTGTATATATCCACTCCCGTACGTTTGGGACCGCATTGTAATACAGTTCCCTAAACAGTGCATGTGTACTTGTAGATATGTAAATACGTTTGGGAACGCATCTACAGCAGCGACACCTATGCTGCAGTGCAATGTGAACCAGTCAGAATTGCCCTGAGGAAGGTGACAGACGGTCACCGAAACGTCGGCTGAATAAAACACTTGGTTGTGTAGAAAGAGTCTCTTTATTCATTGACATAAAGCAGGCATGCCATTTTGAAATGTTATCCATGTTGTTGAGGATATTTGGTGTTGACGATTCTCTTCACTTCACTTTATTTCACATTAATTGTGGTCATAGTTCCTATTATAATTGCCCATCTTGTTGACAGTTTTGATTTCTACACTCACAAAATAAACTCAATGTATTAAATTTTTTGCCAGGTTACATACAATGTACATGTATATCTGCCACTGTCAGAAACAGTGTGTTTAAAGAGATTTCTAAAGAAACACCCAAGAACATTCTTCAGTGTGGCAGATATATGTAACCTGGCAGATAAATGGTAATAGGCATCAGATATATGGTGTTCTTAGATCACATTACCTTGAATTTACTCCGACATGCACAGTTGATGAAGACACGAATAGTGTTGACAAAGTAGACATTGTTGAGGTCAAAAGTCAACACCACAGACCTGCTATCTGCCAGGAAATACTGTGTTTCATCGGTATGGAAAGTTTGATCAAACAGATAAGGCAGCCAGTAGTATTGGGGGCGGTTATAGTTAGGATAACAACACAGGTAGGAGTTTGCAGTTGAGGTGATGGACACTCCGCCACGTGATGTGTAGCTTGACACTCTGCTCATTGTCTCCGGTGCCAGGTCCAAACGTTCCCCTATGTTGATGATCTCATGATTGGTTGATGCTCTTCCTTTGTTGTCCACACGTAGAGTTGTGTTCCCTGACTCAGTGCTCTTCAGAAAAACTGTGCCAGATGCTCCGGACTCAGCTAATGCTCCAACGTTTCCGCCGTGGACATCAAAGGTCCCTGCGTAAAATGCGTGCGTGATGTTGTTGGAGAAGTAGATGGCAATGCGTCCACCTGCACCACTCCCACCATTGGAAGGATCTCCTGCTCCACCAAGGGTTTGAATGTGTCCAGTATGTCCACCTGTATATAATAAAGATACACGAAATACAGAATTATAATCTTAACACTAACAGTCTGATGATAAAACTTTTTAAGCAGTCATATTCATGGGAGAGTACCAACTGACCAGTGAAAACTACTGGACCTGACACAGGACTCTGTGGCTCTTTCTGTATAGAATTAGCCTGCTACCAAAAGACCTATTAATATTACATGATTGTCATTGATTATTATGATAACATGCAGGCAAGATAATGAATTGTGGAAAAAGACAAAAGATTCATAAACTGTATACAAGACACATTGGTGACAAACGTGTGTATTTTATTATCAAAGGACATTTACTTTTAATAATAGGTTTTTCTTCAAAAGGCGAAGATCAATTATTTTATCTATATTTAGCGGCATCTGTTTTGTGGCGTCTGTGTGGTGTAGTGGTAGAGCATCCGACTGTCAAGCAAGGAGACCCAGGTTCAATCCCCAGGGTTGGACCCAGACATGTCCGGACATGCACCCAGACGTTGTGCCCTTGTATTTCCCCCCTCAGTTAGAGGGATCCTGGGCCCTACTAGGGTTTGGGTTGGCGTTAGGAAGGGCATCCAGCCGTAAAAAATCCTGCTTCAAAAAAGACTTGCACTTGATGCAAGCACGTCTAACCCCCGTTTCGAGGAAAAAAGACGTTAAAACTGGATAAAGGGAAAAAAAAATTCAGCACACAGACCTGTGAGTGCACCAGCAGTGATGAGAATGCTGCCACCACTGCCTCCACTGGCACCGTTCAGACTTGAAGAGGACAAGTCTCTGCTGTTTGCTGTGATGTCTCCGTCAACTCTCAGGGTCCCTTTCACTTCTATATCAAGGATTCCTCCACCTTTGAGATAAAAATAAACATATGAAAAAGACATTCTCTCAACAAACTACCATTGTCCAGCTGTAGCAGCTGTAGAATATCTGAATCAGGATGATACAAGATTGTCAGCATGGTATAATCAAAGTAAATAAGAGTGAGGAAATATGCTAAAATAAAAGATTAACAAAAAGTACAGCCATTGTAACACAAGCAACCATCTATGAAAGAATAAAAAATTGAATAACTCTTAAATGTTTATTTGCTATTCTAAAAGTTGACATCATGCAAATACATGTATGTTCTGAAAGTTGATTATTATCATACTATCATTATAATATGGTCTTATCATCATGCTAAACAAGAGAAAACTACTGTTACTGTAACAGTATATTAAAAAACAGTTTTAAATTTGTTACCAATGCCTCCTCTGTTGCCTGCTCCACCACTGCCGAACTCGGCTGGGTAGAAGAGGTTGCCGTACGGTAGGTTCCTTCTCAGCCTACATGTCTTGTACCCTCCACAGCCTCCACGTCCCCCCATGCCACCATGACTACCACCACTGTTGCCAAGACGATGATGGGTTCCTGGGGCTATAGGAGAAAAATCAATAAATTAATATATTCATTACTGATAAATGTCATGCTTCAGGAACTTGGCATAAGAGCCAACATGCTTCTGGCATTAGTTACAGCAATTGCATTTTATCAGCAAAACAAAGTCATCTCTGAACAGTATTTTTATTTTGACAATTAAGAGGGAATACAGCTTTATGAGGCACCTAAGCCCAGTGCATTTTGAAGAAACTAATTAATAAAATAAAACAGTTTGTACATACGTTGTACCAGAGGTACATCCTCTCAACACAAAGGCTAGGAGAGGAGTTGCAGCTATGCCTTTAACATTTTATGCAAATTTCATAGCTGTACTAAGTACAATGTAATTCCTTGTCAGAAACTAACAGCTTCTCCTACCTGGACCAAGTTCAGTAAGATATCCTCCATCACTAGCATCCACAAGTCCTCCATCATCCACTTGCATCTCTTCTGCCATGATCTTCATGTTCTTACTGTAGACAGTTCCGCCTCCCTCGACAATCAACTTCCCCATAGTCAAGTTGTACTGCTCAGGATGAGCGAAGGGGCTGCTGGCATTGATAGCAGACCTTGCCTTGACTGTAACCGTGCCGTTGAAGCGGTAGTTGAGCCTAGACATCTGATTGGTTGAACCAGTCAGGAAAAACCTCAGCTCACCCCCATTGATTAGAACTAAGTCATGAACATGGTCCATGGTCCCCTCGATATGGACAAATACAGAGTTCAGTTCAGAATCAGGGGCAAGTCCTAGATATCCCGTCTGGTAAACATAGGAGTTGAAGGGTGTGTCAATGAAATGCCGTTCCAGATCCATGACTTGATTTGGCCCAACATGGATGCTTCCAGTCCTGTCTCCGATCATGTGGAGAAAGTGGAGGGTTGCTCCTCTGTCCACAGGGGAAGTTAGTATGGCTAGGTGTGACTTGCCATATATCTGTAGCTCCTCAAAATGATAGTCGTGGTTCCCTGCAGCAAAGAAGTGTTCACCAGCCTGGGGAAGGATCCAAGCTTTGAAGGAATCCTGAGAGAGGTCGGAATAGTTGGCAATAGGGACAACATTCTTGCTCCTTAGGTTGTTGTTGTCAATCAGTAGTGTGCGATGCTCGTGATGCAGGTGGTACAGAAATACTGTCCCTGGCCCACCGGCTTCTCCCTGTTGCTCAGCTGTAAGGCTGGCCTTATACTCTGCGTAACCCCCAAATGCCTGATAAGTTCCAATGTAGGTTATATTCTCACGAAAATACACAGCGATTCGGCCACCTGACCCTCCCCCACCAGTTCCCTGGTCATGGTATTGGGCCCCTCCGTTGGCAGTGATGTTGCCACGCCCGCGAAAGATGTAGCAGTTCATCCAAATGCTTCCACCACTGCCTCCCCCACCATGACGTCCGTGGGCTTCCTCGCCGTTAGCTCTGACCTCTCCGTCAATCTGGATCACGCCTGTGACATTGAACCAAATTGCACCTCCGCCACGTCCCCCTGCTCTTTCACCACCACCTGCACTGCCAAACAGGAATGGTTCATAGAGGTGCCCGTATGGAGTCCCAGTCACAGGTGTGCCGACACCACGGCCGCTAGTACCACCATGACAACCTCCCGAGGAACCCTGTGAACTGGTCTGCCCAATGCCAATATTGATCTCTGCGGTCTGGTTGTAATCTGAGTATGCAAATCCAGTGCCATCGGCATCAAGAAGTCCGCCATCATCTATCGTTATGTTTTCTGCATATATTCTGAGGCGTGTGCCGTGGAATCTCCCACCACCTTCAATGACGGTGGTGTTGGTGTAAAAAGTGATTCCTGGCTCCTCGGTTGTTGATGTGATGGCATTTATTGTGGCATTGTCTTGGACAAGGACGATATCAAAGTTGTAGTAACTCGCTTCCATGCCCTCTGTCCTCCCTCCATGTTCCAGAGACATGAGGCCATTGTGATGCAGTGTGAGATCTTCCACGTGGTCCAGTACTCCATGTAACCAGATGCTGACATCGTGGACTATTGTGATTGGGGCAAGGCCGAGGTAAGCACCACTATAAACACGTGTGCTGAAGGGCAAGTCAATCTCTGGACGATGGAGGTCCATTACTTGGTTCAGGCCAAGATGCACAGTTCCAGATCGATCACCAATCATGTACAGGAAGAAGAGAGTTGCATTGAGACCAACCGGGTCAGTAAGAATAGCAAGATGGGCAGAGCCATAGATCTGCAACTCTTCGAAGTGATAGTCGTGGGTACCATTGGCAAAGAAGTGTTGGCCTGATTGTGGTAAAATCCAGGTGCGGCAACCATCAGCTGTCAAGTCGTTATAGTTAGGAATTATGTGGAACCTGTCCTTGGGTTGTAACCCACCATTGTCAATGATGAGTGTACGGTGGGTGTGCACCATGTGGTAAATAAACGCTGTTCCAGCACCACCATTTTCAGCCAGACTTTGGTCCCCTGCCCTCCCACCCTTTGCATGGTAGTTAAATCCTGTTGCTGTTTGGTTGTTGATGAAGTAGACTGCCACTCGGCCACCACCCCCGCCCCCTCCAGGTGAGAATGAGTGGTTTGAGCCTCGGCCTCCATCGGCAGCAATACGACCATATCCTGGGTGAGGAAAGAAACACTTTGAGAGAGGATGTTCTCCATGTCTATTATGTACCTGTACTATGCCAATAGCATGCCTTGAAAATCATTCCAGATATAGACTTCAAAAGAGCAAGAAAGCCATGGCAATTGAACTGTGATATATTGTTCTTTCCCACTACACGTACTGAATAAATATAATGTAAGACCTCTCCAAGGCAGGTATATGTACCTTTGATGATGTTGCAGTACATCCAGATGCTGCCTCCACTTCCACCTCCACCTCCATTTCCATCCGCGTCACCACCGTTTGCAGTTACCTACAGCACAAGATCAATGCAGTGTTATCATTATCATCCCTTGTGTCGGTTAACTTTACATTGGTTTTACATGATCTTGTAGCACATCCCTACATCTGTCAAGCCTAGACATATTAAGAGATTGCGCAACATTACATGTACCTCTCCATCAATGTCAATTGTCCCTGTCACGTTCATCCAGATCACTCCCCCACCAGTTCCACCATAGGCTCGCTTGCCATTGATGATCAGTCCATGCCCTCCTGCACTGCCAAA
The DNA here is from genome assembly GCA_013266295.2 of Branchiostoma floridae x Branchiostoma japonicum. Classification (NCBI taxonomy): domain Eukaryota; kingdom Metazoa; phylum Chordata; class Leptocardii; order Amphioxiformes; family Branchiostomatidae; genus Branchiostoma; species Branchiostoma floridae x Branchiostoma japonicum. The sequence continues at coordinate 24,032,384 of CM023823.1, forward strand.
GACGTATGGTTCATACAAGTCTCCGTACGCAAACCCTGCTCCATGACCATCATTAAGGGTCCTATATAATGTCATCAAGAAAAAAAACAATGGTATGTGCATATGAAAATCTTGTATTTGATTCCAACTGCAATTTTGAAAATTTTATTTCAATAGGTTCAATGAAACAATGAACATACTATTAGTAACTTAAATATATCAATAATCTTTAAGTGTAACGAGTCAAATGTAAGATTCATAAATGCTAGCAATAACCAGTAGTGATTTGCCCATCCCAGAAACAGATCTTTGATAATGCTAGTGAAGCTCTATCATCATTACATGCAACATTACAATTGTATGTGACAAAAATAGCTTGATACAAGTTTCATGGTACTTTTGTGAACTGTTGCCCCTTAGTCTGTTTCAAGATGTTTCATTCATGAAATTGACATGACCTTGCCTTAAGAAGTTGTGTCAATATTGCCCAAATACTTACCCTCTCCCTCCACTCCCTCCATGCCCTGCTCCTGACCCTAGCCCGGTGACGTCATCAGGAATCCCAAGGTTCACCTCTCCATGGAGGGACAGGTGTCCGTGCGTGCCGTTACTGTGTACAGGGTGGTACCCTAACCCATCTGCTGCAATCCTGCCACCTGCGTCTACAGTGATGTTTTCTGCAAGTATCGTGAGTCGAGTACCATGCATGATACCACCTCCTTCCACAAAGAAGGCCTGAGTCATAAAAGTAATTCCTGGGTCGACGATAGGATCGGTGGTAGCATTTAGCCTTCCGTCATCTTGCACTCTTACAAACTGGAACCTGTAATGGCTGAAGTCCTCTAATAGTGTTCTTCCTCCATGTTGGAGCCACAGGAAGCCTCCGTGGTGGATTGTGAGGTTCTGTATATGGGCAAGAACACCTGCCAGATGAATCTCCACTCCATGGACTTCTGTGACAGGTGCCAGTCCCAAATATCCACCGTAGTAGACGTGAACACTGAAGGGGAGGTCAATCTCAGGACGATGGAGTTCCACCTCTTGCCCTGTCGCTATGTGAACTGCACCTGTCCGGTCTCCAATCATGTATCGAAAGAACATGGAGACATTGTATGGCACTGTGGAGGTGAAGACATTCTCATCGTACAAGGCATGTTGGAAGAAGTGAGTGCCATTTGATGAAAGCGTTGGTGACAGAACAGCAAGGTGGGCACTGCCATATATTTGTAATTCCTCGAAGTGGTAGTCGTGTCCATAGCTGGCAAAGTAGTGTCTTCCCGAGTTGGGCAGGATCCATCCTCGGCAGCCATCCTTGTCCAGATTGTCCCAGTCAATGGCCTTTTTTCTTGGATCATGTCCACCATTTTCAACGATGAGGGTTCTATGCTCGTGATGCAGATGGTACAAGAAGATGGTTCCCGGCCCGCCACCCTCACACTCTGAGTCAGGGGTGTCATCACCACAAGCCCCCCCATGTGACTGGTAAGAGAAGCCTGTTGAGGTGGCATTATCCCTGAAGTACAGTGCTATCCGTCCTCCAGCCCCTCCCCCAGCTGGGTAGTTAGGGTGGCTTGAGCCAGCTCCACCGTTGGTTGCTATGACACCCGAGCCCTTGATGAGATGGCAGTTCATCCAGATGCTCCCTCCACTGCCTCCTCCACTTGGACTTGACCCTGAAAGTATGCAGTATCTGTGAAAAGTTGTTCAAAAAGCTACTACATGTATTGCTAACTCAATAACAAGGCAATTTATACATATGCATGTTTACTTGACATGTGTGTATTATCATAATGATAACAGATTCATCAAAGATATGAGAGACAAATTAAGGGAAAGACAGTACATCAAACCCAAAATTTAAAACAGTACTAGTATATTAAATGGCATAAATCTTCACACCGTATTTACACATGCATGTTACTTTCAGTGTACAGAATATAGCCTTTGCTATAATATGCTGGCCTGTTACACCTAGTGTAAAGTACCTGTTGGTATCATGAGCAATTACACAATAATCTAAAAATTGTACATGGTCCACAGAAAAGCAGTACAAGGAAGACACTCACCATCTCCATCACCACCATTGGCAGACACAATGCCGTCAATGTGGATGGTGTTGGTGACATTGAACCAGATCCTTCCACCTCCAGACCCACCGCCTGTCCCCCCTCCTGCACTGCCAAACTGGTCAGGCTCGTAGATATCCCCATACGGCTGTCCGGTTTGTTCGGTGCCTACAAATAACATAATTAACTAAATGAATACAATAGCTCACAAGAGGTAATTGCAATGAATCTTGAATTAAGAAATCACGATAAAATTTAATGCAAAGTGTCTACAATTTGAATATCAAAAACTATTACCGTATAATGTTGACTGTATAATTAATTGGTTTGTGGGAGGACAAAATACTGTTGTTTATTTGTGATGCTGCACTGGTCTGAGTACAAGCAAAATGTATAAGCAAGTACGTACAGTCAAACCTGCCTAGGCGGCCACCTCTTTAGGCCGGTCACCTGGCCATCGCGGCCACTTTTTCTCGGTCCCGAAAATTTTCCCCATTGACGGAAGCATTAAGCGACCTGCCCAGGGCGGTCACCTTGCCAACGCGGCCGCGGTCACCACAAATTGGGTCCGCCCATGGCCCGATCCCTTCCCATGGCGGCCGGTCGACGGGGTCATATTTCTTTAAAAAATTCAAACAGTGGCGACATTGATTCTCAAACCGACCAGTTTGTCTTGGGTTTCTACTGCCGGGCAATGTTTTCGTCTAAGGACAAAGATGCCTCTGGGTCATTTTGGGTCAATGGAGCAGTCTACTACGTGATATGGGTGGGAATTTCAGCGCGCTGTAATTGTTCTCGCCAAAATAACACTTATGCGGTTGAGTTAAATCGTATTTTGGAATGATTAAAGTTACTGTACTACAGTTTGTATCATCCGTGGTGTCGATGTACTGCAATGTAGATAGAAAGGCATAGAAATCGATTAAACTGTGAATACACTCACAAGGGGCCCGGTATCCGGTCGGTAGCGTGTCAAAGCGCTCGAAAATGATATCACCGTGTGTACTCAGAAAATTACACTACAGTACGTAATTGAACTTGATGAATCTCAAATTTTAAAACATTGCTTGATTTGCCAGAAACTGTCCCGGTGATGTTTAGGCCCCGGGAATCTAAAGATACCTGCAGTCTTTGACATTGAAAGCCCTTGAATCGGAGACCATTACGTCTCAGTCATCTTGTGAATCGGGAGAATCGACCCTCTTCAAGCAGGTCACCTGTCCAACGCGGCCACTTTTCTCCGGTCCCCTGGGTGACCGGCTTGAGCAGGTTTGACTGTACTAGGTTTTTCACTGATTTTGTGTAAAACCAAATATGGATATTTTTTAGTTTTTTTGTAAAGAAAATTGCTGTAATCTTCGCCGATTCCACCAAATGCATAAAAGCACCATGTGCCACGCACGGCCAGGCGTTTTGGGAAAAGTCGGAAACGCAGAAGGTGACCGTAGACACTTCGTGTCAAAATGAAGGTTTCTTTATTTCAAATACATAATGGAGTCTAAACTCAATTCACATTTTAATAATGCAACGGTGAAAATTATCACAAGGTTCAATATAACGCCCGGAAGTGGGGTGGCGTTACGGCCGTGGTGCTGAGCGGGTTACGGCCAGCCCACAGCGGCCAGCCGCGACCCACAGCGGCCGGCCGCGACCGCAATTGGCAGTGTTGATATGCCGGCGGGACCGGTGACCGCGTTGGACAGGTGACCGCTATAGCACAATTCTTAATGCTTAGATCAATGGGAAAAATTCAAGGGACCGACAAAATGTGACCGCAATGGCCAGGTGACCTCTATACAAAGGTGACCGCTAGTACAGGTTTGACTGTATAGTCAAGATGCATGTCCAGGGAACAGGTCAACAAAAAAGGAACTACATGATCATGCAACAACAAAAGTCTAAAAACAACGGTACAGTAGTAGACGATATAATTAAAGGTACTTTTTCCATGGCCACCACTCCCCCCATGTCCTCCTCCAGATGCGGCATTAAAGTTCTCCACAGAGCCTAGACCGATGTTGATGATGCCGTGAAGACCCCTATGATAAGAACCATCTGGGTTTAGGCTGGACCCATCATCAGCCGAGTATCCCTGCCCATCAGCTGACAACGTTCCCCCATCATCAATGGTGATATTTTCTGAGTGAACATACAAGTGCGTCCCCTCCACCAGACCACCACCGTCTATGTGCAGAATCCTGGTTTGGAACGTGATGCCATGTTCACTGACTGGGTCTGAGATCATGTGAATGTACCCTTGGTCTTGTACATGCACCACGTCAAACACATACAGCCCTTCCTCATCATCAGTTTCTGTTCTGCCTGGAATGGAGATAAAACAAGAATAACAATGACAATGACAATGACAATGACAATGAACTTTATTGCATATTCACACCCTACATGGGCCAAATGCACTGAGTTAGATAACTTGCCAATGGGTATACTAGGTAAAGAAGGAACAAGTGTTACATTTCTATGCTATGTCTCTATCTACAGGGTCTATCTACAGGATCTCTTCTCTCTTTTTAAAACATGTACGAACAACTTTACATAGTTAACAGTTGTTATGCATGAAAGGGGCCATAGCAAAATTCACGAGGATTTCACAATTGGCTTGCAACAGGGAATTATTTTTAAAAAATTCATCCGACCTACCATGTCTGTTTAGATAGAAATGTCCTTCATGATGCAGGGTCAAGTTCAACACATGGGACAGAACACCATTGAGAATGATGCTGACCCCATGGACGAACGTGTCCGGAGCCATTCCAATGTGGCCACCCTGGTACACATGCACACTGAAGGGCAGGTCAATCTCTTCCCTCTGTAAGATTTCAAATATCTAAGTATGTAAGATTTTATTACAATCTATCTTGGCTTTTAAGCAACTTAAAACTTGCTACAAAAAGACATTTTGCACCAAGTGGTATCAACAACACAACAGAAAAGTTGTATTATAATTATTATAATAGTAATATTAACAATTATGAAGGCTGGCTGGAGGTTCCCACCTGAAGGTCCATGCTCTGGTTGTTGCCCACATGGATTGCCCCTGTCCGATCTCCAATCATGTTTTGGAAGAAGATGGTGGCACGCTGGTCTGGAGGATCCGTCAGGACTGCCAGGTGGGCGTTCCCATAGATCTGGAGCTCGTCAAAGTAGTAGTTCTGATCACCTGGACACAATTGAAGAAGAAAGAGCTATGGAAATCTGCAGCATTACTGACATTTTGTACAATACTTTGTAATAATGTATGTCACAACAGGTAGGTGAGAGAATCGAGAAAATTCTTAGTAAATAAGAGCGAAACTCTGAACATACGACAAAATGAATCATTGATTTACGGTGGGAATATCTCAACTCCTTTTAGTTAAAAGCCAAGCATCCCTATGGCTTATGTGATTATGCTTGAAGATATACAAAAAGTACATGAATTTGGCTAATTGGGAAGATGCTACAGTTTAAGTTACATATAAGTTACATGAAGGACATTCCTATAGGAATGTACTAACCTGCAAATTCATGTTCCCCATGAAATGGCAAAAACCATGCCCTGCTCTCATCCTCGGACAGGTCGTGATAGTCCTCGATGGAGTTTTCCTCTTCAGAAGGGCCATTGCCATTGTTGTGGAGCAGCAGAGTTGTGTGATTGTGTACTGCAAACATTTAACAATTCATGTTGCGTTATAATACTGGGTTTAACAAACCAGCTAAAAGAAACAATTGTGCAACCATATCAATCAACTAATTGAGTCATCAAGCAACTAACTAACTCACTAACTGACCAACAGATCTTGAGGACAGGCTGATGAAGTAACAACAACAACAACAAATAACAAAGACAGTTGCTGATTCACAAGGTCACAATGTCACAAGAGAACATGATGAAGGCTGTACATGTATTTGAGTTTTTCTACCAACGATGGCAACTTCAGCACACTTTCCAGCTTGCAATCTAGTATTCTATATTTTCATCATGTATCACAATAGACATTAACAAACATAACAGAATAAAATACCTTTATGGTAGAAGAAGATTGTGCCAGGACCCCCGACACCTGCTGAGGTCCCTCCAAGTCCTCCGTAGGCCTGGAAGGATCCTGAGAAGGTACGGTTCACAGCAAAGTAGACAGCAATCCGTCCTCCCGCCCCTCCCCCTCCTCCGTAGCTGCTGGAGTAGGAGTGTCCTTGCCCTCCATTGGCTGACACAATGCCATAGCCCTGATGATGGAACAAGTTGTGCAGGTCTCACAATTCTTATAACCATTATGGCTGTGACAGACTACACATCAGACACATGACATAGACATATGCATGGATGGTGCTGATACATGACTGTATAAAAATGTCCACACTATGTAGTATGTATACAAGCACTGCATTACCCAAAAGGATATCACCTCAAAGAAAAGTATGTCATAGACCTCTGATAATGCAGCAAAACTATGCAATATATGGTTTATATCTTTGAATGAATCTTTATTGCATATTCATGCCCAAATGGGCTAAATGCACATGTGACCATATCATGGTCAAAGGTATATAAAACAAGGAGTATTGAATACTGAAATGCTACATTCTAATGGCGCAATGCTAAGTCCTAAAAATCTAAATATTACAACTTACAAAACTGTATACTATTTATCATCTACTGTTGATCAGCGTTTCTTCTCTCTTTTTGAAACATCTGGAAACATAGCTACACACTATGTCTACTATACATTCATTCTTGCGTGACATCAAGTATTTGAAAGTGGCTAGCTTAGACATTTTCTTACATATCTTGTCTAATTGTAACGTTTTGAATAGAGCTTGGCGTTCATCTTCGTATAAGGTACAATCAAGTAAAAAATGTGTCTCGTTTTCAACATATAAATGATTACAAAATTCGCATGTTCTATCTTTCACAGGGGTACGGCTATGCCTGCCAGATTCTATACGTAAAGGATGGTCACTAATACGAAGTTTACACATGGCTCTGCGATGTTCGAAGTTTCCAATGTTTAAATATGGTTCTCTTTCATAAATCTCTTTGAATGTTTTGTATGTCCTTAGTTTGTTGCCTTGGTTTTCTCTTCGTCCTTTGGTTTGTAATTCTGAGTTGAACTTTTGTATGAAGATATCTTTCAATCTTTGTTTCAGTTCATTTAGATGAGAACGCGAGTTCAAGTGACCACTTATGTATAGGTAGGCAAAGCCAGACTCCTCTAACAGTTTCCTTACATTAGATAACCAGCAGGGTGTTTTACAGCGATCTAGTTCTTGTTGTACCATATAGGCTTCATGTTGAAGACTACTTGTGTGTACTTCGTTAACTAATCTCAGATAGTAACTGTACATTCTGCATTGAGCCTCTATCAGTAAAGGAAAACGTCCCAGTTCCGCTCTACACGCGAAGTTACTGGCGTTCCTCCGAACCCCTAGAACGTATTTACAGAATTTCAAATGTACAGTTTCTATGGGAGATTTGTCAGTCATATTGTTACTGCACCAGACTTCAGATCCATACAATAATATCGGTACAATGCATGAGTCAAACAGTTTACAATGTAGTGATACAGAAGATCTAGATTCTCCAAGAGTACTTCTGATGTTAAACATTGCTCTTGAAGCTCTCTTTTGTAAATTTTTCATGGCAGCGCTAAATGTACATCCTGCTGTAAACACCACTCCTAGGTAACTATATGATGACACTATCTCTATTTCTTTATTATATAGTGAGAAACTATGGTTAGAAAATAAAAGGCCTAAAATGTTGAATGTTTAAGTTGGAAATGATGACTTACCCTCATCAGTTCTGCATGAATGAAGAGACTGCCTCCACTCCCACCTCCTGCTGCATAGTTCTCAGCATCTCCTCCATCCACACTGATCAGGCCATCCACCTGCACACATGGGCAGCAGGTTATTGTCAGAAAATTTTTTTGGTTATTGTCAGAAAATTGTTATGTCAGAAAATTTTCCTGACACCCACCTCTGTAAACCCTTAGAGTTTATTACTGTTAGGCCACACCGACTTAATTTTGTGGATGACATCCGCGCGCGCATTGATTTTCGCCTGTTCTCCAAAAAAAAAAAAAAATCATGTTTTTCGAGGCTTCACGGAACTCCAGAACTCTGCTGGAACTCAGTACAGACTGCCTACTCATAAATGCCGCAAAAGGGCGGCTTATCGTAAAACGAAGGAGGAAGCTGTGAAGGAGGATGAGGCCTGAACAAGACTATCTACATCTACCTCCTGCTAATAAAAACTTGTTTGTTTGATGCAGTCACTGTGTCCTGTGCTTCAATTCGCAATACCAGCTTTGTATTCCTGTGGTTAAGCAGCATTTTTTTTTTGCTGGATTTTTTTTTTTCGCCCTCTCGCATTAGTTTTGTGGTCCCCAGAGGATGTCATCCATAAAATTAAATCAGTATGGCCTTATATGTAATGTTAGAAAATTGATAATAGAAAATGTTGTGTAATTTTATTCATTTAATACCTGTAATTTTTCTGTTACATTCAGAATGATTGCTCCACCACCTTTCCCAGCATATGTAGGGTTAGAGTGACCTCCTCTGCACCCAACATCTCTAGGTTCAAACAAGTGGCCAAATGCACTGCCTGTAGTCCTGTAGTGGGACCCACGCCCTCCTCTGCCACCATGTCCAGCACCTACAGACAAACATCACCATGAAAAAATTTTGATACGGCAGGCACAATGTTACAAATTTACCAGTAGCAAGATTTTGAGATAAAAATATTGATTAAGCCTCTGATTCTGATCCCTTACATCCAGCAACAAAGTACTGTTTTTGTAAATTCAGTACAAAAATCACAGCAGTTGAACTTCAGTAGTACTTGCAGTGTAATGTAACATATTAAAGAAATACTCATTTATTATCCATATGGTACATTTAGGAAATTGGCACTTGTCTTTCAATAGCATGCTGTAAAAACAAATCATTACTACCACTGTTACCACTACAGAAATATCCCTACCGCTGCTGCCTTGTCCTGACCCAGAGCCCGATCCGTCTACACATGGCATCTCATGTACGTCCCCCACCAGACTTCCCAGGTCGTCGATCACCACTTCTGCTGCCGTGATGTCCAACCGTACAGCATGCAGCAGGCCGTCACCTTGGATGTGCAGTTTGCCAACCTTTCCAGAAAACATTGGGTAACTTTTAAAACATATCTGTGAAGATACAAGTCATATTTTGTGCACTGTTTTGGAATATACTAGCAAGAGTTACATGATGATAAATGAAATGGCTACCGGGTAAAACAATGTTACCTGGAAAGTGATATTTTTGTTTCCGTCTGTGACATCAGCAGGAGTGGTGACCTCTCCACCATATGCCACAGTCAGGGAGTCAAACCTGTAGGTGCCTGGCTGGGAGAGGCTGTTATTCTGCCTGGTTCCACCAGAGGGCGCTAGGTACAACTTACAGCCATCAGCAACTGTCATGTCATGGACATCAATATAGCCCCTGTTTGGAAAGTAAAAGGCAAAGTTTATCAATAGTTCAACGTCAATAACTAAAACAGTTAGCACCAGGGACAGGGAAACACAGTCAGCACCAGTGACAGGGAAACACAGTCAGCACCAGGGACAGGGAAACACAGTCAGCACCAGGGACAGGGAAACACAGTCAGCACCAGGGACTGGGAAACACAGTCAGCACTAGGGACAGGGAAACACAGTCAGCACCAGGGACAGGGAAACACACTGACAGCCAGCACCAGGGACAGGGAAATACTGTCAGCACCGGGGACAGGGAAACACGGTCAGCACCGGGGACAGGGAAACACAGTCAGCACCGGGGACAGGGAAACACAGTCAGCACCAGGGACAGGGAAACACTGTCAGCACCAGGGGAACACAGTCAGCACCAGGGACAGGGAAACACAGTCAGCACCAGGGAAATACAGTCAGCACTAGGGACAGGGAAACACAGTCAGCACCAGGGACAGGGAAACATAGTGAGCACCTGGGACAGGAAACACAGTCAGCACCAGAGACAGGGAAACACTGTCAGCACCGGGGACAGGGAAACACAGTCAGCACCAAGGACAAGGAAACACAGTCAGCACCGGGGACAAGGAAACACAGTCAGCACCAGGGACAGGGAAACACAGTCAGCACTAGGGACAGGGAAACACAGTCAGCACCAGGGACAGGGAAACATAGTGAGCACCTGGGACAGGAAACACAGTCAGCACCAGGGACAGGGAAATACTGTCAGCACCAGGGACAGGGAAATACTGTCAGCACCAGGGACAGGGAAACACAGTCTGCACCAGGGACAGAGAAACATAGTCAGCACCAGGGACAGAGAAACATAGTCAGCACCAGGGAAACACAGTCAGCACCAGGGACAGGGAAACACTGTCAGCACCAGGGAAAAGGAAACACAGTCAGCACCAGGGACAGGGAAACACAGTCAGCACCGGGGACAGGGAAACACTGTCAGCACCAGGGACAGGGAAACACTGTCAGCACCAGGGAAAAGGAAACACAGTCAGCACCAGGGACAGGGAAACACAGTCAGCACCAGGGACAGGGAAACTCAGTCAGTACCAGGGACAGGGAAACACAGTCAGCACCAGGGACAGGAAACACAGTCAGCACCAGGGACAGGGAAACACTGTCAGCACCAGGGACAGGAAACACAGTCAGCACCAGGGACAGGAAAACACAGTCAGTGCCGGGGACAGGGAAACACAGTCAGCACCAGGGAAACACAGTCAGCACCAGGGACAGGGAAACACAGTCAGCACCAGGGACAGGGAAACACAGTCAGCACCAGGAGCAGGGAAACACAGTCAGCACCAGGGGCAGGAAGACACAGTCAGCACCAGGGACAGGGAAACACAGTCAGCACCAGGGACAGGGAAACACACCAGGGGCAATTACATAGAATGTCCATTCTTTATGATGAAATAATCATATCAACAAATTTAGACCAATGTACTTTAACCATCTAAGATCTTGTATTTTTGAGTTGTTGTAACTTACCTGACAGTGAAGGTGACCCCTCGGCAGCTGAAGGATGGAGGCAGAATCAGGTGACCTTCCTCGTGCACGATGACATTCAGGTCAAACTGGGAGTGGTCAGGGAACTGGCCAATGACATACTGGCCTGGTAATATGTGCAGGTATCCTGTTCCATCTCCTATGAATTTGTATGTCTTTAAACTAAGAGGAAACAAAAGAGATAGACATGCTAAACTAAGACAAGCTAACACTCAATATATACTATTTGATGCAAAGAGCCCTATTTTACATTATGTAGTAATAATAGTTTGTTCCTGGAAGGATTGTTATACACTCTTTTTAAAGATTTTGCAACTACACAAGGCAAAGGAAACAGTCTCTTATTATATAGTATCAAATTCAAATCCACCAATGCTATATCACAACAGAGAAAGTCCAAAATATTATAATGTAACATTACATTGAATGTACATTTTGTATTACTATTAGTAGCAGTAAATGAATTGCTGTCTGTAATAAGAACAGAAAACATTGTACAAGTACCTTTGCTTCTTTGCAGTAAGCCGGCTACATTGCTCATTGACAAAGTAATTCTACAGAATGTTGTATACCAAATTCTGCAACAGCACACACAAATAATATATGGATATGATACCTGATAACATCGGGATGTAGAGCCAGATGAGCATGCCTGAAAACATGAATTTCTTCAAACTCATGTTCTGTTTGGTTATGTATGATCCAGGTGCGACCAGCTTCTTGAGACAACGGATCATAGGTGGTTATCTCTGTTGTTAGAGGGTCTTGGTTGTTGTTGTCAATAATGAGGGTTCGGTTGGCAACATTTGGTGTCAAGTCCTGGAAAAATAAAGTTTAAAGTAAACTTTAACTGCTTAAGCTTACTAATGCTTTACATGATACGTGTTTTTTTTATTTACTTAAAAATTTATCTGTTGATTTAGAAATTTATTTATTAAAAAAAATTTAAACGTGATATGTGTGACTAAGGACATACAGGCTAATATATTGCAGGAAAAACAGAACATCTATCAAACATTTTGGTTAAACTAAGAGAAGCAGCTTACCTCCATGTATATTGTACCACTTCCACCAATACTGTATGGGGATGAGCTTCCATAAGGACGGCCACCAAATGTTTGCAGCTCTCCAAACCAGAAGTCCCGCTTCCTCCAGTGCACAGCTATCCGCCCCCCTCCCCCACCTCCGCCATATGTGCCACCATTTCCGCCTTTGGCCTTGGGAGAGAAAACTAATTAAAGTCAATTTTCAAAGAAATTCAATCTAGAGTAATGTGCTTTGGCATGATTTGATTATTTTCCCTGATTGCAACAAGGATGAACCTGAAGAAGCGACTAGGAATTGAACAGTTGTTGCAGCAATAAGCAGTTTGATTGTGCAATATCATCTTTGAATATGGATGTTTAATGATTATCATTATGTAGTGATACCATTATGATTAATTATTGATACTAAAATTTATCACTTTGGAGCTGTGAGAAGTTAAATTCTTCCATATTACACAATCTGTAGATGCTATACGTTGTACCCTGCACAATAACTATTGCACAACGATTGTGCAGGGTACAACGTATAGCATCTACAGAATGTGTAATATGGAAGAATTTAACTTCTCACAGCTCCAACGTAATAAATTTTAGTATCAATAATTAATCATAATGGTATCACTACATAATGATAATCATTAAACATCCATATTCAAAGACGATATTGCACAATCAACTTTTATGCCAAATAGTATGACAAGTTTCATGTGTAGCCAAATATAGGCAAAAGCAAGCATATCAAGATGATGATGGCTGTGCACACAGGCATTTAAGAAAAAGAGAAAAGAATTTCTTCCACTCTTTTAGCAGTGATTCCACCTCACCATGACAGTTCCTGATCCCTCAAACTCGTCCACGTGGAGCCAGATGCTGCCCCCACTGCCTCCTCCATCATACCTCTGTCCTGTCTTCCCATTGGCTCGGATCTCTCCTTCCACCTTCAACACCTTCGTGATGTTCACATGAAGGATCCCTCCACCTGAAATCATCAGTGCTGGTGAGGCTCTGACCTTTAAACTGAAGTTTTCTACTTATACAACAACAACAACAAATTTGGTGTGCTGGAATTTTTTTCTATTGTGTTCCCTGTAACTGCATGTTGTAAATTCACATGTGGACCCCATTTTTTCATGTCCCATATGCAAAAAAACTCACCCAAAGTCTTGCATTATACTATACCTGTGGAAACAAAAACTCCAAGTTGATTTTAAAGGTGTGCTTAAAGCCTTAAGAAAGTACAAGAGACACATTCTTAACTTTTGATTACTGAGTGACGGGACCCCAGAAAGTGCGAAATGGAACGAAATGGAATGAAATGGAACGAAATGGAACGAAATGGAACGAAATGTGTATGAAGGAAAGCCGTTAAGCCGTTCGTACGTTGGAACGGCGACGTCTAAATAGTGTCCGCTCGACGTCCAAACGGCAACGTTAAGATTGATGGTATTCTTAGAACCGCAACGACGTTATAAGATCGATCAGGGTACGCTAAGAATAAACTGACCGCAACGTTATAAGATCGATCAGGGTACGTTAAGAATAAAGTGACCGCAACGTAACAGGTACGTTAACAGTGAGTTTTGAGTTGTGCAAAGTGTGCGGACGTGTTTCTTGTGTCTGTCTGTCCTAGCGATATGCCAACGGGGAGGAATCACCAGCCGCGTCCCTTACATGTAAACACAATGAAATGAAATACATTGTTTGTAGATAGGAAAATATAAGGAACGGCGGAACGGAACTGTTTAAAATTTTAAATACAGAATGAGTGGTGAATAAATAATATGATGTGTTTTATTTCTTGAACCTATTCAATGCTATTAGATACAGCATAACTTATTTTTGCTGTGTGTGTGTGTGTGGCTAATTTCTTACTGAAAATGTGGGCACGGCGTGCAAAACCTGCGTTGGACGATATGCTATGCTAATCCGACGCGAATTGCACGAAAGCCGTGTTGGTTGGGGCGGAGCTAAATTCTTTCCACGCATGCAAATGTCCGCCATTGTTACGTAACAATCGACAGTTTTTCTACCTCCATGATATCTAGCTGCAGCAGGTGCATTTCTCCGGAACAAAGATTTTTATACAATCAATTGTTGGGTGGGACCTGTGCACGACTGTGACCGCCATGCATCAGATCTGATCACCTACATGTAGAACGTGATGCCCGCGGATGACTGATTAGAGAGACCCCTGTCGGAGAATGGTCCCAAGCTGTACTGTATACTAGTAAATTCCTCATGTTCGCACCTTCCTTCCACCAAACCGTGAAATACATGTCTAGCTCGTTCAAACCTTCTCTTTGTTTCGTTGTGAACGAGGAAGCTGTCTTGTCTCCAGAGGGCCCAGCTTGAAAGTCTCTATCTGTTTTTGAATCGAGTAACACTCGTGACGCAGATTCATTAACATATCGTTAAAGGGCGGGTCCATTCTCCGACAGGGGTCCGGAGTTCATTGGTTGTATAAAAAGTCTTTGTTGGGGAGATATACACATGCTAAATACAACTCATACTATATATATATATATATATATATACTAAAACGTCATGTAAACAGGAAAGTCGGAGTTTGATTAAACCCGTCTGTAGCGCGCCAGGTCAGACTAGAAAAGTCCCTGTAAACACGTAATCACTGCCAGCCGTCAGTAACAATGGCGGATCATTTGCATGCGGGGAGAAGAATGTAGCTCCGCCCCAACCAACACGGCCGCTTGTAACCGAGTGTAGGAGGTCTCATTTTTACTTCCTTGATATAATACACAGTAATAACGCTTGCCTCATGAACTCTTGGTGAATTCTGAAAATGAAATGTTACCGTCCAATTCTTGTTACCCTATAGTATTGAATAGGTTCAAGCAAGGAGGTCATAGCAAGGATAGATACGTATTTAACCTCCTTGTTCAAGAAATAAAACACGTCACATCATTTATTTACCACCCACTTCTACATTTGAAATATTTCGCTATCAATTTCATTTCATTGTAATTACGTGTAAGGCTATGTTGATTTGACTATAGGGATGACAAAACTGATGCGAGTGTGCGAATAAAAAAAGGGTATGGTGAATTTTAGGCTTTCACCGTGTTTCTTTTCTTTAACGTTACCGCTAGGGCGGACGGAGACCACAGACTTTGACTACTCAACTCAAAACTCACTTTATTAACGTACCCTGATCGATCTTATAACGTTGCGGTCAGTTTATTCTTAACGTACCCTGATCGATCTTATACCGTCGTTGCGGTTCTAAGAATACCATCAATCTTAACGTTGCCGTTTGGACGTCGAGCGGACACTATTTAAACGTCGCCATTCTAACGTACGAACGGCTTAAACGGCTTTCCTTCATACACATTTCGTTCCATTTTGTTCCATTTCGTTCCATTTCGAACTTTCTGTACAGCGCTGAGTGACAGTCCATCTCACCATGACCCAACCCAAAAGTGAGATGCCGAACCAGAAGACAACAAATTGTGGAAGAACTCAGATCTCCAATGTCTTCTACCGGTAGCTCTTTTTCTGTTCTTCTTTTCAAACTGAAGGACATGTGCTAACCTGGAGTTGTGTCAGAGCTCCCACCAGACCCTCCACTTCCAAAGGAAACTGGCTGATACAGAGATCCATACGGTGTACCAGTTGGTGCACCTGTCCAACAGGAATACAAAGTTTGCTAAAGGGTGTAGATACACACACAATGGAAAACAGCAAGGAAACACATAATGACAGGTGGTTAATATATATATCCTATTACATGTGACCTTAGTTCGTCATGGAAATAGTTATTTGGTTTGTTATCCCGTGACGTAACTTTCATTTGTTTTGGAAAGAGATTGTGATTCATAGACACTTCTACTCACTGCTGGTTGACCCTCGGCCACCTTGCCCCCCGTACCCTGCCCCTGCTCTGCTGGACCCCACCCCTGGTCCCTCAATATCGCCCTGCTCAGACACATCCAGGACCGCTGCAGAGTCCACAGTCAGGGTGTGTGCCTCCAGGTACAGGTTCCTGGCCTTCAGCAATCCTCCACCCTCAAGTGTTACTGAACCATCCCTCTTCTTACCTTCCTTCTCATCTGGATAAACCTGGAATTACAAAACAGCAACAGCTCCATGGTTACTAAAAGCCTGTGCTGAAAGGCTGAGGATGACATTGTAGTAAATTCAAGGTTACTAACAGAAATACTTTTGAATTTGGTCACTAATCAACCCTGTGAATTCAGCAGATATATTTTCATATAACAGGCACTTCCATAATGTAGTTGCTGAGGAGCACAAACTAAGAAATATAATGTCATCACAGATATACATGTACATGTACGTTCTTGACTTTCCAGTACTCTCTAAGCAGTGTACAGGGCTTACCCGAACTAGCCACTGGTCATCCTCCTTCCCGTAGTGACTATTCAGTTGCAAGGTGCCACCATCTTGGACAGTCAGTCCTACCATCTCCAAATACCTGGGGCTTGGAAGCTGCATTGTCAAAGTCCCACCTGGAGTAATGTCATGGAGAAACAATAGTGAGTATGAGTGAGTGAGTGAGTGAGTGTGTGTGTGTTTGTGTGTTTGTGTTTGTGTGTGTGTGTGTGTGTGTGTGTGTGTGTGTGTGTGTGTGTGTGTGTGTGTGTGTGTGCATGTGCGAGCACGAGCAAGTTGTAATCCTTACCTGAGCCAACAATCACATGTGCCTGTGAGCTGTCCAAGGTTCCCCATATCTTCACCTCTGCATTTCGGAGTCTGTTGGTGGCACAGTTGTCACTGTTGTACTGGCTCTCATCAAAGGGCTGTCTCAGTTCAATGGTGGCTGTAGGGAGAATCAACGTAGCATTCTCATAGATGTAGGGGGCCCAGGTGATGTTAGCTCTCTTGTATGGAGAAACCTGAGGGAAAATTAATCGAATAAAGCATTTTGTAAGTACACATAGCATTTTCATCAAGAGCCATTCCTTCAAACCTACGGCATGAATACCATAAGAAAAGTGTTTTGACACTGTTTTTAGGTTCCGTACCTCTGTGATATGGAGGGTGTGATATGGCGGCAGATGTACATATCCTGTATCATCTCCAAGTACTTGTGTAGCACGAATCGTTGTCCTGTTTCCACTGACAGTTAGGTGTGCACTGCCGTAAACCTCGATCAGTGTGAACTCATATTCAAAGTCATCTTCAGGTGGCAACAGGTAGGCAATGGCACCTACAAAAATGAATATTAATCGTCATCACATTGTACATGTATTGTGTTATGGAATAAATAGCATGTCGGCAGAACGTACTGCGTCTGCGCGAAACCCGTAATGTATTGTGCATAGCACTTCGGCAGAACGTCTCATATAAGGTCGAATTCGCATATATAAGGGTGACATCCCGTCTGTAGTTTTCAAATGTTGTGTAGAAAAAGATTTGGTCTGCAACAGGCAAAATTCTGATGCAACGTTGCCCAAAATCCAGCGAAAATCCAGGTTTTGCGCAGGCGCAGTACGTTCTGCCGACGTGCTGGAATAAATGACCTTAAATGTATTTCAACAGTTGTAAGGGGTGCCTGTGAAATTAGATGTGATTATTAGTTATTAAGTAAAACACACAATCAGTGATGATACAAATACAGTGTATACAGTTTCACAGGACATGTGCATGGCTATAGTTACCCACCTGTTTGGATGTATTGTGCAAACTGCTCTTCCCCTGCACGATCTCCAGTTGGCATGGTGACCTGGCATGAATGAATGAGTAAATATCGAATGAATAAATGAACATGTGGAAGTTTAGGAAGAAGAGCACGCCGATTCATATAGCTTAGTCTAAGCTATAGATAAAGCTAAATGATCAAAAGGCTTCATCTACACGTATCTGGGTATGTGTCAGATCTGGATACAGGGGTGCACAAAACAGGTGCCAAATACTGTACATGTACAATAAGCTCCTTTAGAGTATGATATTTGTGTATAACTTTAATCTTTAGACTTCAATACTGGTTGTCTAAACCACATTTGGCTTCCTCACCGACGGCTGTTGACATTTGTTGTCGACCCGCAGGTTTTTGTTGACTGGGTTCGTCCCTTCCATGTAGGCCATGCCTGGACCTCCTGGCTCTCTTGATGAGGAGCTGCCACCTGCATGGAAAATTAAACATTTCAACTTAGCCTTCAGCACTCTGAAGTAACAAGATCCAAGAAATGAAATTGGTGTGGCCTTACAAAGCAACTCAATTTAACGAATTACACGTAAAAATACCTTTTGCTTCAATGTGTCCACTCTTGAAATTGCCAGTGTTGTAGTAGATGGTTACCCGCCCTCCGGCTCCGCCCCCACCACTGTTCCCATTTCCACCATTACTGAATATATGTCCATCACCATGGAAACGGTCACAGGTCACCCAGAGTGATCCACCACTTCCTCCTCCAGCGTATGTCGTCTATAGTCAAAGGATATGTCATAATAATCAATGTACTAAAGTTATTACTTACCAGTAGCTTAACAGTGTTAGTATCTACATGTATAAGACTGACTACGATATGAAATCTTTCCAGGGCTTACTCTATTTGATTTGTTCTCAAATTTTCTGACATTTCTCTGTACCTCCTTCCTACATCCCAAATCTTTTTATTCTTTGGCACCACCCTGAATATTAATGTGTCTCTTGGTAGTTCTTCATAGTCGAAGATGACTGTTTGCATCCTCATTCACGGGGGGTGTAACCTCATGGGGCTTCTGAGTCAGAAGCTTGAAGCACACGGTCGTCCACACTTCAGGCACTGGTGGTCCGTTGTCAGGACTGCTGTTGTTGCTTTTCGGCTGTGTCGTCTGGCCCTTGAAGCATTAAGGCGCTGCCTCCTACCTTCTTCAAAGGCTGCAGTGGCTTGAGATACGAGTGCTCTCCAGGCCGTTCTGTCAGGAGCCACTGCCTCCAGTTGGGGTGGCTTAATGCCGCAGCATTTGAGGTTGTTTTTCATTGTGTCTTTAATTCTCAGCTTGGGCCTTCCTCTTTTCCTCGAGCCCAGCTTGAGCTCCCCATACATAAGTTGTCGGTTGTCTGGCATTCTGATAACATGGCCAGTTCACCGGAGTTGGGACTTGATCAGCATCGCTTCAGCACTTGTGCATTGAGCCAGGTCCAAGACCTGCTGATTGGTGACTTTGTCTTGCCATGAGATATTCATAATTCTGCGTAAAGACCTCATGTGGAACTGTTAACATATTAATGTGTAACCAATACATGTATTCTAATATACGTTTACAAGTGACACAATTTCATCCCAATCCATCTGTCTGTACTCACAGTTGCATCTCCCCCATTTGTGGTGATTCTCCCGTCCAAGGTGAAGTTTAACCCATCCAGGTGTATCAGGCCTCCCCCACGCCCTCCTCCACTGGAGGTTCTATTTCCTCCTCCACTCCCTAGTGTACCTTTACTGAAGATGTCTCCATATGGAAGGTTTCGTGAAAGTCCATTTGTGGGATGGCCTCGGCCACCCCTTCCACCATGGCTGCCACCCGAGGCACCATATGTGTAAGAAGTTCCAGCTCCTAAGATGCACATAACTCTCTCAGTATGCTATATTCAATTTCTGGTTCTAAGGTTCTTTTTCTTTGGGTACTGCATAGCCCTTGCTTTAAAGTTGGGCAGTCAATGTTAATGACAAGTCACCATCACAAGACATGTGAACTTGTGGGTTAGTATTATGTGGTTTTTGTTATATGCCCAGCCCAGCTTTTTCAGTAACTGAACTAACAATAGCAATTATGACAGACATAATGGACTGCTCTTTGTTAGATCATCTCTACCCTACTATAAGGCCACACCAATTTAATTTGTTGGTTCTCGGATTCGCCTCTTCATTTTTTTCTGATTTGAAAAAAAAAGAAAAAAAGATTCTGGTTCTGAATCAGCTCAAAAATGCTCACATTTTGTCCCCAACAGTTGAAGAAAGTCCTTTTCTTCCCAGTTGTTACAGTTTTTCCATCTCTCAATGCAGAGGTTTGATCAAAAGTTCAAAATTCATTGTTCAAATTTTAACCCAGCCTTTTATGTTGACTTCATGGCTCCTATCGTAGCATTTGGGGCTATAATAGGATGCCCAGGCCTGTTTTTATTTTATTTTTTTTTCGCCCTGTCGCTTCATATTTTTTCTGAAAAAATCCGAGAACCAACAAATTAAATTGGTGTGGCCTAACCTTCTCTCTGGTGTGTAGGTCCCAGACACTGCAGGCATTCATCATGGGGACCTTACAAGGGCAATTTTGGACCAGGTACCGTATGCAGGGTGAAATATATGCAAATCTAATACCAAGGCGGCAGGTGTGTGCAAGAGATGTACTTCACAGAGCTCACCCTCCCACCTGAGAATGGGGGTGCGAGTTTTTTTAAGTTATACTTGCGGTCGCGCATTATTTTGAGCCTAGCACATGTCCCTAATACATGTAGTAGTAATACTGTACATTTTCTATTCTAAAGCAGTTTAGGAGTTAAGGACACAAGTTAAAACAGAAAGAAAGAAGAGGGAAAGGCTAGGAAGATGAAAGGAAAGCACACAGAAGCAGATGCATGCACAAAAGATTGTTTTTTGAAAGACAGTTCTTGAAAGACATTTTGCTATTAAGAACTTGTGTCATGAAACTGCTAAGAAGTCAAAAGTAAGTTTTTCTTTAGTATTTCCTAGATTAAACAGTTTGAGTTGGTTCAAGATTAGTATTTTAGCATGAATCACCCTCGGTGTCCATAAGTAATACACTCAACTGTTATCCAACAAAACATCAACTTGGCTGTTAAAATGACCAATCACTTAATTAAGACAAAACCTTTCTGCTGTCTTGAATAACATGTTCTAAGGATATCAATGATACTCCTTACCAGTGTATGAAATACTTTTTTTAACCAGGTTGCCCAGTGGCAACGTAGGATGAAAGCTAGGTTGCCCATCAAAATTCCAGGTTGCCCCGAATTTAAACTCTTCTACAATATGATTAACTTTGTTAGAATGCAATGTGCATTTATAAATCTCTGACACAGAGTTGTTCCCCCTTACCTGAAGTGATGAGCTCTTCCATGGGAACTTCTCAATAAACAGTTCCCAATGAAGAAAGGAGCATCCTTACCACAAAATTTAGGAAGTGCACTGGGCTACCTGGGTGTAGAAATAGGTTGCACCAAGCAAAATATGGTTGCACAGCGCAACTGGGCAAACTAGTATTTCGTATGCTGCTTACCATGTACTAGTTGAAACAAGCACTTACCTGGACCTTGTCCACCAAAGTGTCCACCTTCATCAACCTTGACAACACCTGTGGAGGTCACCGTGATTGTCTCGACATATAGATACATCTGTTCCCCTACATATGTACCAGCAATCAGGACATGCCCCGTTCTGTTCTTGGATTTCCCCATCATTGTCATGACGTCGTCTACAGACACACGGCCACCACTGTCAATGATGAAGGAGTCAACCTCAGTGGAATTGGCATCAAATGTCATGGTGCCGCCAACGTCTAGACTGTTGATGCTGAAGGAGAGGTCTTTCCCCGTCAGTGTGCCGTTGACTGTTGCTCTGTTCATCAGGAGCTCGGAATATGGACGATGGATGGAAGCAGTGCCTGCATAGTCACCACTGTCCAAGGTGAGAGAGCTGCCTGGTGCCATATCAAAGGTCTGTACATCAACGTCCTCCCGCCCTCGAATCAACACCGGATTCAGAACCCTGACGGACCCACCAATGGTGACCCGGTTGACCTGAACTTCAGACGTGGTGGACTGGAAGGTGTAGGTCCCGCCCACCTCGAGGACATCCCAGCCAATCCCCATGTCCAAAGCACCCGCATGAACCGTTCCCAGGATCACCATCTCTTCGGTATGTACTTCTGATGGGACGTCTCGCCAGTCGTTCTGCCCTCCTCCTTTTGTGTCCAGTAGAACCTGCCCCGAAGGACCAATCAGAGTCCTCGGAATCTGATTAGTTGACAGTCCATGGATGACAACAGGATTGAGTGTCTTCAAGGTGCCGTTGATTTCGATCACATCAACAGAGAAGTCCTGGTGAGGGTCGAACTCCAGCAGTCCTGAGTCATTCATGTAGAGCACATCCCATCCATTCTGAGGGGAGGCTATGGCCTGAACTGTGAGAAGACCTGCGAGGAACTGTCCCTGGATGACTGCCTTGTGAACACCAACCTTGGAGATGCCTGTCCAGTTCCCTGCATCTCGGCCATCTTTGTCCAAATATAGCTTTCCTAAAAAACGCATAACCAATTACAATGAATTTCAACAAATTACTACATACTTACAAAATCAGAGAGACTACTTGTCAATATCTTTATCATCCCTGGTGATTGAGGTAAATAGACTATGATAGAGAAAGGTTGCATATGGAGTAGGCAACTGTTAACACAAAACAAGATCCAAGGAGAAAGTTGATGACTTTTACCTGCATTAGGTCCGACTGTCAGCTCTCTGATCCGTTGTACCGTCTTCCCCTTCAGGAAGATACTGTTTGCCACCTCCATCTTTCCATCAATGAACAGCTTATCAATCTGGAAGGTTCCCACAGCTCGAAGGCTGAACACACCATATTCCTGAACAGTCAGAATGGACCACCCATCTGCAGCTGACAGGGATTTTGCCGTGAGATGCCCATTCACTGATACAGTCTCAATGTGGAACTCAGAATGGGAGGTATTTGTCCAAATGCTGTTTGCAAGCCCTCCTTTATCAAGGGTAAGGCTGCTGCTTCTTTCCATGACAAACTCCTGGACCAGCGCTTGGTCTCGCCCTCTGATGACCAAAGGATTGAGAATATCTACAGTGCCTGATTGAGTGATCCTAAACGCATTGACTGAGAGTTCGTCCCCATCAACTTGTACTGCAAAAGTGCCACCCACTCTGAGATTGTCCCAGCCTGTGCCTTCCTCCAGAGCCCCTGCCCTGAAGGTACCGTCCACTGTTACGTCTTCTGCTTGCAGAGTTGAGCTGAAGTTCCTCCACACTTCTGATCCACCATTGGTTGAGTCCAAGGTCACCGTACCTGTGGTTCGGACATCGAAGCTTTCACAGACTATGTTCAAGACACTTTTAGATTGCAGGGTGCCCCCAACATTTATCTGTGGTACAGTCATGTCAGAGACAGCATGGTCGAATATCAGAGTTGCATCATTGTTGATGGTGAAAGATGTTGTGATCTGTGACCATTCAGCAGCATCTGTTGTGATAGTTCCACCACTTCCTCCTATGCTCATCTCTGTCATGTTGAAAGTCAAGGTGCAGGTCACAGACAACTCTGCGTTCCGTCCCACACGTACCTGTTCTTCATTAGCCACAGGGGTCCCACTTATCATCAGACTTGCTCCACAGTGTCCCGGGTTGGTGGCATTCTGCAACAGCACTTTGGAGTTAGTTTCGACGTGCAACTTTCTGAACCTACAGGTGTGGTCTCCATCTGGCTGGACAGTCAGAGTGCTAGAGCTTTGAACCGTCAGGGCAGGGTCAGACGAGTCACCAATGGTGCCGTAGACTGTGACATCTTTTGTGAACGTGGTCTGTGGGTTATAGGGCAGATCCAGCATCCCTTCAGACTCCACGTATGTCCGAGCTGACAGTGTCTGTCCTAGACTGAAGGTCTTCTGTGGGATGACGTGCAGAACTGACGTGTCGTCTCCGGTAACTGTCTGCGCCGAGATATCCATCCCGATGACAAGATGGCCACCATTGTTGAGGGAAATGCTGTTGAATGAGCTGGGAGAAGCCTCTGTCACCCATGCTGCAGATCCTATTTGTAGGAAAGAACCAGTTGAACTATCATAATACATCATACACGTAAATTATGCAACACTCTCTACAATAGCTTTAACTATGCCTTTGTTCTTGCCATGCGGTCATAGCAATTCAATAAGATTTCAATCTGAGATAGCATTTAATTGGATATTTTTTGGCGACGTCTCAGGGAGGAGCCAAATGGTACAGTATTGTGTGTGATTCGCAAGAATTCTAGGAATTGTACAGGCATTTTGTCCACAGGAATGGAATGTCTACAGGCATGTCTCTGACCTACATGTACATCTATACCCGCATTCCTGGACACCTTTGGGGGGTATGCCTAAATACCTCAACCGCCCTCAACCCCCCTCAACCCCCCACTTCCTGGGCTAATATGCAGTGTACATGTGCTAAGAACCCTTGTTTACACTCTGTATACATTGTCTATACGATTATAAATAAAAACCACATAGTAACGTCTAAGTATTTGCGATTTTTTTCAAGTTATAACTTTTAATATATCATAAGTGGAGTTACCGTCTTTAGGGAGTGATACACCCCGCAAAATATCCGCCCTAAAGTATTGAGCGCTAAAATCCACCACCAGAAACATGATGTTTAAAGAGGTTTCACTCTATATCTGCTGAGTTTCCGTGCTGCACAAGCTTTTTCACTTTCCTTATTTTGACTTGAAACTTACGGCACGATGCGTTCTGGCGGCGCGACGTAAACAAACAAGATGGCGGACCCTGTTCCTCGGACGCACGGCGCGCCGTAAAAAAAATGGTAAAACGCCAGAGTTACAGTGATTTTCCTATTTATAATTGCATAGGCAATGTATCCAGAGCGTTAAAAAAGCGTTCTTAGCACATGTTCACTGCATATTAGCCCAGGAAGTGGGGAGTTGAGGGCGGTTGAGGGGGGTTGAGGTATTTAGGCATACCGCACCTTTGGGAGTCCCACAGAATACCTCTCAGAGCTGCCCCAGCTGGATGCCCTACTTTCTGTGACCCCGGGGCTTGTTCATTATACACTCGGGGAGGGGGGGGAGTGCACTGTATCTGTACCAAGTTTTCCTCAAAATCCTGGCAGGGCCGCAGTGCCATGCAAACAATAACCCTAACAGCAACCACCGTCGCCATGGCAATGTATGTTTTCATTGCCAGTCTTGTTGTATTTATGGCATTGCATTGATGAATGGCTACAAAATGAAATCTAAATGTAATAGAATATTACAAATTTTACAATCATTATCATCAGCTTGTTGGCCACATCATTAAGTTATAATCTTTTAGTTCACTGGTCTATGGGGACAGGGGCAATGATACCACTCGATGCATGATGCATACCCTTGGGGTCCAGAAAGTGGTAGCCTCATGGCGAGGTGCACAGAAATGGGTTTTGCACAAACCCTGTTGCTTAGACTAACAACTAGGAACAAATTAAAAGCCTCTCAATCTCTACCGCTGCGATCAGGACGGAGTCTATCTGGAAATCGCGATTCTTGAACTTGCTCCAATGCAGTTCCGCACACCAAAGTTTGGGTTCTCCTGGCTTCATATTATACTGATGACCGCTACAAATGGCCTCCGACCCCTTCTTCTTGACGGCATGGTCATTTTCTCTCTCCAATGGCAATGTTTGTGCCTTCATCTAACTACTTTTCCCGGAACAACTTTGAAACGAAACTTACTTACGTTTAACTAAATTGATCGGTGACTCTTATGACCTCGAACGTTGGGATATCGAAACAAAAACGACTTTCTCGCCCTTCACTCCCTAGATCTCCAGCCCGCGCAAAACACATGTGAGGTCACCAAGGGTCACACATGTGGCGATTTTACCCTGCTTACCCCAATATTGTCGCAAGAATTTTCTAGTGAAAGTGCTAACTTTTAATACGTGTACTTTGCGTGAGTGAGATGGGTTTTTTTTCTGAGAGGTGCGTATATGTATGTTTGCGTGAGTGAGTGAGTGGGAGTTACATTGTGAGTGAGTGAGTGAGTGAGTGAGTGAGTGAGTGAGTGAGTGAGTGAGTGAGTGAGTGAGTGAGTGAGTGAGTTGTTAGGTTTTGGTTTCGATTAGGTTTTGCCAGACATGTCTATTAAACTGTTACATTGTCACAAAGAACTAGAAGTGTGTCACACAAAATCGCCGAATATTTCATTATTTGACACAGGGTAAAACCGGATTTACACGATAGAGTACAAACAAAGGACAACTTCACGCAGTTCAGCTGCAGGACTTCCAGGTTTTAAGAATAGTGTTTTACCTTTTATTGTTGACTTATTGAACCAATCATGATGAATTCTAAGTGTATCATGCCCCAATTCAGCCATGTAAGGCTGCAATGGTATGTGTGTTGCAAATAAACCAGTCTCTCTCATAGTATATAATTAATCTCAAGACTTCCTAATTCATCTATGTCATCTGTCCCCAGAGTGCATAGCGTCACGCCCCCAGGTTACCTTACAGTGATCCCGACACCCCCCCGGGGGTCTATTGCTCTGATCTCGGGTGTCGAAATCAACTACTTTCGAATGATTTGAATAACTGTCTTTTTATGGTCACACACTCGCTCTTAAATACGTGTAACGTTACTAAAATAGACTTAACGGCAAATAACTGAAGGTGGTTACAGGATGTAACTTTATATAGTGGTTTTAGAGTAGTTTACACCTACTTGGAGCACGTTGGCAGAACGTACTGCGCCTGTGCAAAACCTGGATTTTTTGCTGGATTTTTGGTCAACGTTGCATCAGAATTTTGCCTGTTGCAGACGATATCTTTTTCTACACAACATTTGAAAACTACAGACGGGATGTTACCCTTATATACGCGAATTCAACCTTATATGAGACGTTCTGCCAAAGTGCTATGCATAATACATTACGGGTTTCGCGCAGGCGCAGTACGTTCTGCCGACGTGCTCCTACTTGGCAGCTTGTGAAACGTGAAAAGAAGAGAGAATCAGCGTTATACTCACCAGATTTCTCAATATGGTATTTTTGACAAGAGGCGGTTAGTCCGATCTGTAATAGAAGGATAAAGGACTGATATTGACCTCTGAATAATTGACTGTGTTCGTAGATAATGGAGACTGGCGTGGTAGGGTATTTTACTATTAAAATGTGCTACATGAACAGTATTTGATCGGTGTGTGAGCAAGGTCTTGTCAGCGGATTTTTCGTAATTCATGTCACACAAAAAAAACGAATAGATTTTTTCTATCATCAAATATAGGCATCATGATTCGTCCATCCGTCTCTCAGTCTGAGGTCGACAACTTTATCATTACTTTTTATCATCAAATATGTTGCAATCGTATACATTGTAAATTGCTACAGCTAGATAATTCCAACGGGAAAATGGAAATGTATATCCATATATAAACACCCTACATAGTAAAAAATGCTTGCAAAGCCTAGTGTACGTAAGTTTCCTCTGAGCAGATACAAATGTGATTTTTACCTTTGGCAGACGATTCTTGTTGTCTACCACCAGGTTCCTGGTGTTGGTGTTGGTGTAGAGGCGAACTACTGTGCCAGGTCCTCCTGGTTCTGGTCCTATGGCCAGGTTATAGGAACAAAGAAAACAACTCAGGAACACGTTTTTATTCAGTAAACCTCATCACTTTCAGGTTTAATGTGATTTTTCCAGCTTAGTTTTAGTAGATATTGTTGAGAAAAGAAAACTACTAGCAAAGTGCCTCTCTGGTATTTTACATTAAAGAGTAACGTTAGCGATAGTCGCTATTCAAACTATCTTGTGCTTCCCCCGTAGCATGTGCCCACTGTCAATGATTTCTGTGTATATAGCGCGAGTAAAGACTTTAATAGATAAAAAGACACAGTATTTGTCACCTGTGTTCGTTGTACACTCGGACCCGACTAACTCGCCATCAGTCGTCTGGGTTTTTCCATGGAACCTGACCGCCAGTGCAATGTAGTTGTTCCAAGTTTTTGGCCTCACACGGATTTGTTTGGCCAATATGGAATAATCCAGGGTGTTGGTGACAACGGTGGTCCCGTCGTTGTTCCCTGTGAATACTTTGTTGGAGCCTGTATTCGGGTCCTAAAAATAAATGATGATGATGACTGGTTTATTTGAACTCAAATACATATACAGTACACAAAGACCCAGTCTCGCAGGCAATCTTATCGGCTACCTGAATTGTGCTAAGGGTCAACATGAGGTGTCTTTAAAATACTACTAATACTACATACTACATATCTATAAGAAACGGTATTATTAAAACATTATTCATTACACATTAATGTTAAAATTCGTATTAATTATAAATATTTCTTTGCTTTAGATATTACGCATTTCGCAGCTCTAAAATTGCAATTTTCTAGCAGTCAACATGGATAAGTCAGGTCATATTGGGCAATTAGAACAGTACGGTAAAGCGGCAAAGAACAACGTTAACATAAGCAACACATCACTTTTACATTTTCGTCGCTGTAGACAATACGTACATACACTCAGTTGCTTAAGCACTAGGTACTGATATCTTATGTGTTATCTCTTCCATTATAATTCCATTTGTAATTTGCATAAACATTTCATAAAGGTTGTGACGTCAAATTCTTCACTTTAAGAATGCCTTAAGATTAACAGCATTTACATTTGCATGTATACGGCATTTATACGGCAACGTGATTAGATAATAATGCCGATCTTCTTTAAAACGCCAGAAGGAACGCGACGCTGAATTTGCGCTTTCCCTGTGTCCATCTTCTACGACGTTCAGGACAGGACTGGGTCACCACCACAGCAGCGCGCTCTTTTACCCGGTAACGTTACACTGTTCGGCTAAAGTGTAGTTCGCGGCCCCAATGCTAGCATTTTGCGATCGAGGAACGCGTCGTTAGTCGATAGCCTATTTCACGTTCAGCAACGTAAATTTTTGCATGCTTCAAGCTTGTAAAGGCAGAGGATTGCCAAGTCAAAATTTATAAAACAATAATTTATGTCTTCCTTGCCGAATGAATCAATGTTAATAATCGAATTAACAGCAATGTTGAACTGTACCTGGACGTATTGCCAGTTGGACCCGTCCTCGGTGTACTCTAGCTCGTAGGTTTGCACGTACCAGTCTGTGGAAGGCCGGCCTCGGGTTTCTATACTGTAAACGTACCCTGGCTCAGGGAAATTGGCCTAGAAAAAACAAGATAAGCTTAGACGGAATAACGTCTATCAATGCATGTCGATACGCTTTCTCAAAACCTTCCTTTTTCGAATCCCATTATTCGATGGCGACATGGCCAAAATGTCTTTAGACTGTAAATGTAGGTATATCTTTTGGCTCACAATTTGGTTGGATAAAATTCCATTGTTTTAGAAATATCCAATACATGTGCCCCATAGAGAGAGAAATGTTAACAGTAAAAGGTTTTCCAATTTCCTCATCATGCCGTTCATGTATGAAGAAAGTGTTTTGATTTTCACATCTATTTGGCTGTTTAAACCATTGCCACTGCCTGGTCGGTCAACTGATTGGCGATATAAAGGATATAGCGTAGAAGATGAAATACATTTTGTACTTGAATGTAAATCGTATGATACCGAACGTGACATACTATTTAGAACAATCCACTTAGACAAACTGTATAAAGGTAGAACAAGGAAAGAGGTATTCAGCCGTCTCATGTCTACCAGTAACGATCACACAATAGAAAAACTATGTGAATTTATCTCCAGTTGCTTTAAAAAGAGAGAAGAAATCTTAAAGGCCTAGATTAGGTAAAATGTATTCTCTAGCAGTTGTTAAGACTTTTCGTTATTATTTTTCCTCCTGTACTTTATATCATGTTACTCAGTATGATGTACATGTAACATCACACCCTGATGTATGCATTTAGCCCAATGGGCATGAACATGCAAATAAAGATTCATTATAAAGCCATCGTGTTCATGAATTCAAGCCAGTTTTATCAGAATTACCTGTAGGTACGAATTGGAACTAGAGCTAGGGCGCCAGTATCCGTTGGTGTTACCAGAAGCCTGTAGGTTGCCATGATTGTAGCAGGTGGATGAATAGCTGGAGCATCCTCCCCTTCCTGTCATACTGCTTGGTGACAAAGGAGCAGAGCCGGCGTCACCTGAAAACACACCGTGGAAATTATACCCTTGTCTGGTGTTATAGCACACGAGATTATGTAATTGCGCATGCTTTTTAAAAAGTATACATATTGTTGAGTTTGTTGAACGCGCACATTTTCTGTCAATGAGAAATACATAAATCAAAGATGGTCTCTTCAACCAAAGTGTTGAGTTTGAGCTACATAAAAACCGACATCAACACAATTACGAACATCTGCTATAAATCAATATGTTCTTGGAATGAGCTTGTAAAATAGTTGTTTGGTGGGCTTCGACTTTACTGACAAAAACTGCAATTTGTAAGGTAAAGATGCAAACACATGTATTTGTGTTGCCGGGAGCAGAGCAAGTGCCGGCAAAACGACACAATTGTGAACATCTGTTATAAATCAAGATGTCCTTGGAATGAACTTGTAAAATAGCTATAGTTGTTTGGTGGGCTTCGACTTTACTGACAAAAACTGCAATTTGTAAAGTAAAGATGCAAATACATGTAGTTGTGTTGCCGGGAGCAGAGCAAGTGCCGGCAAAACGACACAATTGTGAACATTTGTTATAAATCAAGATGTCCTTGGAATGAACTTGTAAAATAGCTATAGTTGTTTGGTGGGCTTCGACTTTACTGACAAAAACTGCAATTTGTAAGGTAGAGATGCAAATACATGTAGTTGTGTTGCCGGGAGCAGAGCAAGTGCCGGCCTATAAATTTCATTTCTAAAGGATGGAAACAGCTTTCGTTTTCATTACATTGATTTGCCGCTGGTGCATGGTCTAAAGTTCAACCACAATTTTGGGTCACCACAGAGATGCGATTTAGGGGGGAGGGTTCTGTTTACACACCTTGAAAGGACCTCTAATTGGACTACAGTCGACCTTTTCCAATGCGACCAGACTCAGTTCCAAAACAATATGTGAATAACGCACATTCCTATAGTTACTTGATAAAGGGTCAATATTTGGCCGTGGTGAAAATTTCCTCGATCAAAGAGACCGCGTGTGATATGAATGACTTGAGCGATTTGATTGAGAGATTTGATTGTAATGTTTGAATGCGAATGATACTTTTTAGTTGTAAATCTGTCTATTCTAAAAATCTGTATGATGGCCCTTTATCTCCCATTCTTTATCATAAACCCTGATCTAGTGACTTTACGCCATGCACCACATGAAATAGTATATGGTACCGCTGACATGGAAGATTTACTGTACTGTTATGTAACAACCGTAAAATTCTACCTGCACAAGATGAACATAAAAGATATTCTCCATCTAGCAAGCTTCGATGAATGTAGGGTTAGCCTTGAGAAATAATTTTAATCATATTGTGTAAAATAGTTTTTATTTGTGCAATATCCGTCGGTCATGTAATAATGTATATACCTGTATGTAACTAGTTTTTATTTGTGTAGCATCTGGCCGTCATGATACACTGTATGTACCTATGTATCTTTGTATTTTTGTCAATAAAGGTGTTTAAAAAAAAAGAAAAAAAAACTATGAGCAAAGAGTCACGACAGTGCCGCAAACCGTAAGATAAAGGGAAGATGCGATGAAGGGAGAGAAACAGGACAGGACGACAATTGCTGTTCCACTGATTTATTGCTGTTTTCATAACGAATAAAAGACTTGTTGGTTGTTAAAAAAAAAGACTTTACGCCATGCTGCACCCAGCGGTAGGTCGCTTGTATGGCGCTTGCAGTATCATTTCCAAAAGTAGGTACGCTGTACTAAACTAGATAAGTCTGTAAATAAGGTGCCTCAAACAATAAAGAGATAAAGCAGAAAAACAACCGACTGAAATTCAGTGCACCCTGTGTTCTAATGGATGATACAGTACGTCGTGTCCGAATAATTCTATACTACAATTTAAACCAACCAGAAGGTGTGTTACTATGTAGCATGAATCCTTAGCTTTAAAGTCCGTTTGACAAAAATGTAGGCCATGTCAGAGTTGGTTTTGAAGCCCTTTGTCGGTTATTTTTATATGATACAATGTTATTGATTTTGAATACTTGAATGACACCTCTCTAAATAAAGTGTTAATCTATATCTCGTGTAAATATGATCTTGATTCAGTCGGCCAAGCCATAATGGATAAATATTGACCATGTAACCATGGAGATGAGCATGACTGACAGATTCTCGACATATCTTGATTGGAAGGGTACGCGTACTTCAACTAATGTCGGCAAACAGACGCCCTCTCCTACACCGCGTCTCTGTGGTGACTCAAACTCGCCAGCAGACTTTTGACTACGAGACGGCGACAAGGTTTACTTAAGGCGGACCGTATCAACTACGTCTCCAAAAGTGAAACTAGAAGGCTTGGCGTACATTGGATTTAGTGATTATGCCAAGGGACAGTTGTGCAACCCTACTAGTTCACTATCATGATTTTGTGCTTGTAGCTACAAGGACATAAGGGCCAAGCTCCGCCCACGGTACAGGGTCGGCCAACCTTTGACACTACCTGATACCGTGACTGAGACGTGGAAGGCGGCTTGCGCAGAAGAAGAGTGATCACCCAATGAAGACAAAGACAACAGCCCAATATCCTCATATATTTCTTGCAAAATCATGGAACATTACATAGCCAGCTCAATGATGAACCATATGCAGATCTTGTATGATCTGAAACACTGGCTAATGTGGGAGTACGAAGTCTGTCTACCAGTTTACAGCTTAAGTTTGGGGACCCTCCTGGATTGACTCATGCACACTGATCTCTTTGTATACATGCGAATATAACTATCGCCACTATTTCATATGTCCTGTGTTTTATCTTGTGAAGTTGTTTGTATGAGTTGCTTCTTTCCCCTGTTTAATCTTGTGTGTACCCGTTCACCTCAAAAGGTAAGTAAACATTGCGCAGCTGCAGTAACGCTGGGGTGGGGTGGGAGTGAAGTACAAAGGTGCAAGAATCAGCAACGCTCAGCAAGACGTGTTGTGGTCTAAATCAATTAGCAGAAGAACAGGTATTGTTTGGTGTATAACTCAAATATTGAGTCACGTATCTGTCAACAGTAATGGCTCGGTGGCTAAACTATAACAGTGGAGCAAACAACCTTGATAAGGAGTGTCCATGCTTGACGAGAGGGAATATAAATCATTGGCAGCAGTCAAGAAGGCAAGGCACTTGACTGAAGGTCAGACGGTCAAGCAGATTTCATCCGCTAACGCCGACCAATCACGTAGACCTACACCCAAACTGAACAATGCATGACTGACCAACTTTGCATTGCCGTAGTGCACAATAATTTCACTCTGTTCCATTTGAAAAGAAAAGAATGAGAATTTATTCACCTGGGTTGCCTCCAAATGTGAGTACATCTCCTGTGTATGACGGAGTAGACGGCGCGCTGATGCTGACACGGCCGCCGCCGCCGCCTCCTCCCGTCCCGCTGCCCTGGCCTCCAGTGGCCGTAATGTCAGCGTTCCCGGTCAAGCTTGAGGTCGCAGACAGGTACACCGACCCTCCACTGCCGCCGCCGCCATTCCCACCGGTGGCGCCCTGGCCGTTTGCTGATATAGGTCCGTTGACCCTGACTGTGGAGACAAGACAATTGGCAATATCAGACACAAGAAAAGATTGATACAACACAGTAACAGAGCCAAACGCACACTCACATCAAAACGTCATAGCTTTTCATTGTGACAACATTTTATTCGAAATGACTGACAATCCGAAATGACTGACAATCTTTTAACACATCAGAAGTCGACGCCAATTAGAAGTGTCTGTCTTAAAGCCAAGGATTCCTCAGTCTCTACCTAATAGCTAGAAATCATAATTCATAGGTTCATTGCTAATGCAAGTCATATCTGAAAATCAAAATTCACAGAACAAGACCATCCTAAGGTATTCAAGTCGCTACTGACTTGTTTGGGCGGTGATGTGCACCACGCCTCCCCCGGCTCCACCCTGTCCGCCCCCGCTCCCGGGCAGGACGGGCTCCGTGGCGCTGCCGTACGACTGGGACTGGGCGGTCGTCAGGAAGGAGCCGCTAGCATGTCCGCCCCTCCCACCATGGCCACCTGCAAGATTACGGTATAGCATACTTGTAGTATAGTGAACTATAGTATAGTACAGTAAATATAGAATACAACACGGGGTATTCCGTATCGCCTGATCGAGGTACCAGCCCGACCGCGAGTCGGATCGCCCGACTCGTGGTCGGGCTGGTACCTCGGGCGATACGGAATACCCCGTGTTGTATTCTATATGTATAGTGTAGCATAGTATACTTCGATATTGTACAGTCTATAGTATTGTATAGAAACACAATATAATAGAAACACAATATAAGAGAGTGGTTTACTGTAATTTGAGCAAACTTTCAAGTGATGTGTGCGTAATGTAAGGTGTTGAAACCTGTCTTATAGTGTTGTTGCTATTTTCTCATGGAATAAGATATAACGTTATAAACGCAAACGTAGCAAGAACATGTTACGTTAATACAATATAGTTGCTGAGTTTTGGCCCGGCAGGTTCAATTGCTCAGCGCTGTTCATTGAGTTCATTTGAGATAAACTGGTTCGAGATCACTTCCACTTTCAATACGGTGGTATTCGGATGATGAGGATTATAACGAAACTGCTGAAAAATACAATGTACTTTCTTAATCTGCCATCGAGCCGAACTGTTATTTCGGATTCGTCTGTACGTCTGTCGAGTGGAAAGTTTTTTCTTTGAACCTAATAAGTTCAGTTACGCAGACAAGATTCTTCTAGAACATTTAATAGTTGACTGCGTTCAAGGGAGGTGCTATGTCTTTATTTTCTTTTTGTGAGCTTAGTGGCTTAGTTTGTTTATAGTCGACCACCTTGAAAGTATACTTTTGTTTCCTGGCCTGAGGACAGTGGCAGCGAACCTTTTCAACTTGAAGAGTTCTGCTCCGCCACTTTTCACTGATACTAGTACTCTTTGTCCTGTTCGCAAAAAGACGCCTAGGTCAGAATATTAAATCGCAGATTGGGTCCCAGTGCGCTCTGCACATTCTACTTTACTGTGTAAGAAACAATTAAGTCTGAAAAACCCCTTCTGGGTTATTTTTCCTCACAATGATAGCGTTCGATGCACACGATATTACTTTCACTTTCACTTTCACCTTGCGCCTCCTTGGATTTTACAATCTAGTCTTTTCTTGCCATCTAGTAACGGTCTCTCGTACATGTATATGTAGTGTCTATGTATGGGTCTACTTTGAAAGTATTGTGCCTGCTTTTAAATTGTGTAATGAAGTTGATGCAAGCCCATAACACCCTGCCGCTGCGGTGTCATTGATTCTCTGGCTGTTGACAGTCCAACGAAACGTATCAAACATCTGTCGAGTCAAAATGACACCGAAAATTGAAATTGATAAAGTCAATACTGATATAATGTCCTTGATCATAGTATCCCAAGTTGAAACGTCTACCGGCAAAGGGGCTAGTGAGTATGTGCATGATGTGGGTCTAAAGGTTTGTTTTGTTTGTTTTTATTTATTTAACCAGGGGGATACATATCGCCCGTAGGGCGCTTTTCAATGAGCCCTGGGCCTGGGGAAGACCCCAGACAAAAACATCAAACTCAAAATAATACAACTAACAACAGAAGTAACTGTTAAGTTACAAAATTACTAAATAATTCAAAAGCAAAGTAACTTAAATAACATACATTGCGCTTGAAATCATAATACCCAAATAAATGAAAACAATAGTGAAGCCTGAAACATCAAATAACATAGAACCAAGGTATCACATAATAAGAAATTCCTCGTCTGTAAGTGCCAGTACGATCGCAAACTGAGGGCATTCTTGGGATAACCGATGATACATGTGTTGCATCTGTCATGTTACCGAAAGGGCTGTCTTAGATTTAGTTTTGTCACGGCCTACTTGAAAATCCTGTTGACTTGAATCCTCAAATACTAGTAAAATCGATATCGGTCTCTCTAGTTTCAAAAAGTTGCTGGAGGGCCCAAACCTATACCACTTTTTCAAGACCCTAAAAGCTATCTACCATTACAAAATCATGACCATATCATGTCCTAAACACGAGATATTAAAAAAAAGGTAGTTATAATGCAGTACCAAAGAAAGTCGCTAGGGGGTCCACAACTGACCTTGTCCTTCATTTTGCAGACACCTACCCACAAAATATCATACGGATTCATCCACAACTTCTCGAGTTGTGATGTCCACAAACAAACCCATAAACAAACCCCAAACACACGGCACAGAGAACATAACCTTCTTGGCGAAGGAAATTACGTAACTCTTTCATTGACGCTGGCGACGTGCACGCAACAAAGAACAACTACGACTCAGTGCACGGTACACTTGCATCACTAATCAAAGACAAATACATTCCCGACTCTCCGATCTCCGAGGACTGTTCGCTACTTCAGGCTACGTAGGGTCGACCAAATAAGATGTTGACTTCTGATCGAGGCAGTAGGATATTAAAAATTCGAAGCGATATTTTGTAGTCGTTGTTTTAACCCTGTCTGTGTCAACTACCAACACAGATGACCTTTCATGGAAGTTTTAAGAAACAGTTGACCCGGAAAATTGTTTTGGAACTTTACGTACACACAACACCACAGCGCCTTTTGTGGTTCACCCCTTCAGAAGATAACAAAATTACATGCCAACTGGTGTGATTTTCAGCGCACTTGTTTACAATCACACCACACACCCTGTACTAACCGTACGATACGATATCTGGACAAGCACAACATTTTTCTGCACTGCAAGACTTAAGTATACACCTGTATTGTGAAAGCCGTCGGGCCAACTGATAATGAAAACACACATGACTTCGACAAATCACTCGCTCGAACAGGTCCGGATTGGCAAGGTTGTTGATACTGTTCCACCTGAGTGCCTTCTGCGTTACATGTACACAAGCGCGAGCACAACGGTATCTCTTACACCCTCTGATTGCTTGACTGAGGGGGTCCTTTACCGAAAAAAGACAGTGTTCACGAGGAAATCTAAAAGTTTCAACGCAGACAATACTTAGCTCTGTCCACACGTCGAACGATGTTGAACACGGATATCAAATTAAGCCATTAATTGAATTCATTGTCCGAAGACCCACCCTACCCGTCCAGCATACCAATGAACTAATCTTAATGAAAAAGGTCAACGTTCTTCAGAATGTTTACACCTGAAGTTGTTGCAACGGTCTACGTGCTCATACATGTATGACTTGTGCTCTTCTGTCTCTCCTTCATATAGTTGAATACACCGCAACACCAGTACACCGTAACGGCTACATATACCCTAGACCTGCGTATGTGTAAAAGGTCTATCTAGCCTGACCATGCATAATACATGCGTACGAATTATATGCAGTCAAACCGAGCTGTATCTGTAAGCCCGAGCATGTTTACTGGGTCATATATAATATGCTTCGCCTTAAATAGCAGGCCAGCAAACTTGCAGCTAACATTATCCCACCCTCGAGGTGATTTAACATAGCATCATTCCAGTGAGATATATAACGTTATGTTCTTTTACATCACCAGGGCAACGCCCGTAAACAAATGGAGGAGCAATCCTTGAAGCGTTAAGAGCAAGGGGAGGTCACGTAGTGCATATTTGCGATCGCGTTGGCAAAATATAAACAAATTTCGCAACCACCCAAGGCACATGATTCATACAACAGGCGAATTGTGGTCTTCAACGAATGACGATTAGACGCAGACCGTTGTTGGTAATATGTTTAACTGAGTGATTTGGCGGTTGAGTTCAAGGGCAATGCGCCAATTGGCTGAGTCATTTCCTGACAGGCAGACATGACTAGTATCACGTTCTCTACCGGTTAGGAACAATCATGGGCGTACCAGGATTATACAAATGACACTTATATTATAGTAAATCTACACAGCTTAACACTGTACCAACACATGTCTGCAAATGACTTGATTTTAGTTTAAACAGCGTCTCTAACACGCTCTAATTGCTCACGTGGTTGAGGGTTTTCCGTTAATATCGGAAAAGCCCAGGTGGTTGACCTTCGACAACTTTGCCAGGAAATCGGATATACGTGTTGTTTTATGCGCGAACCCACACAATAGAATAACTTCATCATGACCGAACATAACCCCACAACAAGCTGACGTCACATCCCTTGATACTACACGAAGACATCGGGATGAAGAAAAAGAATTTAAACTATGGGCATTGTCCTCTTTATCTTTATAAAACTACGTTACCAGTATTTTTGTAATGAAACTTTAAATCATGTGGTTGACCTCAGTTGCAGATGTTTCAACGTATCAGTGTTGTCATACCTGGGCATCTGCATTAATGAAATAAGATATCACGTTTAAGTTACGAGTTTGTAAAGACAGCAAGTTTGTTTATTTTGAATCAACATCGTAAGTAAACCTCAGTTTACTATTAGGTTTGGTCTGGTTGGTTATCAGTGATGTTACGTTTTCACAGTTGTCGGGTTACAAAACAAAGAGTCTGAATTTAACGTCACTGGTCAAGTTTACAAAATCTGGGCCTGTATATACAATAAACAAGTGTTGGTGGGAATATGGCGGACCGGCGGGTGGGAAAACATGAACTTGGCGCAAACGTTGCAACTGTCACCTCTGAACAAACTGCT
This sequence comes from Branchiostoma floridae x Branchiostoma japonicum, assembly GCA_013266295.2. Lineage (NCBI taxonomy): Eukaryota > Metazoa > Chordata > Leptocardii > Amphioxiformes > Branchiostomatidae > Branchiostoma > Branchiostoma floridae x Branchiostoma japonicum. Next base: position 24,070,945 of record CM023823.1, read on the forward strand.
GGTATCTGACACAAGCCTGACAAACTGAGAACAAATTGTAACTGACGTTTTATACAAAATATGACGAATATTTAAATCCCTTTCCGTACATGGTGATCATCAGTACATGCACATGTACATACAAGTTATTACATGTACGGAATTCTTGTTAACAGGATTAGTGTGTACCTTAATACATATAGATTAGACATATACACCAGAACGTTTGCTACATTACACCTTATATATATTGTAGGCTGTATATCATGAGTGAGTACACACCTCCAGAGGTGCCGCCCCCTGCTCCCGGTCCGGAGTCGTGTACGTACCCCTGCCCGTCACTACTGATCCGTCCCGAAGACCTGACATCCAAGGTGTTGTCCACGGTGATTCTCACGATACTTGGCTCCGCAGTTTCCAACACCAGTGTACCAGAAACAGTGAGGCTTGAGAAACTGTAGTTGCCGGGGGACAAGGTGCATGTTTCTCCCGCCTGGATGTTGACCGTAGCCCCTGAACTCCCCGCGGTTGGACAGGCTGAATAGGCCCGCCCCACAAAACAACTCAAGACGAAGAGAATCAACATCATTCTTCGTAGTCCACACGATTTGGCGCTGAGTGCATTGCCAAGCTCTTCAGAAGTACCCCAAACTTTACGGCAATGTACCTGTTAAAAATACTCATCTAGCGTGGCGAAGGACGTCAGCATGAGTTTTGACTGTGGTCCCTCTGAGAGAAGGGCGCTCTACTTCCTCTTCAGACCAGATTTGCGCCCGAGGGTTCAGTCCGCAAACTTCGTGTCAAGAAAAGCGGATACAATCTGCTGGCAGCCTGCCTCCAAGGCAAACTATCCCTGTAGTTTTTCAACTCGCTGCTGTCAACAAAAGACACTCGCGTCCGTACATTTCTCTCAGACGTGTCCGATTTGTTGACGTGCTCACGCGAAAATAGTCACTTCCTGACAAGCTGAGCGCAACTGTCAGTGTGAGTCCAACGCGCATGAAACTACTGCACAACAAGTGGTTGAGTCAACCTGCGCAGTGTACAAGTCACCGCGTGGCTACGTTCTTTTATGGGTCATATCGGAACTTTGAAGCAGACGCAACGGGGGTGGGTGGGTCTCTTCAAGTGGCCCAAGTAACCCCATATCCCATTTTCAGTGGTGGTATGCCCTATGTGTTGTGTTTAACGTTATAGATACTATCAAAATAATCTGTATATCATCCGTGACTAAAAAGACAACCCGGCAAGCGAAAAAAGCCTGTACTGTCTCCCTTGAAAACAAAATGGATGCGTCCGGGCGTATGCTAATTAGCCGTAATAGATTGAACCTTGCACCTGCCAACTATATCAAAGAAACTCGACGGCTTCGAAAGTGTTTTAAAAAACAACAGGCAAACAAGTGACATGGGCCAAAGTTCACTTTGTCCAAAATACACATTAGCAAAAACCTCAACATAACAAGTTTCGAACATGCTTGCCTCGAATACAAAACGACTCCATGGCACAATGTTATCGGTTTATCTGCTAATTGACAGAGCCCAAGGCGGTATTTGAAAGTTGCAGATTGGTCATATTCTTCCAGGCAGAAAACTGCCCTACTCTGACCAAAATTTTTTCTCGGGAAAGAAGAATATATCATGAGAGTGCAGGTAAGCGGTAGAACCGGACCGGGGTTGGACGGACGGTAAACAATAGGTGCGCACTGTGACGTGACCTCATTAATTGACCAGAGATGCCACAACTATAAGATAACTTATAAAACAACTTATAGCACTACTGCACTACCACCTTTGGACGTTTGGCAAAGTTTGACGATGGCAGTATGGGGGGTACCAAAGGTGCGGGGGTGTGGCTGTTGGTGGATGAGATACACAGACACAGACGCAGTCACAGACGCACATACATACATACATACATACATACATACACACACGCACGCGCGCGCGCACGCACACACACACAAGACACACACACACACACACACACACACACACACATTCCAATACACACGACACGCACCAATACCGTAACTCACACACACATCATGATCACTGAAAATGTAGGGTCAACACTCATTTTGTCAGAGAGCACTAAAATTTGACTCAACCGATTCCGTGACCCTATACTTCCACCAATTCATCATTTTGGACTGTTTATTTGTTTCAAAACGAGTAGCTTCGTTGGAATGGCCTAGACAGACAGCTGCATAGAGAATCATCATCATGATCATCAGGCCATGGGTTTCTTTCCACCAAAAAACATGACGATGCAAACTGTTTTCTGCAGACTGTTCAAGACTAGACAACCAGTATGACGTATCAAAAGCGCACCTATCGGTATGGAAGTAAACTACACCTAGCATAGTTGTGTACAAGATTTCTCTGGTAGAGCAAATGCTATCATCAACGTAGGCCGCGTGACACAAGTGTCATATTACGAAAAAAAAAGACCTTTTTCAGAAATGAGACGCCTGTGCAGACTTTTTAGCCTTAAAAGTGTGCAAAACAGGCCGGTGGCTAGCCGGTGGGTGATTTGATATGACCAAGGAGCAGGAATTAATTATTTTGGAAATTCGCGCCCACCGCCAGGAAAACGGTTGGGCTGATTTACATTTTAATGCCGAAGTTTCCACAGGTGACATTGCCCAGCTCATCAGGGAAAAACATTCCACACACATTGTCTCCAACAAGAAGAGCGTAGTTACGTCTACGGGTCACGGGGAGGGCGTTCGGTTTGACGTTAGTCTGGTAGGTGCGAGAATGGTGAGGAAACGGAGATACGAACTGCCGGTGAGTGTTTTGGTCTTCATTGTTGGCCCATAACAGACACACTGATGTCAGTATAAACATGTTAAACGACTTCATTCTTCTTCTTTTTCTTCTTTCGGCTGAGGTAGCCACCTTCAACATGCTGAAGATTTTGCTACCTGTACTGGGAGATCTACTGCAAGTTAAAACGGAGGAGTGAGGAGAAAAAGGGGATGAATAGTTGTTATTTGAAGCTATCAGAGCCTTGAGTAGGATTATTCTCTGATACATACATGTATGATAATGACCTTTCCTGACTGTCCATCACAATTATCAGTTCAACCAATGATAGCATGACAATTAGCGGTTCAACCAATGAGAGAGTGGCTGCATGTCGGTCAAACATTTGCATTTCTATGTTTTGACCGAGGTAGGCGGGACTATAGGAAAGGTCCATTGCAAACTTTGAATCCTTCACCACATAATGATACCCAACTTTGTTTCTTGGTCCTCCCCAGTTGGAAGACGGGAGTCCTACGGACACACAGGTGCCCTCAGTCTTCCCACAGCTGGACACCAGAACCAAGAAGCATTTGAAGGAAGTGTCGTTCAGCCTTGTTTACGCCTTTGCTGTGATGCTGGTGGCCTACTTACAGCGGGACTGGCTGAGTTTCTACCAGAGGGAGGCGGTTGAACAGCTGGTGATCAGGCGACGCTCTATCGCGGTCAAACCGTTCTCATACGTAAGGGCTGTTACTTACCTTGATACATTGATACCGTCTTCGGGACAAGAAGGCAAACCTGTAGTACATCCCGGTCTCGACCTTTACTCCGTGTTGTACTTAATACTCTCCCAGTATTTATCGAGCTGTGTTTTAAACTCATTCACTGTTTTTGAGTTAATTACGGACTGTGGCAGAGCATTCCAGTCATTTACAACTCTGACGCTAAAGGTCTGTCTTCTGACCCTTCCCCTGGCTAAAGGGACTTCAAGCTTACAATTGTGCCCTCTTGTAGGACCTTCGGTGCGTCTTGTGAAGAAAGTTTCAAGTCTACTTCTAGATCTTTCTCAGAAAATTCGAATAATTCGAATAATTTATTTACATAAGTCTAGTTCTTTTTGTCCTTTTCTTATCCCTTGAAACACACGTCCAGATCAAGACGTCATCTTCCTTCTGGACCTGGACAGAGACTCATCTGATGGATGCTCTATATGACGATGGGAACGAGAACTCCCTGCAGAGTCACTCGTTCTACCAGGTGCAGTGGTCGAAACTCAGACAAGAGCGAGTATCAAAGGGTAAAGCAATTCTTTTCATTCAGTTTGTTTGAACGACCTTCAGTTAGAAAATGTTTGCCCCCGCCCTCCCCACCTCCTTCTGCCATACTATATAGGAACGATAAGATTATCGCTAATCAGTAAATGGCCTAATGTCAACTGTTTTTAAATATGTAAAATGTACGCAATTCAGCCTGCGATGTACTTTTCATATCCGATCAAATGATCAAAATAAACCATTCCTCCTTTTGTAAATGTCGTGTGGCGCAGCGACAGAGTACTCGACTCGGAACCAAGAGGTCCCGGGTTCGAGTCCTGACATGCCACCGACCTTGTGCCCTTGGGAAAGGCACTTTACACGACTTTCCTCACTTAACTCAGGTGTAAATGAGTATTGTCCTGTCGTGTATTTGTCCTGTGTTGGTGGCGGCATAAAAGTAAGTTGAAAAAACTTGAGTGTGGCGTCACCATGTCGTGTCTTGAAATGTTTGAATAAAAAAAAAGAAATAATTGACGATGATTGTGAGAATGCCCCACGTATTTTATACAAATATGTTTCTACAGATGTGCCTGTTACAATCCCCAATGACGTCCTGTCAGGTACGTTCGGCTACTGTAGGGAGCCGTTCAGTTCTTACAACAAAGACTGGAGGGACTACGGAGTCAGATGGACCCCGAGAAACGACACCGGCCAGAACGTCACAGATCCCGAACTGTTAGCCTGGACCCATAGGACATCGGAAGAACTCCAAGGTCTGTCATTATCCTGACCTAAAACGTCTCAACTTTTCCTCAGTGTTTTGCATGCTTATTCTTTAAAGGGGGGGCAAAACTAAATTTTTTAGTCCACTGCACTATAATAAATATACCACAAAGTACAATTCTTACTTGTTTTACATTAGTCCATGACAGATTAGCGTTGTTACACCATTTCAAACTCGCACCTTTAATCTAATTTAATCGGTGAGGTCTCACGTCCTTTGACCCTCGTGACGTCAGTGTGCAGCCACCACGCATCTCAGCACTAGTATCCTGCACACTGACGTCACAAGGGTCAAAGAACGTGAGACCTCGCCGAAACCTCCTCAGTGTTTTGCATGCTTATTCTTTAATTGTCCGTGGCTCTCATTCCCAGGCAGTTTTAGCTTACATCTTATATTTGTAGCTGTATGTCCGCCAAAAAGTAAATCATTGTTGCCACTTCTTATTCCCAGAGGTTTCGTTTCACGGAATACACGGAGTTTATCACGGTGGCGGTTACCAGGTGGAGTTCGGCAAGAACCGAACGAAGAGCGTCGCCATCCTCCGGGATCTCCGAAGTCACGACTGGATTGACGAGAAAACCCGAGCAGTGTTCGTGCAGCTGACCTTGTACAACCCGAACTCTAACCTGCTGACGACAGTGCTGTTGTCCGTGGAGTTCAGCGTGATTGGAGCGGCCTTTCCTACGCATGAGGTCCTGGTCTTTCCACCGTACTTCGGCATCGTGGACCTTCCAGTATCCTTCCTGGCATCCGAGATCTTCCTGCTCCTCTTGTCTGGGTACTTCGTGTATGTTGAAGGTAAGGGTGTGGGCATCAGAAGGTAAGGGTGTCGGCATCGTGGACCTTCCAGTATCCTTCCTGGCATCCGAGATCTTCCTGCTCCTCTTGTCTGGGTACTTCGTGTATGTTGAAGGTAAGGGTGTGGGCATCAGCATGTCGGCAGAACGTACTGCGCCTGCGCGAAACCCGTAATGTATTGTGCATAGCACTTCGGCAGAACTTCTCGTATAAGGTCGAATTGGCGTATATAAGGGTGACATCCCGTCTGTAGTTTTCAAATGTTGTGAAGAAAAAGATATGGTCTGCAACAGGCAAAATTCTGATGCAACGTTGACCAAAAATCCACCGAAAATCCAGGATTGCGCAGGCGCAGTACGTTCTGCCGACGTGCTGTGGGCATCAGGTTATCGTGGTTGTCGTTGTTGCTGTTGTGACGATGATTCAACTGAATTCTTCTGTTCTGTATGCCTACTACGTAGAGAAATGCACGACCTGAGTCAAAATGACATTTCCTAGTAAAATATATCCAAGTAATATAGTTATTCTATACCTCGCTCTTTACAGGTTGGAGGATGTACAAGATGTCCTTCCAGTACTTCAAACATTTCTGGCACATTCTGGATTCTATAATCATCGCACAGGCCTTTGGTACCTTCGGGGTCTTCTTCTACACCCAATACGTCGCCGACGTCATCTACCATCAGATGGATGCAGTAGACGAAGAAGGCGCGTGGGGGAGCTTCGTCAACTACAGGAAAGTGGCCATTTGGTCTCAGACGTACACGTACACGCTGGGCATACTGATCTCCCTGATCACAGTCAAACTTCTCCATGTGTTAGGCTCTGTTGTTAACGGCGTCACGTTCTTGTCGGCTACAATGTGTGAGGCCGCCGCTCCCCTGTCTGGATTCAGTGTCATTTTCCTTATATGTGTGGCAGCCTTTGCACAAATGGTGTATCTAGTGGTGGGAAACCACCTCTTCACGTATAGCACCTTCGTCGGCACCTTGCAAGAGATGTTGAATTGGATGCTGGGAGATTTCGATTACGATCTGGTAACCGACGTTTCTCCTGTTCTCGGCCCAGCGATGGTTTTCTTGTTCAACATCTCTTTCCAGCTGTTCCTGATGATGGTGTTCGCCACGATTCTGTGCGAGGCCCTGGCCCTGATTCGTGTGAAGGCAGTGGAAGAACCCAGACGAGATGACCTTCCTCCTACCCTCCAGACCATCGTCACGAACGTGGCCAAGTCCTTGCGCAAGCGCTATCATCAGGCGCAAGTAGCTAGGAAGTACAGGGATGTGGTTGTGTACGAATTCGAGACCAAGAATGCTACTGGAATAGAACTGATATGACTTGAACAGTGACCGCAATGGCTCAGATATGGCTTCTGGTTGACTGGCAGCGCAGGAAACAAGTAATTTGTCCCTGGATATCTTCAGCCGACCTTTGTAAATTTTGTCAGTCACGTTGTTGTTGAAGATAATGAGAATATTCCATATTTTTGAGAAATACATACATGATCATACAAGTCTCTTGTGTGTACTTCTAATTCTGCACTCCGTTTTTACTGTTTCCTCACTACAGCAGGGCGCCTTTACACAACTCTGTAGTTTCTGAAGCTGAGGCGTTTTAGATTGTCTCTCTTTTTGATTTCCACTAAACGTTGTGATTGAAATTTGCTGCTACAAGAACTCACCGACCAAAGCATGAGAATGTGTAAGGTGATATGTACACATACAATCAACAAATGCACAAAAAGCCCCCTGCAGTACCGTTGCGAAACGCCAGGCGCACCATTCTTGACCTTGGCCATTGTTTTTACAACAGCTACTTACATATCAAATATAAAAAAGATCCATCCACAACTTCTCGAGTTATGATGTTGACATACATACCCAAACCACAGCCACTCAACCGAGCTCAAACCGAAAACATACCATTCTGACGAAGGTAATCAGTAACACATTCCATAGCCATATAAACGACGACGTGGCCTCGACGTGGAAGAAGTCGTGAAGAACGTCGCCGTCACTCTGCATTGCCAAGCGCCTCCTGGCGAAACCATGTTGAGACGCAGAATTATTGCGAAGTCTTGAGTTGGAAAACCAAATATGTGACGGGCGGCAATACTGGACTGATTAACTTGAATCTTGATTTAAATTGTTTTGGATCTCATATATTTCAGGAACTTTAAGTTTATTTACCACTTAACCGTGTTCAATTCTTACTGACTTAAATGGCTACCCTTATTTCTGGGTTACATGCGCCACCTACTTTCATTCTGATTTTTCAAAGGCATCCAACATTGTAGAAAAAGGTGTCGTTTAAAAAGTACTTACATAATTATAATGTAACCTTTCGCCGTTTTGGTCCAGAAAAAGTTCACTACTATGATATCACATACCAAAGCTGCTCCCACTCTTTTTCTTGAAAATGAAAATAATTTCACAATTCGGGTGTTCTGTTTCCTCATGCTACCTTGGTCTCCTGTAACAAGCACGTCGGTGTCAATATCCTTTTAGTCGAGCGGCCGCAGTGTGCCAAGAAGGCGGCACTACACAATCAACTGTTTGTGCCGCCCATTATCGCGCCTCGGAACTCCTTTAATCATCCTTTTCACCCCTCTACAACAGTCCTAGTGAAACTTTATTTAGACATACCTTATCGCGGAAAAGCTTATTGTTGCGAGTCCTCCCGTAGCGTGCCATTAAGGGAGGCTTGTTTGAGTAGGACGGGAGCGTGTATGTACCGCTATTGGGACCATTTCGTGCGTGTAGAGTGCAATTCGGCCGGTGAGAAAGGTGTTCTGTTATGCCGCGTTCTCTTAAAGCTGTCGCGTGTTAACCGCGCGCTTGTAGGTCACGCCAAATGCTAAGTATCGTCTGACCCTAATTATCTGAGTAGGCGCTTTCCTGGGTAACTACAGGAGACCCGCGGCTCACTACCTCCCCATAAATTGCCGCCCTGCCTCGGTACCTGCCCTATACCTACCCCCTAAACCTTGGGCCTAACTCGATACCTCTCCAAACCCTCGGATAAACGTACGCCCTCCCCCTCCCAAACCAAACGGGGGTGTCGGGTACGTAGACGCCGTCCAAAACGGCACTTTAACAAGCCTTTGCCAGTAACCTATGGTGTCCCTCAGTGCAGCCGGACGACACTTTGGCCATTATGCGGAGGTCTTCGTCTGTATAACATAGACCTAAGTACAACGACACAGTAGTTACACCGGAAGTAGCAATGTTCACACGACGCGTTTTTTTACATGGGAAATTGCAGGTAAAAGAAAACCAGCCCTAATGCGGTTTAAGATGCTATTTATCCTGTGTCTTATCCAGCCTTTCCTGGTAACGCAGGTGTCTGTGTTGGAGATTTGGCAGCCATTAGCGTATTGTCAGGTGATCCGATTACCCCGGTAAGACGGTGATGGATTCGTTTCCACACCTCATCTCCGACAAAGTTTACACATGTTCCGGTCCGTGGCGCTGGGAGCGGGGAGCTCTCTCTCAAGGGACGCGACATGCCTCCACGTACCTGCCGACATTACACCCACCAGTGGGACAGGGTTCGATTCCCGGTCGCGCCACGCTTCTGCCCTGTATTGTAAATTCATTTTGAGTTTTGATCCCACAGTGCCATTACAGTTCTTCTTTGTTTTGAAGTAACACACACAGACTGATGATATCTATCTTATCCCCACTCATGTTCAATTACATCAGAAGCAGCTCTGCAAAATTCAACAACTTCTGCAATTGGAAATGGCTCTTTTTGTACTTAAAACATTTGGGAAAATTTCTTAACTGTGTATATTCTGGGTTCCTGTACGATGATACGTGTACCTTGTAAGGTCAGTATGATACTATATGGCCTTCACCTCAACACACAATGAAGACGATGGGATAATTCATGGGAGGGATCAACTGTATTCGCTCGCAAATGTTGCCTTTCTAGTCAAGTTTTATTGGAATAACTCTAATCAATTTTAACAATATAGTTCAAACCTTCTCAAATTAGTTAAACATGACACCCCCACCCCCACCCCCACTATCACGGGCATCAAGCTACAGAACTATGATCGGCAGGAATGCTACTCTTGCACAAATCTCTCCAGCGAGCTCGAAGATACCGAAGTTCAAGGACTATTTTACTTGCCTGTGCTTTAACGAGTGTGTAAGTGTTTCCGTTCAGAAACTATTAATAAAAAACTTTCAGTACTCCACTGGGTGATTAATGACTCTTATCAATTGCAACGTGGACAATCTGAAGGACAGGATATCAGGTCAGAGCGCCTCCGGGTAAAAAAAGTAAGGGTAAAATTTACAAAGTTCCTTTGTGTTCGCTTAGAAATAACATTGATATTTTATACATATTGACGTAGTGTGAATAAAAGTATTTTTGTTTGCTAAATGTAATGTCTGATTAACGTTGATATTCTGCAGATCTGGAAACGCTGATTTCGAAATGAATGTCTGAGAAATAATAATGGTTTATTCGATTCAATTCCTTGAAACAGCAAATCCCACTTGGCAGCCATATGCTGAATTGCATGGGGTTTCTTGACATAGTTTGTATTTGTAATTAAAGCTTAACAGAAGTATTGTATCGAGATTTAAAAACATCATACTACATATTAAAACGTCATTCTATATTATTTACAAATTAAAACATCTGAAACCAGCGTTCACAGGGTAAAATAATTATCAGTAAAACAAATACAGAAAAGATTCGCAATTTCACAGAGTGGGTGTTCGTACATCAAAGTACATTAAACAACGTCAAGTGAGTACTAGAACAGACATCAATCACGCGTTCAGTAACCGTATCATGTGTGGTATGGCACTTGAGTAGTACCTCTCAGTTCTACAGTACACACTGTTCATGTTCACTGTTCCTGCAGAGTGTATCAAGTCAGCTTTCTCGCCCTGTAATCAAACTGTAGAACACAATTTTGAAATTTCGAAGATAGTAGCATGTCTCCGGCATTGCAATTGTGTTTTTAGAAACAGTTAAATAGTTACTAATGCAATAAAAGAAAGTACAAAGCATAATAGTTATAACAGCTGATGTTGACCAAACGAGAAATTTCATTTTTGTGTCGACTTTCACTGATGCAGGGATGACATAGTCACTTGGCGGCAGCACGTCGGCAGAACGTACTGCGCCTGCGCAAAACCTGGATTTTCGCTGGATTTTTGGTCAACGTTGCATCAGAATTTTGCCTGTTGCAGACCATATCTTTTTCTACACAACATTTGAAAACTACAGACGGGATGTCACTCTTATATACGCGAATGCATAATACATTACGGGTTTCGCGCAGGCGCAGTACGTTCTGCCGACGTGCTCTTGGCGGCAGACAAAAATAGATGCAGTAAAATGTCAGCAACGGAACAATGCTAAAAAAAAAAATTGCTCAGGTAGCAGTACATTGCCATGTGTGCCCCAATAATGTTGCCGGGTTCACATTCCTACCGTATCCGTGAGCATCATTTGGAGTCGGCACAACGGGAACTTCACTTCTAGGGTGGTCTAGGTCTTCGTTAGCATGGAGCTCCAATCCGGACTAATATGGATTTGCTTTACAGTACGAATCTAAGGATTACAAAATTCAATGTAAAAAAAAAAGAATTATGAAGAAACTATTTTGTCACCAATTTTGCTTTCTGGGATTATCTTATGTCGTTCTCTTTTATGTTATTGTATCATTTTGTACAACCAGGAAAAAGTACTGCGTGTTTTTTGTTTGTTTTAATAGAAAAATAGTATATTTTTCGACCGATTTGCAACAATGATGATATTGTAATAGCTTTTATACCAGCAGCCCAGTTATGATTGCTCAGTAGTACGGGCGAGGTTTATGATACAAAAACAACTTTGATATTTACGCCGTGGACTCACAGCGTACATTTGTATGTCTTGAAATTAATCAATGTGTGTGGCTGTTGTTTTCAAAATCCTGAACTGTTGTGGTCTGTTTACGGATCTGAATGTGTACTCTTAGATCTGAGACATGCACGTCGACTTGATTAATCACAGAGAAAAGGTTTGAGCATAGTTCATGTTGTAGAATAAAGTACAGCCACGTTTAAATTTCCCTGTCGAACCGTGGGTTGTTCGTCGGAGACGTTGACTCAACATTGGAACAAAGGCCCCCTATGTTCAACTCACAATATCGCCTCACGCTGATAGACAATACTCCATCCGTAGAGATTACATGATAAATAGGTTTACTCAAGACACTGAAGACGTGGTGAAAGACATTGGGTGACCATGACCATGGTTCCCATGGCAAGGAGAAAACCCAATTACTAAAATGCAAGCTTCGAAACTTTTAGCTTGTTAGACGATTCACATGAAGGAGATCGGCCGTAGTATACCTTCAGATGGGAGAAAGACCCAGAGGGCTTCAGATCTGAAGCCCAGATCTTGTTAGTTAGTCCAGAAAATAAGGAATGGATGACGTCATGCACTCTTTAATGCTATGCAAACTTCAATGAGTTGTCATGCCTCGACCGACATCAATTGCCCTGGCCCCGCTTTGATCTTGAAAAGTGCCTGACGATTTTTGCACGAGATTTGAGAAACAGGGCGCTTTTCTATGCCTAGTACTGCCTTTTAAAGTTTAAGACGTTTAGGTATTCTTTTTTTCTTTCCAGTTTGTCACAACTCGCAATTATCTTAGAAGAATTCAGAGGAAGATAATTTGGACACAGATCTGAACGCAAAGGGCCAGCTGGAATTTCATGTCTCATTGTCTGTCTCAAGGTTTCCTTATCTTTGTTTTTGGTTAAATAGTTAACACTGCACATCTCAATTACTGTGCTGCACATGATGACTAGATAATAAGGAAATTTTGGAAAGTATTTGCCATTGAGATGTCAAGAACTTTATTTGGGAAACGTGTACATGTGCTTCTATCCTCTAGTCTCCAATTTGGTTGTCGTTTGTGACAGACATGTACATGTAATTACGGACTTGGTGATCATCAACTTTCCTCCTGTTTATCTAAGCCATCTGTAACTGTAAGGAAGGTACATAAGTCCCAGCGTGCACCCCATGGGCTTGACTAAGGCCCGGATATTATTTGACGGGAATGCTCTGGATGTATCCTTGCAAACGCGTGTACAGATAGTGGCTTCGAAGCAGCACGTCTAAGTGAAAGGATGTTCAGATCTTTATAATCAACAAGACACCCATGCCTGTTTGTGCTTCTGTTTGGGAGACAACGTGCTATAACCTTGCTGGTACTATGATATTTTGATAAAAAAAGATAACTTTGTCACCACACCATGTGGTATATGTGATACAGTGTTACTTCAAAGAGAGGGTGACATTAAAATGACTGGCCTGGGTTTAACTTGGAAAATCGAACTTCTTGTTTAATTGATTCCGACGTCTGTAGAAAATAATAGTTTTGGCGGGAGTCTGCGACATACTATCGTCTCACAGTGCCCCGTCACTTGCCCTTCTGGGAAAATGTAATAATGATGCCAACCACACAGACAGTAGGTGTCAGGGTGAGCCGTGTGTGGGTTTGGAGTGAGGGTCAGGGATACCGCCTGATAGTCCGGTGAAAGATGTCTGGAACGAACACAACTTGAAAAGCCTTCAGCAAGAATCACGCGTTCTTGTAGTACATACTCAAGAAAATTGTCTTACACAGAAATGCAGAATTATGACGTATCTTCACCAGTTAGGCAGTGAGCTGGGAAACAACCAAGGACAAGGCACAGAGGACTTGAATTAAATGGTAGAGATTTTGTTTTTCATTCAAGTCTGTAAAATATCGACCATCTTCAAACAAGAAGAAATTGAATGACCCAGAACACGGATTTGCTTCGTTCTGTATGTTGCTGTCTGAATAATCATAGACTCCACTTTCCCTATTACTCCTCTGTCAGAAGTTCTATCACTATCGTTTCTCGCGTTCATATTGCTGCATTTTGTAAGTTATAAATGTATAGAGAAAGGGGTGGCAAACCCTGCCACTCATTCTAGACTTGGACCTGTACTCTCTCACGGAGGAATGTGACCAGGAAACTTCTCGTCTCGTGCTCAAGCCATGTTTCTGTAATGTCCACAGCTCGACAACAGGATGTTGTTGATGATATATGCCTCACCTATCACCCCTCCTTCCTTCTTGCGTTACAGTTGGCGTTCAAATCAGCGTTGTAATCTTGACAGGGGGATACAACTACACAGAAAAAACAGATAAGGGCTCTGCCTTGGTTTACACTACTTGAGATGATCATTTGGCCGTGTTTGTCTCGACACTTGGGGTGCGCGTCTCCCTGGCGTGATTGACAGTGCTGAAAGGCCGGACCCTCCCCCACGTCAAGCCAGTTTTCCCCCTTGCCATGTCTTGGGAGGTTTGGATAGCTTGGCGCGCCCCGAAACGTGTGCGTTATGGGTTTGTACGGATTAATTTATGTCACGGGTGCTGACCGCCTAACTGCGCGGAAAGGCCTCCACTGTTGACGGAAGGCTATAGCGCTACAAAGTACATACATACTCCTTTTGGGTGAACTTCGGCTGCTCTGGCGTCGGTTCTTCCGACCTTGATCAAAATTATTCGTCGTAAATCTACAAAATGTCGAGAACTTTCTAACCTTAGGCACGACAATATCCCGGCAGACGTCATCGTGCCGTTGTCCGGTTACCTTGCTACTAGTACAAAACGAGGCGTGGAATGGGAAATTTCTGAAGCAAGTATTGCACAAAAATTAAGGACTATTCTCCTTGACAATCCCCGGCCCCTTCCCATTTAGTCCTGAAAGGTAGAATAGAACCATACTGGTTGTTATGTGAACTTTTATTTCTAGTTTGACCAAAAGTATGCCTCAAAAATTGCTTATCCTTCTCAACGATTTCATGGTAGAATCCCTCTTGTTCTACTGCAACCACTGACCACCAAAGGTTGGTTTGGAATGTCCACAGTCGCACGACTCTACCACCGGCCGTTACATCTGGACACTTCAGCCGATGAGTGATAGGGTACTGTAAGAGAGCCAGTCTTGTTCCACAGCCAGCAGGCCATAAATCTGTATAAAATTCACTCTCACCAGACAGCTTCGCTAAGGGCCTTCAAACCGTGACGACCTCAGCCTCTCAGGTGCAGAAAGAATTCCGCAAGACCATCCATCGTATAGTCCAGAAGTTCAACGACTCCGGCACAACTTACCCTCTTTCTAGCCTCCTGTGCAGACTCCGTGAGCGAGTGGCCGTTTTGATAACCCCCCTGTTCCACTAGGACGGCGCTCTCGCTACGACTTGAATTGAATTTGCGTAGCCATTCATTTCATAATTTGAATATTATGTAAAGTGTAAAAGTATATGACTGAAAAAACAACAAAACACACAAAGCGTAAAACGATTCGTTTCTTAATCTATGAAATTCGTTGAGCGCTCTGTAAAAATCTTAGATCGCAGAGACAGCGCCGTCCTAGTGGAACAGGGGGGTAATGTGTTTTGATGTTCTTTTGCCGGCCAGAGAAGGTTTCAGACCCGATAGAAGGTTCGCCCCGAGAGAAGGTTCATTTCAAAAGAACTTCAAAACGCATTATCAAAACTGCCACCCGCTCACGGAGTCGCACAGGAGGCTACCTTCTTTCCATTAGAGGCCGGCGAGCACTGAGCGACCAAAAATGTGACAGATGGGTCAATGATATCGCTCATAAATAACGGTTTTAATAAAAAGTTTTAGGTGTTATGTTGTCTTTTAAACCACAGTTTAACATCGTACATCATATTCCAATTATAAAATCAAGGGTCACACAAATCCAAGTTTGTTCAGCGATCGCCGTCGACTGGAAAAGGGGGGGATTACCAGTAACTTTTTAACAAACGTTCACTCACGATTTTGTGGAATATGAGCGGGGAACTTGGCTATCGACTTTTGTAGTAAACAGATCTTTCGTACAGTTCCGTGTTTGACCTGTGTGGTACTTGCAAGTTTGTGTTTTACCCTGGCCAAACCACTAGGAATTACCCAACCCACTGATCATGATCCTTATTGAGTCGTCCTTTTTCTATGAGAGCATTATTGTCGCCGGGCGCCAACTGCCTATGGACAGGTCTGTGACAAAATTTGGACACTCCTGTTCCTTATATTAGATGGACATACGAACCGACCTGGATGAAGATGCAGCTACAAGTGACCACCTCTACATGAGGACCACTTGGCCAATGTGACCATTTCTTTGTGGTCCCTTAGATAATTTTCCCATTGACATAAGCATTAAGAATCCTGTCTACAGTGACCACCTGTCCACATAGACCAGATATTATCGGTCCCCCGAGTGGCCTTCTTGGGCAGTTTTGACTGTACATGTGTTGAGACAGAAAGAAAATCTAACGAGGACATTTCTCAGGGACGCGTCCGCGGGCCGTAGGAGGTTCCTTTGCGCACCAAGTGTGCCTGCGGAGACCGCGGCCACGGGGATGGCGACTTATCTATATCATTGACTCGTGGCTGATTTGTGTGTTCTAGGTTTTAAGTGGCGCTGATCTGGCGAAGTGTGCTCGATTAAGTCAGAAGGACAACAAACACTTGACTTGACTTCATAACTCAATGGATGACGGCCGCTCTTCCGTTTGTTTCTCTTGCCAAGGTGTCCCATGTGGTCCTCTCGTGGCCTGTGTATTCAACTGTCCTGGGAACGTGACGCGGGGGGAACACGATGGTGATTGCGTTTTCTTTTTCGGAATACACCTTCATACAAGTGTACCCATTCTCTTCAGTATGAGAAGGTATGACGGAATACGGAAACCTATGCTGCCAAAGGAAACAATTAGCGACTGCGATTTTTTTGGTGAGATGGGGGTTGAATGACACACCGCAAATTATGCCGAAACTACTGAACTGTGCTTTCAATTAAAAAGAGTCTTAGGCATCCTTCCACCACTGTGAAGATTAATGTGCGAAAACCTCAAGTGATCTAATTCATGGACGGCTGAGGCAAGGGTCGCAAAACGTGACGTGCTTTCTGCTCGACTTTCTGCGCCTGTCATTTCTTGAGCAGGACCTCCAAGCCAGCGAAGGTCGCTCCCAACTTAACCGCGGCTCCGGCTTTTCCGTTCCCCCCTTCTACAGGAATGTAACCACTGGCTACATTACAGCTGAGCGTGCAAAAACATTAGTTCACATCTTGCCCGGTCCTTTGCAGAGCGATACAGGGAGGAGATGGGGTTTCTAAACATGTGCAATTTTTTTTTTTCGGAATGACGCAGGAAACAAGGTTGTGGCATCAAACAGTCTATACAATATGATTGACGTTTCATAAGTACTCAGGAACAAGAGCGCCGTACAGAATTAACGAAGTGTATGCATTCCTTGAAACAGTATATTCAAACTATATCTAGATGTGGAACGTTGAATGATGAAAGCACAGAAGATCTAGACTTTCTATGCATTATTGATTATGTATTAGAAAGGTAAACGCACATCTTATGAAGCACAATGTTTTACTAGAAAATTCATTTGGAAGAGTTCAAGTCGTGAGTAGAGGCAAACATTCATGAATGCGTCAGATTGAAAATAACTTACGTTAAGGTTTCTCCATAGGTTTTCTTTACAGATATATACAATAGTCAGGCAGATCCGTTTATTTTCTATCAAAAACTGGCCACGACCCTTTCTTTTTGGTTTGATGAACGTCACATCCGGTTTCCAACCTACTAGAATGCTCCGGGTCCTTCATCCTAAGAGAAGACGTTTACTTTCATACTCCTTCAAGACTAGAAATAATCAAATCAGTTGTCAATGATGTAACTTAGGAAGGCGAGTCCGTAGTCCAGAAGAAACACACGTGTTAGTTAATATGTACAAAGGAACCAGACGGTCTTTGCTAGTGGGATTGCGCTGCATGGATGGGCCTCTACTCGTCTTCGGAAGAATTCAGACACTCTCTGACGTCCAGGCCTCCGGAGCACTCCTCGGGCTCCCTGCCCTCCGCTAGCGCCGCCGCGTTCTCCATGGCGCCGATGTACAGCCGTGATCTCATCGGCCATTTCTGCAGTAGAACAAGAAACAACAAGAAATCAGAGATCGCAGACTTTACCCCCTTACTCACAGTGCTTTGCGATCCCTAAAAAATAACAGCATTGATGATGTATGCGTATATGCCAATGCTGCATTTTGGAGTGAGCTTTTTTTTTTACATAAGGCCACAGCAAGTAAATTTTATGGATGGCATCCTCCGCAGATTCCAAATCTAATGCGATAGGGCGAAAAAAAAACAAGGCAGGCCAAAAAAACAAGATTTCTAAATTTCAAATTTTGAGGTCATAAACCTTGTCTAACAAGAATTGAGGCAACAAAACATGATATCACCACCAACGGGTCTTTTATTCCTGTATTCAACAGTATTACCTGCCCATGTAGATGTGTATACATCTGAAAACTAGAAAAATTGTAGAAAAAAGCTTGTCGTACCATCATGGGCTGCTACTACTGGGTATTCATATGCGATGGAACACCTTAGACTGTCAGCACTTGTCATCAAACGCGAGCAATCGTGCCTCAAGTTTGCTTCATCCATGATGGTCTCTGAACCGACAGGCATTTACAACATTTTCGGCATGTTGACCACCGTCAGAAGGCAAAAAAAATCTTTTTTTTTTTTTCAAAATCAGGCAAAAATCAATGCGCGCGCGGATGTCATCCATAAAAATTACTTGCTGTGGCCTAATGCTGGCATTAGTTTATGTTTATATGCCCTTGTTTGTGGATTATGAGATAGTTGAATTTGAATATGTTATCAAAGGCTTTTCATGAATTTTGGGTCATAGGATTCGGAAAATGTTACCAAAGTCTAGATTCTTAACAGGTTCCTTTCAAACTGCAAATGCTTGCTTCTTTAGATACAGCATCAGTCAAAAGGTTGGCAATGAACTTCCTTATGCCTTGAAGTCATTAGTCATTAGTCATTAGGTTTTGGCTCATTTTGGCAGCTTCGTCTTCGAGTGCCGTTTCCAGCTGTACCTGATTTTCGTTTTTATCACGTTTTATTTTGTTCGTTTGACATTTCATCGAGTGTATACTCAGATTAATTGTGACCATTCATTAATAACATTAATAACTGTGATATTGTTGACCCTATAGGGCTATACTCTAGTACATTATTTTACAGTGCATAAACGTACGTATGCCATTCCCTCTGACATTACGGAAATACCCAACTACCTGCACATGTTTGTAATGTTGACATTCGATCCGTTTGTTTTGTACCACTTGATCTCGAAAACACCGATTTCCGTAGCAGTTCGTAGTAACTGTCACTTGTACCCCTGTTTTTGCCACAGTCGTGGTGTTACATATACAAATTCCAATAACTATGACTGGATGAGAATAAACTACGGATTATGGTGAAATTAAGGCCGGATCAAAGTATTGTTTGTACTTGTCGTGATCAGGTTTTGCAGTTGTTATTTCACAATTTGGGCAATAAAGTTGTCTCGTTCCGGTCCACCAGTCTTTGTTTTAGCATCTTCAACATACCTCACTCAAAAAGACTAAACTATATTGATACAAGTTCACCACAAATGACCACGGTGCATTAAAAATAGCCCTAAATAACCCCCACCCTTTTTCTTAGTTCACCATTTAAGGGTCAACAATCTACAATTTTCAAATCGCCAGGGCCTGAACATTGAAACATAGGTCATATAGCATACGTCAATGTCAGAAAAAAACACAAAATGAATACAATATAGTATCAGCAATTTTTTAACAAATGCGTGTGTTCATGGCATATTTTTGTCCAAGGCCTTCCTGGACGTTGTGATTGCGAACTTCTCATTTATCCCTTTGATGGGCAACAGGTGTATAAACCTTGGCAGATTAAATTCGTTAAATATGTTTTTATTCCTAACGCCTGTCAGTAGAATCAAACAATCGGCTCTCAATTAATGCAGCACAGTAGCTGCAGTGCTTATTCGGTTTTCGGATTTCTAAGACAAGTCAATGTTCCTCAACACAACCATACCTCTTGAACTTAATCCTTGTCTAACTCTCTCGTCAGAGGCAAAATGTCTAGAAATCGTCAGTAAAAGTATAGCATATTTATTTCAATGATTGGTCTTCAGAGGCCGCTTCACAACCATGTATCCTTCAACTTGGCCGTGTCTCTAATAAGGCCCCTGTCCCAGTAGCCGCATGACAGCTCCAATCAGAAGACATTCTTACTCTTAGGACAGACGTACGTAATTCAGATGTAATGGAAAAGGTCGTAGATCCGTCGGCTGGCCTGAATCATCATAACGACAAAAATATCGTACGTCTGTGACTGGATTGAAGTCGGGTACAATAGGACTTCTGTATACAGCTTGTCTTGACCATTGTGACTCTGTACATGAACAGACTTGAGTATTTCTAAGCTGTCTAAAGAGCCAACATCGGCGGAGTCACGTACATGTCCTTTGTGTGGTTACTACCAGTTCTCTCGGTGCGACCGGTTAATGTTTACAAGGTTACCCTCACAACAGGAAGGGGAAGGATGACAAATCACACCGGACAATAAGGACGCCAAATATAGCATATGTCAGTAAATGTTTGCAAGTGGTGTGTGCCGAACTTGTAGTACAACTCATCTCGACCGTTTAAAGTAAAGAAGTCGAAAGCAATCGAATATTTCAGAAGATGAATACACGAATGAGGTGTGATCGAACGCTTAGTACATTGTATATACTCGCCGTCACAATCTCCGAAGATGATTGCCACACTCATTCAAACTGACGCATTCATTCAGGGACAAGTCAAAACATCTAATTAATCCACCCTAAAACGGCAGACGTGTAATATGTTAGTGTAGCTGTAGTAGAATGACATGTAAAGACCCTTGAACAGAGACTTTCCCAAGGCCCCGGTGCCTCTGAGAGGTCATAATTTTTTTACGGCAAATGTCACAAGCTCTGCATGATATGGAGAGGGGGGCATGCCTCATGTACACACTGTTGACATTCACCAGTCTCCGGGAAACATAGATATAGAAAAACAAGGTCATCAATAATTTTATACCATAGCAAACTACTAGTAGTACGTTCTT
The DNA here is from genome assembly GCA_013266295.2 of Branchiostoma floridae x Branchiostoma japonicum. NCBI lineage: Eukaryota > Metazoa > Chordata > Leptocardii > Amphioxiformes > Branchiostomatidae > Branchiostoma > Branchiostoma floridae x Branchiostoma japonicum. The sequence continues at coordinate 24,091,544 of CM023823.1, forward strand.
CTGTAGCTGAAGGAAATAGTTGTGAACACCGGTGGCTCCGGATTCAGATTCATGGCAGTTTTCATGTGCAAAATCCGACATTGTAGTAATAAAATATATCTATGCTCAGTGTAGTTAGCAGTGATTTTGTACCCCACCCGTCCTCAGCTAGCCCCTCCCGAAAAGCCTGTATTATTGCTCCCCGTCCGCTGACAATAACTATGGAGGTAACGTTAATAACACTAACAGTCCAGAAAAGGTTAAAGGAATCGCTAGATGTAAAAACATCAACTTTTCAAGTAACAACATTACTTCATATACTTTGTGGATTCCACATTTAGGCCATTATTTGCATGTAAGAAATGTACCAATGGAGTTCAGTCACAGATATTGTACACTATTCACACTAGAAAGCTTAAGATACAAAGACAAAGTGCTCTGCCGTAGTGGGCGAGGGAAATAAAAACAACCTTTTAATTCGGCTGTTGTTATCGTAACGCTTTCCCAATGAAGTGCATCCGTGCAATCCTGTACTGTTCCGCAAAATTCCAACACAGATTATAAGCTTAGGATCATAAGTGTTTCCGAAGTGCCCAAAACAACGTTGGTTATACAGCGTGCGAAATACTAGGTTGCCCAGTTGCACTGTGCAACCATATTTTGCTTGGTGCAACCTATTTTTACACCCAGGTAGCCCAGTGCACTACCTAAATTTTGTGGTAAGGATGCCCCTTTCTTCCATTGGGAACTGTTTATTGAGCAGTTCCCATGGAAGAGCTCATCACTTCAGGTCAGGGGAAACAACAAAGTTAGTCATGTAGAAGAGTTTAAATTTGGGGCAACCTGGAATTTTGATGGGCAACCTAGCTTTCATCCTAGGTTGCCACTGGGCAACCTGGCTCAAAAAAGTATTTCGTACACTGTTATATATGGCCGGAGTGCTGTATATGACACAGCATCTGATTGTTGTTACGCACAGCTTCCTTTCATTTGTGAATAGCCCTAGCTAGACATATGTTTAAACTATTTTTGGCAATTTATACAAAACAAAATCAGACCACCCACTTAAAATAGGTATGTAGATGAGGATGAAAAAATCAGTTAGTACCTGATACTGTGTGGCCATATCACCCCATATCAGGATACGGTTTTGGAAGAGATCCGACGTTTGTATTGTGAATTACAAATTTTAACATGTTGTTAGGAATTCCTAAACGACTAAAGTATCGTATCAACGTGAATTGTAAGTAGTCTTCTTTGACATGAAGTTAACTTTTAAAGACTGGCTTACGATCAGTTTCATCAGAGAGATATCAGAGATATATAGGGTTTATTCTTATCATCTTCCGACTGAAATCTGTTTTACAACACATTAGATATTAGGGATGGAGAGGGTAGTAGTTCACGATGGAAACTGGTATTTTAGTGGTTTATTTCTTGTCACTTATATCATTATTAGCGTGGTTATTGGTGGGGGTGTCTTGTATGAAAGATGGCGAAAATAGAAACTGTAAACGTAGTTCAGGCATTACTCGTGTACTATCTTTATATCATAGACTTGAAAGCTCGTGTCCTGTCTTGTCTCGTCTCGTCTCGTCTAGCCTAGTCTCCTGTTGTGGTGTACTAAGTACTAGCTACAGGTTACCAGGTTTAGAACGACCGTGAGTCACTAGTGAGGATCACGAGGTGGTGGTCGTGGGAACTGAACTAGACGGGTAACTCCCTATAAAATGTGGCAGGTTTATAGCGTTTAGCTTCAGCTTGAATCTTAAATAGTGACTTTAGTTAACGCATGTTCTAAATCGGATTAGAATGGGTGTGTACAAAATAGCCGATTCGGCTTGAGGTGCATAAAAATATACATGTTACCCGTGTGTGTGGGGGGGGGGGGGCGGTGCGTCCCCAGGTCGCCACCACAATGCACTACCAACGACGCAGATTCAAACGAAATTCAACGTCAACCATTTCCAACCGACCTGGCCCTGCTGCTAGGCTCAGGACTGTAATAAGTTTATGTTTATGAGAATTTGAGAAAACTATTAGACCAACATACACTTTTCGTCCTCTTTTCGAATTGTTACGTCAGAAAAAACCCCAACTACCGGAGCAACTGGCAATGCTTCCTATGCAAAATGATAGAATAATGGTTAACAGGCAACATTTCCTTTTGCTTTAGACCACTTGATCGCAGTCAATTCTCTAGAAACGGATAGTATTTCGAAACCGTACTAAGTATCATCTTTGCTTAGTCCCTGGTTCCTGGGTACTTACATATATCCATAATCATTTTTCTCTATATTAAAGGTTCAACAATTGTCTGTAGCCCTACACCATGTTCGGAGAAGTCCTAGGACGAATTGGGTTTTTTTTTACAAAACGTTTCATCGATACTTCTCACACCAGCATATTGATTGGCTGTTTTGTGGTCTTGTGTCTTCTCAAAGTGAGAAACAGATTGTCACGACATACAGGACGTCTCAAAGAAGGTACTAGTGAGCCGTTATGTCTATAGATAGAAGAAAATGTCTAGAACTAATGTAGCATTATTTGATGGGAAGACATTTATAGGTCAAAAATTGACGGTCCACAGACATAAGCCACTCCACTCCAGTAAAGAGCATGAACATCTATCTTACTTTAAATGTTACTTAGTAAGTTACGTTGCCGTGATTAGTTCATTAAAAAAAACAACTATTCAAGCCTTAGTAGAGTTACACTTTCTGAAGTTGTGTTAAGAAGTAAACAGGCTTCACGTCCACTGATCTCGGCTAGCAACATTCTTGCAACTACTGAGCAAAACCCACAAAATCCTAGTCTTACTTGAATGTACAAAAGTGCCCAAATCAGGAAATGCCTTAGAGACTTGGCAAACAGATTAAGAGTGGATATCATTAACCCACTTTATCCAAGCGAGAGGGCAATCAGATACAACCACTTTACCTGCTGTTTTTGTTTATCAAAGAACAACAGTCAACAGGCAATGATATCAATTTAACCACTAGTGCCCCACCCTCTTCCCCATTATTATACCCCTCCATCGTTCCAAACTACAGAAGTTCCAATTGATAAGACGTCTCCTAAGATCATTAACGGGTATTCTAAGACGCTGATAGAAGTGAGTTTTTTTTATTTTTAATGTGCCCAAATAGTCGAAGGAATTACGTACCAAAATGAAGGTGTTTGGTAAAAGAACCGGCTCGGAACAATTTCAGTTGATCTCCAAACAGTTTATGTTTTGAGTGAAGATAAACTCATTAGTAGTAGCGGAAAGGCACCCCTGTGCTGCCGTTATGATGCACTTTCCTTGATTTTCCTCTGCTTGCTTTGGAGACTACTGTACAGTGAAAAACTGGGAATATCTTCTTTTCGTACATGTATCTACCGTCTATACCCTACCCCATGACATGCAACTTTTTTGGTGAGTTAGCTTATCGTGTTCAAGTCATTTACGATTTAGTACTTGAAACTCTCCAAATCACTTTGTCAGATGTTTGAAGAAATGTCTCAACATCGAACAACGTGAAGCGTTTCATGGTAGAAAACTGTTTGTTGAGCAATCGGTGGTCCTATAAAAAGTTTAGCACTTCACCGACACAGGCAACCCTATTAGTGTTGACGGAGTTTATCGGGTAGTCGTGCCTACCTTGACGGGGTGTAGGTAGCCTGTGGCCTGCAGGCGATGCTGCTTCGCCCGGGACTCCGGAGTATCCTCACCACTGTCTAGGGTTCTCATGAGATGTGCAATGTAGGTTGTGGCAAGTACAAGGACGTCTAGTTTGGACAGCTTCGTGTCCGGTGGGACCGAAGGAAGCGTCTTTTGCAGCTCGAGAAACGCAGAACGTAGCGTCTTGACCCGCGAGCGCTCTCGGGCAGCGTTGGAACCCGTCGGTCGCTGTCGTTCCCTCCGGCGAGACTGCCTCGAACCTGAACGCTTTCTCCCGCCAGGAGATGTCTTCGAATCGGGCGACGAGGCCTCGCTGCTACTACAGTCGAAGTCCTGGTTGGTGTCGGACATGATGTCGTCCTGCCCGACACTCCACCTCGCCTGGATGCTTCTAACACACGAAATCTCGAGCTGATTAGTTTATGTAAACTTCAGCGTAACTTGAGGTCGGCGCGAGTACTGTCCCGTCTAGTGGGGTTCCGTCACAAAACTTGCTAGAAGAGCTCTGATTTTTCCCAGCGAGGAAGCACGTTTCGCGGACCAAAAGATCCACAGCCCCGGACAGCTCGTCAGTCAGACGCGGGTTGGACGAAGAAGCACGGGGAAAGTAAAGTTATTGTAGGAGGAGAAGCTGGACAGGTTGCTGCGCCCCCTGTGTGCTCGAGTGGCGCCGCCCCACGTCGCGGGTGACGGGTGGGGAACGACAAGTCAGATAGGGCGCTGACAGTTACATCTCAGCGGACCGATACATCATAGCGGGGCCAGCCTAATACATATCATATACAGGGACATGGATGGAACTTTTTTGAAATAGTGAACGCGTATCTATGATGTACTACGTCAAGCATGAAAAACAATCAAACACGCCATATACATAATATTATTGAAGAAGTTCAAGACAATTTCGGCAGAGATGTTTAGAGCAACGCCAGTTGACTAATAAAAAAAAAGAAGCTGCAGTGACTTTTATCTTGTCCACATACTATGCATGATATGTTTCTGTCAAAAGCGTTTTGTCTCAAGGATATCATGAATGCTTAACGTCTTATCAGATAGATCCCCATATCTGTTCAATCAGCAACGCCGATAACGTCGTTATGCGTTTAGCTTGTGCGCATCTCAATCGGATTGCCGTTATCATTGAATGGAACACATGTACATACATAGGAACGATTTGTCTATTCGTCAATTATGTTTTGGTCGTGATATCGAAAAACACAAATGCATGTCGAAAGAACCGTGAGCGGTGTGTGTGTAACCGAGTTCAGTACAGGCAGGCTTTTCACACCGATGACGTTTTATTTTCGCTCGTAGTTTGGCTGAAAAGGTTTCTACAAGCCCAAACAATCCACTCTTTCTGATGTTCATTGCAGATTAATATCCTCAGTCGGGATTAGTGCTGTGTACCCGTTCGCTGGACTCAGTTCCGGACTAAGGTAAAAACGTTTAGGTTCAAGTCCAAAAAAAACTGAATTGCGGGAACCAGTTCCGGACTTGGTTGGAAAAAAAACCCATGTCACATACCCCTTTTCGTTCCGAACCGCATAAAACCTTCGATGGATCGCAAAATCTGTGCTGCAAAATGAAGAAAACACTGTCATTGGGCATTGTCAAGTGTCGGCCTCCATGTTATGTGACTACAGTTTCGCCCAGACAACATTGCAAGGTTGCCAACATGCAATTTTGTATATACCGTGGGTTTAGGTCAGGACTTACAAGTCCGGAACTGAACCTAAACCTCTGGACTTGAATCCGGACCTGAACCTAAATGTGGGTTTAGGTACACAGCACTAGTCGGGATGGGTGACCGCCACTCCTTTTCTTCCTTCATACTGTAAATCCATTTAATAATGCGGTTGGAAATTATAGCGGTCGGCAAAAAATGGACAAGCTCACGTCACTTAATTATAGCGGTGTGAACATGGCTCAGTGATGTGTGAAAAAATACAAGAAAACGCTGTTTTTTTTAAAGAAAATAAGAAAATGTCGGCAGTTAACAGACCAAGGCCAATTATAAACCAGAAAAAAAAAGGCACTTCGATGGTGTTTGGAACTAAATAAACACTAAAATTAATGAATACTGAACCGGCGCGGTGCGCGGTGACTTCAAAAAGATCGTAACACACGCTTGCATGCGTTGCGCCTCGCCCCGCGCCTCGCCCGTCCGCCATCAAGCCGCTGCACGCCAACTTGCTGCTGTGCGCCGCGGACGAGCGTACAGCCAAGCCCGGCGCCATCGCCCTAGGATGGGAGCGTACTGGAATCCAGGACGCCATGGAGAAAGTTCTACAGACACTGTAGCCTTCAACAGTAATGTTTAATCGTATTTTTTTGTCGTAAAATGTCGTAAAATGTGACTCGCAAGTTTCCAAAAATTGTGACGCCATTGTTCCTCTGATTCTTTTACTACGCTTGGTTCCCGAATTTTCGTTTCGCCTTATAGTCGAAGCACAGTACTAACGCTTTACATTTTGTAGTACACATGACGCTAAACTTTCGACTGTACTTCTACCTTGGAATTTAGCAGATTAATGCCGCATTTCTCGTAGAAGAGCTCCTTGATCATAGTTTGTAAAGTTCCGCCCGGCCGCCATTTTGTTTTGTTGTTGTCTGCACGCTTGGGCGACGCTGAATTATTTTGTAAGTCTCATTGTATTCAAAATTAACTTCTAGTAGCACAAGATGAACACCGTGTCGTGTCTGTAGATTTACGGAGAAATTTCTAAGTCATAATGTAAGCTGATAGTTATAATACCCTAGTGTAAATAAGCTGTGAAATTTCAAAGCGAAACTACGGCATGTTTGTGCATGCTTCTTACTGTGGTATGCTTACGCACTGCATTTGTAAAAAAAAAAGAAATTCTTTCTGTATAATAAATATTTTATTTCTGGAAGAACATCAGTGTCTTGCTTATTCCTGTGTGAATCACTAGTACGCTGTGTGCATGTTGTAGTCAAGGAATGAAGCGTGATTGCGATCGTACCGTAACGAGTGTACTACAACATTTAGTGCCGGGGCAAGAGGGAGGGGGGCGAAACTTCGGTGAAGAAAATAGTTGCGGTGATGAAATTATAGCGGTGGAATGGTGACCGCTAAAACCGCTATAATTAAGTGACCGTTAACAAATCAAGAATTACAGTAATCTCATCCCCTCACCTTCTAATAACACTCTCTTGTGCTGAGCAGTTAAAATTTCCCTATCCAAATATATACAATGCTTCTACCTTATTGATATGTGCCTTCCTTTCATCATGTAATGGTTGCTCCCTTACATGATATGTAGGAAACAGGATATCTGGTGATTGTGCCCGGTAGGTACATTCCAGCTTAATTGGGCCGGGCGTGCAACGTGCCACGGTACAGAGCAACTGCCGAGGCCAATATTGGGTCTTATAACTTTATCATGACATATCCTAGGAGAATGTACCACGAGAAAATTGATTACGATTACAAACATAACCTTGCCCTTATCTTCTGATCACTGTGTCAGCAGTCACCAGTTGTTGGTACATACTTGTCTTGAAGGTTCATGTGGACACAGTAAGGAAAAAAAGTATATGTAATGTCAAGCTGTGCTTGAGCAAGGCTATTTCAAGACAAACGAAAGAGCGATTAAAAAGCACTCTAAGCTGGCAGAACATGTCGTTGAAATGAAATATTTTTTGTCATCACCTTAGCTGAAAAGAAATGTATTCTTAGATATGTTCCGAGATAACTAAATAAGTAAGTATGTCCGTCTTTTAAAAAACATTACGCCTTCTGTACGCATGCGTTTGTCGACCTTGGTTATACACCTCGCAGTCATCGATTAATCATCGTAAAGGTCTTTAAAAAGTAGATTTTGTAAAACATTAATAAGTAAGCTTTCAAGTCACTTGCGGAGGGGGAAGGATGGGTGAGAAATCTATAAGAAACTGGCCTTGCGTTGTATGTTTTTTTTATTGGTCCGAGATTGTTGACCACGGTGAGAGTGGTCTACAAGTGTTGATAGTGTGTGGTCGGTGCACAAGAAGTGGCCTCTTTGCAGAGCGTGGGACCCAACACGTGTAGAGCGCGACGTATCCATGACGGATAATCTGGCGCTAGGTTGTGATGGCAAGGATTTACAGGTACAGAGACTAACACAGAGAAGATCCGGTAAAGACTTGGGTTACACGTTACGTCTGCAGTGGTTGCGCTCCATTACTATGCCACAATGCCAACTTTTCAGTCGAAGAGAAGTCACTGGTTTGAATCCGCGCGTGGCGGAGGCCTCCTTTCTGCTGCGACGGCGCGCTGCGGCCGGGCTCTATAGAGTCTCGCTGTTTGTTGTTCTTCGTGCCGAGCCGCTCAATTTGGGCCAAGAGGCGGACGTGAGGTCCCGACGGGAGGAGAGATCGGAGAGAGACAGCTGAACTCATCGGGGAGCCGGCCGTATGAGTGGAGGGGAGGGCAAATGAGACCTCACCTTAATCGAAGGAGACCCGGGGTCAGGGAAACACTAAGAGTGAGGGGCAGATCGTCAGGGGGAGGGAGCGTCATGTAGATTCTACCTGCCGGGCTAGACAATCCGACGTGCTTTGTTGTCTAGGACGGATCACTTTAGACTGTTATAGGCAAACACAATAGTTAGATTGCCAAACAGAATACTGTGTCATACGGCGTCTACTTTCAGCACAAGTATGGGAAGGGAGATGGATCTATCTCCACGCAAACCATCGCACTTGACTGACTCAGGTTTTCTCTGCACACCAGAACCATGACCAACTGGAATCTCAGCACATCATTATTTTTGTTACAGATTCAGCGGTCAGGGCAAATTGGTTTGTAAAGGTGTGCAGGTTGTATCGGCTGTCCGACCCCGGAGTTGTACATATGGTGTACTTAGTATAAGGTATTAGCAGATCGCACAGTGATATTCTTATTCTAAAGGTGATACAAAACAGAGGATGCTTTAAAGATTGACGACTCATTCATAGCCGTTGACATCACGGCTGAGAATGACACTGGGGGAAAGTATTTGTTGTAGTTTCGTGCAAGAGCGGACCCGAAAGCCCATTGACCGCATTGTTCTTACTTTACGCCTACATGTAGAAGTTTAGAATGTCTCGACATCTCACACAAAGGTCTTTTACGGTAGCCTTGTGTACAGCGAACACATTGATAACAACGACCACTGCTCGTGAATCATCGCGTACAGAAGCCCTAGCCTCTGTCTGTACCTGTCGCTTCTTGTTTGCTCCCCGGCTCATTGCCACTGAGTAATGCGATCTCCCATCAATGAGAACGGTGGGCATAGTCAACAGTGTTATATCAACCACTAAGCTTTGTGCAAATACTTGGGTAATGTCGCGATATGGAGCAGGTATATCCAAGATTAATGTTGCCTTTGTAATTGGTCTGTCCAAGTGAGCAAGTGTCACGCAGGGACCAGTTTGGCCTCTAACCCCTGTCAATCATGTCCATGGTAAGCAGACGCCATTTTGGACGCGGGTACGACGAAGGAAGGAAATTGAGTCGGGCAGGGACTGATATGATTTGGGGGGAGTGTGTGCCGGGCAAAGTGTTGGCGTGGGCGGGGTGGCAGGCTAAATGATAATTCCGATAAATCTCACGGTCGGCTAGCCAGACTTAATTGTTTTTTGGTCTAAATGAAATAGCAAAGTCAGCGGTCACACTGCTACCTGTAATGCATCAAGGATGATGATTGCTGGTACAAAGCATCGAATTTACTGCAGTCTTCTTCGGACTTACAGACACGTGGCGTCAGCAATTGGTCAAAAGTGCCAGTAATTTTACACCACTCGCCCAGTGATTGCTGTTGCGTTCTGATGTAGATAATGCCCTTGGTTCCTCTCACAAACTAGTCCTGTTCACTGTCTAGTACTTCGGCTTTGTCCAGTGAAATAGTGTGGCCCGGTCATTCGACATTTATGTGTCGTGAAACATCCGATAACATGAACAGACCAATACCGCCCCCTATCTGACATTACCTATTCTACAAGCTGCCTGCAATTCTCATCATGGGCCATCATGATATCGCACGGCGTCATCATATTGGAAACGATCACTTGGTTTGACCTGCTGACCGTGAGTTAGACCCCGTTCATACGGATGCGCTGAAAGCGCTTTCGATGTGGTTTGGCCGGATTCTGGATTCATGTGGCTCCATCTGAACGCTCCGAATCGCATTGAAAGCGCCAACAATGTTCATCTCTGCCTACGTTCCATATGTCTTCATTATGGCATCTCCTCGTTGGTTATGCAAATTTGAGTTAATTTGCATAACTTACATAAAAGCCAAGCCAAGCCAATAGAAGACATAAAAGCACTCAGCCCCATCTATTTTGCATCCATATATGATGAAGGAATTAGTGCATGGTACAAAATTAAAGGGAAAGTAAATATCGATATCCCCCTCCCTGTCTTAATGTCGACAAGAAAACAACGATCCTCGGGGTGTTATCATGACAACTACATAAGGATGGGTTATGACTGATCAAAATCACAGCCGTAATAGTTAGTTACTCCATAAAACAACATGTTTTACATCAAGTAAGCAATCAACGACTCATGTGCTTTAAATTTATTTCATAAAATTGAATACTGATCAAAACGTGTGTTTGAGTCCATAGGGAAAAACTTTTCCCGACGTCCACAATTATCATAGTTCAAAATAGCAAAGTCAAGCAATAGTACACTGGTGATGTTATTTGTGTACTTCTTTATGATACGCGGTATGTAACGTACCTTATAGGAGATCATGGTCAGGAAAAATCACTATCACGACTTAACGACTTGTGATGCTGCACAATAAAACGTGGTGCATAAAAAAAAAGAAACATTTCAAAACTGTGGGTGACCATGGTGCATAACACACACTGTGTAAGATCAACAAAAGCCTTTAAATTGGTAAACTTATAATCGATAAAATCGATAATCAATGACATTCAAGAGATCAATCATTCTTGCCACGTGTTACTTTCATCTTACTGCCCGGGTCGGATAAGGCCTAAGGTTCCTCAGGGAACGACGCTGGCGGAGTCTCGGGATCCCCTCCACCAATAGTTGTTCCTATCAGGAATAAGGACAGTAGATTTTTTTTATTTTATTGAAACATACATTGACAAGACGTGGTGGCGACACACTCAAGTTACACTTATATTCATGTCGCCACCAGACAATACACAATACAAGCAAGCAAAGCATGATAAAAAAAACACCAATAATAATCAATGAACAGGTGAAACAAACATATAAACACTGACAGGATTGATCAAGATGTTACAAAAAACGATTTGATACCAACAAAAATGTCTGTACATACAATAATATTTGAGCATTGTACATTGTAGATAGACAAGGGGAACCTCTTAAAAGTAAATGTACCAGAATATCATCGGTAGATGTTAGTGGTTAGCTAGCTGACAATCGTCCGAAAAATGATAACTTGCAGGTTCATTACCTGGTCGCTCAATGGCGTGACTGTCAAGACTGCAAACATGTCAATAGTATTTGTGATAGATGACAGATATGTAACCTATACACTTTGATTATCAAGAAAATATCTCTCTGTCGTGTCAAATATTGTCGCGTGAAAGAGGGCAAATCGTTGAAAAATGAGTAAACAGAACACTAAGACACTGTGATATTCAATTTGAGGTATGAAAATTAACGATGAATCGTGATGGGGTGTGTTTATCTTTGCCCTTTGTCCTTTGACTATTAGGCACTTCGGCCGAAGTGCACCGAGGGAAGGGAAGTCGACGTCGGTTGCTACTGCATGGCATATTCCCAAAGGAAAATAGTTCACATATGATATGTTTGAATTTACCTACCAACGGTAAGGTTCCACCCGTCTGCCTTGTATGTGCCCGTCAGAGAGGAAACTGGCCCAAACTCTGCACTGATGTATTCCAGCAGATCGACGGTCTTGCAGCCACCGTCATCTGTCCCATACGCACACGCAGGAGCGCCCCCTGTCCGGCCTGACTTGCGCTGCACATCGTTCACAGAACCGCTCAGCACAGTTACGTCACTTTGGTCCTCGTAATACGCCATCTGCGGGCACAATTATTTATTCACTGGGCACTGGGTCGAGTATACTTAATAAACCAGTCATCCTCTATTGAGGTGAAGCATGATGCTAGTTTAAGTAGCTAGTAGTAGTGCAATGCACATTCACTACCGCGCATTTTCAGCAAAGCGACAGTTTACTTCTTTTAGTTATTGTATATTTACTCAAACGTGCCGCGTGTCTTCAAATATTTGAGGGAATAAAGTAAGTCACCATCAGTTTACCAGATCAAAGCCTGACTGGAAGAAGATTGATGATTTATTTCTGGATTTGCAAGGTATTTCATTCATCCATGAATCGAGATGAATCCATTGGGCAAGTTAACTAGTAAAAATCCAATCACTCTTTTCAATAACATTACTTAAGGCATGGTGTGGTGTGGTAGCCTGGTATCCAGTCTTGTTAGCTTTGGTCCGCTCCCAAGATCCGCTACCCTGTCAGGGTTGGCAGGGTAGCGGATCTTGGGGAGCGGACCAAAGCTAACACGACTGGATACCAGGCTAGTGGTGTGGTGTGGTATTGATCATTCTTCTTACCAAAATCACTCGGTACACTTCGATGTCCTCAGGTAGGTGGAGCACCCAGTTGACCGCCTCGTACGAGCTGAACACCAAGACCAGAGGTTTGGACAGTTCTCCTGCTCTGACGTACACGTCCATCTCAGCTGCCTCGGTAGGATCCTGTTGGAAATCCCTGGACATCGACAATGATTTACAGTAGTTACATATACAATGTATGTCAAATGCAATCGACACAAGATATCATCATCATCATCCCTTAGTCTGGTTGCCCGTTCAACACCATAGATACTCTGTCAACCTCCCTCTCTCTTTTCCTGGCATTCATGTACATTGTTTGTACGAGTATATACCAGCGACAACATATTAATGTTATGCCATGCAGACCACAGTAGTACAAGTCTTACTGTGAAATCAACATGCCAGAATGTCTTAAACAGTAAAGAATTGTGAGCATAGCGTGTTCTGGACACACCTTGTGTATCCGCCCCCCTCGTACACCGCCAGTACGTGCACTTCATACTCGTTGTTATCATCGGCGACACAGCTGAAGGTCTCTCTGTGGTCGGCAGCCTGAAGGACCTCCGCTAGGGCGACTGGAGATCCCCGTGTTATTGCACAGCTCCCAACAACCGCTTTGGGTGAGAAACTCAATATTTAGTAACCATTTATGACAGTAAGATGGATAGATGGAATAAGACGAAAGCAAGCCTTGATTCTACCCTAAAGAGTAAGAAATAGTTGGTGGTTGACATTTCTGTTAGAAGGCAATTTCTCCGTGAATAGTTTCATCAGGTTGCATTGGCAAATCCCCGGATAACAAAGTTCTTTGTACACAGCTAATATATTGTGTTAATCTTGGTGAGTTCACGGCCAAACGTAAACTCTTCTAGTTCCACATGGAACCATTATACATATACATTATAGTTTATTGCAAGTTCTTGCCCGAAGGCTAATTGCATGTTACAATCAATCAATCAATCAAACAATCATGGATAAAAGAACAGTGAAATAGAGTTTAAAAAAAACTACAAAGGTAATACAAAAGCGTTTAAACTACAAAGTAGGAGATAAATATCTAGAGCTATGTCTGAAGGGCTTGACTTCTCTTTTGTAAACCATGGAAGACGTAATGCCCCACCTTTTCTAAAATTTGTGGGTTTTGGGAAGTTAAAAGAAGAATAGTTTTGTCCTTGTCTGCAAACTTTGAGAAATTTGGATAATTTTAGTGGTTTGGATAGATAACTCATTCCGTGCGTTGTCGTAAAATGAACAGTTAGCGATAAAGTGTATTATCGATTTATATAAGAGGGGTTGTTTACTCACGTAAACATGTGTATCGCTGGTAATTTGGACTTGAGCACTCGCAGAACCCAGCAACACACCGGGCCCCTGTCACGTGAGACCCCGAGCAGTACCCAGTGCTTCCTATGCAGCTGATCCTTTCTGCCGTCGAAACGGAAACTTCAGTGGTGGCAGAGGCTGATGAAAGATGGACAATAAACTTTAAAATGATAGAAGAGGGGCGGATTAGGATATTACAATGACCGTCCTTTAATTATATAAATTCAATTCGGTATCATATAAGTTTTAATTCAGACCTTTTAGATTTAAAAAAAATCTAGCACATTTGATAGCCACCATACTGTTACAAAGAATGCATAGGCTGAAGTAGCACTTGTACAAAATACAGCTTTGTAGGTGCACGTGGGATTGATACTGTAAGTAATTATATAATAAGCAATACCTGTATTAGTAATACTGTCAGCCCCCCCCCCCCCGCATTACCGATGTCTTTATGAAGATGTGCTTCAATGATCAGTGTCATGAAAACCGGTTCACTCCCATTAAAGTTAGCATACAGTAACAGTGGCGTGAATTATACCAGAAGAAAAGGAAAGACAGAGCACCTTGTGTCGTCACACCAACAGACTCTTGGCAAGGGCAGTCGGCATCGACACAGCCAGGGCAGGTGATCATGTCTCCTGTCGGGTCGATCTGCCGTCCCCAGGCGACAACCACCACCCCGTCTCCTGGCTTGGCGTAATGAGGGGTCCCCGCCTGGCCCACGGTCACGGCGATCCTTTCTCCTGGAGTCACATGGATCTCAGCCCGGGAGTATCCTCCACCTCCTCCGGCCCGTCCGCCAGCCCCACTGCCTCCCCCTCCACCGTACTGACCTCCCCTATAGCCATCAGGGTCGTCACCTCCCGGCCCTGATTTACCTATGGTAGATAAGAAATAATATGCTTCAAAGGTTTATTCACCTCAAATATGAATACCAAGGACCATAAACCCCCCTGAATATTCAAAACACCTGTTTCTGGAATATAATAGAATCCCCCTTTCAGAGCAACATACTAGTATGCTATTCATGTTCTAAACTGAATATGAATAGCACAAGTCTTCAGCGAACCATGCTTTGGACAGGTTGTATATCTTTAAGGCAAAATTTTTTTTCAATCTTGTTTAGAGTATGGCGCTTCTGCTAGTTATGATTATCGAATAGGAGTACACACCCGATGGACTGTCGGCAAACTCCGTTCCACACTCGGAGGATCCCCCGCTGCTCCCCCCTCCCCCACAGAACGGGTGTGTGGAGGATCCCGGCACCAGTCCACCTCCTGACGTCTGTCCGGCAGCTCCTGCGCCTGCGCTACACACGCCTCCAACTCCACCCTGCCCTCCGTTCGCCACAGTGCCCTTTCCACCTTCCCCGCCACCTACACAGACAGACAGAAAATACCCGTGTCAAAATATATATAAGTTGAAGAACTGAGAGGACATGCGTAAATTTGCATAAGGCCACACCAAGTAATATTTATGGATGACGTCCCCTGGAGACACTAAATCTAATGCGAGAGCGCGAAAAAAAAACAAGAAGGGCCGAAAAAACAAGATGCCTAGATTTGAAATATTATAAGGGACGACAAATGTTAGGACACAAATGGAATGAGAGAACACAGTGTAACAACCAACAAGTCTTTTATTTGTCATGAAAATAGCAATAAATTTGTGGAACAGCAGTTGTCGTCCTGTTCTGTTTCTTTCCTTTCATCCCATCTTCCATTTATCTTGCGATTTGCAGCACTTTCGTGACTCTTTGGTCATAGTTACAGGAAGCGGAATTTCTTGTTTTCTTTTCTGGGAACAGGCCAAAATCAATGCGCGCGCGGACGTCATCCATAAATATTACTTAGTGTGGCCTAATATATATGATAATATTACCTACACGTCGCGGAATCATACTTTTAACAATCAGCAGTAGGTAAAGCAAAACAGAAGAATGATATTTTCACAAGTTTACCTGAAAAGATTCCGTAGAAGTTCAGTTCTTTGAGAAAAGGTTGCCAGCCCTCGTGGGTTCGAGTGACCACGAACCTCCAATACCGCGCTGTTGCCTGGAATCCGCCGAACTCCTGTCTCTGGTCCGTCCCTCCCTGCACGTCAATAATGGCCACGACATCCTCCCAGTTGTATGGACTACCAACCTGCGACTTTTGCAACCTGAAGGCTGCAGTGTCATGTGTGATGTCTCCGTAGTTGTTCACTGCGATGCGGGTCAGAGTTGTGGGCGCTGTGAGGTCCAGTACGATGTACCAGTTGCTGTAGTTCCATGTTTTACCTTGTGGGTTCCAGTAGGTACCTGTGTCCCCATCCAAGGCATTTGCAGCATCATATGTTACTCCGTTGAAGACGTGAGGTGGGCCGGTAGAGTCCACAACCCATGACGAATCCCGCGTCAGCCATACGCCTGGGCAAAACGAACGTTAACTACAAGTCAGTCACCTACTTCAGATCTTTATACTGGTAACGTTATATGACGTTAAGGATATTTGAGTAATGAATGAATGACGACCTTTACTGCACATTTTTGCCACACTGGGCTAAGTACAGGTCACAACAAAACATGATGAACAGATACAGCTAACAGATACAAAATAAAACTAACTAACATTAGATAAATTCAACTTCTCCTCGCTTTTCAGTTATAGTAGAGATAAAGGAACAGATTTTTTTTTCGATGGAAGGTTTGTCTAGTTGCATTAGGAATATGAAGTAATGTGACGTGTCTGTGTGCGCTTGGGGTGACGCTAGGAGTTTCAATCCCTACCATTTGTCGGCTTGGCTCCTTTCCCTCCCTCAGCTGTAAGATATCGTCCGAAAGAAGAATTGCCGCCGTTCCCGCAGTACGGATGGTTCCCCAGGATCCCGTCATAGTAGTCCTGCCCACCTCCTCCACCTCCGATACAGATGACGTCTACGGTGGTCACTCCGTCGGACACAACAAATACCCCAGATTTGGTGAATTTCACTTGCCCGTTGGCACCTATGACACAGAAGCACACTGATTAATAACAAGGATTAACGAGGAATCAACCTACATCATCCTGTGTCATCAAGATGTCATCAACGTTGAGGCATGCGGACCTAGGGGCGGGCATCTCTTGGGGGTGGGCATGAGTCTGGAACGAGCTATACATGTATCACTCGCAGGCGCGCGCGCAAGCTCTCCGCGCGCTGCCTCACCAGTCTATTATGGCAATATATCTGTGTCAAAAATACGGAGCTAAATATGTGACCTTTTTGCTTAATTTATGTCACATGCGACGAAAAACACGTCACGTCCGACCTATTATAAACTTAAGTTCGGTTTATGTGACTATTACCTAAGTAAGTGTCACTATCTTCTATCGATAACGTTAGTGTCTTTAATTTTTAGTAGGACGTGGCTTTTCCACAATGTACTGGTGACTATGAACGAGCGACACCAAGCGGAATTAAGGCGCAGCAGAAACAGGGACTTGCGTCCCATTTTTAAGTCAAGTCACATGTCCCAACACAAAGTAGGTGACGTTGGGCGTTCTCTAAAATATGTCACGTCCGACCTACCACAAACAAGTCACACAACAGGTTATGTTAATCTCCAAGCAGATGTTTCGGTGGCTGCAAAATACAGTATCAAATTGGCCAGGCTGTATCCATCGGCCAGATAGTATCAAATTGGCCAATTTGATACTAGTACTGTCTGGCCAATTTGATACTGTATTTTGCAGCCACCTAAACATCTGCTTGGAGATTAGGGTATGTGACTCCCGTCACGTCCAACGTAAAATAGTCACGTCCGACCTACCACAAACACGTCATGTCCAACGTAAAATACTAGTAGTTCACGTCCAACCTACTATGGCAATATATCTGTGTCAAAAATACGGAGCTAAATATGTGACCTTTGATCTCAATTTATGTCACAAGCGACGTAAAATACGTCACGTCCGACCTATTACAAACACGTCACACTTAAGTTCGGCATATGTGACTATTACCTAAGTAGGTGTCACGTCCTTCTATCGATAACCTAGTTAACGATTAGTGGCTTTAACTTTAGTAGGACGTAACTTTTCCACAATGCACGGAATAGGTTCGGCGGAAACAGCGATTTGAGTCCCACTTTTAATTCAAGTCACATGTCCCGACACACAGTAGGTGACGTCCTCTAACGAACACGTCACAAACACGTCACGTCCAACGTAAAATAGTCACGTCCGACCTTCCACAAACACGTCATGTCCAACGTAAAATACTAATACATCACGTCCAACCTACCACAAACACGTCACGTCCAACGCAATATATGTGACATCAGACTTAACACAAACACGTCACATGTATATGTCACTCACGTCACGTCTGACGTATACCACAAACACGTCACGTCCAACGTAATATACGTGACGTCCGATTTACCTATCAGACTTACCGATCTCTTTGTCATAAAAGACGCTGTTCGGGTTGTCCTTACTCGTTTCCTGGCACGTCTTAGTCTTCGGGAAGCATCCCTTGTTGTCATCATAGAACATGAAGGAGACACAGTCAGGGTGACTCCTGCAGCGTTCGGCACAGTCTTCTAGGGTGATCCCGTCCCCATAGATGGACCAGATGTCGTTCCCAGGGCAGTCTCCAGCACGAACAGAATAACCATCAATGGAAGGCAGCTGGAGAAGTTCTGTGAGAAAACAAAACAAAAAACAGCACATTTAAGAGTCTGATGTTTGTGTTTTGCGAATATTTTTCATTCAAATAAATGCATTAAAATTAAAATTACAGGGACAGGGCAGAAAAGCCACAAAAACAGAGCAAGGATTTCTCTGCACAGAAAGCAAATAGGAATGGCCACTTTATCATTGTTTTAACGGTATTGTTATATGTAACAAGTGAAAGCAACTTAAACTAGAGGTCAGAGAGCTCAAGCCTTCGTCAGTGAATTTTTGGTTGTATGATATGGATGTTTGTATGATTTATGTGTTGTGTAAATAATGTTTTAAATATTTTTCACTGGTAGGGGGCACTAAGTTACAGGTGGTTGTTCTTGGAATCCACAATAGTAACACACCTACCAAAATACATGAACATCCAACCACATATACAAGAGTTGTTCATCTCATAACAGTGTCACAAAATGAACTAGAGGTCAACGATCTCATGCCTTCGTCAAAGGATGTCATCGTTATATAACTTAAGAAGGTAGAAGTGATATATTAGTCCCCCTAAATATGGAAGTTGGATCGTGAAAACTACCCCTGCTGATGCAGTCTGCAATCATGCATTGGGCAAGAGAAAACATCTGTGCAGGATATACATGTAAGGCAACACCGCTTGCAGCTACATGGGCTGCTTAATGACTATCCCCTCTGGGACTTTCTCCCTCTGGGATAGCCTGTAGCCCATGTGTCACTAGGAAGGTTGTGACACATGGAAGGTAACTGAATTATAGAATTTCTTCATTAATTATGCAAATTAGATCATAATTTGCATAATTGTCATCTAATTATGTCAAGCATCACTTAAGCTACCTACACACCAAATATCAGGACGATCCGTCGTCCGGTTATTGAGTTATCCTACTTTAAACATTTTCATACAAATGCTCCTGCAGTTCCAGAGCAAGCCGCTAGGGGGCCCAAACTTATGTCACTTCTTCCAGAGCACAAGAGCTATGTACCACCCGAAAATCATGACCCTAGCATGTCCAGATCACCATATAACAAAACCGGAAGTTCCGCTGCAGTACCATAACGAGCCGCCAGGGGGCCCATATTCCTATCACTTCTAGGTCTCATCAAGACCTACCCACCTACCAAATATGAAGACAATCCATTTAAGCCTTCTCGAGTTATACTGTTGACAGACTCACACACACACACACACGCACGCCCACGAAAACATACCCTTCTTGACGAAGGCAACAATAACACAACGTGTGATGAAAGGTAAGAATCAGAACAGGGCAACTACCCCTGTTAAGTTCAATAATTTATTTATACGCTTGTTACCTGTTACACTGTGATTTAAAAAAAATATGTTTCCTAACATATATCCTTCTACACTCATTTAGAATATTCCAAATCTAGGCAACATCATGTTCCTTCAACCTTTCAAGGCCATAGGTAATACTAATGAGCTGACAAACCTTTCCTCCACCCGCTGTTATTACAGAACAGTCCCTTAATGGATGCAACATTATATATCTCAAACCAGACTGTGCAGGTTATGGAGATTTCCAGCTGTCTCCATGCAAATGTTGGTGGGGGAAGATCATTACATATCTAAACACAAAACGTCCACTAAAGAAACGTAGGGACCCCCCACGAAGCCCATTTTCGAACTTGACCTTGGCTTTTACAATGGTAACTTGCCTACCAAAAACCATGAACATCCCTTCACATACACAAGAGTTATTTTGCTAAAAAGCGACAAACACAAAAAGTCCACTACAATGACGTATGGACCTCCCACGAAGCCCATATTTGCACTTGACATTGGCCTCAACAGCGGTAACCTGCCTGCCAAAAATCATTGACGTTGAACCATTCCTTCAAGAGTTATGCCGCTAAATCCTAGTTACCCAAACTAAAAATGGATGAATTTAAACCCTTCTGACAAAGACAATAAAGGAAAACGTAAAAAGTAAGTTAACCCTCAAACCACCGTATGGGGTCAAAACTGACCCCAGGCGCATATAAATATGTTCCATTTCGGTATTTCTTGTCGAAAACGAAATTCCTCCTATGAGTTAGTTTGCATATATGTCTTATAACTTCTCATACGTTTTACTGAGATTGGCTTATTGTTGATTGAGTTATCATAGAAAGTTTATGGTTGGTCCAGTGGGGTCAGAACTGACCTCAGCAAAATGTTATGCATTTCTAAACACATGTGAGTCTTTTGTTGTCCCCAATATTCCTTCCAGATGATGTGTTTGCTTGGGTTTAATGCTATCATTTTAATGACCTCAATGTTGAATCAGGAAACTCAATAGTTGTGACCCTTGACCAAGTTACCTATGGAAATTAAGCAAAAAGGTCACATATCTAGCTCCGTATTTTTGACACAGATATATTGCCATATTACATTGGACGTGTCGCTCGTTCATAGCCACCAGTGCATTGTGGAAAAGTCATGTCCTACTAAAGTTAAAGCCACTAATCGTTAACTAGGTTATCGATAGAAGGACGTGACACCTACTTAGGTAATAGTCACATATGCTTAAGTGTGACGTGTTTGTAATAGGTCGGACGTGACGTATTTTACGTCGCATGTGACATAAATTAAGCAAAAAGGTCACATATTTAGCTCCGTATTTTTGACACAGATATATTGCCATAAGTCTATTTCCCAGGGTACTACCTCGTCCCGCCCAGATGTACTTGGACTGACCAAGGAGGTTCTCTCTTCGACCTCCTTAGACTGACCAACTGACTACTGACCTCCAGGCCGCGGAACTTGACATCCCCACCGCCTGGGTGGCAGCCAGAGACAGGCAGACATAGAGGTTCACATATCGAGCCGATACGGCCCCATTAGATCCAATATGAACTGGGGGAACTAGGTCTAGGAAGGCAGCTATAGGTTGCGTTAATATAAGGAAAATGACATGGCGCAACCACCGTCGCTCCTTTAAATGTTTACAGGTTCAGACCTTACCACATATTGGTACGTCACAAAGCTCCCATCTCGTGTTGGGTTCCGTAGTGTAGCACCAAACTCCGGGATCGCCGCTTGGATTCCGGCAGTAGTTCTGCTCCAGTCCGGATGACGGATGATCAGCAGGCGTCCAGTGTTCGTGTTCTTGAGGTGTCTGACTGTCCCAACACTGACACGTCTTGCCTGTTTTGGTTACAGACACTGTTCCTCGGTAGGATGCTCCACTTCCCTCCTGGCAGTGTTCTGGTGGAAGGAAAAAGAGTATTTCCTTTAGAGAATTTCCATGCATAACATGCACACAGAAGCGTAACAAGGAATGTTATATTCATACAATAACTGTTACCTAAAGGAAAAGGGAAGGCCGCGAAGAACGATAGTAAAGAATGGGCTTCAGCAGGAACGGCGGACCAAGCAAGCTTGGAGAAAAGCTGTAACTGCTGAGGGTCCAATATGAATTATAGTAACTAGGTCTAGGTAGGTAGCCATAGGTTGCGTTAAATATGAGGAAAATGACATGGCGCAAACACTGTCTCTCCTTTAAAAGTTTACAGGTTAAGACCTTACCACATATTGGTACGTCACAAAGCTCCCATCTCGTGTTGGGATCCGTAGTGTAGCACCAAACTCCGGGATCGCCGCTTGGATTCCGGCAGTAGTTCTGCTCCAGTCCGGATGACGGATGATCAGCAGGCGTCCAGTGTTCGTGTTCTTGAGGTGTCTGACTGTCCCAACGCTGACACGTCTTGCCTGTTTTGGTTACAGACACTGTTCCTCGGTAGGATGCTCCACTTCCCTCCTGGCAGTGTTCTGGTGGAAGGAAAAAGAGTATTTCCTTTAGAGAATTTCCATGCATAACATGCACACAGAAGCGTAATAAGGAATGTTATATTCACACAATAATTGTTACCTAAAGGAAAAAGGAAGGCCGCGAAGAATGACAGTAAAGGCTTTGGAGAAGATGGGCCTCAGCTGGAACGGCGCGCGAAAGCCGTACTGGCGGACCAAGCAAGCTTGGAGAAAAGCTCTCACGGAATAGGGGCCCAATATGAATTGTAGTAACTAGATATAGCTAGGTAGCTATAGGTTCTGTTAAATATAAGGAAAATGACATGGCGCAAACGCCGTCGCTCCTTTAAAAGTTTACAGGTTCAGACCTTACCACATATTGGTACGTCACAAAGCTCCCATCTCGTGTTGGGTTCCGTAGTGTAGCACCAAACTCCGGGATCGCCGCTTGGATTCCGGCAGTAGTTCTGCTCCAGTCCGGATGACGGATGATCAGCAGGCGTCCAGTGTTCGTGTTCTTGAGGTGTCTGACTGTCCCAACGCTGACATGTCTTGCCTGTTTTGGTTACAGACACTGTTCCTCGGTAGGATGCTCCACTTCCCTCCTGGCAGTGTTCTGGTGGAAGGAAAAAGAGTATTTCCTTTAGAGAATTTCCATGCATAACATGCACACAGAAGCGTAATAAGGAATGTTTTATTCATACAATAACTGTTACCTAAAGGAAAAGGGAAGGCCGCGAAGAACGATAGTAAAGGATGGGCTTCAGCTGGAAGGGCGGACCAAGCAAGCTTGGAGAAAAGCTGTAACTGCTGAGGGTCCAATATGAATTGTAGTAACTAGGTCTAGGTAGGTAGCTATAGGTTGCGTTAAATATGAGGAAAATGACATGGCGCAAACGCCGTCGCTCCTTTAAAAGTTTACAGGTTCAGACCTTACCACATATTGGTACGTCACAAAGCTCCCATCTCGTGTTGGGATCCGTAGTGTAGCACCAAATTCCGGTATCGTCGTCTGGATTCCGGCAGTAGTTCTGCTCCAGTCCGGATGATGGGTAATTAGCAGGTGTCCGGCTGTGTTTATTAGGTGTTTGACTGTCCCAACGCTGACACGTCTTGCCTGTTTTGGTTACAGACACTGTTCCTCGGTAGGATGCGCCATTTCCCTCCTGGCATGATTCTGGTGGATTCATCATTAGGAAAAGAGAATTTCTAAGCAAAAGGGAAAGCTTGCGAAGTTTTCTTCAAGTTTGTACAGGTGTGTCCTTGTTTTTTTAAATTTTTTTGATTGAAACATACAGTGACAAGACGTGGTGGCGACACACTCAAGTTACTTATATTCATGTCACCACCAGACAATACACAATACAAGCAAGCAAAGCATGATAAAAAACACCAATAATCAATCAATGAACAGGTGAAACAAACATATAAATACTGACAGGATTGATCAAGATGTTACAAAAAACGATTTGATACTAACAAAAATGTCTGTACATGTAATAGTATTTGAGTATTGTACATTGTTGATAAACAAAAGGAACCTCTTAAAAGTAAGTGTACCAGAGTATCATCTGAAAGGTCATCCAAGTCAGTGATAAAGTCGATCAGTGTTTTCAAGTTGCCAAAAAGGGTATTTCGTTGTAGAGTGTAGTTAGGGCAGTGTAACAAAAAGTGTCATTGTTTATGTGAGTGTGGTTGTGTGTGCATGTTGGATCAGCTACAGACCCGCGTCCCTTAAGTCCCTGTAGTCGACACAGCCCTGGCAGTCACAGTGGTCTGGCGAGTGGCCGCACCAGTTTCCCGTGGAGCAGCATGGCACTCCACCGTCAGGGTCACATTCAGCGGGGTTCCCGTTTTCTGCAGGGTAACCCTGACCGCAACGCAAGTCGTCGCGCCACTTCTTCTCAGGAGCTATTAGGGTGAATAGAGATAAACATGAGCCAACATTAGTTATTACACTTGAGAAGCAGCAACTTTTCACAGTATTTGGTTCAAGGAGTATTTGCAAAACGAAAAAGTACAGCTGTGATCGTTATTACACCATGGCATTGTACGTTATAGCTAGATATCATACACGTCCGACGACATGACTGGATACCTATCTATTAACGATACTTTGGGGTTGTTTTTATACAAAACATGAAAAGCAGAATAAATCTCATCGCTATTTTCATAGTATGATTATCTTCATTCCTCCTTGTATGTGTGAAAATCCGAACGATACTTTGATAGGCTTGGTGTAGCTGTTGGAGTGTGAAGAAAGGGCGTAGTAATCCGTGACTAGGAACTGTCATAACGCATGACATATGTTTACGTCTGAACGTTATGCATCTGTTTATGTAACATATGGTTGTAGCGTGCTTAATGCCATACATCACATATAATCAGGCAACGTCATATAATGACCTCTGATGATATAATAACGCATGCCAAGTGAATGTAGCCAAGGCTTACCTGAAAAGACTTGGACTTCACACAGGGTCAGTACTCGGGAGGGTCCCGGAAGACGAACGCCCACATACCGTCCCTTCATTCCCTGACACGAGACGGAAATGGACGGCCGGTCCACGCCGATGTGATGATCACCTCCACACTTGGGGTTCTCGCTGACCTGGTCGGAATCCCCGATGTGGATGTTGAAGGGGTTGAGTCGTTCCGAGCAACAGTCCAGGCGGTTGAAGATGAGTACTCTGTAGATATTAAAATCAAAGCAATGGAAATCGAGTTTTTGCAGTTTATATGTATATATATATATATTCCTAAACACCAATTTAAAACGTGTTAACTTTAATAGACCCTCAGTCACTATCGTCACTAAAAGTCTTGCCACTTGCATCTAGACACTTGACCAAATATAGATTGACACACCCACTTGAATCAGACCATAGATTCAAATCAGTTGTAGAACGCTGCTACAGGATGTACAACTAAGTTCACATTTTACGTAGCACACTTTTTATACGACACACACACACACACACACACACACACACACACACACACACACACACACATGTAGACACACATGTACACACACACACACACACACATATATATATATAAATAACTTCAATTTTGATCAATGGTATCTCTTATTGTTATATAGTATTATGTGTCATTGGAAAGCTTATTTATTATCAGTTGCAATGATTATGCGTGTGTTTGTGTGCACTTGATACTTAATATAATATAATATCTATTGGAATGATTGATGAACCATACATGTTGTACACATACCTGCTAACCATATACGATTGACCAAGGTCCACCCACCAGCTTGGATTAGCCTCTCCCGGATCACCTGCAGTGTGTGTACAGGAGGAACCAGCGTGGTAGCCGGCATCAGTGTTTCCGTCTACGGCCCGGCTGGCACCCCACTCCCCCATGATGCTTGTTTGGTACGCTGTCTTCCCCAGGGCGATATTGACACCTGTTCCAGCTAGGAGAAAGGACTATCATTACCAGTATCATCTTCTTGCTTGCACGTAGCGCACGTTCCTCATAAGGAAAGGTGGAAGTAAATGAAGACGATCCGAGCCATGCTTGTATATGTATGTATGTGTGTGTGTGTGTGTGTGTGTGTGTGTGTGTGTGTGTGTGTGTGTGTGTGCGTGTGTGATGTGTGTGTGTGTGTGTGTGTGTGTGTGTGTGTGTGTGTGCGTGTGTGATGTGTGTGTGTGTGTGTGTGTGTGTGTGTGTGTGTGTGTGTGTGTGTGTGTATGTGTATGTGTATGTGTATGTGTATGTGTATGTGTATGTGTGTGTGTGTGTGTGTGTGTGTGTGTTTGTTTCCTTTTTTGAGTGTGCTTGTATGTGTATGTTGAACTAGCTACAGACCTGTGCCCATAATGTCCCTGTAGTCGACACAGCCCTGGCAGTCACAGTGGTCTGGCGAGTGGCCGCACCAGTTTCCCGTGGAGCAGCATGGCGCTCCACCGTCAGGGTCACATTCAGCGGGGTTCCCGTTT